>JACBWW010000009.1:30748048-30843253 GCA_020086605.1 Lanius collurio | reverse complement strand
AAGGCCAAAAATACAATCAAAAAAGAAGAAAATTTATAATGAACTTAGTAATAAGTTCTTCTTTTTCACTTACAGGTATTTGGTATAACATTTTGAATGGAATTGGAAAGCTTTCAGTGATCATTAATGTAAGTGTTTGGTCTTGGGAACTTATACTGTTTCTTCAATGTAATTTAAAAATATATATCATTTATTGTTTATAATTGTTTATAATTTATTGTCCCTTCAATATAATTTAAAAGCAAAATCTAATTTTCTCAATTTCTCAAATACAACAGAATAGAGATATATTATGTCTATTGTTCTGTATGTACTCCCTAAGTAAAATTTTCCTATATATGCTTTAAGATAAAAAAATCTTATGCCCTAGGAGTTTGATCCTAAGAATTACTAGTAAGTTTTTAACCTACAGATCATTAGTTCATAGAATCACTTAGGCTGGAAAAGACCTTTAAGATCATGGCCTAGTACCATAAATATTAAAGATATCAAAGCCCTTTAGAAGGGGAGGTGATTTTCACTACTGAATGGAGAACTCGTGGAGAGGTGTTATGCAATTTCTTTAATAAAATAGCTCCCAGCAGAACAGCACAGCACTCTAATGCCTCCAGAGGAGCAGTGTTGTTTCACTTGGGCAGAGCATTGTTCATTTATGGCTCTCCAGTTTCCAGGATTTAAGGTAGGAAATCTGTGGAACTCTGCGCATCCCCATAATCTCACTATCAGGCACAGATTTCAGCTGTCTAGCACCGAGCTTTTTTGGAGGAGAAAAACTCTGCAGACTCTTGTTTTAATCTGAATACACTTCATAGATTTATGATCCTTGATTATTCCCTGTGTTGATCAAACTCTGGAAGTATTTATTTCCTGGGGATTCCAATAAAGTATCAGTTAGACACATTTTCTTGAAAGAAATGTAAATATGTGCATATCCATTTGAAAAAAAAAATACTGAATGCCCAGTTCTGCTTCTCCATCTGGGTAATATTGATACAGGAAATTATTATTTCGAAAAAAGTTGTTTTAAATCATCATGGAATCACAGAATGTTTAGGGTTAGATGGGACCTTAAAGGCCACCTCATTCTAACCCCCTGCCATGGGCAGGGACACCTTTCACAAGACCAGGATGCTCAGAGCCACATCCAACCTGGCCATGAGCACTTCCAGGGACGGGGCAGCCACAGCTTCTCTGCAAAACCTGTGCCAGGACCTCTCCACCCTCACAGGGAACAATTTTTTCCTAGTATCCCATTGAAACCTGCACTCTGTCAGTGTGAAGCCATTCCCCCTTTTCCTGTCACTCCAGGCCCCTGTAAGGAGTCCCTCTCCAGGTCTCTTGAAGTCTCTTCAGGCACTGGAGGAGGCTCTAAGGTCTCCTCCCAAATCCTTCCCTTTGCCAGGCTGAACAACCCCAATTCTCTCAGCCTGTCTCCACAGCACAGGGACTCCACTCCTCTGATCATCTTCACAGCCTCCTCTGGACCTGCTCCAACAGGAATGAGTCCAGAGGAGAAATCAAAGGGATTCTTGTTGAGGTGATCTAGAAACTTCTGTGACTGACTGCCTCCACAATTACACCAGTTTTATGGGATCCCAGTCTCATCAGAGTTTAATATCAGCATGTGATCCCCCCATGTGAGATGTGTGAATCCTGATGCAGAGCAGAAAATGGACCTTTACACTCAACAGGTTTGGTGTAACTACACCAGAATATAGCTCTAATTATAGCCCAACTGGCTATTAGGTCTTGTTGTGGGGTTTTTTTTAAAACTAGGGATAAATCTCCTAATGGCTCCAGACATGAAAATAATTGGAGAAATTGACAGTCCATTAATTGCTTTTGCTACTTCCTTAACTCAGCCTTTACCTGGAGAAACAGAGAAAGTTACTGTGCATTTGTATGCAAATATTCTGTACCAGTTCTGGCCATATAACTCTCCCTTCATCACCACTCTAAATTTACCTGAACATAAAAATTTTCCCCTGAATTAATTAACCTGGAGACACAGATTCATGATGCTATTATTTGGTTGTTTGTTTTGTTTTTCCATCTCTCAGGCTTTTGTCATTGCTGTCACCTCTGATTTCATCCCACGGCTTATGTATCAATATGCATACAGCCAGAATGGAACCATGCATGGCTTCATCAATCACACCCTCTCATACTTCAATGTCAGTCAGCTCAAGGCTGGGACACAGCCAGAAAACTCCCTGTTTGCACAGGAGGTTTCCTTCTGCAGGTAAAGTGAGGGCATTAGGCCCAGTCAAGGGAATTTCCTTGGCTTTTATGTAATTTTTAAAAGTGGGAATTGATAAAATTCAGTTACATGGCCATATATCCAGCAATATTCATGTGCCTTTGAAAAGCTGATTTTGAAAGTGCAGCTTTTATAGTATTCTCACTGTGTTACAAGGTCTTTAAAAGGGTTTTTTCAGGACATTAAAAGGCAAAATACACAATTTAGACAGACTTAATAAAAAAAAAAAAAAAAGGCAAACAAAAACTTTCTTTATTGAAAGACATACCTTTCACTAAAAATAACATTTTTTTTTAATGGACACCCGGTAATTAGAGCCAGACTTTCTTTTTCTTCATTAAATTCATTCCTTACTCATTGAGATCTGAGTTTTCAATATGTTATGCCCATCCTAAAACCTACCCTCTGCATGTCTCATATTTCAGATTCATCTTTTCAGACTGGGGAGACAAGGCTCAACTTCCTTTAAAATATGTCCCAAATACCAGATACATATGGAGTAATTCCAATTTGCATGAGAAATCACTAATGTGGCTCCAGCTTTCAAAGTAACTTTGTATTTTTATAGCAATAAGCAGAAATTCAAAGAGCTGGTTTAAGGCATTTCCACCCCAGGCTGTACAAAACTGAGCTTCTTTGGGCCAGTGCTATATTCAGCAGCCTGTCCCACCTTCCTTTTTGTCTGCCTCGCAATCACCCTGTGCCTGGGTCTCAGCAATCGCACAAAATCATTATAAAAGTTTCTCTTCCATTTATTTAAGGAGAGCCTTAATTTAAAGTGGTTTTCCCTCCCTTGCTTTGATGTGCAATATATTTCACATGGATTTTGAGAGGGGTGTATACCTTGCCCAAATATAACCCACAAAAATGACACATCCCAGTTTCATCACTGGAAGCAGGGTAAACAGGGAGAAATCTGTCCCTCTGGCTCTGGCACTGTTGGGGCTGCCTTTGTGGGGTACCTACCCTCTCACCTTGACTACAGCCCAGGATAGATGAGTGGACTCCTAACTTTCAAACATCTCATCAGCATGTGAACTCTGCTATTCCCCTTTTCTGCTGCCAGGAATTGTTTGTTAGCAAAATATTCCATGTGAGAGTATGCAGCATCTCTGGACTTTCTGACAGATTTTTAAGTCTGTGAAAGGCTTTTCCACCCTCAATTCCTAGAATTTTAAATTTTTTTATCCCTAAATTAGCCTATATTTTCATTCAACAAGCATTTGATCCACTTCACTGAGATTTTGCTACTTTCACTATGCTGCTTTTTACCTTGTGTCAGCCACTGGACTCTGTTTATGGTGTCTGAGTGCCGGTGTGTTTGGAAATGTGTGCATTGACAACAGGGGTGAAAGGCACTCCTCATGTTAGTACAGCCATATGCAGCCAACTACTCAACAGAGCCCAAATACAGGGAGGAGGGAATAATCTACACTGGCTATAAAAGTAGTCCCTGCCTGATGATATCATCTAAGAGACTGAGAAGAATAATTGGTGTTTGACCATGTGTTAGCCTGAGTGAGACAAAACTGTGGGAGCATTTCTCTTCTATTATCATGAAACAATTGGGAAAAGAAGCCAGCATCCACAAACACTGTTTCTCATTACCCTCTGCCTCATTTGAATCTTATCAAAATCTTAGCTTTGGACAGGACTATCACCGTGATAAAGTACGGGGTCTCTAACTTGTGTCCCAAGAGACAGGCAACCAAAGACTGCCCCTCAAGCTGGAAATAAAATCTGTATTTCTGTTTCTGGCAAATGCGTTGGGAACAAGCTGACCTCTCTTATTCTTAGATTTCTGTGACCTCTGGAGATAAATGTGGTTGCAATGAGGCTGCGTTTTGCTCCTTACGGGCACTGCCAGAGATTAAGGTATCTTTAAAATAACCTTAACAAGCCAGAAACAACTCTGCCACTGAACATACAGAATACATTCTTCAAATAGTTAGAGCAGCATTTTCTCCAGTGCTTTGAGCTCTTTGGCACTGCTTCCAAATAAACGCTGTAAAGCCATTCTGACGCACAGTAGTAGTTGTAATTTTACTTTTTTTGGTGGGGGGGGAATGGCATTTGTGTAGCTGAAGGCAAATTAAAAGCAAATCTTGCTAAGATATGGGTTATTTTCATTCGTTTGTCCCTTTTGATCCTTGTAGTTTTGTATGATAATGGAGGACGTAAAAACCTGCTGGTCACACTGAAAAGAAGGAAGCAGCAGACACAGAGTCATTAAAGGGACTTTTTCTTTTACATGGGTCTGCTCCAACATGCAATAAATTTATAACGTGTCTTTGAATATATTTTCTTAATGCCATGGGATTCATCTCATCTACTCCTAATGATCAGTGCTGGATGCTGACATTTCTCCCTGACTAAATTTTATATACTCCTGCACTGCTGATTCTGTGATTTTGGATGTTTTCTCCAATTTCTTCTGAAAGACCATCTGAAGAAGGAAATTAAACAGATTAGCTTATTTAGACTGATTTGCAGTTCCACCTACCTACGCAGTTCGATTTGGTTTTTTAACCAGTCTTTCTTTTGCCCCTACACGATACACTTCTGAAATGCCATAACATCTTTCCCTTAGTTCTGGCTTCAGTTCATGTTTGTCCAAGTATTGTGAGGTTCTCTCCACCCAGTCTCTCTTCCCCCTTTTCTGTTTTTCTATTCTCCCCCAGAATTTTTCTGTGCTGTGTTCTCCAACCACGTTGACTACTTCAAATTCTTGTCCTTTTTCAGTGGAATTACAGTTGCTCGCTATTTTGGAAACACAGTAGTCTTTGCAGCGTACCATACCTGCTGAATCAAATAGTTTAAGAGTGAAGCATTGAAGGGGCGATGGAATCATTGAGCTGTGGGATATCTTGAGTTGGAAGGGACCCACAAGGTCTACAAGAATCATCAAATCCTGACAATGCCCAGAACACCCCAAAAATCATTCCCAAGGGTAATGTCCAAATGTATCTTGAGCTGAAAAGATGGTCCTTGTAGAAAAGAAACTACCTGTAGAATATAGGGGTTAGAAAAGGCCCTTTGGAGCCCCATATGCCAGAGAATAATTAAAAAAAAGGAGGTGGGGAGGAGGCACAGCTACCTCATCTGTAGCTCTGGCAATATTTTTCTTCACTGTGAATCATTTGCTCATGTTCTGTTGAGTGTAGGTTCAGGCCTCACAAGCAGTGGGATTCCCAGCTGAGCCAGGTGAAATTTCCATGAGGTCTGATGTCCTGCAACACTTACATAGTTTGTGAAGCTCAGAATGCATTAAATGGAAAACTCACCACAGTTGGTGACCCTTCCAGGTGAACCCGGGCTCTGTTTCAAGACAGGGATTGATTTATAGTGGTCAGCAAAGTCCACAAGAAACTTAGTGGTTTTCCTTGGCTTTGATGTTCAAGCAGATTAAATTCAAGGGAACTGGCTTTGTCTCTTGATGAAGCACTTGTACAGATTTGAGCAACATGTGGGAGTCTACAATGTCCAGAAAGGTACAAGAAGGGGGATCTGGCAGTGCAGAAACAGCACAAGAATCCCAAGACAGGACCTGTGCATGCACCACCTAACAAAACCATGCAGGGGCTAACACAGCCCAGGGAGTTCTTCCCTAAAGTAACACAGCCCCCAATTTAAAGTGGTTTTCTCCTCCTTGTGGGCTGTACCTTGTGCCCTTTGTCTCCAGAAGCTGCAGTATAGAACCACATCCAGCATTCCAGACTCAGTTTCTTGGTGGGGAGTGGCAGGATGTCGGGGATGTGTGGATTGCAAGTGTGTGATTGAACATGCAAAACCACAGGGGTAGAACCTGAAGGTAATTTTGGCAAGCGCACCTGCAAACTGAAGCTGACAGATTTTATATATGAACCTTCTCCATTATCCCCCAACGGAGGCTTTTGCACAGTCTAATGAATCTTACTGTCAGGACGGGTTTTGTGGTATTCAAAACAGATTTTCCCTTTCTTAATTTCATCCCATTACTCCTAGTCAAACACTGGGAACAGCACTAAATTATCCATTTCAGTCCTGAGGGCACAATTTGCACATGGTTATCATGTCCAACTGTGGCTGTTGCTTACCAAAGTGGAGCAATACATGTGCTGCTCTTTAATCTTCCCGGTGAGTCAGTCTCCTCAGCCCTTGTACTGTTCTTCTGAACTGCCTCCAATTTGTTGCTATATTTTTCTTTGGTTTCCTATTTTTATTCTTTCCTTTCTTTCTTTTTTTTCCCCCCCTCTGGAATCTGTGCAGCTGAATGGCTGAATGCAGCATTCCAGGTGTAGATTTACCTGGGCTGTTCAGAGAAAGGCTAATTCCCCTCCCAGCACCATCATGACTTTTGTCGATATACCCACAAGTTGTATTTCAAACTTGTGCTAACTTGCTGGCCACTGCAAGCTCCAGGCTATTTCCACTTTCAAACACTATCTCTTCAAAGATCCTTCAAGTGTTTTATTTTTAATTATTTTCCATTTCCCTGTATTAGTCTCGTTGTGTTTCCTGTCTCCATTTCTTATTGCTTTCTATGTTTCCTGCTGTTTGCAAAACTTTCCAATTTAGGAGCATCTGTGATTTTTATTAGCCTGTTGTTTACTTCCAAATGATTGACGATAATACTAAAAGCAAGTCTTTACACCAAACCACTAAGGCTCTGTTTTATCCTGTCCAAGGCTAGACAGTTAATTTAGGAAGTGCCTTTCCCATGGCTCCCCTTTTAGTTAATGCAAAGACAGGAATCACCAAAGTGTGCGTCACATTTTATATGGGCTGAATTATTCCCTAAATTAATCAAGGTTTAGGTGAGATAAATGCAGGTTTATGTCCTTCAGTCTGAAAATGCCTTGGACTATCTCTCTGCTTTCATTTCAGCATTTTATTCCCTGTATGCTGATGTCAATTTACGTTAAGAAAATAAAGGGGACATTTGTCAATCCTCTAAAATCAGGACATTTCCAATGTTACAACTGTGAAGACTAAGCGACATAAATTCAGTGGAGGTAGTCCAGCTCTAATTCTGAAGCTGTATTTCATAATAAGGCTTGAAGTAGGAACATATGGAGGATTTAATTCTTTAGGTTTTTTGATTGGAAAATTATGTTAATCACAGCAACTGCTGCTGGAGGAAATTGCTGGAACTGTGATAATGGAGCTGTCTCCATCTGCAGGTTCAAAGACTACAGAGAACCACCTTGGTCCCCACACCAGTATGAGTTTTCTAAGCAGTACTGGGCAGTCCTATCTGCTCGCTTGGCATTTGTGATTCTGTTTCAGGTAAGTCTGCTGAGTTGCTTCACTTTCAGCCATAGAAATATCATCATAAATGGATCCAAATTCATGTTCCAAAGCAGTCCATTTTCAATAGATGTGGAAGGCAAGACCAATAGTTTCCCTTAGCCCTTGGCACTACCAGTAATCCCCAAAGCATTTCGGGCTCTGAATGTCTAAGTGGACTCTGTCAACTTTTATACTCTCAGAGGCACTGCTTTCAAAAAGCATATAAATGTTGTGTAGGCTTGTGAACTGCTGTTCTTTACCCAAAGCAAGAAACAACCAGAAGTAATAAATCCTCTAAGGTTTTTTGCTACTTTCTTGAATTGAGCGCAGTAAATTGTCCCCAGTGTGGAGATTTCATTAGCAAGGGATTTGCTATCATGACTTGCCTTCTGAATGGCTTCCTTCTGCTCTCCTGCATGATGTGGGATACTTCCACAGCCAAATTGGAGCCATCCCTCTTTTTGAAATCTGCCTTTTTTTGTCCTCACCTGCCAGTGTTCCCAAGTGTTTCTATGAATCTTGCCTGGTTTGTATTGCCCTCTTCTGCTTCTTTGCTGTGCCTTCAGTAATTTTCCATCACTGGCTGCAAAGCAGTTGAAAGCAACTTGTTCTGCTGGGCTTCAAACCCTCTGCCTGCTCTGCCAGAGAGCATTTCCTGGTTAATTAGCTCCATTGTCTCGTATGGGGACAGAAAGTTCATGCTAGCAGCCCTGTCAGCAAACTGTTCTTACATGTTTCAAGGCATTACACAACACAGCACTTCTCAGAGCATTATCGTGACAATTCAACGCATCGCTTATCTATAGATTTCACAAGCAAGCAGAACTTTTTGCCCAGTCTGCTTCCTGCTTGATGGTATGAGCACCACCTGCAATCACCTTGACACCTGAAGTTTGGGGTTGTGGCTTGCACACTGCAGTAGTGTAAAAACAATCCTACTTGTTAGCAGACAGAAGGATTTGAGGGCAGAATGGCCATGAATGTTGCCTGCTGATTGCTCAGGCCACACTGGAAACACAAGGGTGTCTTTGTCTTGTCTTGTAGGATTTTTGATAGTATTGAAGAATGTCCTTATATTAATGGATTCTGAACTCAGTATCAAGGAACTGGATGTTGAGAACTGGGCACCTTTGGATACCTCTAAAAAATAATGCTGGTTTAGCTACTAAGGCCATGAATTATTTCATGATTCCAAGTCCTTTCCCATTTCAAAACTAACTGAAGCACGTGTTTAATTCAGCCTCTACACTGAGGGGTAGCTCTGTACAAACCTGAGCTGTTTTTTGAAATAAAGCCTTACTCAACTGCTTACTACTACACACCACCATCAAAATGTGTTTGACATCTGTCTCATAGCTATAACAAAGGCTTGGTTTTGCTCCAGTGCAAGTATTTTGGATTTTTCATGCTTGCTTCCCATCTGTTGCTGTTCTTGCAGAACTTGGTGATGTTTCTCAGTGTTCTGGTTGACTGGATGATCCCTGACATCCCCAAGGACATCAGTGAACAGATCAAAAAGGAGAAGACCGTGCTTGTTGACTTCTTCCTGAAGGAAGAGCACGAAAAGCTGAAGCTGATTGAAAGCTTTATCGCAAACGACAAGCAGAAACGCAGGAGTGGAACCAAAAGCAAAAGGACAAGGGCTGCCAGCTTCTCCCAGTGTCACCGCAGCCCCAAGGGCAGCTTCACCTCCTTCAGCTCACAGCACACTGTGGTGTGACTCCAGGGGGAAGGGAACAGCCTGTGCTTACCTCTGCTTACTGTGTGATGTGATTCTGAACCTGAAGCAAGAGAGGGAGAGGCAAGGGACAGGGAGTAGAAGGAGGCTCTTTTGCTTCCTTAGAATCTCCAGATGTGAGGGTCTCTGTTACAATTTAACTGCTCTCTGGGCTGCAGCATTTCCAGATTTCATCAGTGTGAGATAAGGGCTGCATTGTGGCTGTAGCTGGTCCTTGTGGTGATGATGCATGCAAGCTGGGGAGGCACACAGGAATTCTCCTGGCAGGAGTTCTCCTGGCAACCATCCCTCCTCCTGCAGATGCCCGGTGTGGCATGGGGACAGTCCTGCAGTTGTCTCTGTCCTTGGGCAGGTTGGACTGACCCTGGGAAGGACTGACCATGGGGAAGGAGTGACCACGGAGAGGTACACAGAGCTCATCACCTGTAGCTGCCAGCAGAGGGTTTGCAAACATGGGGAGTCTCAAGGAGTCTTTGTGCCTTCCTAATCTACACTGCCACATGGTGCCACCTCTGGAGGGCATACAGGGCTCTGGGAGATGTGGGAACGGAAGGAATTTAAGTCTCACTGGGAACTTACATCTGTGGATATATAATATTTTGCTTAACAGGAGCTGGAATGCATGTGCTGGTGAGCAGGGAGGCCCCAACATGTGCATCAGAATGGCTGAAGCTGCCAGAACCAGGGAAGCTCCTTGGCATTTATTGTCCTGAACAAACAACTAAAAACCAAACCTTCCTTGCATGTTTGAGTCTCCTCTCACTTAGACTTGGAATTCAGCCAGTGTCAAGAGCAGTCACGACACTGAACCACCAGTGTGAAGCTGAGGAGTGAGAAAGGAATCAAGACCTGTAAATCGTGTGGCATCTCCATGTTCACTGCACGTAAAGTAACAAAAATTGCTGCTGTTGTGAGTTACTGTAAAGTAAAATATTTTGCAGAACTGGTATTTCATTGGAAAATAAATGTATTCATTAACCAAGCTTTCACCTACAAGCATTTAAGGAGTAAGTTTTTTCTGGCATGAATGAAAATTAAACTTCCTTAAAAAATCTGTTTCTTTTCCTTGAGATTTTGTCTCTAACCCTGCTTGAAATTCAAAGTCTGGATAAAAGATTTTCTTCTAATTTTGTCTTCTCAAAGATACTGTCAAAACCATAAAAAATACAAACCAAAAGAAGTACTTCAGTTTCAGGCACTCTATTCAGGATTGCTCTTTAACTTAATAATCTTATTTTATATATTTATGAAGGATAAGATTTACTAATGTTTTAGATGAAAAGATTTTTCTCTGCGACAACTTTTGGTAACATAGCAAGAGATGCAAAAATAATTTCTTTTTCATTCAGTGCCCAAACTAAGGCAAATCAAAATGGGAGAACTGTTTCAGGGTGGGCTGAAATGAAAAAAAAATATATTTTGGAGTTTCATTTTTAAAATTTACCTTTGGGTTATTTATCCCTTCTATAGAGTAATGAAATTTGAAAAGATAATGTTGTCTTAAATAAAGTTACAAATGTTTAACTTTTTTGAAAAAAAATCAGTCCTCCCCAAATGTTTTCCTCTTTTTCCCTGTGAAAACTCACTGTTTTGCTTTGTTTTAATTTTGTTAGTTGATTGAATGATTTTTTTTTGTTTGCTTTTTAAGACTTTGGGTCCCTCATGGAAATCTGTGACAGGGCTGAGACATAACTTTGATTTCCAGCTTCTAAGATCAACATTTAAATGAGAGAATGGTATCTCCTCAAAACCAAATTGTCTCATTTTACTTTCAAAAGGCCAGCAAGTCTCGGTGGGGATTCCATGGTCTAATGTATTAAGACAGTCAGTATTAATAATATCTATTCCCTATTTTACACCAAGAAGATGCTCTGCTGGTGAATCTGGGGAATTGAAACTGTTGGGGCTTTGGAAGTATCTCTGTTTTTTTCAACTCTAGTTTATTGAAATTCAATCAGTTCTCTTCACTCCAAAAAGCCTCTGATGGGGAGAAAATATGTTTCTAAACAGTAGAAATATCAATCTTGATTGTCATAATTCTTCCTTCTTCCTCTCCTCTTCCCAGGAATGTAGGAGGGCACACATAAAAGGTTTTAGAAAGAGATTGCACGTAGGTTGCACGGCACCCTTTTTGCCAGGGGCTTGTTTGAAGAAGGGTATTCAGAGTTAAGGGTTTCCTTAAAATAGAACCATCTTGTACATTTTGTGCACCCTCCCTCCACCCAGGAAATACCTTTTTAAAAACTGTGAGTCACTCCAAAGCAGTCAGAAAAATGTTATCCCAAAGTCAAGTGGATTAGGTTGTTGTTACACAGGATTTCCATAACAAGCAACTGAAATGCTTGCCACAGTCCTAAAATGATAATGTTTTTCTAGATTTCCTAGCACGAGGAACTAGAGAAGCCACCAGATGCACACTGATGCTCTTCAGGTTCTCCTGAGATTTATATATTTCACCCAAACAAGGCTGGGAAAGAGGCACGGCAGCAATCCCGGCTGATGTCCAGATGGGATCTCCCCTGATACCACAAACACGACAGACAGCTCAATTATCTTTATCTCTGATACGCTTGCTGTTTTTCCCTTAAACTTGAGAGTTTCATTCACTGAGGATTCCTGCACGTTCAGTACCTGACTCAGGTGCAGTCCCTGAGGATTGCAGCCTTTGTTGCATTTCTATGGCAACCTCTGGATTCTCCTGACACCGCTTACCATCAGCTGCTGTAATGGTAGATCACCGATCAGGTATTCCGGTCATTCTCAGTTTCCAGCTTATCTTTTTTGGACAAAGCCAGACTTTATCTGCCCCATTTTTATCAGCAGGATAATTGCAAGTCTACCGACAGATATCCCCCTTGCCACAAGCTGTGTCTCAGAAGCAGAGAATGGATGTTCCAAAAGACGTGCATGGAGAGCTCTCCATAGGGACCAAGGGAATAGGGATGCAAGTAGAGGCACAAAGGTAATAAAACCTGTGGGATATTGTTACTCCTTGCTTTAGCAATGACAACCAGCTAAAATCTCTGCAGAAGAAAGGGGAAAAAAGTAAGCAGGGAAGGAATTGCACAGAAATTTAGTGCAGAATTTCCTAGCAATTTTGGACCACTCCAGATATAAAATGGAAACCCCAATTAAACGGGCAGACAAATGAAAAGGAGCATTGGTCTGTGTGTGGGTAGCTAACACCACACTGGGTACTACACCTAGTCCCAAACCTCCAGATCCACACTCTAGGATCCACGGAGCCTCATCAATGGGAACATTTGTGCCTGCACATCTAATCAGAACAGTGCAGAAAGGAAACAACAAAAGGGAGAAAAGCAATGGCTCTTGTAAAGCCTTACCAGCTTCAACTGGATGTGACCCTGTCAGGTCAGGCAATGGGAGGTGAGTTCACCCTCTGTCCAGCAGAAACTTCATGGAGTTTGCTGCTCCATTTAGCACAACTTCTCCTTGGGACTGTTGGTGCAGGGCAGTTTCAGACAGCTTTCAGAAGTTATTCAGGAGAAGAAATGGACCCAGATGGAAGGAGCTCCCTGCTCCAGAGTCACTCCATGCTCAAATGCCATCATTTAGAGCATCCATCTGATCCAAGCAGCCACATGAACCCTCTCACTGTGCTTATACCCAGTTTTGAAGGGGACTTTCAGTGAAGCTGTGGGAATGTTGACCTCTTCTGTCATGTCTTCTTCATGCAGACCTGCCCATTTTTTTAATCATCAGCCCTAGACACTTTTTTTTTTTTTGTGATGTGGGTTTCACTGGCTTTTCAGTCCTCATCTCAGGATATAGAAAACTTTCCTATCTAGACCTCATCTGCAACTCCAACATTCATGACACTCAAACCCTTGCTTTTTCCAGGAAGAAAAGGGTGACCTCTGTGGAAATCTCTCTGTTAAATCATTGCTTGGAAATACCCAGTTCACCATGCACAATATTCACCACTGTTAGCAATAAACTCCTCTGACTACAGCAATATAACATCTGTTGCTACTCTGCAGTCTCACCATTTAATTAACCACAGATGGTCTCTCTGTTCCCTGTCTGGTCTAATTATTTTGCATTTGAAAAGAAAATATAAACCAGTTTTGTTTGTGAGCTGTTCTTTGTAGGTAAATTCCTGCACACCTTGTACTGGATGTCTTGTGTGTCCAGGAACACAAAATTTCAGATACGACAGTAGAATTGCACTTAAAAGTAGAGAGAGGAGGAGGATTTACACCTGAACTCCCAGCTCTTACCTTGCAAGGGCCATCAGTCCATGGTTCATCTGAAAGGCCCACAGACAATGGAGGCTGAAGAACACTTGTAGCAAAAAATGAGTACAGAGTCTGTGTGCACCACACAGAATTTTCAAGGAAAGGTCTGCACAAGTTGTTTTCTAAACGTGTTTTAATCTGTCCTAAATCCCTCAGTACTACCAAAACTCCAAATATTCCCTGCAGTTCCCATCCTTTACCCATCATCTGCAAATGTACTCAATTATTAATTGATTATTAAATTATTAAAGGCTGCATTAATTTACAGGGTGCCTTGCTGCCTCTTTCCCACCCCCAGTGGAATTGTTAAAATCAACCAGATTCCATCATAACTCCCAAGACAGACTGATAATGCTCTTTATTTGTGCATAATAATCTAATGAAATATTTTTATTTATGTGTATTTTCAGTTGTTTGTTGACACAATCCTGCAGCTTTATTTTTCCTGATTTCTTAGGACTCTCACCAAAAACAACTCTTCTACTCACAGTGTTTCCAAGCCTGGTTCCACAGACACAGCTTTAATGAGCAAAATGATTACTATCAAAGGATTATATATGTCTCTAATACAGCCACCTGAGGCAAGGCAGATGCAAACCTCACTGAAATCAGTGGAAGTCTTTCTTTTGGCTTCAATATCCCCTTGAGTGGAGTCTTTTTTTCCTCTATGCAATTCTGTGCCCAGCTTTTAACTGTAGAGAAATTTCTGTAGAGAAATTGTGATAGCAGTTGAAAAATGTGCATCCCCAGCAAACTTCCACTGCTGTGGCCTTCAGTGAGTCCCACTGTGGAAAATGTGCACAGTCAGCAGCTTGGGTTTTGACTCTGCATTTTCCGGAGATGGGATCACCCTCCAAACCCAACTGGCTGATTTTGTCTGCCTTCATCCGGGTGTTAGGGCTGGCTTTAGTGAACTTGGTTTTCAGAACAGTTATCACCCTGCGCTTCCATGTGGGAAGGACTTAAGGCAGGCACAACCTTGGGTCACTTTTGAAAGCTATGATCCTTGAATTTAAATGTATAAGGAATATTGATGAACCATCTGGTTAAATCCATGCAGTTTATGTCACATACATCAATCCTTACAACAGGCTCCCTGTTATCTAACATTGCAGCGGCTGGTTTTGGTAAGCTCAGGGAAGCAATGTGATCCAGCAGCTTGGAAAGGCTACTGCAGCCCTCCCACTGAAACATGCTCTTTTGGGAAAGACAATGAAGGTTGTGCCTTTAAAACCAGCAGGAGTTTAGTTAGGAAGGTGGATCTAGGGAGCAGGGGAGCAGGTCCATGATGTTGTGGGGGTAATGAGGAGCTCTGCACAATTTTTGCTGGTATGTCAGAATCTCCTGGTGTCATATTCCAGTCCACAGCCTCATTCTTTGCTGGAGGAATCTGTTCTCTGCTTAAAGGGAAATCACAGGAAGAGATCACAGCCCTACCTGACTCTGGCCCACAAGGTAAAGTCCATTTCTGGAGTGACTCCTGATTTCTCTGATGTGTTTAAACCACAAAAGGCAGCAGAAATCCAAGCAAAAAGATGTGGAGTTTTTAGCTGCACATATACACAGAGATTTTCTAATATTTTCTACCCATCACTTTCAAACAGAGAGCCCTCTCCTAATGAGCTAATTCTTAAGAGGATTATTTTCCCAGAGCTTTTCCAGTAGCCACTTTAAATGAGGGACAAACAAACACGACAATAATCATATATTTAACCTTACAGGTGTGGATTAAGCTTTCCACTGGCATCTAGTCTTAGTTTCTCTTCCATCTGTTGCAAGGCTTTTTTTCAAATGATCATTGTTTTTAACAAGATGGCAATATATGACTTGCACAACTTAACTCTCAACTAAATTCAACAAAATATCCTCTGTTGATGCTAGGACAGAGTTTTGACTAGTTGTTGTTTTGCTACATCTAATCTTTTGAGATACAACAACATATTTTCATAAGAGTTTGGAAACACTGAAGGTCAGTAAGGACACAACGCTATGGGGATATTTAGATCCAGAATAGTACTCCTACTGCCAGGACTGATTAAGAGCCTGAAAAAAGGCAAGATTTAGTTTACAAAATGTGGACTTAGCCATAAAACTAAAATAAATCAACTGTAAAGACTGGATTAAGGAGTTTGGGTTTGTTTTTTTTTTTTCCTTTTTTTTCTTAAATAGAATAAATAAATATACCCCTGATATGTTTTGTTCATTCCAATGACATGTAGAACTGGTTCCAGTAGATGGAGCAAGAAAGCAGAAGGAAAGCAATGCCATACCCAGGGTACTCGATCACAGGAGGTGGATGTTGAGCCATGGAGTTGTTTAAGGTGGAAAAGAGCTTTAAAATCATCACATCCAACGTGTTCATGGGGCAGGACATGAACTGCACACAGAATCACAGAACAAGCTTCAAAGCATCAGAGGAGAAAGCACTTTGAAAGCTACTCCATGGCTTCAAGTTCAGTCAAGAACACTCTTCACATAACTGACACTGACAGGAGTTTTTCCTCAGGATTGGCTTAGTAGCTGAAGAAAAATAACTTGGGATTTTCTCCAAAGCCAAGAAAATAGATTAATTATAACTGGCTTGTTATTCTCCCGGCTTTAGCAGAGATTAGAGCAGCTTAATCCTTCAGCAAAAGCTAATGCTGTGAAGAAGCATTAAAAGAGACAAGCTTTACATCTCCCATACGATCTCCAGCCTCTTATTTCTTGCTGCCTGTCTCCTCTGACTCGGCATGTGCTGCATGTTATATTGTTTGTTATCAGTTTGTGTGTCATGGCAGGGATCACGTGCTCTGCGAAGGCACAAGCCAGCTGAGTCCCAGCTCCTAGGGGACATGACAGCACTTCAGGAGACAAAATAAGGCCAAGCTCTTCATTTAGGATGAGAAAATTTTTTTTTTTAATTTTTTTAAATTTTTTTTTTTTTATTTTCCCTTCTGCCCAAGTTAACATTTTCTAAAAAAGTTCACATTGTCTGAAAAAAACCCCAAACACACCACCAGAGCAAGCCCCCCTTGTTTTGGTGAAAATGAATGAGAAGAGGTCATGTTGAAATCAGTGATTTTTTTTTTTTCACCGGACCTATTTATCACAGAAGCCTCCGGCAGACGAGCAGCAACATCCGCGAGGTCTGTGTCCCGTCATCGTCCCAGGAAATCTGTGACACCCAGCTGAAGGGAAAAGGGAACATCTGGGAGCTCTGCTCCTACCTCTGCTCACACTTCCAGGCTCAGGGCAAGTCAGATATTTTTCCTCTTGCTTCTTCCCTAACTCCCAAAGCTGAGACTCAGCCCTGTGGGATCATCTCCAAGCCCTGTGTGGTCACCCTCACTGGCAGGTATTTTCCAGGCAATTTTCACAGGAGTTTTTTGACAGCAATGGTCTGCTTGGCTTCACTTCCCAGCTTCATCTCTCTGTGATTTCCTGAGCTTCTTTGCCAAAATTGGGCTGACCAAGTTATTCTGAAAATATATCATCAATTTCCTTTAGAAGTCATGAAGAAAAAAGTCAAAAACCCCTAAGAAAATTATTCCAAAGATGCTAAACTCCTTTAACACTGCCTGCTTTTTAAAAGGCATTTTTGACAGAGACTGTGTGTCTGTGTTTGCAATGTGTAGGACCTGACTCGGAAGTGATGCTGGTGCTGGCACCTGCCTGCAAGGCTGCCTTGAAGCTGTGGCTGGGCAGACTCTGATCAGTGATTCAGGCAGGGCACACGCGTAGTGGAAATTGAGGGATCATAGAATAGGTCGGGTGGCAAGGGACCTTAAAGGTCATCTCATCCCCTGGCTGTGGTGCAACTGAGGCCTTCCAGTGCCTGAAGGGAACCAACAGGAAAAATGGAGAGAGACAATTGACAAGGGCAAGGGGCAATGGCTTCACACAGACAGAGAGCAAGTTTAGATTGGATATTGGGAAGAAATTATTCCCTGTGAGGGTGCTGAGGCCCTGGCACAGGTTGCCCAGAGAAGCTGTGGCTGCCCCATCCCTGGAAATGTCCAAGGCCAGGTTGGACGGGGCTCTGAGCAACCTGGGATAGTGGAAGGTGTAGGTGGCTCCTGTGCTGAGGTTCCCATTCCAGGGCCAGCAGCAAATCTGTGTGGATGCTGTGATCATTCTTTTACTCCCTCCTTCCTGTGGCATGTTTCAGGGGCTGCCTCAGCTCTGGGGTGTCCAGCTGTGGTTTGTAATGTCATGTCAGCCTTGCAGCAGCTCTGGCGTGGGAGCATCTGTGCCTGTAGTGCATTATAGACTGCAGTGGTTCTTTCTGCTGCAGGTTGTCCCAGCAGGTTTGTATTGTTCCCTAGTTTCTCTTTCTTTTGATTAAAAAAAAATATTCCTGTTTTTCTACCCATCAACTCTCTGTTATCAGGTTCAAAAGCAATGACTCGCTTGTGTCCAACAAAACAACCTCAGGTGTGCCCTGGAGGTCTGCCACGGTCCTGCAGCACATCACCCACGAGCAGAGAGGCAGCAGAGGTGTGTCTGGAGCAGGGACACAGGACAGCCCATGGAAAGGGACAGGGATGTTCCCACCTAACAGCCCATGCTCCAGGTGTGTGTCCAAGTACACACCACTCATTCACTGCAGGGGTAAGAGGAGGCAAACCCAGCTTTTCTCTCTGCTTTCTTTCCCTCCAGTAAGAGTAGAAGGGATGGGAGTGATGAGAGCCAGTCCCAGGGAAGGAAGGGAGCCAGGGAGCAGGAGGCTGTGCTCACACAGCATTTCACAGCTGTCAGCTGCCACTGCTTAGACAAACAACTGCCCAGAGCCCTTTCCGAGCTGTACAGGACTAGGACCTCTGTCTGGGACTGGGAAAGCACAATAGTGAGGGAATGAAGGACAGAGAGATGTCTGGCACTATTAATGAGTCTATATTTGCAGAGAATCTGTGGCTGGACATAAACATTTTCCATTCCAAGCTGTCAGAGTTGCCCATGTCAGTCACTCAGGCATCACTGCCCTGCACGGCACATCCTTGCAGAGATGATGCATCTCAAAGAAGCACAAGGGCAAAAAATTCTGCTCTGAATATCTGTAAATAATGTTTAATTAACACCAACTTGGGGAAAAAAAGAGAAGTGTTTTGCTTGTAGATGCTTTGTGATGGGAAAGGATGGGATTTGTTAAATAAATAATTCCTTTTGAATTAGTCACCAGGTCTAATTAAGAGGTACCAAAGGGACAAGGAATTAGAAGAGCAAGTTTAAAGGAATATCTAGCTAAAACCTAAGATAAAAGTAGTATTTGAAAACTCAAAATAAACAGTGTGTGTGAATGTTTTTCTTGGGATGAGCCAAGGGAAATATTTTCCTGGGGTTTGGCCCATACAATATGCAACAGATGAAACCAATCTGGTTGTTCTTTTGAATGAATTACACAATTAGTGAATAAAGGGAGATCTAGTGGATGCTCAAGCAAAGCCTATATGTCATTTGAGCAGCATTACCCTCTAAATCCTGATGTTTGGGTTCTGCTTTATCCTACAATTGACTTTCTTTGCTGGTGGTGTGACTCCTTTGACTCCAACGGGCTGATTTCACCTGTTTGAACGTGGCAACTTTGATTCCTGGCAAAAATTTTAGATGTTTCAGCTCTACTGGCAAGAAGTCTGCACTTGCTAGGGGATTTTTCTCTTCCTTTTAAACAGAGATACAATTAACATCTCTAACCTGATCCCGGGAAAATCTGTTAGTCACAGTCAAACCATCCAGGCAGCCCGGGGGATCCTCTGCCCTTGCCTTGCCACTGCCAAGGGTTCCTAAAGCCTGCTGGGTTTCATTCCAGCAGCCACATGTGGGTTCTCGGCACAGCATCATGGATATGGAGACCAGACATCCCCCTTTTAGTGGCCACCTGCTCTCCCCTCTCAGACTCTGGCATAAATCATCAAAGCAGAGGTGAGAGGGGACTCTTCGAATTCCAATAAGAAATTCCAGATCCCGTGCTGTCACTGCTAAGGCACACCCCTCATCTGCTTCCACTCCCTTCCTGTGTAAACCCAGCGAAACTTCAGGGAGTGCTGAAGGACACCTCCAGCTCTAGAATGAGATAAAACAACTCCCAAAAGGTGAGATTTAAATGCCTGTTGTGGAACATGGTGAGCATTAAATGCAGAACAGGTTCTGATATAACACTGTGCGCAAGTTTCTATTAAAACACAAAATTTACCTTTATCCACAGTACAATTTGCTATTAACAGTAAACCTGAATTTCCCAACACCATTCAGGAAGGATCTTCTTTTAGTATGTGCTTGTGTGTATCCCTGGTTTGTGTGATTTCTAGACTCAAAGCTAGTGAAGCTGGGAGGAGCTTTGGAAGCCTGTATCAGCAACACATGAGCAAAAGTTGCCATAAACCCACTGTAATCTCCCCAAAAGCCATTCATTTACAAAATAAAACAAAAACAAAAACCAAAAAAAACCCAGAAACTGGACGTGAATCCCCCAAAATAAAATAGCAATAAAATACTACTAACACATGAGAGCTTTGCTTCTGCCTCTGCCCAGGAAGACAAAGCTCAAAGGATAATTTGTGTCGGGGCCCTTCCCAGCTGAAGCAGAAACAGAACTATCCTGCATTACTGAGATGAAGGAAGCGCAAAAAGGCACAAAGGGATTTTTTTTTCCTTCCTCTTTGCACATCTGCCTTGTGTTACTCCTGGAATCTTGGTGTCGGTGCATCTGAGGGAAGGATTTGGAGCGTGTTACCTGCTCAGCAGAACTGGGTGTCTGCATGTGGTAGGTGGCACTGGGAGACAGAGCAGCTTGTCCAATTCTCCCACCTCCAAAACTAAATACAGGTTATCAGAGAGAAATGCAAAAGGTTGATTGTTTCCTTCTCTGCCTTAAAAGTTTCTCTGTAAAACATTGCAGGTCCCCAACAAAAAAATTATTCAGAATGGTGTTGAGCCTTGTAGTGAAGGAAGGAAGTATTATTCCAGCCAGTCTTTGTGACGGCTTGGGATGTCCTTTCAATAGTAGCACAGCTTGCTACAGAAACTGGGACAAACTTTCCCTTTGCCAAGGGTGGTATTACTCAAATGAGTAATAAGTCAATCTACATCCCTCTCATCTTAGAGGAACAGGTCTTTTAATCACGACTAAATTCATGGTAGATAGGTGACATAACATGGTAAGTAGTCAGAGAAAAATGTGGTACCTGTAAAGGGATGGGGTAGGTTGTTTATTTGTTTATTTATTGAATTTATTTTTCACATACCAAAGTTACCAGATGCATTCAAATCTTTTTATCTTCATTTTATATTTCCCATCCCCATTCTCTTTTGAATGTTTCTCCCAGGATTTTAAGTAAGCAGATAAGAGAGACAGGTTAAGTTTTTGTGCAGGCTGTATAAACCCTTCTTCACCTGCCAATCGCTCTGGGGATGTTATTTATGGCCATAATTGATACTATTAAAATTAAATGCCAGGAGACCTCGTGTCTGGCAGCTGGAGCATGACAGGTAGCTCGCTTTCCTCCTTTTCATTTTAAAAAAAGGCTCTCCTTGGACCACATGTCTACCCCACAGAAATATGGTAGAGCTGAATTCCCAGATGTAAGTGCGCTGCCTCCATCCTGTCACTGCTGACATTCAGCACTGGCTAGCCAAGCTTTCATCTCTTCGTCTTTAAAACACTGCCATCTGTTGTTTCCAGACGGTTCAGTCTTCTGTTTATCCAAAACTTTGTTCCAGGCCATATGGAAAAAATATCTATTTTCAATTAACCATCATATTTTCTTAAAATATACTACAGCGATGAGAAAAAAAAAGGCCTTGCTTACGCAGAGCTGCTGGTGAAGGGGATGACATTTTATTACGCACTGGAGTTTCAAGATTTTGACCATGTGGCCATTCAGAACATTCAGATACCATAGAAGCTGCCAATTTTGCAATAACACAAACGTGCTTGGAGCATTTGAAAGCTGTTATCATACATATCTATCTATCTATCTATCTATCTATCTATCTATCTATCTATCTTTCATTGATATTAGTGCATTAATCAAGTCATTTCCATAGAACACTTTTCTAAACAGGCTGTTTTCAGCACTTTCCTTCTGCAGTCAGAAATTCCTCATAGAATCATAAAATGGTTTGGTTTGGAAGGGACCTTGAAGATCATCTTGTTCCAAATCCTTGCCATGGGATACCTTCTCCATTTCAAGTTGCTCAGGGTTCCATGCTGGCTCTTCCAGGTTAGTTTCCTCCAAAAATCCTCCTGTACTTGTGCTGTGAGACCCCATCCTCACCATGAACCAAAGCACAGTGGAGAAAGGAGACAATGAGGACATTGCCTTCAACTCAGAGCAGAAATGAAGGAGGTAAAATAAAGTCAGCAGAGGTACTCATCCAGGAATCCATCTCGATGAGATCAATTCCATCTTTTCTTTCCCAAACCTGAATTTCTGATAATTTTCAATGCTAAAAATTGAAGGGGATACCATGCTTGGGCAGAAATAGATTTCTTAATACTAAAAAAGAAATAAATATAAAAGGATGTTATTTTTAGGAAGAGACTACGCTTGTCATTCCTCAGTTCAAAGGAATATTTGAAATGAGAAGTTGAGTTTCCAAAGCCATCCTCTTTGAAGCAGGATAAAGGCCTGGCCTTCCATCCTTCAAACAACTGCAAGATTTTCTCCTCCTGAGTTACAGTCTTGTCCTCCCAGCCACCCACCAGCAGCAGCCTCCCCCAGATACAGGCAGATTATGGCTCTGTAAAGTGACCCAAGTTGAAACTAAGGAGGGGAACAAGTGCCAGGTGGCCAGCACAGACTGGCACAGAACTGCCTGGGTCTCTTGAGCTGTTCCTCACCTCTAAATTTACCAGTTCTCGGTGTAGCCAGGGAGAAAAATGAAACAAAAGGCAGTGGTGCAGATGTGGGAAATCTTGCAGGCAAGATCAAATCTTACTGCATGCTAAGTGTACAGACAGTATTAATGTGTGTTACATTTAATTAATCAGAGAATTAGCAAGCCTTAGTTGAATACTGGTTTCTTTCTGGTGGATAATTACAGGCTGCTTCTCAGCTTGAAACAGTGCCAGATATAGTTTTTTGCCCATCACTTGCAGTACTTAATCCAATTTTCATCTACTTGAGAGTGCTTAACTGCATATCCCCTGGAGTTCCAGAGAGGAAAATTGTGTGAGTGCTGTGCAAAATTGTAGAGGTGCCTTCCCCTCAAATCCCCAGGGGAGGGACCCTGCAGGGTACGGGTCTGTCCCTGTCCCTGTCCCCATGTCACGTGTGCCCCATACCTGTTCCTGGTTGGGTGGTTTTGGGTGCCCGGGGCCGGGAAGAGAACAGGGCTGATGACTGAGTCTGCCTGGCAACTCCAGCCATAGGCTGGAGGAATAAATCATCTCTGAACATCTACAAGAAATATCGCTTCATCTTTCCTTCCAAGTTCATCGCTGTCTTATATATTGTTGTAAGGATTACTCGCATTACAACACAAAACATTCTATCTTAGATGTATGGCATGGACAACTTGCTATCTTTTGCTGCTATTTTATATTATTTTATCTTTTTGAAATGGTCAAAAGAATATCCAGCCTGGTGGACAGTCAGAATGATCTTAGGTTTTGGATTTTCCAGAAGCTTAAAACTTAACACCTCTCTATAAAGCTCATCTCTGTGGGACATTGTGCTTTTTATCAGCTCCTTTTACCTTTCAGGATCTCATTCAGCCTTTTCTAAAACTATTTGTTTTAAAAGTCTTCAGAGTTTACATCTTAGTGCTAGTGAAGTGGAGGGGAGGTCCCCAAGTGATACTCCCACTTTTGGGTCAATTTTTCACTTGTTCTCTGGCAGCAGCGACCTTTTCCTAGGAGAGTGTTGTGCTCACAAATAACAAATTCCTTGCATGAATTTACAGCCAAGAAGCTTTTGGGATTACTGAAAAAGAACAGTAGGGTTTTTTCCCCCTGTAGGAAATTGTTGGTACAAGAATATGGTGCAGTCCTGGGTGCAAGAATCCCAACCAGCTCCAAATGGAAGCACACAAATATTAGGAAAAACAAACAATTTCATTTCAGTGTTTATTTGGGAACAACAGAGGGAACGAAGCTGAGGCAGAGGCCCAAACTCAGTTAGGAAAACATAGGGAAGTCCTCTAGTGTCAGTCACATTTTTCACTGGAGCACAAGCAGTTTGCTTCTTTAATGCAATAAGAATATATTTCCCCTAGCTTCAGTGACTAGAGAGGAGCCCGTAGCAGGACAGAATCAGCCTGTGATCTGACTTCCCCATTTTCCCTCTGGTAATCTGAAAAATGGTATATCATGCTTGGGCTGCTCTGTGTCTTTTGGATGGTCTTTTCCTCTGGAGGGGAGAATTATTCTCCAAAATGATTAGACAGCTCCAGAGTGATCACTGCCCATTGAGGAGTCTGTGGATGGATATTTTCCTCATGGATCTGATATGACAAAGAACACCTTGCTCCCTGAAGACACTCCTGCTGCTCTTGAGCACCAGCACTGATGTCACTGATGTCCCAGGGGCCTCTAGATGGGTAGTGGGGGTTTTCAGGGGTTTCACAGGTAGGAAAGCTGAAAACATGGGAGCCATCCTCTGTCAGGGCACATGTTCACACTCAGGAAAGCCTTGTGAGAGAGATTCCAACTGTGTCTGCAGCTGGGCAGGGCTGACACCAGGCAGAACTTCTGATCCTGAAAATGTACTGCCTGGAGGCCAGGAAACACAGTGAGGTCTTTGTCACCTTCAGTCCTCAGGAGATTTAATGCATTAAATATTTGCCAATCTCCTGGTACAGACAGTTCATGAACACATGCAGGACTGCTGAAAGAGCTGCACCGCCCCTGGGTCCTGTTCATATTCCAATACATAAATTATTAATTCCCCTTTTGTCCCTGTATATCCTTTCATTTTCTTTCATGACACAGCTTTGGTGACTACTACCTAATCTTTCTGCCTTGGCCCATCCCTGTTGAGAGCTGAGTCACTAAATTTCCATTGTCTGTGTGACACAACTAAGCAAAGGATCTCTTCTAAAGGAGTCTTTCTCCAGGACTCCTATTGTACTCTGTGGTTTATATCTGAGACCTTGGCACGGGCAGCACAGACTCACACCTTGCTGTTTTGAGAAGTGAGGAGAATCACCTGAGGATCACTTCCCTCATGCCCATATGAACAAGTCCTGATGCCTAGAGATATTCTGGGATGTTGGAAAGATCCTCATGGGTCTGTCTGATTTGTCACAAGTCCTGTGGGAAACCTGTGGCTTTCTGTAAGGACAGCTGGGAGTGAGCTCAGCTCTGCTTGGCAAGCACAAATGGACAGAGATAAGTACATAAGGCAAGAGAATTGAGTTGTTGATCTCCTTCTTGCCCAGCAGTGCTTTAAATGGCATTTTCCAGTTTGGGTCAGCTGAGAGCTTCTTGGCAATGCTGCCCCAAGATGATTTTTACTGCTTTACAGATGAGAAGTTATGGAATGGCTGCTTTTGCCACAGGAAGAGACAGAAAGGAAGATGAGGGAGGTGAGAGAGAGCAAAAAGGAGAAAAGTCCTGGAAGATTGGGGATTTGAGACCTAACCCAACATAAGACGTGAAATGTATGGGAATGGTGAGCATTGTTTCTCTGTGGGGCTGATTGTCCTGCAGCAAACCCAGATTTGCAGCGGAGATTGATGGAGGAATTTTAATGATTGCCCAAAAATCTCCTTAGGAAACAGCCTAGGCATCTAAATATTTTTATACATTTATCAGTCACTATCTCTAAGTGTTACTATGGTCACAAAGTGACTAAACAAATATGACATCTATTTGGTCCACAGATGTCTTAACCAAGAGGAAAAATAGGGGCTGGCAGAGCCAAAGTAACAGGCTCTTAGTATCTTCATGGCTGTGGAAGCCCACATGGGCAAAGTAAACAAAAAAACCCCAAAAAGTTGAGATTTGGGGAAATTTGAGAACCTGGCGATGAGAACTGGCACTTCGGAAGGTGGTACTGGTCCTGATCTTCTGCCCGTCTTGAGAGAAGCCTCAAAGCTGAGGTGTTTAAGTGTCAATTCTGCTACTGGCAACATAAAAACAATTCTTGGACGTGTCTTAGACCTTCATTGTTGTAATTGTGTGTTGAAATACCTACTGGCGAGTAAAGTCCCTTCACGTGAAGTACTTCATGCCCTGTGTTAATTTAAGGTTCCCTTTTTCTTGTTTGAGCGTGCATTATGAGTGGAACTCATTGCTCGAGGATGTTTCTGAGGGATATGAAATGTTAGGGGAAGACAGAGAAGCACCACATTGAACTGAACAAGTTTTTTTCTGAGTGGTGCATCATTGGTAGAATTTTTAGCTTAGCTACAGGACAAAACATAACCATTCTTCATGGCAGTTCAAATGATGCTACATCAGACATTGCAAAAGACCAGTGTGAGGAGAAAAGCTTGCAAACACATAAGCCTCTTCTTCTGTTTGAAGGTAAAACTCATCCAAATATCTCAGATGCCAAACTTTGAATAGGTTTATGTTTCATAATCTAAAATGTAACAAGGGAAAAACAAGGGTAAGTTTATGGTAATACCCATGTCCTCTCTCAGCTTCCACCTCAACGTGCTGGTTAAGTATGTTCTGCCTAAATGCACAAATTTGTGCTGAATGTGATAAGCTGTCTGGAACCAAAATCCACAAGCAGGGCTGGAAGTTAGGTAGAACTTATGTTTTTACTGTAAATGCAAAGCACATCTGTGTGTGAGACAGAGGGACTCGGAGACAGGCAGCGATCTCAGAATACAGGAGCACTGTTCAGCAGAATGAACCACCCATCTGAAGCCTTTTTCTGTGTCCTGTGACAAAAGGGTGCGTTTGGGTATGGTCACTTCACAGTGCTCTCTCCCCAGAGAGGCAGAACCTTGTCTGCAGCAGGATCAGCCCAGTGCTAGCAGGAGACACGGGCAGCCTTGTTCATCGCCACTCTGCTGGGTAACCTTGTGGCCTCATCCTCATCACCCCATGTCATTCCCTTACCCCAGCTCGTGCTTTATCCCCTGGCCCTTTGTTCTGTCTGTAATTAGTGTGGCAGCCTCTCAGGGCACTGACCACATCCCCTTATCTCTGAGGAGGCTTTTGTGACCTTAGCAGAATGAACGGGAGACAATGACCTCTCTCATATCTCTGCTTTGGATGATTTTGATGATGGCTCCCTTCTCATCTAGAGCACATTTAATCATGTAATACATAACTTCCATCTGGTTTGCATATCCTGAAAATGCTGCTGGGATGGAATGGTTTTATACTCAGCTGCATTCCATGCAAAGGTTTTGCAAGCTTTGGTAGACTGATTAAACTGGATCTCTCCCCTCTCCCTACCTCCATTATGGTTAGATCCACTGCACCAATAAACTTCAACACTGACTTCTTTATACTAAAGAAAAGTCAAGCCCAGCAGAGAGGCAGGGGAGGTGAAGGTTTCATTCCTGGTCTGATTTCCTCTGTGACCTTGAGGAAGTTGCCTCACTGCAGCAGCTCCTGTCCTATCTGTACTTTTTGTATCCTGGCTGTTGGGGCTGGAAGTGCTTTTTGGGGGAAGGAGTGTTTCTGCATGTTTATGAACTGGCTCCCAAGCCATGATCCTGATGGGCATCTTAAGGCTCTTTTGTGACACTCCTAAAATAAAATTTCCTGACAGGAGAAACAGCTTCTACTGACAAGAGAAGTAAGTCCTAATATAGATGTGGAAGTGAAGGGACAAGCAGAAAAGCAAAGCTGTGAGGCAGAGCCTACCGGTTGCCATAAGTGGTCATTTGGCAAAAGGTATACAAGTTTCACAGTCTCTGAACAAGCAGTTCAGCTTGTAATTAGAAATTGCATAAAAACCCCCAAATCCCTAAACAGCAAACACACACACAAAACCTCAAACCAAAATGCTCCCTTTTTTTGATAAACAGCTTTCTTTTCCTTTGTGCTGTACTAGTGAAATGAATGTACTGGTCAGTGCCACTAAAATATCTAACTAGATATTGGCAAATTTTAATTTTTCAGACATTTCTGTCACACACAGCAGCTATAGTTGGGATTGAAGAAGGTTAAAGTACTCAGATGACTGTATTATTTTATCAAATTTCTCAGGGTGCTTTTAATGATTGGATCTTGCAGATGATTGCAAAGGCAAAAATTAGTAGGGATCTGCACTCCTAATAGGATCTGCACCAGTTGCAAGCCTTGGGCCTCAGGGCAGAGCCATCAGCCAAGCCTGCTTAAACAGAGGTGGAGATCCCACTGCCTAACAGCCGTGCAGCCAGAAGACATCTGTATTTTCAACTGAGCATCTAAAGCTGGTTGCCTGCCTTTTCAGAAACAGCCCCTAATCCTATTTATGACCCCATGACTGACAGGCATCTGCATTCCAGATAAAGTACAGAAGAGTTCTCAATTACAGGAAATATGTAGAAAGTTGCAGCAGGTTATTTGCTCATTAGACTTCCCCCTCAGTGACTGTGGGAGTGCAAGGCATGTTGGTAAACCCTCCTGCTGCCCATCATTTGTCTATCATAATGTGATCAGCCATTCATTCCTAAAGAAAAGCTAATGCCTCAAGAGGATCCAAAGGTTGGAGTTCAGCATGGCTTCTTAGGAAGATAAAAGGGGCAGAGCTAATTCTGAACGGATGTCATTTGTGCTTCCATGTGGCTGTGCCTGCTTTCATCTTTTTTTTAAACCTGTCCAGAGCTGCAGCCCTTCTCAGTGTTAAAGGATTTTTAGTGTCACTGAATTGCCTGATAAAGGGAAGCAGGAATTTCTCATCTCTCTTGATGCCTTCTTTTGGGGAGGGGGAGAGTTGGCTTCCAAAGGATCAACATTTGCTGGGCTCAGCAGCCATGTAGCCATGGCCAGATCTACCCCAGTTCTCAGTTTTACATCATCCTGTTCCCACTGCATGGGTGGGGAACTGTGATAGGAGGTGAAACATGACTGGAAAAGTTCATCCACCTTGTCACTGCTCAATCAGAAATTCACTCCCCTGTTTGCCAGTTTGGTGCTCTCATGACTGCTGCTTTTCACCCACTGAAGACGTGAGAAAGAAGTAGTAATTTGGGGTGTTTCCACTACAATTTCTAGGGGAAAAATAATGAGGTTTTCTTCCCTGTGGTGGGAAGAATGAGACAGGCATGTTCCCCTTGCCTCAATGCACTGCCTGGCCAGGATTAAAAGAGGTTTCATTATTGTCTCTTCCAGGTGACCAGAGGTTCATATTCAGCCTTTACAAGAAATTGCGTTTTGATAGTTTTTACTTTTTCTGTGCAACACTAGCTCACACCAGGGACAATTCTGTGATGCTGGTGACTCTGCTGTTCCCACTGAGGTGACCATTATTATATTTAAAGTGAGCTGTTCTGGAGTTTCAGTGTAGATGGATCTTTGTGCATCCTCAGGCAACAGTCTGCTCTGACTGCTTAATGCTGCAGCATAAACACAGGAAATTTCTGATCCCTAGACAAGTACAGGAAGGAGGCTGGATAGTTCACATGTGGGAGCAATGGATAGTTCCCAAGAACAACCTGCACTTGCAAGATGCAGAGAATTTGGGATAAATTGGAGATCATTCCAACCAATGGCTGAATCCTCCATGTTCAGACATGGTTGACAGCTCAGTGGTGTTTTCAGTACAAGTTATTTGCTCATCCCAAAGCCTCACTTCCAAAGGATCCGAGTTAATTCCAGGAAAACGTGCGCCCATTTCAGACATGAAAGTCTGAAGGGAGGCACGACAGACAGAAGCTGTGTGTGTCTGTATAAATAATAAGTGTCCCTTCTCTGCCCCCCTCCCAGCACCCACTGCTCTGGGCACCTTGACAAAATTTGACTCAAACAATTTTTTCTAACTGGTCAGCATGTCCTTAAGTAAACCTTAAAACCACCACAGAGTTAGGCAAGAGAGGAAATAGCAAATCCTGACATCTCCTACACACGCAATGCCCGGAGCAACACATGGAGGAGAATTAGGAAGAAACAAAAACATCTTGAATTTCTCCTTGAAAGAGTTTGCCACAGCTGGGCTTCGGCAAGTGATAATGGAGGTTATCAGCATCACAGGCCATCGTAGATAAAATTATTGCTTTACTGGCTAATTGAATGTCTTTGACCTTAGCAAACAATATAATAATAATAATAATAATAATACAATTAAATTTTAATAGTAGTCTCCAAATGATGCAATTCCATAATCTCTGAAATATTCAGGTGATTCAGGTGCAGCTCACCAAAGAGACTTAGCATCAGAAACTCTTAAAAATCTTGGCTTGGAAAGCGGGATAGGTGAAGGATGAGAAAAGGAATTCAAATGCATTTTACTGTTGGGAATCTGCTATAGTGTGTTTAGCATCCGGGACATTTGATTTAAAAAAAAATAGTTAGATTCTCTGTTTCAGGAGGTGTTCCCCACCTGTATGCCTCTGGTGTCCTGTGAAGGGCCAGGAGTTGAAATTCAGAGATCCTTGTTGCTCCCTTCCAACTCAGTGCATTTTATGATGCTGTGAAAAATGTTGTGACTCTCTGTGGCTCACAACATTATGTTATTAATAATTGTTAAATAAATCACTGTTTTTCTGAATAGTTCTACAGAATTAAGAAGAGGAAGGCTGTGTTCCCTTCACTCTCTTCATTGCTCTGAGCCTATAACATGTGGCCCTTCCTGTGGGATGCTTTTGGGGTGGGAAGAGGAGCAAGGAACAGGAGAGGAGCAGGGAACTCTTGTTTTCACACTCTGGTTGAAAGTTGTATGTACTTCATGAGTTACTGGATGGAAACCAATGCCTCCATGAATTGTTTTATTATCTGAATACATTTGATTTTTGCCTCAGTGATGTCCTAAACAATGAGTTTCATAATTCAATAGAATGGTGTGGAAATGTTTAATTACTCTGCTGCCACCTTGAGTCTTTTCCATTTAATAAATCAAAGTTTTATGTTTGTGGGGAGCCTCATACCCTGGATTTTAGTTTGGACTCTGAGGTTTAAGATGCTACCAGTGAACAGAAGAGAAGCATTGTGTGCTCCAATAGTTTACAGACTGTCTGGCTGCTCCTTTGATGCCTTTCCTAAGGCTGTTTCCAGCTCATTCAGGATGTGGAATTGCAAAGGTTATCCCTCAGTGTGCCTGGGGCTATTTGGTGACACTGGTAGAAGATGTGACCTTGTTAAATCAGATGTGCCCAAAAATACTGTAGGGGCACACATATTAAAAAGGCTCATGGAGTACATCTTCTGTCAATTAAAACAGCTCAATGTGGCATGAAACCTGAGTAAAATTAAATTCCTTCTTGTCTCTTGACCTGAACATATCAGAGCTTCAGATAACTATATATAGGCAATGGAAAAAATTCAATGTCTATAATGAATATTGTTTACAAAATTCTCTAAATAGGGCTGTTTTCCATTGCCAAATATAGACTCTTAAATGAAGCAGGAAAGCCAAAAGCCCTGCAGAGCTGCCTTTACCATCTCTGAAGGCAGGAACTGTCTTTGTGCTCCTTTGTGCTCTTCCTTGGCTTGCAGATTCACCTCTACCCTACCAAAGCCAGTGAGAGTTTTTCCATTGCCTTCCGAGCCACCTGGAACTATCCTGGTCATCCAAGATGTGCATACTCATTTTTTTCTTTTCAGTCCAAAATAATATTTGTGACTCCCAAAAGGCAGAAAGCAGATGCCATTAAGCAGAACTCTGATTGAAAGCCTCGACAGAGCAATTTCACCTTAAAAATGAAGCATCTATGGATCCTTAGGACTTCTGTTATTTTTGGAATCATTTTGGCAGTTCTGAGCACAATGAGGAGGAGCTGAACACTCACTGTCTGTGCTGAACAAATAAATCTGCCCCCAATGATGTTACAGGGGAGTCATTCCAATTCCCTGTTAATAGCCACCAAAACAGTGTCATGCCTTGGAAACGGAGGCATCCAAAAGCAATGGTCATGTGTGATTATTGTCAGGATTGTTTTATAAATCTCCCAGGGAATGGGGAAAAGGATGCAAATCAGAATGCTGAAAGTTGGAATAGGCAAAGTGGGAGAGCACCTTCTGTTCTGATAAATGTGCACATGGTGGGGAGGCAGAAACGTGGCCTTTCTGAGGGTTGGTGATACTGAGCTGGCTTCCTGCCCTGTCTGACAGGGAAACCACTGGTCCTTTCCCATGAAATGCCAGGCATATCCAAATTTATATAAATAAATAAATTCCAGGTGAGATCCTAGTCCTCATTACAATAAATGTCAAGCTTCCATGGATTTATATTTTTAAAGAGAGCATAAATCCTTTTGTCTCATATTTAAAAAAAAAAATCCTTACCATAGAAATGAACAAGACTAAAGCAGAAGAGGGGAAATAAAACAGACACAAAATGTTAACTTAAGAAGAAGTAGAACTAATTTCACACATCTCCATTTCATAGAAAGGTATAATACTTTTGAAAATAAGGAGATTGCTATTTATTGGCCATCTTTTATAAGAAAACTTCTTCCGCTCATTATGAGGCTGTAAGATTCCTCCCAAAATTATGTATTTAATTTTGGAGAGAGACTATTGACAAGGGCCTGGAGTGGCAGGACGAGGGAGGATGGCTTCAAACTGACAGAGAGTGGGTTTGGATTACGTAAGAGGAAGAAATTGTTCCCTGTGAGGGTGGGGAGGCCTGGCACAGGGTGCCCAGAGCAGCTGTGGCTGCCCCATCCCTGGCAGTGTCCAAGGCCAGGCTGGATGGGGCTCTGAGCAACCTGGGGCATTGGAAGGTGTCCCTGCCCATGGCAGGGGGTTGGAACGGAATGATCCTTGAGGCCTCATCCAACCCAAACCGTTCTGTGATTCTATGATGATTCTATATGGCTTTTATGGATCAACATGAGAAGGCCTTTTACAGAAATTCCATCTCAAGTGGCAAATGAGGGGTTTAACTCTACTAGATCTCCAGATATCATTTCAAATCTGTGAACAGTGTTACCACACACTGGTTTTGCACTGTGAGAAGCTAAATACTTGCATAAGTCTTCTCATAAGTAGAGCCTTAGAATCTTGGTTAAAATTACTCTTGTTTTTTTTTTTTTCACTTCTATTCTTGAAATCATACCTTAGTGTTGAGTTAAATAGAATATGTGGCTCTGACCCCAGTTCATTTAGGTAATAATGAAAATATTCTAGTGTATCTTTTTTGTTGCTGTTGCATGTGCCTTTCCTAATTTATTTAAAACATATGAGAGATAAAATGTTTGAGTCACTCTAAAACAAGGACTATTTGTCAACCAAGACCTGACAGCAGGGAGGCTGCTGCCAAATTGGCAACTGGTGTCCAGGCTTCAGCTGGACTTGAATTTTCCTAATTGCATGTCTTGCTGGCAGCTGACAAACAAGAACATATCCAGCCATGTATCAGTTCTGTGCCATTCATTAATTTTCTCTCATGAGCCAATGTGTGTCCCCAGAGACTTCCCCCTTCAATCAGATCATAGCCCTCTAAGGGATGGATTTAAAGTGCAACTATCTGAGAACTTTGATGTATGCCCTTGAAGGAAAACTCCTTCTTGTGGAATGAAAAGCTAGAGACTGATATTTTCTTGTCCCTCAGCCTCTTTCTTCCTCCAATCAAACACCAGGGGTAGAAGGCAAGTGGGCAAATTGCTTGTGGGGAGCTGCTGCTTCTCCACTTGGTGCTTTTTTCCTTTTTCCCAGGAATCATGCACAGCATTCATAGATGTGGGGCTCTGAGATCAGCCCTGCAGATCTAAGAGCGGGGCTTTCCCTTTGGTCTTTGCATCTGGGCTGGGTTCTTGCTAAACCACTTGGCCTGTGGATGAGCAGCCAATCCATGATGCCCCGCAGCACAGGAGGCAGCTGGGAGTCTCTCCTGCACAGAGCTTGGAATTACCATGTTTGTTACGACAAGTGGCCAGGGCAGAATGCACGCTGCCTTATCTAACTGATTGCACTTGGAATGGCTCCATGCTTCACAGTGCTCTACAGATGCTTTTGGAGGGAATTTAAGCAAAAGACAGCTACCAGAGGATAAGCTGTTTCTGAACACATTTGGCTCTTGCAGCAAATTCACTTGCCAAAGAAAACTCAGTGTTCCATTTCTGTGAGAACCCCTGGAAACATTTCTCCTGCTGTTGTCTGCTCCTCTCTACTTTCTCAAGCAAGTGACTATTGTCTTCACTAGACAAAAAAATCTCTTCCTTAGCCTCTTTTTTTTTTCTCCATCAGCACTGTTTCTTTTGCTTCCTTGTTTTTTCTTTTGCAAGTATTGCAGGTTTCTGCTGCCAGCTACTTTATCTCCTTCCTTATCATGCTGCTTTTCAGCCAATAGCCTTTCCAGAAACTTTTTTTTACCTCTGGAAATCGGTGAAGAGGCAATTTCACATCATCTAAACCAGCCACCAGACAACTGTATGCTAAAGAGCACTTCAGAGCCTCGTTGGACACCTTCCTGGCTGCAGGAATTTGCACACCAGGCATCATTATGTATGTGGGGTATGAGCACCTAATGTGGCATATGACAACATTTGATACAGGAAAAAAGATGATTTTTTTAACCTCCAGTATAGTAAAAACCCCAAATTCTTATGTCTATACATATTCAAGGGAGCACAAATCCAGCTCTTACAGAATTAAACTGAACTTTAAAGCAAGCTACAAAGGGATTTGTTCTATGAAAGCATGGAATAATCTTAATCTGCCCTCATGTTTAGGGACACACACACACTGTGAGTTGCTTCATGTTAAAGCAATGAAGAAAACTATTTTAAAACTTTTCCCCTTTCCAGCCAGTAAATCTTTTGGTACCTAATTTCTTAAGGAGTGTGTCTGTGGAAAGGGCAGTTTGGCTCAGAAAGCGAAAGGTTTCAAACTCTCTGAAGTTCCTTAGCCCTGTTTATCTGCTACCTCACCCAGAGATATTTAAAACAATCACTGGAACATTTCCTGTCTGATTTTCTTATCCCTGCATGGTAAATTCTTCCCACCTGTACGAATGCCTTACAAGGAACATTTGCTTTAACAGCAGGATGTAAAGAAGTCCCCTTAAGTGATTGCCTTTGAATTTCTATTATTAAGAAGTCTTGAGATGATAAACTTAGCCCCATTAATTGATTACAGAAACCATGAATGCTTACCCTCTCAGTAATATTTGAAATGCATAATATTAAATGCAAAATCCAGGTTCCAGCTGCCGTATGTTCAACATCCATCACTCCACCTGATTTTCCTCATGGCTCTTCTTGGGTGTAGGACACAGACCACGAATCCCTTCTAATCTCACTCCAGCATTACTGCTGCTCCAGTGTGAACGTAGGATAAGGAAAATCAGATTCAGGTCTAGATATGTATTAAGAATACAATTTTAAGTTACATCTGGAAAGCTTTCATGGCATGTCAATGGCATGTAATCAGTCATGCTAATGACATACTGTAAAAAAGCTACAACTCATACAAAACATGGAGTGGGAACTACTTCCACTAAGTAGAGGGAACTGGGGTCTGATGTCACCCTCACTGAGATGACTGGCACAGATCAAATTAGTGTTGTAAGGAGGAGCAGAATGAGTCTCATGACATTTTCAGGTCATTTCAATTAGTGGGGGAAAAAACCCACCACGTTTCCTGAAACATCTTGCAGCAAATGAAAGCTACAAGGCAATTCCTCTGGTGCTAAGATGTTTGAGAGGGTCACAGCCCCCTGTGTCTGGAGGCAATCAAAGATGAGTGGTTTATGGGTTGTGTGCAAGCCTGAGTTATTGCATATACAGGGGTTTATTTGGTGATATGAATTTAATGAAGTTTTACAAAGTAAAATATCTCCAGTATTGACCTTAATGTTGATTTCATACTTGTGGAAACACAAGCAGAGCATAGAGTGAACTCAGCATCAGGAGGAAAATGATGGCATTGGGAAAAGAGCTAAGGCTAGCTTCTAATCACAGGGGAAAATATGAAAAAAACCCTGGGATTTAAATTCTTTCAGCATTTAACTAGTTATATGATTCAATATGAGTAAATAAATCCCATCATCAACAGCATATTTTATCTTTCTTCAGGAGGGTTGGAACAAGTCAATCTTTAGGGCTCCTTCCAACCCAAACCACTCCGTGATTTTAAGATTCTATGATTCTATGAGTCTGTGAGTCTGTGACTATGAATCTATGAGTCTATGATTTCATGATTCGATGATTCTATGACTCTGTGATGTAGAAGAGCTACTTCAGAACAAGCCTGAGCCCAAATGTGTTGCCTATTCATATCCCATAACTGCAGAAATCCCCTCCTGACTGTCCCAAAGTCATGAGGCCACCTCTCATGACTGAAAAGGATCATCATATGCATTGTTTTGGGGGCCTTTATGGTGGGCAAAGATCTGGGGACACCCTACAGGCTCCAGCTGTCCTATGCACCCATGCTGTGACAATCTTTGGCAGCAAAGCTAAGGGGAAGTTCTCTTTTGAAACCCTCTGATATTGATTTGGTGTCTTCAAAGTCTCCTGGGCCCTGTCATTGGGGTGTTTCTGCTCTCACTGCAAAATATTTGACACACTGTGATTCAGTTATAGAGGAGAGGGGAGCTGTAAATCCACAATTTGGGTTATTTTCACTTGTTTTGAGCAGTCCAAAGTGCTTTGGCATTGTTTCAATTAGATGGGCACCTATTGTGGGTATTATGCTGAACAAACAAAATAGAAATATCAGAGTGAATACACAAGCAATGTTTCTTGCAGCAATTTGAGATTGTTTTATGGCACATTTTGATTCTTTTATTTTCTTTCCTTTCTGGACTTCTAGAATGTATGCTTCAGTGGTCAGACTAACTCACCAGAGATGGTACCTCGCTTGTTTTGTGATGGAGCTGTCCCAAGCACTCTGCTGGAGCATCCCCTCCCTGGGCAACTCTGCACATCAAGAAATTGAGTCCTGAAGGCTTCTGCAGGGCTGCACAGACGGAAGTCCACAGCAGTTCTCATATGCTTAGAGTTAAGGACATGCTTCAATGTTTCCAGGAGCAGGGCCTGCCTTCTCTCAGTGGGGAACTGTGCTCTTCCAGAGGTTTTTGTCCCAGCATGCTTGTGGAAATCTGTCCCTTTAAGTCTTGCAGAGCTGAACTGCTCCAGTCTTCCTGTAGCCATTTTGCAAATGCTGACTGCTGGGTGCCTGTTCTGGTTAGTACCTGTCCTGCTTTTCCACATGCTTCTCCTTCCACCTCTGCAGCTCATGTGGGATGATCCAAAAAGGCTCACACAGGGGTAAGTCTGGCTTTTCTTTTGTGTTTGATCATGGTGAAAAGGCTGTAACACATCGTTTGTGGTATGAATGTCCACAGCTTTAAAAAATTGTCTCTGTTCTCTAGTGCTGAAGAGCAGGGTCTGTTCCAGCATGCAGCACTTTGCCAGATTACACTGATTAAGCAGACTTCTGAAGGCTCCTTCTCTTGCAATCTGAAGGAATATGTCTATTTTTCTCTCTAGCTGAGGCAGCTTTACTGTTAGTGGTAAATGCTTAAAACAAGTGCCACACAGGTGCCCTGTTTATTGCAGAAATAAAGTTCATTTTGCAGTAGTCTTGGATTTGAAAATACAAGGCAGAGGTAGCAGCTGAAGGTAATAAGAAGCACAGTAGCTGAAGAAAATTAGATGTGTCAAACAGATATCAATTTTCAGACCTCTGTCATGCACTGAGTCACTAAACAGCAGCAGTGAATGTTGCCACCCTTGATACATCCCATATTATGTCAGCTAAAAATCTGGATACCACTGAATAGTTTAAAACTAGTTCTTGAAGGGTGATATGTAATAATACTGTGATAATGAGGATACTGGAATAATAACTTTGGAATAATAAGGAATAGTATTTGCAAGAAAAGGAAGTAAATTTGGAAGCATGATTTCCATCATAAACCAAAAGTTTTAATTGAAAGAGCTGACAGGCTTACCTACAAATTAATGTAACAGCAGAGTCTTTTTCTGTGAATGTAGTTAGTCTGCAGGAAATTCATAAGTAAGCTCTGGAATCTACCATTTTCTTCTGGAATGCCAACAGCTTATCCCAGGGAAAAATGTGAGTAGTGGCTCTTACATCGTGAAGCAGTCAGTAGTTACGCTGTAAGATGACAGTCTTTTTCTGCTTTGTGCCTCTTCTGGGCTTTGCAGGAGATTTAGGAAGAGCTGTTAAGACTGTAAGGCAGAAAACTGCAGAAGTTGTCCTTGTTCTGCATTTGTCATGTACCACAGTCTGAAAAAAAAAATCTAAAAGCTGCAATAGTGGGGAATGCTGAGCTGGCAAAAAGTGCTGGAGTGCAGAGATGCAGACAGAATCAGTGCCTGTGTCCTGTGCTGCTACAAAATGTGATGCCTGGGAAGTGCTGAGAGTATTTTCAGCTCCCGAGCCTGGATCTTGTGACCTGTGATTCTTCTGTGGTGGTTTGAGTGTTTGCAGAGCTCACTTTCAAGCAAAGGTGCTGCTGACAGATGAATATTTAACCCCTTGCCACAGCCGTAGCAACATCTTGCCCGCCTTGTGTGACTTGTACTTCTGAAGTGATGTGCACAAGAGCTCTGCAATCTGAATTGCAGCACAGTTCAGTCTGTGCTCTGCCCTGGGTCAGCCACTACTCACACACAATCCCGGAATCCCAGGATGGGTCAGGCTGGAAGGGACCACAGAGGGGCAGCTGTTGCCACCTCTCTGCTCCAGCAGGGCCATCCCAGAGCACACAGCACAGGATTGTGTTCAGATGGGTCTGGAATACCCTCAGTGAGGAGACTCCACACCCTCTCTGGTCCCTGTTCAGGGCTCGGGCACTGCCCAGGGAAGAAGTTCTGCCTCATGTCCAGGTGGAACTTCCTGGGCATCAGTCCCTGCCCGTTCCTCTGGTGCCATTGCTGGGCCCCCCCGGAGCAGAGCCTGGGCCCTGCTCGGAGCCCTCCCTGCAGACAGGGACACACAGGGCTGAGGGCCCCTCTCAGCTGGGGCTCCTCTCGAGGCTGAACAGCCCCAGCTCCCTCAGCCTTTCCCTGTCAGGGATGCTCCAGGCCCTGAATCATCTCCTCAGCCTCTGCTGGCCCCACTCCAGGAGCTCCCTGTCCCTCCTGTCCTGAGGAACCCAGGACTGGGCACAGCACTGCAGATGTGCCTCCCAGGGCTGAGCAGAGGGGCAGGATCACTCTCTGACCTGCTGGCGATGATCTCAGTGCACCCCAGGACACCATTGACCTTTTTGGCCCCCAGGGCTCATGGACAGTCACAGCAATCTTAAACAATGGGCCCACAGTGGGTGGTTTTTCTTCCTGGAGCAGTGGAAGTGGTTCAGCTGGACACTGGGGCAGAATGGGAGTGCTCATCCCTGCAGGATCTGACATGCCTTTGGGTTTTGTGAATCACTTTAAACACCATCAGCAATGGAGGCTGCTGTCTCAGCCTCCTGCTTTTGGTGCAGGTGCCGTAGGAAGATTTTTCCATGGACTCGCAGCTCAAATGTTGCCTTCACAGGCAGTAGAAAGTATTGTCTGGTGCAGAAGAGTCGCCTGTTCCCAAGTGCACGCAAACGTGTTTTGATGTGCTGCCTTCCTACTCCTTGGCTTGTGTTATGGGAACAACATCAATATAGTGGGAAATCCTTTTAAAACGTCTAATATTTCATTGCGACTTTGAAGACTGCTGCCCTGGCCTGTGGGACAGAGCTGTGCTGCCATCTCAGAGGAATGTGACCCTGCCTTTCTCCACACGTAGCCACCCTGGCTGAGGGCCTGTTCTGATCAAGCAGACGCTGTCTTTCCATTCAACCACCTTTCACTCAACCATTGAAGAGAACTTTGTTCTGCCTTGCTGTCCAGCTGTTATTTTACAGCTCTGTGTTCCCAGATTAAGGAACCAGTTATATTTTTAACTCCCAAAATGTATTTCCCATTAGCACTTTCCCACTTGATCTGCGTGGGTGGCCTTCAGCTCCTTGGCCCGAGCTAATGCTTAACCTTAGTCTTCCAGAGCTGGTTTATCCTGTCCCCTGCCCAGCCCAGGAATGGGTCACTGTCTTGCACCCAATTTGTCATCTCTATTGTAAACTGCACATTTGTTGATTGGCATTTTGTCCCCACTGCCAAATGTCCAAAGAAGTTGTCTCTTCCCCTGTCCTTGCTCTCTTCCCTCCCTCATTTGAGGCTGTTTGTCCTGGGATTTCCATCTCTATCCTGTGAACCCTTTCATTTTCAGTCAGTGTTGACAGCTTTAACTTCATTTTCAGAGCTCACACTTGTGCTGAGAGCACCTGGAACTTCCCCTTGACAGGACATCTTAATTTGAAATGCTGGGGTTTGTAGGTAAACCATACTAGGGACAAGTCTTCCATCCCATGGGAGGCTTCTGGAATTGCAGAGTCCATAAAATATAATAAAACTCCCATGGAGTAAAAAGGGAGTCAATAACTATATAAATGTATATTTACCTGTGATGAGCAATTCTATTTTTTATTATTTTAAGGGAAAACTAATTCCATTAAGGGCACTTCACTCTGACAGTCCTAAAAATCCCTCTCACTTAGCCCAACCCCCTTTCTCCCCATAGGTAGTTCCTACTTTTAGCCTATGAATACATGTTGAACCAGGAGACAGATAAGGTTGTGATCCTGACAGAAAACAATTCTATATGCTCATTCTGTCCTTCTTTTAAAGTCTTTGATGGAGCTCACCACTCCCTAAGACAGGGGTGTGCAGCCTGCAGTATACAAGCTGTATCCAGCTGGCTGAAACATTAATCTCAGACTCTGGTTTTTGCCACCTTTCCTTAGAGTTCCTCACATTTAAGTGACAAACTAATAAATTCATCTGGAGAACTAATAAGGACAGAACAAGAAATTAACTGGGAGGGAAGAGAGATGTGAAAGCAAGTGTTAGTGCTGTCCTGACTGCAGTTTGCCAGCTGCAGTGACAGATATTGGTTCTTTTCTTTTAACACCTCTGGATCTCCACAGTGAAGGATGCTCACCCACCCTGACATTGAGGATGCCATTAAACAGCATTTATGTCTGTGTGTTTGCTCTAAATCTTCCATAAATCTTTGGAGCTGTCTAGCAAGGACTTGGAAAAGCTTAGGACTTTATTGTGGCAACTTGCTCAAGTCTTGTATGGGGTGTATGGATGGTAGGAGGGATAAATTCAGATAAATAGATTCTTTGGGCATGTCACTGAAATATTCATCTGCAGTTATAGCAGCCTTTAAGCAGCTATTGGAATAAGAGGTACAAGGAAAGGAGAAAGAAATCTCACATCATTACCTAAAAGATTTTCTGCTTCCTCAGCACCTTTTAGAAAGTGTCGCTGTCAAACCCCTCATTTGAAGGGAAATGTCCAATTTGCCTTCAGACATTGGGATGGTCACCTCAGTCTCTGAGGTGGCCATGACAACTTCATTCCAGGTCTAAAGCTGTTCCCACAGTTATCCACAGAGTGACTTTTCCCCCTGGAATTTCTAGTTATCTCTGCATGTAACTGACTGCCCTTTCCCCAGCACCCTGTGCAGGCAGATGCAGTCGTATCCAAGTCCAGCTGAATGACTTTTTCAAGGAAGAAATTGTGAAGTGCTGCCAAATGCTTTGCTGCTAATTTTGTGCTTTGATTTCTAAAAACAATGAATGATCAGTTTTATTTGGTGTGTTCTCTTCATTGCCCTATAAATCCATAGTGTTCTATTGACCATGGTTCAATTATCAAGCACATAACTCAGGACACACTAGAAGTTTTTTGAAGCTTTTTGCAAACTTCCATGGTCTTTGGATCAAGTCTTAAATGCTTGCAGATTATCTTTTGTACTTCTTTTATCCTGGGATTTTTATAGGATAGGAACTAAGAGGCTTGATAATCTTATTGTTCCATTTGGGATTTTTTTTAGTGAACAACTATAAGTTCCAGGAATAAAATCACTAATGAACCTTATTATTACCCTGTCCCTAAAACATTTGAAAATGTGCTCAGCTTTAAGCATAGGGTTAATATTACCAACTTCTTGACAGCTCTTTTCCCTTTATAACTGGACATTAACTTGTTTTTGATCAAGACTTATGCAAGGAGTTAGAGTGAATTAAATCCACTTTAATGTAGACTGAACTATGGAACTGGCTTTCAGTAAATCCTGATTGTGGTTTTGGGGTTTTTTTTGAGAATGGGTCTATAAACCACTCCGACAGACACCATTAGCAGAGACTCTCTCAATGATTTGAGAATTAAAATCTCCCTGACAGCAGAATTTCAGCTCAAGCTATTATATTTTACTTTGTTGGGAAAGGAATGGATTTTGCAAGGCAGAGGGAGATGAATGTTGGGAGGGGGAAAAGCTCCAATTACTGCTATTGTCAAAGGTCAGCTGATTTTCCCCCTAAGTTTGCAAACTTTGGTTATTGTTTTTCTTCATTTTCTGCTTTTCTCTCCTAAAGTTGTTTTTTGTTTAAGCTGCCATTCTGGCTTTCCAGTGAATTTCTTGATATCAGCTTTTGTGTTATTTCCTATATTCACACCTCCTGAGCTGTAGCTCTTCGCTCACAGAGCCTGCACTGTTCCCACTGAGCAAGTCATTGCTTGGGGCAACGGGATATTTAGTAAACACTTCATGGAAGAATGGATGACCTCAGGACCACAGAAGTGGACACTTCAGATTATGTTTAGGCACTGTAAAATCTCTGGTATTTATGAAGATTTTATGGAAAAGCAGATGAAGAGAAAAATCTCAAGGAAATTTTCCTAACCACGAAGTCAAGCTGTATTTGCAAACTGAGCCGTTATTGAAGGCTGGTAAAGGCTTCAGAACTCAGGATGTGATGCTTAACCATGAGCAATCATTTGAGTTTATTTCAGGTTGTAGTTCTCGAATGTTTCTAATGTAGTAAAAGTTATGCTAATTATGCTTAATAATAACTACTGAAAAAATGCCTGGGAAAGCCCAAACCATGAAGTTTCTGGTGAGTGAAAAAGAAACTCACTTGGACACCACTGTTCAGCAGGACTGGGATCTTTGTGTTTGCTCCAAATAAACTGCTGTTGCCTAAAGCAGTTTTGTTTCTGCCCAAGAGCACCTTCACTGAGCCTGCAGTGAGCACGTACCTTCATCTTCCAGTTTTGTACTGACAATAGTTACGGATTCCAGAATTTAATTCTGAGTGCCAGTACCTGCACATCTAACTCTGACTTCTCATCACTTCTTCAAACAAAACCAGGCCACTGAAGTTCCATCTGAAGCAAGAATCAGAGCTGATTTTAAATTCTCAGCATTGTGGCTCTCAGGGAAGACTGTTTAGTTGGTGACATGGAAAGCTGCTGGGATTTGCCTGGAACAGTCTGAGATATGTCAACAATATCCCTCTTTGCAGGGCAGATGTAATTTAAAGCATGGAAGTATAGGTACACCCTATAATCTATCACATTAAATAACTCCATTGGCATCCACCACGGAGCTACACAGGCAGCAGCTACGTGGCACACAGAAATTGAGAGTCTGAGCTCATACAGAGCCTACCACCTGCTTTCAAATGTCACAGATCTAATTCCAAGCTTTATTGTATCAGTAAAAAATGGGACTAATCCCACTGAATTCAGACATTAAACCCGCATGAGATCAGAACAAACCTAAGTATTTATTAGTTGTATGTGTGACTTAGACATTTTCTACTATTCACATCATTTTTTCCTTTACATTCTGGATGCAAATAAACTGTTCAAGAGAAAATACTGCTAAAAAAAACCCACCAGATTTCGGCTTTCATTTTGTGTGAACAAGGTCCAGACCATTGCAGCATTGCCTTGATATTTCTTAAACTTGGTTTCTGAAATGGCCCTATGGATCTTTCTGTTTAAGATCCTGTAGAAGATGAAGGGTCTGCCTAAGATCAGCCTCTGGGATGATGGAGTTGTCTTTGTGCTGCCTTTGCCTGGCTGTTGTGAATATAGGGAAGTGCATTCTGCAGCTATTCTCTCACTGCTCTCCCTTTTTGTGCCACTGACACCCTCAAGTCTCCCTGGCATTTAGAAAAAGAGAGGAAGGAGCCACAGGGATTTCTGAGCTCCTCTCCTCAATCCAGTCTCAGTGCTGAGGTGCTTTTCGTTGTCACTCACATGCAAATTCTCCATGCAGCAGGAAACTTCACCACATAATTTTGTAGTGAAGGGAGAATACGTCACTGAATAACTCTACTCAATGAGAATTTCCTCTTTCTGTCCAAGTTCTATTCTCCAGCGCCCTCATATCCCTCTGAGAAAACTACAGGCAGCAGGCCCTTTCTCAGAAACCCATATCTTCCATTTCTGAGGAAAAAAAAATAGTTAAAAAAGCCATGGGAGTTTGAGACAAAACTGTTCCCATGAGAACTCCCTTTTGCATAATTGCTGTTATCTGATTATGGTGGGAGAAGGGGTTTTTTTCACCTTTACCCCCGCCTAGGACGAGTACCATGTCCTGACGCCAAGTCTCAGGAATTCGAGATTATTGACCTCGGGAATAAGTGCCTCTGAGTCAGATCCTGAGATCAGGAGGATCCTGTTGGCTGCATTTTATGTTTTTGAGGGATCTAGCCTTCAAGGAGGCAATGTAATAATTACTGCCCATCCATCTCCCACTTTTTCGTGCCATCAGCTCTCCAGCTGACCAGATTCTACCTCCTAGAGTGTTCAAACATATGATAACATGGCATAGACACTGTGAACATGGTAGTTGAGCTCTCGCTCTCTGCAGGAAAAGCAATTCCTTCCTGGTAGTTTTATCCTTAGGACATAAATTCAAGGATCATGCTCTGACCTGAGATTTGGCTCATCTATTGGGGTTATTCTGAATGCTCTGTCAGCAGCGTGGAAATGAGCAAATTTCTGTTTTCTGAATGTCATGGGAATCACACTGAGTAGATTTGTGCAATAACAAAGATTACAAAAATTATGCTCCATGTGAGCAGTCAGCTGTGTCACATACAAATCTGACTCGAGATATTTGTAATAACTTGACAAAAGTTGTCATTTGATATTTTAAAACATATTTAATCTCTGAGCCTGAGAAACTGATTCTGTCATTTTCACATCTTGGTTTTCACTCTCTGCTGTACAAGTGTGGGACTTACAACTCTCACATTGCTCAGCAGCTTTAGAGCCATGTTTCTGCTTCATTATCCACAAAGATTGCACACCACAAACCTCTACAAGCACTAAGATGAGGTGGTTACTTTACAAAATATGGTGTGTAAAGCAAAACCAAGATTTGTATTAAAATTCCTCTCTGAGACACTGAGAACGTAAATCAGAATTGATAGAGGTTATTTGTAGTGCTAGACACAGTATTTTGCCACATACTTCCATTTACAGGATTTTTTTTCTTTTGTAAATTGCTGCTAAATATATGTGTACTGGTCATACCAGACAGTTCAAAACTTATTTTAAAACCTAAATCCCTGGAACTAGACAGAGTAATGAGCAATTTTTATGAACTCATGTTAAAAACTTGGCTTGTTTTTTGTGGTGGATAATGCTTCCAGCTTGGGCTCCCCCTCATGCATTCAGTTTGGGTTTAGTACCTTCTGAGCCAAATTTTGCCCTCACTTTACAGCTTCATAGTCCTGAGTGCTGAAAACAGGGGCTGCACAGGGTAATTGGGAGCAAAGCTTCATCATTTGGGCTCAGTGAGCGTGGTTAATTCCTCATCAACACGGGGGGATTAACCCCAATTAATAGAGGTTCATTTTGCTTTTGAATTACTGCTACAGATGATATAATGGTATTTATTTAACCCTTATCATAGCAGCAAAGAGCCTTTCATCTGATGTTACAGTTGAACAGCTGAATTCTCCCTCACTTTGCGAAATCTCTGCAAGATGTTTGCCACCCAACAGCTCTGACTCCCTGTATTTTTCAGCACTTCTTTTGCTTTCCTCACACCCTCCACAGGAATATTTTTGCTTAGACCATGCTACCTGCCTCCTTAGCAGCCTCCCCTGCATGAATTAGCTGGTCTATCAATGATTCTGTCTGCTCTCTGTGACACGGGTGAAGAGTGACAATGTGCTGTGTTTTGGAGAGGGTCAACACTGCAACCACAGCAACCTTTTACAGAAGTTATACCCAGATTCACACAAGGCATGTTTCTGTGAGCTGAGAAATTGTCCTCCTGCCAAAGATCATCCCTGGAAGTGCTCAAGGACAGGTAGAATGTGTCTCTGAGCAACCTGATCTAGGGGAATGTGTGCCTGCATATGGCAAGGGGTTTGGAATGAGATAATATTTAAGGTCATTCCCAACCCCAACCATTCTAGGATATCCTAGGCATCTGAACCCTTGTACATGCAGAAAGCAACCCTTGGTCACCAGCCCTTGATCGTGCAACTCAAGACTGAAATCAGAGCAGATGTGTGAAGGTGGATGCAAAGATGGCACAGGGCTGCCTCTCTCTCTCTCTTTGCTCCTTGGTTGTTGTGTACACAGCCACTTCTCAATCAGCCTGGTCATGATCTCACCTAATTGTGTGGGTAAGAGATCCAAAATAGGACCCTGTGATCAAAATGTCAGGAAACATGAGGTCGAGACATCAAAAGGCCAGTTCCGTGGCGAAAGTATGGCTTTCAGGTGTCACTGGCTTCAAAGCTCAGCCCTAAAACAAAGGAGAAATCTATATGTGGGGACATTCATGAAAAGCATTACCGCTCATTGTTCATCAGAGGTGCCAAAGCAGCCAGAGATTACCAAAAGCAAACAATCAAAAAAAACCTCAAAGGGACCAAAAAAAAAAAAGAAAAGAAAAGAAAAAATTATCCAGCTCGTGAATGTAATGAGCTTCAGGAAAAGAAATACTTTTTTTTCCTTTCCCCACAGAGATTAGTTAAATCATTAAACTAGAGATGTCATGGCTGAGCTCCGCAATCACCTGCCCAGGACTGCAGGGACCCACAGTGGTAGCAAGTGGACGACTTTCCCGGGAAAGTTTTTTGTTATCCTTGTATTGCTTGGTTTTTTTACACCACATCTGTGCTTGCTTCGTCATTCTGCCATCTGCTGTAACAAAATACAGACAAAGCATTTCAGAGAACAAACCCCTCCACACTTTAAAATGCTCCAAGCCAGAGCACAGCCTTTTACTTCTCACAAGCTGTAGTGCTTATTATCCTATCCTTCTCTTCTTCCTCCTCCCCTGCCCCACATCCATGATGAATTACACACGCTTACCAAGCATGGAGAACACAGAATCCCATTGCATTTGCCACAATGTTTCTATTAAATGAAATTAATGTTCCCGTGCTTGATTTCACTATGCAAACACATTCGCCGAGAGGTCAGACATTGCAGGTCGTTATCGTGAAATTTTTAATTTTGAAACTCCCAATCAGGCTCGTTTCCTGTTTGGTATTGTCTGCAGATACACAATGCAAAAGCCTCAGGTTGCTAAAGAATCGAAATAACAGAGTATGAGCAGACTGGTTTTGAGCACACACTCTGTAAAGTCCAGTCAAAGTTTCTTCCTGGTGCAGCCGCACAAATCTCTTGGTAGCAGTAAACTCTCTGCACAGACTTCATTCCTGAACACATGTTCAAAGGTGATAAAATAAATGCAGATGGTTTCCCAAAACCTCGGTGGAGCATTTTTTGCTGTTACTAAATGGACTGGAAAAAAACTAGGGGAAAAAAATGGAGAAAATAAAGTTTGACACAGACAGGCAATTTCAGAGTAGCATTCAATCATTTGGGAGAAAATCTAAATAAAATGTGTGTTTATAATGATCTATTGGCAAAATAATATTGTCAGAGCATCTGAGTTACCTAATGGAAGTGATTTTTAGAATGTTTAAAATAAACTGGCGTTGAAAGATGAATATTTTGCTTAATTACTTAACACGAACAAAATAAAAGTCGGATAGGAATTTTAAATTCATTGTGCCATGACCAAAGTTGACAATAAAACCATCCCCGGCTACAGTGAAAAGAGAATTAGACCTTAACAAATTTATTACAGGTTTTGTTTACAAACTTGTTACAAAATTATACAGCATCTTATGCGTACACAGGATTTACAGGAACACGTTACCAATGTGTGGGATTGCTTTGCTCTCTGGTCGAGATCTGCAGGTTTTTCTTTGCTTGGGGCCTGATCCAGCTTCCACCGGAGAAGGTGAGATTTTTTTTTTCCCCATTGACTTTAGTGGAAGCTGGATCAGATCCAGGGGGTAACACTTCCGCTCATTGTTTTCCTGGGGTGGGAAAGAGGCAGCCGGTCTAATAACCGTACACACCACGCTCCGTTCTCATCTCATGTGTTTCAGATGACAGGCATATTTAGTCCAAGACATTTTTGCTGGCTACTTGTAAAATACTTGTTAAAGTCAAGAGTCAAAGACCAGTTCCTGTTACTGGATTTACAGTGGAAAATGACAAATAGCTTTCTTTGAACCTTTAAAGAATGAACCTCCCTTGATTTTCAGTGAGCAGAAATAAAGGCATTAGAATCAACTCCAATGTTGTTTACATTGTTATCACGATACATCTTCTTCCCTGTGTTCAATAGATTTTTTTCTGGATTTACAGTGATGTAAATGAAAGTGACACCCACACTGCAGGAACAAGATAGTTTCTGATTAATGGGATTCCACCAAGCTAAATTGGTCTTCTTACCTCCTCTCATGGAGATAGACCTATGTGGCACAGTGAAAAAAGATCTCTAAAGTTAATGATCCATGACAATATCAGCTCTCAGTTGATCCTAGCATCTGCAAATGATCTTTATTTGGAAAGACAGGGTGTAAAATCAAGCTTTTAATTTACAAAAAAAATCCAGCAGGACAGAACTATGAAAAATATGCTTATTCCCCCAAGCCAAAAAGATTAGTAAAAACCTAAACTTTCCCACTTTTCTAGTAGTAAAAGCTCTGTGGGGTTGGGTTTTTTTAAAATGTTTGCCAAGAAATGAGAAATATTCTAATCAGATCTCTCAGATACCAAGTTCCTTGTTACATTACATACTCTTGTTTTAATAACTGCCTTGGTATTAAACCTCTGAAGTTGCTATTGCTTGAAGCAAAGTTAGGATTTAGTGCTGCGAGGTGGTGATATTTCCTGTGAGGTAAATACCCTGTCCTCATGCTGAAAAGTGAGATGATTCTCAAAAGCTTTGCTTCTGGCCTCCTCTGAAGAAAATACCCACGTGCTCCAACCTGGCTTTCCGAGACATGACTGTTCCAGAGCTTGGCCTCCAGGCAACCTGTCCTGCTCCCTGGTGGCTTTATGCTGTGCAGCCCTCTCTGTAAGGGATTAGGGGAGACCTCACAGCTTGCTGCCTTTCATGGACTGTTGCATGTTAGAAACTGGTTTTCCAGGAGTGAAAGTTGTTGAGTGAAGGCATCCTGCAACCTTGTGTTCGAGGTCTCTGATCTCGTTTTCATTCGTGATGCTGAACACACTGTGGCAGTGAAAGCTGTAGCTGTAAAACCTCAGAAAAAAAATGAGGGTAGAACTTTTTGAATAGCTAGTACTCCCCAGCCCTGGCTGTGGGATGGATCTCCCTGGACACAGATAACCTGCAGCCCAATCTGAATTCTGTTCCTAGCCATGAACTCTCATTTACTTCATGGGAATGGGATCCTATCCAGGGCATTGCACAGATAGTGTGTAATGGGCCATCTCTTCAAGTGGTGTCATTATTCCTGTCCTCAGGGGAGCTACACGACAATCCAAAGAAGAGTTTGAGGTAAATACATGCTAGCACGTCTGTCCTAAGCAACAACTCATCAGTTTAACTGAGGAACTTCAGGATAACTACAGATTTCATGGATTTTAGCCTGATCCATTTCATGTTCCTCTGAAAGGTACCAGATTTCTCAAGCAGTTCAACACATTTTTTCCCCTGGGAAAGATGGAGAATGGATTACTGAAGAGAAGGAAGCCTTCACATGGGCATATGGCTTTGATATCCATGCCAGGATATCATATCTTTCTTTACTACAATTTGCAAGCCAAGGGCTCTTTTAAGGTTAAGACACCACCAGCTTTGTTTCTAATTTAAAAACTCAGACAGAGAGGAATGATCCAACAATGCAAGCAGAAGACAATTGGTTTGTGTGAGCAGGAAGAGGCTGATCACAACAAACCATCTTTTATATATTATATTAATGATCATTTTAGATCAGTTCTTGGCTTCACTAAGTTTTGGCTACAAATATTTCAGATTTTTTTCATATTTTTTCAGTGATGCATCGGCAGCATTAGAAACAGTTGCAAAACAAATGTGCTTCCAAAACACAAAAGGATGATCTAGCAGCCATTCTGAAATGCTAACAGAGGGAAAATTGTCATTTCACTGGCAGAGCTGGCATAATACACAGAAACTTTATTTTAGGGCTACTTGATGCCTGTAAATTTGACATCATCTGCAGGCTACAACATGTATTTTGGTCCATTTTTCTTTTTGGTGGTGAGGAGTCAACGCTGTGGATCCAATTAAATATGAACATGTAGATCAGGGAATATAAATATGTACACAACTCTTTGCATTGATCTGATTTTTAACAAGTTTACTAAATGACAGTCACTGGTTTGACAATACTGAATGAAAAATACTGATTTTACACAGATTTTACAGGAAGGTCACGGTATGCTGCTGACAAGCAATGTCACAAACATAGTCTAAAAAACCCCTGGAGTTGGCCACAGCAGAGGCACACACCCTTTGCTTTTGTTTATTGAGAGAGAAAGCTTATATACTGTAGATTTGCTGAAGTTTAATAAATAAGGTCAACTTATAATATATATAAAACAATATAAACATTTATATGCTACATGCATATCATATAATTTAAAGTAATAATTTATATAGCAAAGAGATGCAGATCTATGTTCTTCCTATTTTCCTGGACAAGGCGCACACGCAGGAGGTGTCTATCCTTATCCACCTCCAGCCCACCAGTTTGTTGTTTTCTGAAGTCAGTGCTCTGACATAAGTTTGGGATGTCTTGCATTGGGAGTTCCAGTGCTTGTCATCAATGCCGCGGCAGCCGTTTTTTACGGGCTTGGCCTCTTTACACCTCGTTTCGTAAAAGTATTGCTTAACCGGAGAGTTGCCTGTTTTAATTTCTCCCAGAACAGTCACCTGGTGTCCCCTAATGTCGATGGCAGAGGATTTGTCCGTGACCCACAAACTTTCACTGTCACAAACAGAGTATTCCCCCCGGTGGCCCTTGTGCTCCGCGTACCTCTTCCGCCGGGAGGTTCTGTTCACCACCACGGAATTCCCGATGTAATCCTCCATGAGGTACAGCGGCGGCGGCTCCAGCGGCGTATTGTCACTCAGGAGGACTCGGGGCGAGTTGTAGCGTCTCTGCTGCCTTAAGAGATCTGTATCCACTGAGATAACTGGCTGGAAGTCTGATTTCACATTTTCCTCTCCATCCATGTCTTGCTGAGTGTCTGTTTTCTGCACTGTGTTTTGATAGTTTTCCTTAATGTCTACCATCTGCTTAGAAAGCTTGTTTTTTAAAATGTCTGCCTGAATGAGTTTAATAATAAGAGAATTTATCGAATCTTCTGGCAAACTCCTTTGATCCATGTTGGAAGACTGGATGCCACGAAGGTAAGCGAGAAATATCACATAAAACAAGATGGACATCACCTTGTTCACCTGTAAGATCTGCAAAGAAGCAGAAAGTCAATGTTAAAACAATCCAAGAGGGATGTTTGCTAGAGGCTGTAAACATAAAAGTTGGGATTTTTTTTTAGTAACATCTGTCTTTAAAGATATGTATACAGAGATATAGAAACACAAGTGTTTCTTTGCAGATATGATTTGTTATACTTTATAATGAGTACAACTCTCTTCTTTTTTTTCCAATATTTCATCTATATTTTAGGCCTTTCTTTTCCTCTTTCCATGCATAATAGTATATATATCAATTAAGGTCTTTTTCTGCAGAGGTAGGTAGCTCTCGGTATAGTCTGGCCAGGGCTTGGCAGCACAGAGAGGCCAAGTTACTTCCACAGAGCTCATCTCACAGAGAAGTTTAGTTTCAAAATTGCAGGATCGTGAAGAGTAGAAAACTGTATCACAGTGTAAAATGAAAAAGTTCTGACTTTGTTATATGTTGTCAGGTTTTGTGTGCTGAGATCTCTCAGACCCATCAAATTCTTATTTATCAAATGTCTTCTGTTTAATGTTACCGTAAGAAGGAAATAAATCCGGTGTTTCAATAGTGCTTTTGTTCTCTTTCTGGAAGGGAAAGGCTTTTTGAAGGAAAATAATGCAGTCAGGTCAGCAAGTGATGATTAGGCCTCTATGATACAAGTGGGGGATTCAGATGGACACCCAGATCATTTTGTATGGGTTGTTTTCAGGATTGGAGACTTTTTTTGGTGTTTTTTAAAGAAATTGTTTCATTACATTTATATAAGGTGAAACAAAACTGACAGCAATTAGAAATATTCAAGGACATATTGAGGACATCTCTCTCCTCACTGCCCCCTAAAATGGAAAAACCTTGTTCAAAGATTCACTATTTTGAAAACCATTCCTAAAAGCGTGCTGCTCCTTTGTACTTTGCCATGTACTGCTCTGTGTGGACTCCTGTAGTCTCTTTCTAATTCTACCTTCTGTCCATGTTCTAGAAGCTCATTTGTCACTTCTTTTTAAGCCTTTATGTCATCTTGTTTGTGTAGCTGAGAGCCATGAGCAACTGTCCAGGGAGGTGTTTCTTCTCCTTGTATATTTGGACACCTGTACATTTGGTATTTGAATTTATATTTAAATGAAATCGATTATCAATGTAAAATACTAAGTGATGGAAGCAAACCATTCACTTCAGAGCACACCTGTTTATAAACTTGGTGCACAACTAGAGGATTGAAGGATAAAATACAAAACCCATCTTAGAGCATCCTCATAGTCTGTGATAAACCCTGATGTGACTGCTTCATGTGATTCAAGAAAGCCTTAGATTTGATTTTCCTGCTCTGCAAACACATCCAGCATGTGTCAGAGGCCTCTAGCACTCTGGGACAAAGGTACAGAATCATAGACCATGGGACAGATGGAGTTGGAAGGATCCTCAGGACATCACCTAGGCCAATCTCACTGCTCACAGCAGTATCAGCTAGGGCACCTTGCAGAGCTGTGCCTACTCAGGTTTACAATAGCTCCACGGATGGAGATTCCACAGCCCTCTAGACAACCTCTTCCAGTGTTTGACCACATTTAAACTTAAAAAAGTATAAAAAATTCATGTACCAGCAGTATTTCCCAAACCTCAGTTTGCTCCCATTGCCTCTTGTCCTTTCATGGACACCCCTGAGTAGAGCCTGGCTCCATCTTTATTACTCCCTACCGTGAGGTATTTCTACACTTCACTAAAATCCCCCTGGGACTTCTCTTCTGCCGCATGAACAGCCCCAGCTCTCTCAGCTTCTCCTCCTAGCACAGTTACCCCAATCCTTAATAATTTTCATGGACTCACTCCTGTACTAAGGAGCCCAGAACTGGACACAGCACTCAAGATGTGCCTCACCAGTGCTGAGATGAGGGGAAGGATCCCCTCCTTCGACATCGTGAGTACTCTGTGTTTTCCCCAGGAGAAATGGTGGAAATAACAGACCTCTTGAACAGAAAATGTTACACTTAAAAAAAAAAAAAAAAAGAAAAATCACCATTTTCTGTTTAAGAGGGTGAACCGTTTTCTGTTTAAGAAGACAAAGGAGAAAAAGAAGAAAAAATATTTTACTGTACAATCTTCCATCCACTCTAAACAAAACTCCTTTTTGCAAGATTGAGTCCCCACTTCATAGTTTGGAACTGCAGCAAAATTAGAGCTACCCTCTGTGGATGTGTGAGCTGTCCTTTTATGGACAAGAAATGTGTTTTCTCCATTCTCAGTTTGTCACAGTATGAGTTCACCTAAATCTAGACTGTTGCTTACAGCAATGTTTTGCTTTTGAGGGGGAAAAAAATCGAAGATGTTCAGTTACCATACAATTACTGTCATACCTAAATAAATACTAACTTAATGTAGATGGATCTCAGAGCCCAGACCTTTCTGGATAAAAAATTGGCATGCTATTTTGCCTTCCCCCAGCATAGGATTTGCTTTTAAAAACAGTAAAAATATTATTAAACAGATGTCATTGAGCAGATTTCTTGCAGCACCCGGAATCCACATGCAGGGTGACACACGAGCCCACAGGATGGTGAGCAAAGCTCTGACAAGGCTCAGTTCAAAAGCCAGAAGCATTATTCATGCCAACATGCAGCTGCATGCAATCACTGCTCTGCTCAGTCTCAAAACTAAGTGGCACTAGCAAAATACACAAGTTGGAGCAGGTGATGAGGTGGGAAAAGTAAGGCTGGAGTTCCTGCAGGCTCTCTTTAATGTCATGCTGCATGCAAAAAGGAAGGACTGGGGACCTGAGAGTTGGAGCAGCTAAAATGAGCTATTTTTCTTCTCTGTGGAGGAACCTCATTAATGGGAAAAATGTTGAAAAGTATTTTCCTGAACTTCATGTGAAATGTCTAATTGATTTGGTAGGAAAGATGTTAACTTCGAATTTCAACCTATGGTTTGATTTATGTTTCACAAATTATTTGCTGCAAAAGTAAAAAGGTTTCAGAACAAATCTTTATATTTTTCTGGGTGCAAAACTTAGAGAGAAAACACAAAGGCTTGGTGAGATTACAGTTTTCAAGGAGTTCCTCCAAACCTAGGAGGCTCATAAGTGCTGTTCAGAAGTTCCAGTCCATGACCAGAAATTGTCAGGCTGTCCACAAAGTCCAGCACCTCAGAGTATGTCTAAGGCACTATTCTAGATAGGAGAAATGGATGTTATTGAAAAATTGCAGCTGGTTTATGGCCTTGGCTGTAATCTGGTTATAAGACACATTAAAAGTATATTTGTTTGCAGGTCTGGGGAGTATTGCATTTGATGAATGGCTCTTTGCCCAAAATGGAATGTTGTGCCTGTCTGAACTGCAGATAATTTGAGATTTATTTGGCGCATGTGTTGTTAAGTCCGTAAAAAAGAGAGGAATATGTAAAACATTAAAATGTTTATCTTTTCATATTTTCAAAGGAAATAATTCTGGTGTTTCTGGCCGTGCCTCCAGAAGCTCCACGATGCAATTCACAAAGCAGAACAAGTGCTTACTCAGTGCAGCCCAGTGAGTAAATTATCTATAGAGAGGACTTGGACTGGAGGCAAGATTTCAACACACGTGTCCTGTCTGAAGGAAGACTGACTCAAATTCCAGGTTCCTGGGGGCACAGGATTGTGCAGACCTCAGCAGAAGCTACTTCAGCACAAGCAGCTCTTTTTTTGGCCTTTTGGAGAATGGTATAAAAATCCCCCAAGAATTCAATCCTTCACATGACATTTTCCTTTTTTTTTTTTTTTTTTTTTTTTTTTTTTTTAATTTAGATTATTCATTTCAGGTAGAAGAATTTTGTCCAAACTAAAATTTTTCTTGGTTAGCTGATGTTAATGAGATATTTTTGCTGTTCTTCATTGTTCTTCTTGGAATTTTCCATGTGTAAATTCCCGACAAAAGTTCATTTTGGTTGTGTTTGTGGCTAGTTTGCACTAAACAAGTTTGACTTGGGGATCACTGACATTTGTGGCACAGAGGGGAAAAGCAAACAACACAGAAAAGAAAGGCTCATGCATTGCACATCTGGTTGGTCTCCCAGCTGTGGGTTAGATTTACTCTATTTTAATGGTTTGCATTCCTGCCTATCACTGCAGTTCTAGCAGGGTATTAATGCTGTCTGAGCTAGGTGGCTCAAGGAAGGTCTAAATTTAGGAGAAGTAAATAAGCTTACCTCTTCCTTCCATCAATAAATTCAATCCCTAATAAACTCTGGCAAATCACTTTCTGCCCTTTTCAGACTCATCACTTTATGTAGTAGTGAAAATTTTTGTTTAGTTTTATTTGTAGTGATTTTAAAATTATTCATTGCTTTGTTTTGGTCAGTAGCTGAACATTCTACACGGGGAAGGAGCGAAACGTCATTTAAAATGTTCTGCAAAAAGCATGAAATCCTAGTACTGTGAGAGACTGCCCAAGTATTTATATGTAAGCCATTGCTAAGAGGAGCTGGAATAGAAGGAAGAGTGACTGGTGAGTTTTACATTCAGCATTGTAATACGCCACATGATTTATGTAAGTCAGCTTGAAGTGTTTGGCACTTTCTAAAAAATTTAGGAGCAGCTTCTGTTCTTCAGAGTGAGCAGCTAATGATCCTTTGTGGTGGCTGAGAGCTTTTCCAGGCTTTTACCAAAGAGGACAGTGTAATTATTGTCATTGTTTGCTGAGCCCTGCTTTCACAACCTCCCAAGTCATGGATTGCCCCGTTGACTCCCTCTCCCTAATAACTATATAGGGAAGAAATGCAGCCCTCGTCCTCTGTGCTTTGGGGGACATGGGAAAGGTACAGAACAAGAAAAGCATTCTGAGTGTTCAAAAATATGGGAACGTGAAATGACTGAGTCTGAAAATTAGCACTGTATTTCAGAATAGTAATCAACAGTTTGTACAATACAGATTTATGAAGGTGGATCGCTGCAGAGTGCTGATTGGGCCTGAAGACACTGTCACCCTCTTGAACACTTCCACTTCTCAGGATATGGAAATTTCAACACATACAGGTTGAAGCTAAAGATTTCACAAGAGACGGGGCCTCTTAAAAGCTGAAGAATTCAGGGACGAAATGAAGTGGAGCCAAGTGATGGCAGCCCTAAGTGTTAACCCTCTCATCCTGAGGGCCAGCTAAACTGGAACATAGAGTGAGGGGATTTGAAACTAATCCATTCGTCTGGCACACGGTCAGGGCAGTGCAGCTACACATCTGAGGGGGAACCCACCAAAGTTTGTTCATCTCTGCAGCAGCTCAGAGGTGTATTAATTAATTTACTCAAGGCCATTTTCAAAAGGGAAGACTCATCTGAGCCCCAGTAGCCTCCAGTGAATGATATACACCTAATTTCTTACTAAAATGGAGTTCAGTCCACAGAATCACTGACGTTTCCTTTTCCTCTTCAAACGACTGGCTGAGCAAAGCACAGCAGGACAGCTTCTCACCCAAGCATGTAAAACTCCTCTGTACTTCAGACCAACCCAAAACGCTGTGGGGGTGACCATGACCCTACTGGTCACTGGGGAAAATTTTCCCAACTTATGAAACCTCTTCCTGAAGGCCAGTTTTGAGATAACACATCTACTACAAGGAGCAGGCTGTGCTCTGAACAGTCAGAGGAGCTGTGTAGAGTCACCCAGGTGATTGCAATGGCAGGTGTGTCTACATTTGATCCTTGCACAGATATATCTGTATTTTTTTGGAGATCAAGATGAGTCTGCTGTACACATACTTGCCTGATTCCAAGAGAAAGGTCAGGAGTAGTTCCTCTGAGCTTACCTCACTCTTTGGAACAGCATCTGCTTCTCACACCTTGTGCACAGTTAATTCTGTCAGGTTTTGGCCCTGCACCTCCCTCCCCCACCACTGCCACCGGGGCACTTGAGAGCTCCCTGGAGGCTTTTGGGACTTCCCAGCATCCTCTCACAATCCCACTGGGGAACTGGACCATTAATAATGTGCGGTACCGTATCAGCCATCCCAGCTACATCCCCAGGTCTATAATCAGCTGTAGGAGTAGGCAGGCTTTTCTCAGTCACAGCAAGGTCCTTTTCCATTCCCATTCCTTCCCTCATAGACATTTCTGTGACACAGTTACGTGTTTACACCTGTCTGTCTATGCCCTGATTGCCGTGGTATCATTTTGCATTAAGCAGTTGACTGATTCATCTGTGTATTGAGGAGGTCAGAACAAGGGGTTTGAAGGCTGAGATCCCTATTTCCCTGGTGTGTTGGAAGAGTTTTGTCAAGTCAAAATGTCTGTTTGTTACTTTCTATATCTGCAGAGGAAGGAACTCTACGGAATGATCACAAGGTTTTATTACTCTAGGTATATACCCTGACATCCTTTGGGTTCTCCTGCGTGAAGCTGGCTGATTTTTCCCTACTGCTCTGAGCAAAGGCTGGAAGAATTGGGATTGTTCAGCCTGGAAAATAAAAGGCTTTGGGGTGACCTCACTGGGGCCTTGCAGTGTCTGAAGGGAGCCCACAGGAAAGATGGAGAGGGACTCTTGACAGGGGCCTGGAGTGACAGGACAAGGAGGAATGGCTTCACACTGACAGAGAGCAGGTTTAGATTGGGTATCAGGAAGAAATTGTTCCCTGTGAGGGTGGTGAGGCCCTGGCACAGGTTGCCCAGAGCAGCTGTGGCTGCCCCATCCCTGGCAGTGTCCAAGGCCAGGTTGGATGGGGCTCTGAGCAAGCTGGGATAGTGGAAGGTGTCCCTGCCCATGGCAGGGGGTTGGAACTGGATGATCTTTAAGGTGCCTTCCAGCCCAGGGCATTCTGTGATTCTCACATTACTGATATTGGAGCAATCCATAAGTATTTATCTTGGTTATAACTGACAAAGTAGGAGTACTGCCATTGTTCCCATTTTAAAAGACCAGAAACTGGAATACACAGAAATCAGCTGATATTTGCAAGGTCAGACAGTTTGGGGTTTTCATGTTGCACTGGCTGGATCAGGGAAGTGTACCTGCAATGCTGTTTGAAAGTTTGATCAATCAATGAAAGGCATGAAATTCAGGGAAATAAAACCAATTCCATCCCGGGTGAGCAATCAGCCCCATCTTAGTCACAACAAAGAGATAAATGTGTAGTGGGGTAAATAATTTCCACAAAAGCGGAAGTATTTCTTCATATTATTCACTGCTTAACTCTGAAAACTGCCCAAAGTACAAAGAAATCTAATGATCATGTCCATAGCTGAATAAAGAGCTTGACTTGCCTGGACCCATGCTAATTTACCAAAAAGCAGATTTGCCCAGATCTTTGCACTTGCATGTTTTTTCCTCAGAAGTAATTTGCAAACAGAAGAATAGAAGCTCCAGAGGTAACTGAGTGGTAGTGGACAATTTAAGCTGATAAACTGTGTGTTAGTTAATCTTTTCATTATTGTTTGTTAATAGCAGTAGGGCTAAGCAGCAAACAAATTAAATTTGCAGCTGAATTTGGAGGGGATGCAAAAAGCAGTAAATGAAGACAAGTACAGTCTCTGCTGAGGAGATGGAAAAATAAAATATTGGCAGAAAATTACAAAATGGAAGCTGAAGTAGAAATTAAAAGCTCCTGTGCTGGGGGAATATTGGTATCGAGCAGTGATATACATAGGGGAAAAGAAACTTAGAAAGGAGCAGTACCTGATCACATCCAGGAATGTTCTAAAACTTTGGAAAAGCACAGTGTTAGATAAATGCAAATACTGGGGCATTTCATTGCAGAGCTGGAAGAGAATTGCTGCTTCTTGTAGCACAGCAGTAAAATTGGGAAAGCTGCTTGAAAGTTGGAATTTATTGTCATGCAAAAAGGAAAACAGGAAAGAGAAGCAAAAATGCTTGAAAGGGTTGTAAAAGTGACCTGTGAGGAAACTGCCTTGAAGGTGCAAGCTTTTGCCTTGAGCTGGCAGAAAGGGCATGACAGAAAACTCAGGGCAGATCTGGAAAGTGTTGGGGAAAGGGAACATTTGTTTTAGGGTGGGGCAAAGGAGTGCAATCAGGAAAACTGGGACTGAGCTGAGGAAAGGGAAGTTAGGCCGATCATCAAAAGCAGTTTTCAAGCTCTGCAAGATGTTTGTAACAAACCCAAAGCCACACCAAAGAGGCCTGGGTTTCGTGTTTCCTTGCAGCACTGAAACTCCATCTAAGTCTTCTCTTGAAACAGTTTGAAGATCCATTAACCTTTCAAGTCAACCTGGACTTACTTTGGCTCAACCAAGGCTGATTAATTGTTTTGTATTAAAGTCAGGCAGTAGTTGCAGTTCATCGTATTTTTGTCAGAGAGATGCTTTGAGGGCTTAAGTTGTCCATAATTAAAGTTGAGAGAAGCCTTCCAGATGAAACTCACTTCTTTCACCTCCCCACAATTCTGGAAGGTTCAAGCCCCATCTTATAACAGATTGTCCTGATTGTTCTATTTAAAAATGCCAGAGGTGGGTTTTCTTTAATTTGATAGCAGGAGGAGAAAGGGAAATACCTCTCAGATTATCAGAATTTTTTCCCCTCTCCTGTTAGGATGTGAAAGAGCAGCCTCATAGAGACCATGTGATGCCGGAGGATCTGATATGTTTTTAGATTTCCATTGCCACTGGACAACTAATTTTTTTTAGAAAAAAAATACATAGGAAAAAAAATTTAAACCACTATTTGTTTTTTTTTTTCTGATATTAGGAAGCTTCAAGGGAAAACTGTTTTCAGCTTTGAATTTCAATACATCATTATTTTGCAGGATTTTGCATTGAAAGTAAAAGGCTTTCTATTTTATTTTGGTTTAGAAGATCCAAACATCTTCTGTCTTTTTTAATATCTTCCAATTTCTTTTTTCTTTGGTGAACTAAGGAAAACAGTGAAATCAAGCAAACAAAGAGCATAAAGCAAGGGCTGCAAATTCAAAAGTGTTAGAGTCTCATTATAAAAAAATCTTGTATTCCTAAGACTAATTTATGGGTACAGACAGGACTTGCACCCACATGGAAAGAGAAATTCGGGCAATATAGGGAAGGCTAGTTAGAAATTAAATAAGCTTTTGTTTGGGTAGAATTAAAATAGATCCTGAAGTTAACCTGAGGTATTTCTGTCATTGAAATATAAAGAAAAGGTATTTATTTGTTTTTCTGAGAGCTCTGCTGTGACCCTTGAACACGGATATTTGCACTGAGCATATAGAATCACTGAATCACAAAATCGTTAAGGTTGGAAAAGACCTTTAAGAGCATTGAGTCCAACTTGTGACTGACAACCACTGTCTCCCAGCCCAGAGCACTGAGTGGCACATCCCATCATTCCTTGGAGCTGCTCTAGAGTTTGTCCCAAGCATTGAGCCTTGCCAGGGAAGACCCACTTCATTTCACCCAAAACTGCGCCTGTGTTTGCTTTTCCAAAGCCCATGACTCCAGGTTTCCCGGAATCCATGTGCAAATCCATCCATGGCCACTCTGTGAATCAAAGGCTGCTCTCTGAATTGCCTCTCCCTATTCCTCAAAGGTTCAAAACCCCCCAGATAAAAAAAGCCTTGTTAGGCTTGCAGGTGCTCTTAAGAAATGGATCCCAGGCCTGATCCAAATGTTTTAAAACCACCCATAGGAACTCACTGAAATCAGCATTAATTGGACAAAGCTTTTGCACAGTAAGGGAGGCAGGGAATGACAATGTGACTAAATACAGCTAAAATTTGATCCTTATTTTAACATACACACAGCATGAAACTGAAATGTTTCCAACAGGATTGTAGGGAGAAATTAGCATTGCTGTGTATAATTAATATCTTCTCCATGCCCTTTGCACAGGTGCAGTAGCTCACTCACAACCAGCTTAAAGTGATATTTTAAAGTTCATTCTCAGAAAAAAAGGAGTCAGGTATTTCTGATAAAACAGAAATGTTTTGGTGGGGGGAAGGGTTAGAAGTTTGCTTCCTTGCAAAAGGTGTTAGACTTTAAAAGGAGCTTTGTACAGGAAGAGCTTGTCTGTTCTGATCAGTTAAATAAGCTGATTAATAGGAGAAATCACCTCGACCTACAACTTCTCCCAGTGAAATCATGAGGACTCTTCTAGAACACTCCCAAGTGCACAGTGAGACCCTCAGGTCCTTCTTATGGAGAAGAGCTCACAAATACAATGTGTGCCCATGACAGGCTTGTGTTTCTTTCCATTGCATCTGAATCTTTAAAAAAACCGTTGCTTATTTAGAGGACAGAAGTCATCCTGCTAATTTGCATTAGTTTATAGCAAATTGTTTACACGTAGGCCTTCCCATTGCATCTGAATCTTTAAAGAAACCATTGCTCATTTAGAGGACAAAAGTTATCCTGCTAATTGGCGTTAGTTTATAGCAAATTGTTTACACATAGGCCTGTCCTGAGGGCAAGGACTGTTCTGGCAAATCCAGCTCCTCTGCATCTTTTTCCTGGTAAAAATCTGCCTGAAGAGGAACTTTGCTTGGGAGACCCCCAGTTCACTGATGTGCATGTGGATAAAATTTCCAGCATGCAATTATTCTCGAGACATGTTCCAGTTTTAACTCTCAGTTCACACTTTGCCATGAGTTTGACCATATTTGGAGATTCATGCTCCAGGGTGGTGAGAGTATTCTGGTCCCAGTCTAGCAGAATATCTGATTTTTGACTCTGTGAGTTGCCCTGCTGCAGTGCAGACTGGTCACACATTCAGCTCAGGATTGAATTAGCTCTGCTAATTTGCATCCAGAGTGTCTGATAATTTGGAAATTGTGGTCTCTAGAAGCCTTTGCAAAGTCAAAACACGATTTCTGTATTCTCCCATTGTACCAATGCAAGCTCTGCACCTCTCCAGGTCCAAAATCCATCTGAAAATGGCCCTGGTTTTTGGAAAATCATGGCATCTTTTCTTACCTTTCAACACAGATGCCATATTGCTGTTAATACACAATGCCTTCCCTGCTCCCGCTTGCCAAAAATCCTTGAAAGGGGAGTTTTAGAGCTGGGAGTACTTTAACACATGTTGTCTCTCATGGAGCATATGATCTCCAGATATTTGACAGAAAAGCAAAGTCTTAAACAGAGCATGTGAGGAAAGCAAATGAGATGTACCACAACTGGGCTTACCTCTCATACAGCCATTAACTTGTACGGCTTTCTAGAAAATCCCTTCTTACTGAAGAAATTCTGGTTATGAGAAAGATTATATTCTAGAAGGGCAGGATTGAAGTAATTCTCAGGGTATGAGAAGTAGGAATGGAAAGAGTAATTTTTTAGCAGACATCTGGTCACCTTTTTTTCAGGTGCACACTTTATACATTTCACAAAAGAGTCCTACTCTCATCTAACCACCCCAAAATTCACAGAATCACAGAGTCATGGAATTGTTTGGGTTGGAAAGGATCATCTAACAGAGGGTTAGATCATCTGCTAACAGATGCTAAGAGAGGGCTGCTGTTTTACAGTTTGGAAGGTGAAACCCAAGCAGGTTGTGTGACTTTTCCCAAGTTACACAAGCCAAAGCTCACATGGGAAGAAAATGGGAGAGTGTGCCTTCAGACCTTCCTCTCGTGAGGTCTGGACTGGTCTAGGTTAGTTCTACAGAATGGATTAGCTTCTTCCTTCATCTTTTTCCCTGGGCTCTGCTGGCCTTAACTAGAGCTGGCCAAAATCAGAAGTAATTCCATGCCATATTCCTTCCTACTGAAGGGGTAGAAAAGGGAAACAGTCCTTACTCGAATGAGGTCAGAAGTAACTGTGAAGCAAGCAGAGGGAGGAAAAAGGATGTGGAAAGCATTGCCAGAGGTGTCTGTGGCTGGCTCATGCACAACATCTCAGGTGCCTTGAGGAATTTAGAATAACTTGGAATGAGCTTTAAAAAAGGATCAGGCCAATGTAAATCGGCTGTAACAGTTCAGTAGTTTTCCCCAGGAACCAACAAAACAATCAAGGGAAGGATTTTTAATTCTGCACATAGGAAAAGCCTGGTCCTAGACTTCAATTTGCACAGTAGAAATCCCTGATTAAAAAGGAGCCAAACACTGTAGTGCTTCAGGAAGTAGGAGAATTAGGGATGCTTACTTTGGACGGTGGTGTAACTTTACAGCCTATACGAGGGGAGATGCACAGCTGCATCTCCCCAGGAGCGGGGAACTGAATATATTGTGAGTCAGTCACAGTTCCTCCCTATCTTCCCTCCACCACAACTTGCACTCCCTTTGCTCCGCTACAAAAGTCAATTACTTCATCCTCATTTTTTTCTTTCCCTTTTTTTTATATTTTTTTTTCTTCATGGAGCAGTTTACTCTCCCATGCTCCCAGCCAGCTCTTTTGGCTAGTGAGGAAGCAGAGTGGGGTGAAGCTTGCGCTCTCTGCACTTCTGTCATCTCAGCATCCCCTCTCCACCCACTTCCTCTCAGCAGGGAGTATTGGGTGAGCAGTCCCTGCTCCTCTGGCTGCAGGAAGAGTTGTTCTGAGCAAGCTGAGCTTGAACAGCCATGGGAGAAAAGCTGGGGAAGAGGGGGGGAACAATCCTCCTTTCCTTTTATATTCCTGACTAGGTACCAGCACTGTCAATGTGTAGTGAGCAGCAAGTGCACTCTGTGCAAATTCTGAGGTAAAGACCTGTATTCAAATGGGGTAGGACATTACCGGTACTGGAAAACTGGGGAGCAGATCCCTGAAATCTGTGAAGGACCTTCCTAACCTGCTCGCAGTCTTTTACCAGAAAATATGGAAAGGAGCCCATTGCAAAAACAAAACAGAGCAATTACATCCTTAGGAACTTTGGGGAGGCAAACATATGGGGGAACTCTACAAAAGGTGAGAGGTCAGTCAATATCTTGGGATAACTGCATGTGAAGGGGATAAAAACTTCTCAGGCCTTTTTGACAATGGGAACACAAACAGCTTTGCTGAGCTGCATGCAGGAGCGAAGGGGTTTTTGATGGAAGGCAGCTTTTGCTGCGGCTGGAACTGATGGGAGCGTACACATATTCAGGAGATATCTCCTGTGCCCTCCTAGGAAAAGACAACACCACACACAAGCCTCTTTTCTGTCCTGTGCTCCCATTATCTCACCATAGACCAACATCTCTGGGCTGAGCGCACCTCAAACCTCAGAAATTTCTTCCTTGACAGTGTCATGAAGGCCTCTTTATTGTCAGCATTTATATGTGGGTACAGTTTGGGATGTCAAACCTCCAGTATAGCTTTGATTGACCTATAGGTGAGAGGGAAGCAGAAGAGAACCTGGCAGGTCAAGCCTGGGTGATTCAGACTGTCTGAACCATGGAACTCAAGGGCATGTGCAGAGGTTGGGTTTACAAGCAAAATACTTTGCTAGAGTCATCCAGCAAAGATAAGACACATATTTTTAGACTGTTAGAAATTAGGGAAACTTGCAAAGGACATTTATTCCCATTTTAAATTATTTAATGGTATTATGCTTGGAGACAGTTGTGTATATACAACTCTTAAAAATTAAAACTTGAAGCCAAATTCTGCTTTTGGTCACGCAGAAAGCAGGCGACTGCAGACTGAGTTGCATAAAACTGAGGTCATAATCTGGCATAAAGTCTAAACTGGCTTGGTTTTCTCTTCAGCTAATGTCAGTACTGGTAAGCTGTTATGAAGAAATCCAACAGGGAATGGGTCAGGTGTTAATGCTCACAATCAGCATGATTCCCAATAAACTGGAGGAATTTAAGAAACAATGCTGTGTCTTCTGCTTAAAGGTTGCTTGCATAGACTTAAAATAATTCTATAGACTTAAAATAACTCTGTAGACTTGTGTGGTGCTACTTCAGATTTACCTGGATGGAGAAAGTGTGACTGTTTTTGGAAGATCTTTCTGTGGCAGATCTCTCACAATATTGAAAAAAGGAATATACAAATATCTGAACTACAAGCTGGTAAAACAAAATTATCTTCTTGTCCTGTTGTCTGTGCTCTATCACCAAGCAGAAGCTCAGATCAGCATTTCTCCAAATTCTTTCCTTTTCCTTAAGTTTGGGAATAATACTGAGCCTAGACTGTAAAGCTGGTTGGGCTGCTCTAGAGCTACGTGGAAGATAAAAAATAGCATTACTGCGAGAAAGGAGACTAGAGTTTGCCTACATTCTAACAGAAGAAATGCCTTTAATGCAGGTATCACTCCACAAAAACGTATTGTAACTTTATTGCCTTCCTCCTAACCTGCAACTTTTGGTGAAAAAGAGAGTTTTATGCACGGTATAAAGACAACAAATAATCTCTCAATTTTCTTTAATTTGTTTCTAACTGAAGAGAAATTTTCATGCTCTCAGGTTCAAGATTTGAAATTGAAGTTCTGGATTAGTGTTCAATATTTTCCTTCAGGAGACAGAATCTGAGATACCTAGCAGGGAGGCTGAGGAACAGCTTGTTCAAGGACTGTTCTGTGCTGAAAAGTCTTCACTTATAATACCCCTTGTGAAAGCAGAAGAGAATACAAAAAAATGAAGGTTTTTAAACCATTGTTTTTGAACCTAGAGAACATAGCCCTTAAAATGCTATTAGCTCTTGGCCTTCATGTTCTTGGAAGGCAAAATTGCAGCCCAATGAAAAATAGAACAAACTAAACCCCACAGACACCATCATTAGGAAGGTGGAAAAAAGAATAAATAATTATCATAAATTTCCCTTCAGAACACAGACAGTGGTTGACTCCCCTAAATAAATACACAAATAAATATGAATTTTATTCCTTTTGAAGCTTGCATGGTTGTAAATTTCCTTATGGAGTACCCTGTCATTTTCTTTCCTGAAAACATTCATGCTCCCTGCTTTAGTTGTAACGTGTTCCATATGTCACATCGCCTTTGTACGAAACAGTTTAGACTCAACTCTCCTTTCATCCCCTTGACCTAATTTTAAGGTCTTACTGCTGTGGAGGACTATATCTGGATCGGTTTGATCAGACTCTTCTATTTTATAAATGCCATTTAACACACCACAACTTTTTTCCCTGTTTTCCATAACAATAAGCCCAACCAAGTTGTTCTTTGTTAAATGTTGCTCTTATAAACGCTATTAAATTCTACCTCTAATTGAACAGTGCTCTCTGACTCAGTTCATTATTGTACTGCTTGCTTTCATTCAAGTGAATTTTTAAAGTAATGCAACACAGAAGCCTAATTATCTTCTTGTTTTCCTGGTAGGTATTCTCTGGAGTAGATGCCAAGGAGGATTATTTTGCTACTTTTTTTTTTATGCTTTGCATACAACATAAATTTTTTCCTGCTCAAACACTTCTTTGATCTTATTTCTTGGAATATATTGCATTTAGCATCTTCACAGGGTTGTTTTTTTCTTTATGCCTTCCCATCAGTCTTCTGTGTATGAAATGTATGTGCTTAAATATGGTCCAGATTGTTCAGTTCTCTAATTCAAAAATTCTCACTCTTGGTGTTCCCTGTGCCTCACCTCATTCTCTTACACTGGTTTAGACTAGGGGAAACTCCACTGCAGCTGATAAGGTGAAACTTGTGCAAACTAATCACAAGTGACAAAAGAAGGGCCCCCTCTCTCTCTGGTTCTGTTCTATCATTATTCACATTCTTCAAATACTCAAACCCATAACCCTGACGCAATGTCTTTTCACTGGGTTAATCTGCTTGCTATCAGTTCAGCTTCTGTTTGTTCTCCTGGTGGAAAAAAAAAATCAAACAAACCATTTTAAAAAGGATCACACAGAGACGTTGCACCAGCTCAACCATGAATCTTTAACTGAGCTTGTATCAAAGAGGCACTGGTTTAAAGCAGGATCAGTCAGGGACTGCACTATTAGGAAAACTTCCTTCACAGAAAGGATTGTGAAGCTTTGGGACAGATTATCTAGGGAAGTGGTGGAGTCATGATCCCTGGAAGTGTTCAAAACACATGTGGATATGGCACTTGAAGACACAGTTTAGTGGTAACCATGGAGGTGCTGGGTTGTCAATTGGATTTGATGATCTCAGAGGCCTTTTCCAACCTTTTCAACTCTATGATTCTGTGATTCCATGCTACCTCTTGCCTCTGACACAACCAAAGGTGAGAAAACTCTCTGAATCTGTCTGTCAGGGATGGATCTTCACCCTTTTAATGTCTCTGATTGTGGAAGGCAGGTCCACAATATGCCTCTGGTTGTTTCCAGGTAGGCTCTACCTGGCAAACACACTGTAGGGCCAGGCTAGATCTACTCTAGTGTTTTCCATTTTGTTTTTTAAAGCAAAAATCTCTGTAAGACAGAAGTTTACCTGTACATCATGGACACAGATATGCTGCTGCCAAGTCCTTGTGTTGTACAGCTTATGCTTGGGAAAGGGTATGGCTCTGGTGGTGGTGAAATCTTTTTTTTGGTTATATCCTCTCATCCCATTTGAGCTTTGTTGGCAGAGGCAACTGCCTGAATTGTGGCTCTGGACAAGCACTTCTGTTTTCCTCAGCTTCAGGAATCTTGTGATTTGGGATTTTTAGAGTATTTACTGTCATAATATCCCCATCCGACTGAGCTCCAGTGATTCCTGTTTTGCAGGTGAAAATCTGTCAGCCAAAGAGACAAGCTGACCTGCCTGAGGTGCACAGGAGGCCCGTGGTGTGACAGAGCCGGACTGGAAGAAGCCAATGTAAGCAGAAGCCAGAGAAACTTCTGGGTTTGGACCTGCTGGTTCATGCAGCAGCACACTTCCTTGAGTAGTACCAAAAATGAACCCTGTTTTGTGTGGTGACTTGTGTTTAGGTTCTTTGTTTTCCTGAGAAATCCAACTGCCACTGAAGCTCCCACAGCAGTTTGGATGTTCTTAAATCTTTGTGCTGTGTGGATTGTCTGATAGCTGTGGCTCCAAGATTCTCTGCCTTGGCTGGACTTCCCTCAGGGGGAATAGCACTTCCATCCTTTCTCTCTGGCCATCTTGTGAAAGTCAAACAAGATCCTCTCTCAACAGTGGCCAGGTTAAAAGTTACTTAGGAAGGACTTAGACACACAGGCTGTATCACCACGTCAGACTCAAATATTACAGAACTTGCTGGGAACTGGGGGAGATGGTCTATGCAGACATGGAGACACTTCTGGATTTTGCCCCCCTATCATTTCTGGAGCCTCTGGGTCTCTTCAGCACACACCTGTTGTTTCATCACCTCTGCCACAGCCTCAGTTTCTCCTGTTGGCTCCTCCAGCAAGAGCAACTAAACAAAATGTTCTTTCCTCTCTGCCATCTCTGCACAACAGCTTTCAGAGGAAGGAAGAGCTCTAAAACATAGTTCCTCCCTTCACATGTTGTTAGAAAGCGGTTACTTTCTTGCTCCAGAGAAGTCCCTGAACACTTCAGCTCAGGTGGGCAAAGCAGGACAGGCTTTGAATGCAGGAAATAGAGCACATTAGCAGGGAGCTATTGAGGTTTACATCTCTACTACAGTTTTTATGCTTAGAGCCCTACAAAGCTGAGATGGTGCTATTTGAAGTGTACAGAAGCCATTGGTGTTACTCATACTAGAATTTTTCTGCTTGCAAGGAGTTGAAATGCTTTAAATCACTGGAGCTCGTCTCAGGTAGAAAGAACCTAACTAGGGTTTGAAACACTATTTAAAATTGAGTAGAGGGACTCAAAACCCAAGGGAGTCTCAAAGAGAATCTGGCAAGAGAAAACAAGAATCATTGTCAAAAAGTTTACCAGCTGACTATCTGAAAATATTTTGGGTTTAGTTCTACAGATCAAAACAGCTTATTTGACTTGAACTTTAAAACAAATAAACAAACAAAAATATGTTTAGAAGCAAAAATTGTTTAATTGTTGGAAGTGGACAGGCTTTCCTTCCACATGGTTTGAATTTAATTGATTAGATTTTGCTGATTCAAAACCTTTTTCAAGAACTTGGGAAGACTGGGATGTATGGTGTGTTTATTGCATAGTGAGAATCTCATGTGATTTCTCTAGGAAGTCTATGACTCTAAGGATAATATCATTACAGTGGAATTGCAAGATCTAACAATATTATCCACAGGATCTGAGGAACAAGGATGTAAAGCCCTTGGAAGTTCATTTTCTCTGATGATGCAGGCATCTGAATTTTGTCTAGAAGGCCACATCTTCTGTAGTTTAGCAGCACTGAGTCATCCCACTGGTTGGTATCACTGTGAGGATCTGGCCCTAACCTGAAAATACTCCACTGCTTTGTGAAATGATCTCATTCCGTGAAAAAACAACAAACCTTGACTGTCAGCATGTGTCATGCAGGAGCTTGGTTTTGGTATGATGCCAGTGCACTTTTTCACCAGTTCTGAGATTGACAAATTTATTTCTTCCAGAGAAATTAAAAAAAAGATCTCTCTTCTCCTCCCTCCTACCCATCTTTGCTCTTCTCCCAGCTGTCATCACTGTTTACAGTTTGAGTAAGTGAAAATATATATTTACAAGTACAGCTTACTGCTGTGTTTGCTGGTATAGACTGCCCGAGGGCATATCTAGGAATCGAGCTCCCATCTCCCTCCAGAAATGCACTCCCTCCTCTTGTCAGCCTTGCCCCTCCTCTGTCCTGTTTTCTTAAGCCGGGTGCTCAGTCTTTTCTCTTGGATTCTGAGCTTTATGGGAGGCAGGCTGGTGCCTTGCTTCGTGCCTGGACGTGAGCACTGTCAGATCTCAAGCACAGAGTGATGCTCCCATCACTCCCCGGTGGGGAAGGCCAACCCTCCTGCCCTTATCAAGCATCTCCCACTTGGAGAACCTGCAGGCTGGATTAACTGAGGTCACAGAGCAGGAGAAGTGTCATGTGCCTGCTCTGCAGCTGACTTGCTTCACCTTGTGGGGCTGTGTGTGAAAGCAGACTTGGGAGAAGGTTTTATTTTCAGCAGCAGCCTCATGCTGCGGCCCTTCTCCCGACTGGACACGTGCCCATCGGACAATCCCACAGCAACCTGGTTGCCTGCCAGCCCCAAATGCCAGAAGCATGTCCCCACTTCCTCTCCCCTTACATGAGGAATTCTTCAGGGTCTTGTTCAGTACAACACAGAAAAGTTGCGTCTCACACAGTTTGGGGGCAGTGAGGCCAGATCCTGACCAAGGCCTCCAGATGGTATTGCAATAGTAATGAAAAATATACCATAACTATCCCAGTGATGTACTTAAAACTGGGCTTTTCAAAAGGGTTTATAAAAATGCTGCCAACACTCATGGTCTTATCAGAACTGGACTTCAGCATTGTGCAGATGGTGTTTGCGGCATTCCCAGTGCTCAGGACTTCAAGTCCTGTTGAGACTGAGGAAAAGCTGATGGTTCTTGGAAATTTTGCAGGATTTCTCCTCAGAGGTCAGCTAGTCAGACAGGACTGTCTGTTGGTTAAGTCACTAACCTGTGTTCAGTTCCTAACTCCCCTGGGAATTGCCTTTATAAGTTTGGGAAAGACATTAAGGACTTGTTTATGCTGCTAAAATTAACTTAATTTTTTTTTTTTTTTGTACTGCAGCATTGCTGGTGAACATGTAGCTGCTGCATATTACACCAGTAAAGAAAAAACATGTTCGTTTTAGTCTGAGGTGTGTTTGCTGAAGTTGATTCAGTAGCACAGTTGAAAGATTTGTTTGTTTTGTAACTAGAATGTGTTTGGTGGTTCTGAGATAAAAGAAGAATGCAGCTTTTTAAAACTACTTTTCTATCTGTGAAATTAGAATGAAAGTAATTAATCCCAATGATAGTATTGAGATACTGTGTTACTGTAAAAACTGAGAGGTTATGTTAGTGGTGGGAGCTGCTGTGGGAGATGAAGATAGCTCTGTACCCAAGGTTCCCTGGGTATATTCAAGTACGGGCCAAAATACACTTAGATATTTGTCTCAACTGCACATTTCATTCATCTGTGTCACAACAACTAAAAATAAAAACTAGGGAAAACTAGGTTTTTGCTGGCCACTATTTCCCTAGCTGCAGGACATCTGTAATAAAGGTTTACATGAACATAGCTGCAAGTGATGCTGCCAGACACAGACCTGGGAGACTCATGATTGATGCAGTGTTCAAGTGGTCTGTAGGTGGCTTGAACGGTGCTTGAGAAAGGTGTGAACCACTCACCCCTCCCCTCCAGGAGGAGATTAACAATGGGGTTTGCTGATGTTTTAGTAGAACATAGGATAATAGAACCACAGAATGGCCTGAGCTGAAAAACACCTTAAAGATTCTCTTGTTCCAACCCCCTGCCATGGGCAGAGACACTTTCCACTATCTCAGGTTGCTCAGAGCCCCATCTAACCTGGCTTTCACATATTTTAGCTTGTCTATGTAAACCATGATACTGATTTTGCTAACTGAATTTATCCAGACACTAATTTTTGATCCCAGCTCCTTATTTATTATTACATAAGGCCACACAGAATCAATTTCAGTTAAAAAAAAAAGTTACTCTCTTAATTCTCAGTGAGTGTTTACATGGCCATGTGTAACCATGGAAACATTATGTGCTGATTCCCTTTGTTATCAATGTGAAAACTTTTTCTTAATAATGAAGTTTTCCTGTAGGTCTGCCCCTCCTACATGTAAAACCTCACAGTGATGGCTTAGACAAGATCTGAGCTCAGGAAAGAACATAAACACATTAATTTCCTTTCAGTGAATCACCCAGTCCAGAAAAAAAAGGTGAAAACCAGTATGATAGGAAGGATTCCCAAACTCTGATAAAAGTGCTCACCCCCTCAGCTGACAAAGATGTTTTGCTGCCTTTGCATCTTTCAGGATAAATAACCAAAGAGCTCTCTATCACTCTGGGAAGTGACAATGACTTTAAAGTCCCTGTCCTCTGATGGCCTTAGAAAAATGACTCAACATTTTTAAACAGGATAGGTATTTGAGGAGAATTAATGGGATGAGTGCATCTACCAGCTAGACAAGTCCTGCTCCTACACAGTCTGTCAAAGACGCAGCTCTTCTGGATTGTGGGATTGATAAAAAAGAGAATCCAGCATTACATTCCCTACACAGACAAATTTTGACACTAAGGGATTTAGCACATGCAGTCTGTGTAGAATTACCTTTTGCTGATAATTTTGTTCTGCAAAAAAATATGTTTCTTGGTCAGGGATGGAATCACTGCAGTGTTTCAGGCAGGTCCTCTCCTCCCATTTTCTCAGTAACAAGCATAGGAAAACATGAAAATTGAATCTAGTTCCTAAAGTATGTCAGTGAAATAAAACTTATCACCCTAAAAATGGACATAGAGAAGTAAATTACAAGTATGAATAGTGCTAAGTAGTCATAGTTCACTGACCCCAAAAGCAGACTGTCCTTGTTCTCCTATCACACAGGTCACATAACATAATCAGAGCCTGTGATCCTGTGATTTTCTCAATCTTTTATGACTTTTCTATCAGTCATTGGTTTGTAATCTGACAGCCAGAAACATGGACCATACAATGAATACAACTTAAAAATAATTCCAATTAATGAGTCTCCAAGCACTTTCACAATATACTTTTAGCTATTTTCATGCTTCTAAGTGAACAGATGTGTATCCTGCATGCAGCACATTTCAGGACTAATCCAGCTCCACGGGAAGTTAGTGGGAGTCTGTCTGTCTGTCTGTCTGTCTCCTTTTGGAGAGATGGACTTGGACTGATAAAGCTGTGAGAAACACTGGGGAAACCTTTGGGAGCGCTTGCTCAGAATTACTTGATGAGTCAGGATGAAAATACACAACCCCTCTGGTATTCCCTAATCCTTCGTGTTTTCAGTAACACTGAATGTCCAGATACTGGAGACCAGAATTTATCCCCCAAACCCTAAACCATACCTACAGCATGACCAAACAGTGGGGGCTCTGATCCCTTCACATAATTCATCTCAACACTGTGTCAAGGACACCTAAATTCTGGGGGCTGAGGAGTGAGAACACCCATGGATCCTCCACCTTTTGCTCCCCAATACTCCCAGGTGTGGCATCCAAGGTGGCACAGATCACCAGTTTGTGGATCTGAACTATCCAGTCTGAATGGTCTTCAGCATGCTCAGGCTACACTCTAAGTCCTGGTACTTTCCAATACACATCCTCTCATCATTTCTGCTTTGAAATCCTGGGAATGTGTATGAATCCAAAATCTTGCCAGTCTATAGATGTATGAACACGCAGCATCGTCTCCTTTCCTCCTTAAAGCATCACTTTTTTTCCCTCCAGGATTAATGGTCTTGGATTGCAATTCTGAGTTGGGTTGGTTTTTTTTAACCTTGTCTCATGAATTCTCCCATGAAAATGGCAACTTTATGATTGCCTGTCACTCTTATTGGAGCTTGACTGTCTGCTGCAGTGTCTGACTGGTGGCTGACCCACTTGGCACCCTTAAATCATGCAGCAGGGACTTCTGAAATAACAAATCAGGGTCTCATTTGCTTGACAGCCCCTGGTTGTGACTGAACCATCACAGTGTGGCACGGCAAGAAAAATGCTACTTTATATTTGAACCATCTGGAAGCAAGGACTTCAACAGACATGAATGAAAGTTTTCTTTAAAAAGAAACATGTGAGTCGCTCCACACAGTTGATCTTTCAAAATAGTGCCCTGAGTAGGAAATCACAACCCCTATGCTTTGCAAATCTTGAAGAAAGTAAGAAGAGGTAATAAAAAATGAAGTAAGTTCAGGATGAGTAATGAAGGAATCCAATAAAAGAAAATGAATTTAATTCTGCCATAAATAGATCATGGTAATTACCTATGTATAATACTCATATTTAAAAGGACATTCATCCAAATGCAAACAGTCATAAAAACTAGCAACATTTCCATTAAAACCAATCTAACCTTGTCTTCATGTCAAGCCCATTACACTGCATAAGTCTAATTAAATGAATTTCAGCAACTTTAAACCTTCTGATTTTTTCCTTTTTTTGTTCTGGGGCTATTTAGTAAGCCAGCATCATTGCAACTGTTTCTTGTTTTTATAAACACAAAGCCAAACCCCTGGAGAAGAAACTCTTTCTTAGAAACAATTTTCCAGTATAAATTTTTACCTGAATATTCAGTTTTCCAGGATTTACTCTGTGTTCAGGGGTGGGTGGGCTCCTTTTTGTTGTTGTTGCACAGTGTATGGAAGAAGGGACAGGAGCTTCAAATGTATGCTACACTCAGAAAGAAGTGAGGGGAAACAGATTTAGTTGCCAGAATCCTATGTTTTCAAACGGAGTACAAATGTCAGTTGAATTTTTAAAGATTTGTATTATCAACAATGATTATCAATCTTTTCTTTTATTTCCTGCTAGAAGTGATTGCAGGAGGGTGGGTGAAATATTCCAGGGATCCTGTTCTCACATCCCAGCTCTGTGTTCAAATGGATATTTCACCTTCTAAAGTGATTCCACCTTGCAGTTGAAAGTTGTGCTGTCTGGGAGGACCACAGGCCATAGTGTGGTCTGTAGAAGTTTCTCTCGATATTGGCAAGCCTTCAGGTTTCCCATTCATGTTTGTTTTTGTTGTTGTTGTTGTTTTTTCCACATTGCCTTCATTTGACTCCAGTTGGCACAACAATAGATTAGAGTCATCCCTTTTCACCTCACAAATCCTAATAGCCACAAGGATTGTATTTAATGAAGTGATTCCCACCTCAGCAGAGGGAGACTGCTTTGACTACATTACCATGATAATCAACAATTAAGTTGGCATTTGCCAGCCTACCACAGATGTCTTCTTTGAAATGTGGGAGAAACAGCACTAATGTCAAATACCACAGTGTGGGAACACTTGGCATGCAGCACCAGCACAAGGAAATGGAGCACTTGGCCATGCTCCTGGAAGATACCACGATGGAAGTGACATAAAGATATAATTAGGAGAATCCATACATCAACAAGCTCTGCACCTGTTTTGCTGTAAAGGAGTTGGGTAAATCACAGTGCTTTTCACTGCTCTTCAGCTCTTCTGCTGTGGAGGTATCAGAGAGAAACACAGCCTTGACTCTGATTTTAAGAAGGCTGCTCAGAGGCCTTCCCTTCACTTTGATCTCTACATGTACAAATAAGCAGAGCCGCCCCAGCAATGCCTTTGAGCAAAGAACTACCTTTAAATCCCAGTCCAGTAGTAGTGGTCATATTTGGCTTGTGGACATCTTGCTCGGTTCCTGTACAGTAACTTCAGTAGGCCTGGAGCTGAACGGCATCGCAGCCATTAATCAAAACCCCTATGAAATTGAGTTCCAGGAACTTATAAATGCATAATACAAATAAGAGCTGTTAGATTTTTTTCTGTAAACACTACATCTCAGCGATGCTTCTTGTCTCCCCAAGCACCAGCCAGCATAGGGTGTTCTTGATTCCTGTCTGCCTCAACACTTTACCTTGCTTTGTGCCTGCTTTCCAGTTCACAGGCCTTGGGAATGGTGGAGAGCAAGAAAACTGCCAGCACCCCAAAAGTCTACCTATTTTTTTCCATGGGACAAGCAGGTCAGGACTCCCCAGTTCTGTGATCAACCGTTTGCCTAATTTCTGGACTAAGATGGACAGGACTGCATCCCTCCTACCCACGTGCCAGCAGCCTGTCCATGAAACACCAGAAGTTCAGTATAACCCCCAAATCCGCCAAAATACATATGAATCTCTCACTAACTTCCTTTGGAATGGTTTGTAGGGTTCTAATATCTTTGCTTTCAGTGGGCAGAAAAGAAGTAGTACTTTTTGCTTTCTCTGAAGGCAGGTTCTCTCTGTTTGTGCTTTCCTTTTGTATGGAAACTCTCCATTCCTCTCTGTCACTCCTATTCGGTGTTAAACTGCCAGTTTTAGCTGTTGCGGATGACAGTCTGACACCGGAAAGTTTTTTCCATTGGTCCCACCTCCTTCTGAGACCACTTGACCTTCTGAAATGCTGCTTGTGATTATTTTGGAGAGGGCTGAAAATGGAGATAACTTTCTTTGCCTTCCAGGAGTGACCTGCAAAGGACTTTCCCAGTGAATTAATTTGTTTTCATGTACTCTACAATGCTCTGTTGTGCCTTATCCAGACTGTGATGGCATAAGCACATGTTGGTCTCTGACGCAAAAGGTCTTGTCAAGTAGGGAGAGGAGTTTTCTTGTAGGTGTTTGGGGTTTTTTTTAGTTTGCTTTTAGTTTGGCATGTAAGCACACCTCAGTAATTCATAAGGCACTGAAGATATTCATTGTAGCCCAAGTAAATGGAGCTGATGTTTAATTTTTCATTTTTAAGTGCTGATGCAGAACACAATACTGCACATACAATTTACAAGGCTCCCACCACTAGCATTTGGACTCCATTTTAAGCCTATAAATCATATGCTAAGTATAGTGCTTATTTGGGTCTGTTAAATATTTCCTTCTCGTTTGTTCTTATCAACATCCAGTAATGATATATACATATGTCATGCAAGACAGTAAATATGCAGACATTTCAAGCAAAAGTTCAGTGCCATATCTCTGCTGATTAATGCATAAATGTTTGAAACTTGTATAAAAGCTAGGGCAGTGATAACCTTTAGCAGAGCGCGGAGGAAAGAACACAGCAGATAAATGTGCTCCTATGAAAAGTGCAGCAGCAAAACTCATGTGCCACCCAGCCTCCATTCCAGGGACTCCAGACTATTGTGTTCCCTAGTCCTGTTCATTCCCAGGTGTATTTCACTCAGTCTGAGAGGCAGGAAATTGCATTTTCATCTTTATTCTTCCGCCAGCTGTTAGCTAAACCCATACTTGAAGGCTATAGCAACAAATCCATTAAGTACAGGAATCTCCTGCCACTTTGCTCATCAGTCATTTTAACTCTATCTTTCTATTTTTCATGGTTGTACCAGATGCAAGAGGAATCTCTCCTTCATGATGCAGTTGTGAGAAGCAGCAGGTGAGGCTTTCCACACTGCTGTTGGTTCCAGCACTACCAAAAATTTAAAAATTCAGAGGGACCTCAAGTGCTTCAACCTGAGGATGAAGATGAATGATGCAACTGAGAGTAAGAGAGACTAAGATTCAGGAAAACATCAATGATCTGTTCAACAAACGTGTCGTAATTTTCCAGCCAAATCCTGTTACTAATATAGCCTTGCTACAGAATGAGACCTGCACTTGTATCTCTCTTTCTAAGTGATTGTTTCATGAGGAGAAAATTAAGGTATGAGCAGAAACCCCACGAGCTCAAGTTGCCAGAACAGATTTTTGTCCCTCTTAATGTGGCAGTGCAGCAAGATAAGAAATGCTTGGCTGCAAGATCAGGCAGGCACAGGCTGCCCTTCTAACATCAACAGGATGCTTAGGAAATGTGTAATTTTCATCACTGGAGGCTTCTGAGAACAGGATAAACAGACATTTATTTACAAGGAAGAGTTTGTGAATACGAGAATGGTGATCTCTTTATTTCTGTTTATGACTCAATGTGATTTTCTTGACCGCATCCTTTACTCCTTGAGATTCCCAGGGCTGCTGCAAGAGGAGAGAGAGATGTGCTTCATGTACAAAAATGTGTTTGCAAATTTATGGTTAATGGATGACAAAACTTGCACAGAAACACTGTGATACGTTATTTCAAGTTTTGCATTAATGCCTATTTCTGAATTCATTGTCTTTGTAAACTCACTGGACAGCAAAAGAAAACAGATCCTAGAAAAACCCCCAAAACCTAACCACCAAGAAAACTGGCTTAATTTTTTTCCTAAACATTTTTTCTTCCTTTACTTATTTATGCCTCACTGTGTAAGAAAAACCCAGAATATGACACTGATTCTGTACCCATGCTGTGTATGGGCAGAAATCCAGGTTTGCCAGCCTGACAAGGAATGCATTTAGCCCTGAGCCTGTCTGTCTTACTAAAATAGTTATTGAGATCTGGTAAACAAAATAGGCAATGAGGGTTTCAGAGCTTCCATGAATAATTCTAATGCAAGTGCGTATAATTACGATTATCATAAATATCCTCTGTTTACATAACACCTCAGTGGATCTGCTGAATTCTCTGCAGCCTCTATACATACAGTGCCATGAAATGCAAACATTGCCTCTTCCTAAACAGTCCTTACCAAACACACTGTGAAGGCTACATGTGGAGGGAGATATCAGCCAGGAATATCCGAGCCTGGGTTTATAAGGAAGAGCACAGAATCTTTTATGTCTGCATGAGATACGGTGATGTAAGAGCAGCACTACGTCTGGTAAGAATCTCACCAATACTTCAAAATTCATAGAAAACTGGAGTTATCCTGGAAAGGTAAAAAGGGAGGAGAACTAAGTACATTTTAAAAACATTCACAGGTAACAGCACAAACTGTAAGTACCCCCTCCTTGCAGAAAGCCAGCTAAGCACTCTCATAGAAGTCTAGCACATAGCAGGTGTTGAAAATGGAAATGCAATTTCCCAGCTAGGCAGAGATCCAATATTTATGAGCCAAGTCTGTGGAAATAGCAAACTGCCAATAGGGACAGAATAATTTAGCAGAAAATCAAGCAAGTTTTCCACTTCAGGAGAATTTGTCATTCACCTTGTGTCCAGTCCTACTCCTACCAGTGTCTGAATGTATTATCTGGTGCTGAAGCAATCCTACAAGACACTGAAACAAAGAGATGAACATCCTCGTGGCTAGAGCTGATCACAGCTACGTAGGTATTTGGCAGAGCCAAGTGATGCATGGCTGAGAAAGAGAAGAAAACCTCCACACACCTGACAGGGAAACCAACCTGCTGACTTGCAGCAGCACCGCTCACATTTCCTAGGCAGGGTTTTTAAATCCAGATTAAATGTTGCATTCACATTTTCACAATGTCAGATATGCTTAGAAACTTCGATCACGTTTGGGTGGAAATCATTCATGGGCAACAAAAGCTGCTCTGAGATCTCTGGAGCACCGAAAGGTGACCCTCAGGTCAGAACCAGAACTGCAGAAGTAGAATGGCTCTGGAGAAGCAGGTTTTGGACACACCTCCTGCCCAGTCAAAATCCGAGGCACTTGGATTTTCCCTGTAGTTACAAGGGGAAGAATTGATAATTGCCAGACAGAGGGATCTGCGCCTGTCAACACTCCTAACTCAAAAGTCAACTCCCAAATTTGCTTGAGAATTTCCTGTCTCCTTCTGATAAGGCTCCTGTCTCCTTTTGGCAGACTCTCTACACTGAACTGCCAAGCTATGCATAACAAGCCATGTTTCATGGGTATTTGCACAAATTTGGAAACTGCTGGCACCACCACCACACGGCCCAGACATCACTGGATCAATGCATGGGGAACTGAATGAATATGTCAAAAATATTAAAATATTCGGTGAATTCCCTTTTTTCCTTCTGTCTGAAGCTCACTCTGTTACAAGACTGGGGATGAGGCTGGGCTCAGGCTGAGCTTTTGGAAAAATAGGCCCTAAGTGGAAGAAGAGCTTGAAGCTGGGTCTCTGTATGGGTGAAATCCAGCCTTTGAGAACTAATTTTAAGTGAATTATGATGGTCCTGCCACCACTCCAGTGTGTTTGTTATTCAGGCAGACATGCCAAATAACCTCCACGAAGCGACCACTTTTTTGGAGCTGGAACTTATTCCTGGACAGTTTGTTGCAAGCACTTGGTCAGAGTCACAGCAAGACACTTTGGAGCCTGCTTTGGCAACCCTTCACCCTCCTTTCCCTCTTCTTTGAGCTCCTACTGGCTGCTGCCAGCAAAGATTCCTGCATCTCCAAAGATCTGCAGGGTCTCCTCTTGGAAAAGGGGAACAGCTCTGCCACATGTCCTCTTTGGTGCTTGGTCCTGATCTCCTTATTCCCTGCTTGGCTGAATATTCCCAGATGACAGGCTGTACTGCTAAATTGGTGGAATGGGTTTGTCCCGTCCTCTCCAAGACACTTTACTTTCAAGAAGTCCCCATACTTTTACAAATTTACAATAGCCACCCTCAGGTCAAAGTCCAAAATTCCCTTAAAAGTGCATGAGCTTGAAGGAGTGATTATGGAAAGCAAGGCAAAACAATAACAGGGACTGAACACTGGCAAAACTATTTTCTTTTTTTCTCTCAAATTGTACTTAATTTTTTTTAAAGCAGATGCGTCACCTATAACCTGAAACTACATAGGTCAACATGAAAAGAATTTTTACATGTAAATAGAAAGGTGGTTTGTATCAATGTATCCACAAAATTTATATTGTGGTGCTTTAAGAGACAGAGGCCAAAGACAGCTTTGCGCCTGATCCGTGAAAAATGAGGTTTTTTCAACTGAAATCCCTCAGAAATGTTCTGTTCATCTGAGGAAATCGGGTTATACCCAAGAGCTGAGTGTATAAATGGAAAAATATAAATAAATCGACTTGCTTCCCCCCCAAAAAAAACCAAGAATGAATGAATGAGTGAGTGGGCAAATAACTGAATGGATGTCAGAGGGCTGTGCTGGGGTTTAGCAATGTGTTACTAATAAGAGCCAGTGGAGGAGTATTTAAATGTGCAGCACCTGGGTTCTAGCAATGCATTACTAATTACAGCTCAAGGAGTCTTCCTTAAAGCACTTATTCAAACTGGTTTGGGTGTGAATTCATTATGGCACAGGCAGACCACTGCCTGACAATTTCCCACCCTGAGATATTTGCAGTTCGGGGGTTCAAAACGAAAACACTAATCCCAGTGAGTTGATCCTAGTACAACCTGGCAATTCAAACACACACGGTAAAGCTGGTCAAGTTCTTTCTAAAGATTTTTTTTTTCTGTGGTGAGCACTAGCTGCCTGTCATCTGGTACCTTCAGTGCATGACTCGATGATTCTCACCCAATAAAAAGGCAGGACCTTTTTTCTTTGGGGAAAAATCCCCACATACCCATGCCCAGTGAGAAGGGCTGCATTTTTCAGATGCACACCCTTCTACAACCAGGTGATGAAAGGAATTTACTCACTTAAAGCTCCGTGCAAGCGCAAGTTCCAGCTTGTTGTGGGTGAAAGAGCCTGAGAGCTTTGGTCCCACTTTTCTCCAAAAGCATGATTATAACTTTCAGGGACTGCTGATCCCTGTGAAACAGCTGGACTGATCAGCAAGTCTTATAAGTGCTTTCCTTTTCCAGTATCAGGGCCTCACTATAAACCTTTGAGCTCGCTGGGTTCACAGAGGCACTAAGGAGGAGGGCTGTTCAAACTGGGCTGTCAACACTGAAGATCACAGGTTTACACCGGGAAGAAGTGCTTCCCTCACTGCGATGAGCAATAAATAAAATCAAACAGGACAACAGATTGATCTTCCTTCAGAACTAGAAAGAAAAGCCATCTTTGAATTATTTCAGGTCAAGTAACCATCAGAACAACAACAAAAAAAAAAATAGAAGTAAGATGTGTCTGCTTTTTCAGAATTCCCAAACATAGAGACAGTCTGGTCTGACTCCCAATTGCTTCTAAATAATTGTTAAAAATTAAGTATGATGACAGAATAAATATGAAAATATTTGTTGGAACAGAAATATTCTTTAGTCATGCAGTTTTTGCTTTAGAATGGAGGTTGTTCAACCTGGAGAAGGGGGCACTTTGTGGTGACCTTACTGTGGCCTTGCAAGTGCCTGAAGGGAGCCCACAGGAAAGATGGAGAGAGACTCTTGACAAGGGCCTGGAGTGACAGGACAAGGGGCAATGGCTTCACACTGACAGAGAGCAGGTTTAGACTTGAAATCAGGAAGAAATTGTTCCCTGTGAGGGTGCTGAGGCCCTGGCACAGGGTGCCCAGAGCAACTGTGGCTGCCCCATCCCTGGCAGTGTTCAAGGCCAGGTTGGATGGGGTTTGGAGAACGTGGGATAGTGGAAGGTGTCCCTGCCCATGGCAGGGGGTTGGAATTGGATAATCTTTAAGGTCCCTTCCTTTTAGCTTGCTTTAAATTCGCATTTTAGGCTGCAGATTAAAGTTTGGCATTTTTTAGTGTTGCGGGGTTTTTTATTATTTTTTTTAAATGACAAAAAAAATTTGTTGCAAGGAAATTAGATACTGCCAAGATAAAAAGAAATAAGGTTGAAGAAATGCTGACACAATTTTGATTGAGAAGAAGGAACTCTGAGGTGAAGATGCAATCATTGCACTAAATCTCTACAAACATCTAGGAGAGAACATAGCAAGGGTCAGAGTTAATAAAAGTCTTTTATGAAATGGGAGGGCAAGTAAGCAAAACTGTTAAATCATCATCTGATTAAGTAGATGGAGATGTAGTGCAGAAGTCTGATAAAGCAATTCTTTTTCTGTGCCTCCAAAGAACTTTAAAAAAAACCCCCTTGATTTTACCCATTAAAGATGGTTTCAATTTCAGTCTTTTTGAAAGAGGAATGCAGTGGTGCCTTTTCTCTTAATTCCTTTTATTTTGTCGGAGTTCTGTCTAACCCTCACCAAGGCACAGTACCTTGTCGAAGGAGAAAAATGAGAAAAAGAGTATCATATGTAAAGGCTGAAGAGAAGAAAGAGGATGATGGGAAAATTGAAATGCCAGAGGCCCTCAAAGAGCCTAACCTTTCCTGGAGTCAAACAGAAGGGATTCAAACAAGAATTTGCTTTCTCAAAAAGATAAAGAATCCATTGAAAAAGGACATAAGAAGCAATAATTGTGTCTTTTTTCCTTGGAGCTTGGTCAGAGGTCATAGATTTACTTCATTATCCTGGTATTAGGAGAAGAGCAAGACAGCAGTAAAGAAATTTGGAAAGGTATCAGCAATATATAAAGATTGAAAAAAATTTGGGAGAAACCTTTTTTTACCCAACATATTTGAGTCTTTTTCAGGAAATCTCAGGGGAGCTTGTGGACCTCATCTACTCAGATGATGCTGGGGCACAGAGGCATCAAACTGAGGGTAATAAAAAAAAGAATATTACAAACTCCTGGCCTATGTTTAGAGGGGGGAAAAAATGCCAGGTTGCACAGCAGAAACAAAAAAATTTGCATGTTTTGGAGGAAAAACAGAAGACAACCACAACTGACTGGGTTACCAAACCACAAACCCGTAGGAATATGCAGACAGAGGAGATAATTGAAGACTACAGGCAAAATTTGACAAAAGGCAATCAGAGCCAACTGGTAAAAGAAGCATCAAGGATTGCATGATGTGTGGAAAAGCAGCACCAGTTTATGCAGCTCCAGCTTTTGGAAAGATTTTTTTTGCAAAAGAGAAGCAAAATTCTTCTGTAAAAGATGCAAAAGAGGGCTGAGGGTATTTACCAAGAACCTCAGCATGTGTGGATGTCTGAAGAAAAGAAATATAAAGAAATACTGACTGGAACTGTTGCATAACTTCATAGAGTCACAGAACCACAGAATGGTTTGGGTTGGAAGGGACGTAAAGATCATCCAGTTCCAACCCCTGCCATGGGCAGGGACACCTCCCACTGTCCCATGTTCTCCAAGCTCCATCCAACCTGGCCCTGAACACTTCCAGGGATGGGGCAGCCACAGCTGCTCTGGGCAACCTGTGCCAGGGCCTCAGCACCCTCACAGGGAACAATTTCTTCCTCATATCTAACTTAAATGTTGTTTTTCAGTGTGAAGCCATTCCCCCTTGTTCTGTCACTCCAGGTGTCTTATTTGTATTTTTGGGGCTCTGCATTATCAATATCATTAGTAGGCAGAAGGGAAATTGTTTGCTCAAATATCCTTCAGAAGAAAGCTTAAAAGAAAAAATAGCCACTTACATAATAATAAGATTAAAACCAAAGGTGGTGTGAAATCTCGTAAATGCAATGTAAATAAAACATAATTACAAAAAAGAAAATCTACTCAGATGAAGAACAAGACAGCTTCAGTCTTGTTTTGTGTACAGTTAGTGTACATCTATATATGTATACATATATACATGTATACATATTTAACATATATATAAAATTACATTTACACACATAATTTACAATATTTAAAGCAAAAAATATCAGTGATTCAGACAATCTCCAGAGACTGAACAGCACTATAAGAATTTTTGTGCTTCTGATTTCTCACTCAGATTTACAGGTGCTACATTTCCATTTCAAACTGTTATAAGAACAAGGTCCAAATTAGCAATTTATAAATTCATAGGATAATATTAAAAGGTTATGACAGAGCTAATGGGCTTTAAGTGGAATCCAGACTACAGTGTTCAATGGAGGGTAGGAAAGACCAAGGCAGACAATTTTCTATGGCATAAGAAGTAAAACTTCCAATTAATTTCTTTCCTTTTTCTGGTCAGAACTGAAGTTTTCAAGATAGTTGAACAATTATGTGACAAAATGATACTGAAAAAAAAATGGCTATGCAAAATCATTTATCTTTAGTGTAATTCAGCCCTTATTCACACAAGGTTTTGATGGTGATAATTGACAAAGCTGGGCTGGTGATGAACAAACTTGACACCTGGCTCTTTTCATACTGATCCTTCAGTCTTTCCAGATGGCAGAGTTTACTTCTGTTCCCATCTGTTCCTTTTCAGTAAGAAAAGGGGAGGAAACCCCAAAATTGCTAAAACATTTTATGGCTTTTAGAAGTATCTTTGAGGTTCTTTTCAAGTCCATTGCTCTGGACCACATTCCTGAGGAAGACTGGCGATGGCACCTAGGATTATTTGCCTCAGATCAAAGGTAGGACACTGGGTTTAATTTTTCAGATTTGGTCTGACATGAGTCATCTGGATGAGAATTTCATGGATGGAAAAATTAAAAGAACTGGAGTCACCTCACCAACACCTTCTTGCAAAAAGAGAGGAGAAAACAAGCAAGGAAGCAAACAAACAAAGAACAGTATCAGACAATGATTAGATAATTTTTGACAGGTCAGAGCAGAAATTTGGAGAAAGCTGTGCAAGTTCACATTTGGAAAGCTGTTTCTATGTTAAGAAAACTTTTTTTTTTTTTTTTTTTTTTTGAAACAGTCAAACAGTCACTCTCATTTCTCTAGCTATTGGCAATAGTTTCTCTGTTGAGTTCTCAGGTCTTGACTCTGGTCTAAGTTTTCACTGCCTCAAGATGAACTTATTCCCTGGGGGGCCATTAGGCTTCTTCCATGTAAGTGGGGTCAGAATTAGACCTCTGTTAAGTTAGTTATCTCCAGAGCTAGCAACTGGCTGTTCAAGAATATTCAGCAGGAGAAAAATAGAAGCTGATGGATGGGAAAAGATGGAAAAAACCAAAACGAAATCTATCAATGGAAATCTACCAGGGAACCAGGAAATAATTTTGGATGCTACTTCATAGTCTATAAGTTTCAATGTGTTGCTAAACAAAATCAGTTAATCAGAAGAAAACTCAGAAAGCAATTAGAGCAAACAAACCTCCCTAAATAGCCATAAATATTTAGGGTGTTTATGAATAAAAATGAAAATAATCACATTTATGGACCCGTCTGAAGGAAGTTGTGGTGCCCCTGTGAACTCTGCCCTGGTGAGACCTCACCTGGAATATTGCATCCAGTTCAGGTGCCCCCAACAGAAGAAGGACATGGAACTGTTGGAGCAAGTTCAGAGGAAGTCACAAAGTTGATAACGGGACTGGAGCACCTCCTCTATGGAGACAGGCTGGGAAAGCTGCGGCTGTTCAGCCTGGAGACAAAAAGGGTGTGGAGACCTCAGAGCACAGTGCCTGAAGAGGATACAGGAAATCTGGAGGGAGAGGGACTTTTCATCAGAAACAGTAGTCACAGGACAAGGGGGAGTGGCTTCACACTGAAAAGGGAAATTTAGGTTAGATAACAGAAAGATATTCTTAGCTGTGAGGGTGGTGAGGTCCTGGCACAGGTTTTCCAGAGCAGCCATGGCTGCCCCGTCCCTGGAAGTGTTCCAAGTCAGGTTGGATGGGGCTCTGAGCAAGCTGGGATAGTGGAAGGTGTCCCTGCCCATGGCAGGGGGTTGGAACTGGATGATCTTTAAGGTACTTTCCAACTCAAATGATTCTGTCATTCCTGTAGAGGACCAGGAAGTTTTCTGATTCCAGTCATCCCAAAGGATCCTGTTGTCCTGGGGGAGCTGGACAAAGACTGTAGCTTAGTTCATGTGCCTCACCAAGCAGTCTGAATACCTGAGAGGAGCCTAAGGGTGTTTGCATAGATCTGGCAGAGCAGGGGACTGTCTTCTGTGTTCAACCTGCAGTGTGCTGGCTCATAAAGTGCTGTCTGTGCCGCTCCACCAGAGATGCTGTACACAGCAGGATGTCCTAACACCAACCCACAGGGTGTCTTTGGGCAATTTGTCCCTGGAGAGCTTTGCACTGCCATCCAAGCAGAACTAAGGCAGGTTATCCTGGTGCAGTTTTACTAATAGGCTGGAGGCTCTGGAAACTCTCCATGAGGGATGGTGATTTGTATGGAGTTTCCTCACGGAACTCTGCTCAGGTTACAGACACACCAATTATCTTTTAGAGATGGTACTGAGCTTTTCACAGAATCACAGAATGACTGAGGTTAGAAAAAACTCCAAGATCACCAAGTCAATCTGTCACCGATCACCACCTTGTCACCCAGCCCAAAGCACTGAGTGACAGATCCAGTAGTCCCTTGGAGACCACCAGGGATGGCTATTCACCACCTCTTTGGGCAGCCCCTTCCAATGCCTGACCACCTTTCAGTGAAGAAATTCTGGCTGATGTCCAACCTGAACCTCTCCTGGCACAACTTGAGGGTGTTTCCTCTTGTCCTGTCCTTTTGTTCTCTGGGAGCAGAACCCGACTTCCTCCAGCTTCACCCTCCTGTCAGGGAGTTGTGGAGAGCAAGAAGGTCTCCCTGAGCCCCCTTTCCTCCAGGCTGAGCCCCCACAGCTCCCTCGGCCACTCCTGGTACTCCAGACCCTTCCTGATCTCAGTTCCCTTCCCTGGACAGGCTCCAGCCCCTCAGTGTCTTTCTTGTAGTGAGGGCCTCAAAACTGGGCCCAGGCTTCAAGGTGTGGCCTCACCAATGCAACTTTTCTTTTGCGAAAGAGCTGTTCTCCATGAACAGGTTATTTATTAAAATAGCTCTCTTATGTTCCACAATGATACCTTTTATTTTCACTTCTTCCTCAAACAATGCCAACACAAAAAGGTAACCCCTAGAATTTAACTAAGGAAAAAATAAAATCAAACCCAAACCACTCTTCTAAGATGGTCTTTAGACAGTTGTCCCACTGTCACCCAGGGCTGTGTTGTTGCTTGCCCATGGGAAAGCACTCAATCCTGTAGTAATGAATGGCACTCAAGTTGGATGGGGGATGGTATGAAAATTTTAGGTGGAGTAGTGGAAGCCCAGTCACTTGATGAATTTAAAATTAGGCATGACAGAGCTTTGAAGAATATTCTGTCTGCCTGGGATCTTAGAGACACAGACCATATTAGGAGATATTAGACTGTACTAGAGATGGATTTTGTTGGGTTTAATCCTTCAGTCCTGAGGAATTTCTCTTTGCCTCCCAAGCCCAAGAGTCCCCTGTGAAGCAGAAGCATCACACCCTTGATTTCTCTGAGTTAATGGGCTTCACTGGCTTTGTCCTTGTAGTTCCAAGTACTAATTCCCTGGTCTGTGGATGGCTGGTGGGTAAGTCAACAAGGACACATGGTTTTTGAGCAGGGGAGAAGTCTGAAAGGTTTTTAAACTTTGATGTCCACAGAGACTTAGTTAAGATTTATTAGAACAAGCAGAGAATGCTTGGTTTCTGAGGAGCTGACAAATTCCAACAAAAAACCCCAAAACCAACCATCTAGCCAAACAAAAAAAGCATTTGTTGCAATTCTTCCAATCAAAATACCACTTATCGAATATAGGCATATTCTCTCTCCTTCTCTGATTTCTATGGCTCAACACATTAAAATGCTTTGGATGTGCATTCATGGTGTAAAAAAAAAATCCCAAACAACAAACCTCAAGATGAAAATTCAAAGTTACAGTCTCACAAATTTTAGTAGGATTGCCTGGGTGCAACCGAGGGCAGAATTTGACCTGCAATGAGCTGGGTTTCCATGCTTGCCTTGATCCTGTGTAAATCAGAAATGCATTTGGATCAGTGGAAGTGCTGGTGTCAAACCAGAGTCAGGAAAGGCACAGTCTGAACTAGAGGTGCAAAGAAAGATTGAGGTAAACAAATGAACTCACCCAAGGACAACAAAGAAAATAAGATTTGCTTAACAGTGGTTCTAAAAACAGATAACACTGAAAATTCATCAGCTTTTATTTCAGAGGAATGAGGCAAATGAGAACAACCTATGACAAAAAGAAATGAACAGGAATATTTCCCACTAGAGGGAAGACAGAAAAAAAAAATCACTGGACTTTAAAAATATTTCTGTTTCCCACCCAAAAAAAATTTTCCAAGGGAGACCACTCCCTGTCCTAGCAGATGTGAAAAGCAGCTTTAGCTTCCCAGGGCAAGATTTAACTCCATGAAGCTTTTGTTTATTTCTGTTTTGTTTTGGTAAAACAACAACAACTACGAAAACTCCTCCCCAAACTCATCTTGCAGTAGTATTTAGATTGTTTTACTTTTCTCAGAACTTGTGATGATTTGTCTTTCAACAGAAAAACTAAACTTATTTCCTGAGTGTTTCAGACTTAAAAAGGCAGTTTGAACACAACAAGGGAGCACAGAAAGGCAGTTTGAACACAGACATTTTCTCTGACCAGGGAAAGAAAGGTCTCTGCCCAGATTAATTAATGAATACATTTTGTATTAATAAATTCATACTTTGTTCTAAGTACATCTAGAGGCCATCTAGGAAGAAAAACATGTTGAGGCAATATTTCCTAAAGGTGTCCCTGTATCATAAGATGATGGCCATCTCTCTCAGAAAGAGTTTTACCCTGTAAAAATCATAGAACCATGGAATGGTTTGGGTTGGAGGGACCTCAAAAATCATCTCAGTCTGAAAGTGTTAAAGAGTAAAGCTGAAGAAAAATTATGTGGGAGAAGGAATGGGATGTAGATAGATAGAAAGAATGGAAAGGATATAAAAAATGCTATATAGAAGGATAGAGACTTGTTAGACAAATGGGCAGAAAATAAGAGATTCAGAGGAGAAAAGCCTAAGATAATATGTCTAGGAAAAATCAATTCAAAGCAAGTGCATTAAATGTTAGGGAGGAAGTTGGAAAGGTACAGTATTGGAAATTAGCTAGCCATGATTTAAACTAGGAATTAGTGCTGGATTTATTAGATAGAAGTTATTTTATGGTAGAAGAGAGACACAAAAGAGAAAAATAGGGAGTGCAAAAAGTCATTGTAATTAGAGAAGGAAGGCAAATAGAGGAAAGAGGTCTCCTGGTTCTGGAATAACACTTTTATTTCTAAATGCTCTAATGCTGCATAGTTTTGAATGAAATTGAGGGAAGACAGAAAACTCAAGAAACATAATTAAGAAATTGAAGAATATGCTTAGAGGAAAAAAATCATTAGCTCTGTAAGACAAGAATGGGCTTAAATGAAGGACAGCTTAAATCAATATATGAGAGATATATTTAGTAAACTGTAACAAAGAAGGAAAGTTGCTCAAGATGTTAGGGGATCTAAGTGGGATAACAGGCAAATATGGATAAACAGCAAAGAAAAACCATCCTTTCAGGAAGATTTTTTTAATGTTATAGAGTTATCTGCATCATCCATTTGGAAAGTCACTCATGTAAAATCTGACTGTGCAAATTGTTTGAGAAATGAGTGGAGGAAATAGTTTTACCTCTCACAGGAGCTGAAAACACTGAAGTGGGTAAATATTTTCCGATTTTTGAATGCACAAATCCAGGAAAGACCCCTCAGCACATGAAGTGACTTGTCCCTCTTAATGACTCTAGTTTTGTCTCCCATCAGATTTATGAGGTCTATATTTGATAGCTAAAAGCCAAAATATCTGATCTTGATTTGGAGCAGAAGTCAAATACTGCCCAAATCCCATCTCTTGAGGGGACAGAAGCTGATTTTGTTCTTGCAAGAGTGTCCATCTCCTGGGTGAGGCAGAAGTCACAAGAGAGGAGGCTGTCTTTGAACTTCTCTAACCACAAAGCTTTTCGAAGGAAGCGGTTGGCCTTAAACTTCACACTCACAACCTGAATTCATGTAGAGTACAAAGTCCTTCTTCCTTCTGCAGCTCTCCAGTTCCCTGCTAGTTACCTTTGTCTGTATTGATTTAGACTTTTGGCAAAAGTGGATGAATTTTTTGTAAGGCATTGCCTAGAAATATATATTTTTGAATTAACTAGATTCTCACATGCTAACTCAGCTAATGTAAGATAAAATATGTAAAATCTGTAGCAGGGTCAAGCTCAAAGTATAGGAATTTATTGCTGGGAAGTGTGAAAGAGCAACTGAGAAGAAGCATGTTTATTGCTGTGCTTCCATTAAGGGCAACATGCACAGCAGAAGAACAGGCAATGTTGGAGTGCTTCAAATCTTACTCTGTGGGTTGCATTCCTTCCAGAGTGTTTTCATCACCTCTGGTGCAGGTTTTTTAACAGATAATACAAGTGGGCTTTGCTCCACAGAATCTGCTCGTTGTCACAGCTACACAAGTGGTGACTCCCTCCGAAGTCACAGGCAGAGTGGCAATGATTCACACTCTGCCTGCTGGAAACATGGAATACCCTGCCATCCTTCCCATCTGCATCGAAATGCAAGCAGCAGGCTCCTTCTCTGAGCCTGAGATGACAGCCAGCATGCTCTGTTTGGACACGCACAGACACACAGCCTTCCCGACACGGCAGCGTCCTCGCTTAAGTCACACGTTCCCTCAGGTGGGAATTCCAAACCCAAACCGAGAAGCTGAGCTGGGAAAGACCTTTCCTCGTGTGTGTGAAGAGGTGGAGAGGAGACAGAGACAGGGAAAGATTACAGAGGGAGGAGTATGTGGTTCCGCTGTGATCTTTCAAGTGCTTGCTGCCCTGAAGGAAAGGGCCACTTTTCCTGGCTTGCTTGTACTGTGAAGGAGAAAAGGAGACTCTGAACTGAACTGAATGCTTGAGTGAGGTTTTTCTTTTAATTCCTTGGGAAGTATAATCTCCCTTAAGGCTTCCTGCAGAGGACTCCCCTTTGCTATGGACTTGAGGCTCTGATACAATCAGGAACATAGCTGTGTATGTTCTGTCTAGCACTCGTTTCACAACCTTGAAACTACTCCATATCCACCCTTCGCACTTCTCTCTTCACACGCACATCCCATCTGTCCCCTCAGAAAGCGACTGATCCCTGCACTCCCACTGACAGATGCACAAAGAGTCCCCCACACAAAAACAGCTGCCATCCCCCTCCCTCATCCCTACCCATGCGACTCCTCTTCCCACTGGCTGCTCCTGGACACCACCAGGAGATGCACATATGGCCAGGCAAACATCTGCAAAGACACCCAGGTGTTCCAGCCCCTTGCAAGATTTCTCTGGCTGTGTCATGGCAGGCACAAATGCCCCACATTCTCCACACTGAGCATAGCTAGCTTGCCCTTGCTTTATTCCCCTTCCTGCAACAATCCATCAATCCCTTCCTCTTGCCTCAGCCAGCTGACAGGTTGATGGCGCTGTTTGATTTTCTTTTTCCCAGGGGAGGGAGCAGAGTGGTGAGAGGCCAGGGAAGTACTGGTGGCAGTGGGCTGAGCAGGCTGTGGTGTGTAGTTTCAGCCGAGCTGAATCCCAGTGTCTGGGACTGCATCTCCCCCTCATGGACAGCTGCTTCACTGTCCCCTCCACCTGCAGCCTGCCATGGTGGGAAGTTCACTGCCACCAGAGGAGAAAGGTGCTTCCCGCAGACTGCAACCAGCTGCGAGCACTGCCAGGAAAAATTATCCAGCTGGAGAGCTTGAACTGGACTGTGCAGTGGGAAACTGGTGTGAAAAACATGACAGCAGGTTCCAAACACTACCTATGGCTGCATGAACACTAATTGCTTATAATTTCACTGGCTGGTTGTTTTTATTTTAACAGGAATTGGTCCTCGCAATGAACAGAAAAGGGATCTATGAACCACTATCCATGAGACTGATGTTATGTAAAGTCTGGGCTCAGAGGCTTCAACTTCTAAGTTTAGAGGTTCTACATGATCAAACTGGCTTCTTCTAGTGCAAGTCCCACAGGATTATTCACAATCTTCTCACCAGCCATGGATGGAAACAAGCACTTTCCTACTTGGTGTAGAACACACCAAAGTCCTAGGCGAGCCACACCATTTGAAAATGTTTTTAGACCGAATTTGAAGAGCAGCTGTTGTCAATAAATGCAATTGTTTTGAAGGGAAATATGTTCCTAGTGCTTCTCTCTGACACCCAAAATGTATCCTACGTTTACAGCCTTCAGCCAACTGCACGTTACTCCAGCAGTACTTCAAGCCATGGAGAAAGCCAGTGCTTTCCTCTTTGCTTTGACTGACATCTGTAGTCCTTCTGTGTGCTTCAACCCAATGGTTGTTCATCCAAGAGCCTTGTTAACTTGTCTGAGAGAAATCTCTCTGCCCTTTTGTGCCAGCAGCAGTATTCAGAGTTTTAAATGCATGAAAGTAAGGTGCATTGGTACGCTTCTGAATGAAGTGGATTTAAATATTGTAGTTAAATCCACTAGGATTTTCTAAGGATTATTCAGCAGTGCTTCATTAAAAACTTAGAGAAAAAATCTCTAGAGGAGATTGCCTGCTGTGCAAGTCATGCAGAAGGCAGGTACATCTAGAGCACGTTGGGTCCTATCGCTACCCACGCACCAAACCATTTTCTCGGTTAGTCATCCTTTCCTACCCTCCTTCTCAATGCAAACATTGCTTTCCTAGCACTCACGAAACTCACCCCTGGTGCTGGCCTTACGTAAGTGATTTCGACATGGAGAGCTGTGCCACGAACGCAGTGGACACGTGATGCTCCCCTCAGCCTCTGGTAGCCACCCTGCACATGAGCATGGACTCCTGGGTGGCTCTTTGGGACTTCCACATGGGCATTTGCCCCTTACAGCAAGCAGCCCAGGGCCCTTACATGCCCCTCAAGGATTTCAGCTTCTTCCTGGATTGTCCTCATCACCTGCAACCCTTCCAGTCCCATCAGCACATCCCTCACTGAACACATTCCCCCTGGCCCTCACACAGAAGCAGCATCCCATGTATCCTTGCACCAAGGGCTGCGTGGATTTACTTGAGCCTCCTGCTTGCTCTGCCCTTGCACTGAACTCCCAATCTCCTGGTGCACTGCGTGCACGTGGGGCCCCTTGCACACTCAGACAGCCTCCCTCACACCAAGAGGCAGATAACAACCGACAGTTAAAGCCATCATAAAATTTTTCTCACCCCTCATCGCTCTTCCTTCCCCCATATGTGGTTTTCCTTCTCCCAGGCCCCACACCCAGGTCTGCAATTCTCACCTGTACTTCCCTCGTTTCCTTTGGGCATACTGTGTGCACAAATCTCTCTTATCAGACACCACATTTCCCTCCTTTCACCTCCCCTCGCACAGCCCTTGCAAGCAGGCAGGGTCTGACAGGTCCCTTCCTCGCTCCCACACCACTGTGTGTCAACCCGCGCTGAGCTCCTCACCCCTTGTAACAGGAACTGTCATTCCCATCCACTTCCACCTCATGCCCTACAGCTCCCAACTCCACTTGCCTCCCTACACACTTCACGCTTTACTTTTGACCTTCGCACAGCCATGTGGTTTATACAGCCCTCCAGGTAGTTTTTCCTCCCATTCCTTCTCCTCCCACCCCTTTATATCTTTAGTCATTTCTCCACCAGCACATTTGTTCCATTCCCTCTTGCTGCTTCACTCAGCCAGTACCTACCACAGAGATATAAACACATTTGTTACATCTGTTGCAACAGAAAATCGCTCCTTTTTGTTTGTGTATGCTTTCCTCCTCCCACAGTCTTCCCATTATTCCTTACTTGCCATTCCTTGCCCAACTGCTTCCCCTGTAACTTATTGCCTGCTCTTTCCCTGGGTTACTCCAATTCCCCAGTAAAGAGGCATCCCCAGTTCTGCTGAACAGACCACTGCACCTTTGCACCACTTCCTCTCTTTGCCTACTACAAAACACACCCCTAAATTTCCCCTCATTCTCTGCTCTCTTGCCCTGTATCTCCTCTAAACCACCTCTTCCTTAGGCATCTTTACAGAAAACATAGCTCTTCGTTTCATCCTCATTCATGCTTCTTGCATTCCTTACTTTTCCCCCTTTCTTGTGCTTCTCAACACCTGCCATAGCTTTAAATCCTCGTCGCAGTTCATCCTGCCCCCGTGATTTCTGCTCTCCTGAATTTCCTCACACCACTTTCCCATGGCTTTTTCCCAGTTCTGTCTCTCCCTCACAGGCAGGCAGCACACTCCAGCAGGCTTCCAGCCTCCTCTGAAATATCTCTAAACACTTACCCCTTCACAAACTTACAGGACCCTTTTCCCCTCACCACATCCTATCTCCATCCAGCTCATTTTTCCCTCTGTGTTCCTGATCTCAGCACATGTTTCCACCACCATGCAAGCCTTGCCTTTCACACTTTGATACTTTCCTTGCAAACACATCCCCGTATCTATTTCTTGACAGAATCAAAGGTGTCTCCTTTTGACGCCCCCCACAAGCATCATGTAGCTGATTATTTTCCATACCTTTCTCCAAATAGCCAATAGTTTACATTTTAATTCCTCCTCCAAACATCCTTTGTGCTTTCACCTTTCTCCCTCCACTCCCACTTGATACCCAACCTCCCCCTTGCAGACCCTACCATCCTTGCATGTCCTTTTCATATCCTCACCCAGCCTCCAGCCTGTACCTTTACCCATCTCTCTCCAGTGTTACTTCCTCTTGCGAGCTCCTAAACTTTCTGCCACCCACAAAGATCCTTTTTTTCACTTGGTGTGCAGCAGTTTCCCTTTCAAGTTGACCACCTTTGCATGTCTCACCTGCCCTTATTACCCCAGTGCACAACAATGAACACGCAGCACTTTATTTCTGCTGCGTAACACCTTCCCTCCAGTTTTTATCTACTTTTATCTGCACCATTTCATTTTTGTTCCCTGAAGAGAAAAACACTCCAACCCACAGCAGAACAATACAAACAAAACCTCTCAAACCTACGTGTTTTGCATACCTCAACAGATAGCACCCTTCTACACAAAGCACTCCCCTGCTGGCCCTTCTGGCACCTCCTCTTCTCCCCATGTTTTGGACTCACCACCTGCAATCATGCCTGGGTTTTGTCCCCCCACCTGCTCACACACAGAGCCCTGGTTCTGACACGTGTAGCTCAGACCAGTCTTTTTACTACCAGCAGCTGGGACCATGCTGAATTCTTCCATTCTCTGCT
>JACBWW010000009.1:30732395-30747658 GCA_020086605.1 Lanius collurio | reverse complement strand
TTTTTACTTGAAATGTGTGACAAATGTTTTGTTGAAAGTAAAAAGGAATCCAGCTACGTTTTTATTTGGTGGAAATGGTGATGGGAAAGAATAGAAATTATTTATTTAAACATTATTTAAATATTGTTTTAAGAATGTCAATAGTACCATTTTAGAGCTGAAGGAATTTCTGAAACCTCATTGGCATCCTCACTTGCACCCAGACTAGACAAATGAGCAGTATTAGGTAGAAATTCCAAGCAAGATTCACAAAGAACTTCAAATTTGGGGTTGTTATACATTTCTTGGGAAGCTTTCTTCTGTAGCTTTTCCTCTTTCTTAAAAATAATTAGGACAGCTCATAAAAATTAACATGGTAGGTGAAAGCAGATACAGTGTAAAATGTGTACCCAGAGCTTCAGGCATGCCAGGAGGGAGGATGGGAATCATGCACATAAATAAGCAGGAATTCCGGTCACACCCTGAAAGCCATTCTTCTTCAGAGCTTTCCCCAAAAGAAAGGCATTTTACAAAGTCAGCTTTCAGGCAGTTCGCCTTCAAACTTATTTCCTTGGCAGAGAATTACCAAAGGGAGATTAAATTGGATCATAATGATAGTATTAATTAAAATAATATCCAGATGCAATAAAATGCACCTAGTAGGTACAACTCCAATCACTTTCTTGCATCAAAGATTTTACACACACACAGCATAGCAGTTTCCAGAGCAAAATTTTAATTGTTTTACAAATGTTTCATTTCAAAGGAAATGTAAGGACCTGTACTCCCATATCAAATTAAATCTATATATTAAGTGATATACAAAAGGGGATTTACACTCTTCAATATACATCTGTGTTTTAACAATAGAATTATGGATGATTACAAATTTTTCCACTGTACTAATGTGTTACATCACTTATCAGCTTAGTTCATATTTTGGACTTATGTAATACTTGCCTTTCTCTGATGGCATCCATTTTTTGTTAAAGATGGTCTTTCTTTCAGGAAGAATTCAGAAAAAAGATTAGTTGACGATAGGCAACATTTTGGGAAAGAAAATATATCCCTTGTTATTATAGGCATATTTTGAACCCCTACTCATTTGTTTTAATTCCAAATTAGTCGAAGAGAACTTGCATGACTATCAGTAAAAAAAAGGCTAAGGGAAAAAAAATCAAATTAAAACCATATGAAGAGGTTTGGTTCCATTACTTATGCTAGAACTGGGAAAAGGTGCCTTTAGATTTCAGAGATGGAGGAAGGGGAAATCTAGAGTCACAGCACCATTCATCTATGAGGAAGTTAAATTCTGCACTGGGACATATAATGAGATACAGAAAGTGTTGATCTGACGTCAGCTGGAATGCTGGGACTCAGTTCTGACAGTGTTCAAGTCAGAAAATGACAGAAGCAATGATTAAATGTGTGATTAGTTTAAAATATGATGAAAATGTGTGTAGTTTAAAATATGATGAAAAACCCTAATAGAGTAAAGAAATCAGTCAGGACTCACAAGTTTGTAATTGACTCTGTCCAGGGCAAGGGAAGATCTAGGTGGTTTCTCTCCCCCCATACCTCCCAGGACCACATGAGTTGCACCATCACAGAAAGCAAATATTTTCAGGAACAGCTTGTACTCAGGACTCTGGTATAGCTTTTAAAGAAAACTTCCCAGTGAAACTCTTCAGGAAGTTTCTACTACATATTCATATGACTTGCTTTGGGACACTAAATGTCTTTATCATGGGGAAATTTTCCCAGAGGGAGGTAAAGCCCAGTAATGGTTTTCCCTCCTGGACTGGTCCTTCTGCATCTTTCAGGTGCAGTGGAACTGTAACAGCTGGAGCAAGTTGAAAGAGGATGAAAGAAACAGCAACAAATTTATATGTTTCAAAATAAAGATAAAAATAAATAACAGTAAGTCAAGCAGTTCCAAACTGAAGGGGCTCAGAGCATTGCTGGTTTGTCAGCTGTTAGATCCAAGCAGGTTACCCAGCACTGAAAGGCTCAGCTTCACACCACAGCCATATGGAAAGGTGTCCTGACCTGTGTGTTTACAACCCTACTCTTAGTGTCAAGTACAGGAGCTCTTCTCAATGGTCAGTACCTGAAGAAATAGAAAATAGGGCAAAGCAAAACAAAGCAAGAAAGGTTGAATGGTAAAACACTCTGTGAAAAGTGAAGCTCACTTGCAAGCAGCAACAAAAGTTGGTGTAACGATGGAAATGCAACTGGCCAATGATATTTTGCACAAATTTAGTTAAGGTTCTTTTTTATCTGCTGGAATAGAAAAAGTCTTGGTTCAGAGTAGAGCTGACAAGGTGCATTTAACAGCAGAAGTCAGCTTGTTGAAGCCAGTGGGACATTTCTCAGAGCTGGCTCATATCCCCTGTAGTTAATATTTGTTTGTTGTGTCCTTACAAGGCAATTTTATTTGAATTAAAGCAATTTTTATTCAAACTTCTAACCTGATGGATGCTGATGCCCATTTGGATGAGCTTCTACATTTTAATTCCCTAAAACCTTAGTGTCAAATCACATCTGCTGGAGGAGGGGCAGGGTAGCAAAAGTGGTCTGGATCAACTTTCAGGCAGCCAAAAACTGAAAGTCCCATTTGAGCCAATGCAGATGTAGAGGCAGGGGGTTTGAAACAACTCTGGGCCAAAGTGTACTCTCTGTCCATCCTGATCTATCTTTATCTTTTTTTAATTTTTTTTCTTAGACAAGGTATTTCCCAAGCCTCATACACACATGTAACTAAGCACTCTTTGAGGACCTATAGGTAAAACATCTATTGCATCTTTCTACAGTATTAAGTTTAAGCTCGCTGGGATTGTCTGTGAGCTAATTAGAAAGTCCCTGGATTGATTGGGGACTGTTTCAAATGATGGTGCCCCCAGCAGCTCCCAGGAAGGCCTGGCAGCTGGACCATTCCAGGCCCATGCCCAGTGGGATGCCCCTTCCCTCCAGCAGGCAAGGGATGGGCTGATGCTTTGCATCCAGCACAACAGATAGATCGAGGGATCAAGGATGCACAACAGAGTCAAATCAACTCCTTAGGAGCTGTATGAACAGGCAATGGAGTCTTTTGCATGCTCAGAGCCTTTTCTTAACCTCAATTCAAAGAGAGAGATTATCTTTTCATTGCCACTCACATCTTTTTTAAAACCAAGTAAACAAATGAATGTTTTTCACCCACATTCCATCTTTGCTAGTTTTATTTGGAAGGACAAATTCAGCCTGCTAGGAATCAAGGGGAAGAAGGAAAAAAGCAAAGGCACAGAGGGTTTTAAAAATGTAATTTCTTCTCAGTCTGAAGACTTTATGGCTTTTGACCCCATCTCTCATCATGGGAGTAGTGGGTAAAAAAAACCAAGGCTGGATGGAAAAATCCAGCACATTCTTTTGATTGAATCGTACTACTGACACTTGAGGCTGATTGTGCTTCAGGCTGTTCATGCCTGGAGCTAAGTTTAGGCTAAGTTCTTAGTTTATAAGGAACTCTTTTCCCTCTCAGGAAGCTCATGCCAAATTCTGTTCTGCTACATGCTCATGGCAAATCTCTCTCTTCCCAAATATCATCGATGTTTAACTCTCGCCTGTGGTTGTGTAAAAGGTTCCTACTCACATGTTTTGCTGTCAGTCCCGTGTCTCATGCCAGTTCTGCAGCTGAGCCATTCCTTTATCAAGGACCAGAATAGTAACTGAGGTTTCTGCCCTGCAAGGGAGGAAAATGAAGAAATCACGCGTTGAGCACAGGACACAGGCAGTGTTTATTGCAGGAAGATGGGGATGGTCACACAGTCAGCCCTGACTGGCACAGCCTAATCCATGAGTCATTCAAGCTTGATCACACAAGCAACAATAGGAAAATTTATGGTGCTTTAGGACTGTTATGAAGTTATGGCATGTACGTTCTCTCCAGTGCACATGCTGGGTTTGATTTTTATCTTTCCTTTAGTGGTTATGTGACGCTTTTTCCCCTTGCTGAGAAGTTCCTGCTGGAGGCAATTCCCCAGCATGGCTTGTCTCAGTAGCCAGCAGTGTTTGTTAAAGACAGCCTCTATCCCTGCAAGCTCTGCTTTTGGTACAAAACAAGACATCATTAGGCCGAAGAAATGCTTGAAATGTGTGTAAGAAATTGAACCTAAAGGTATTAAGGACAGTTTTTATGGCACTAATTATAGTCTAAGGATGCATCTTGGCTTCCCCTTAATTATCATGGTCTCTGCCTAAACATTATGAAGTCAATAAGATGAAATTTTTCTCCTAAGAGTGAATATAAGTCTTTTGCACAGCTACTCCTGAAATTAGAGATTATTCTTGCATCAATGCAGAGTCAAGGTTGCAGTCAGACCTCAGCTGATAGAGACAGATATTTTGGCTCCCATCAACCCCAAATAAAGCAAAACTCCAGGAATCCCTGATTTCTTTATGGAGACATGACTATACTGAGCTAGGCCCAGAATGTTAAACAAATAATCACTCTTTGAAATCGGTCTGTACAAATTCCACATCCTCAGGGATTAGCTCACTTTCTTCATTGTGCCTTGATACCTCCTCTGTATCTTCCCTCAATTTTTGAAAATTTCCCCTTCTTTTATGCATTACTTCTATTTTTTTGAAATATCACAAGAAAAGAATGGCTGTTGCACTGTATCTGACCAGGTAACAGATCTGAGGGTCTAACTAAGCCAGTAATATGAGCAAATATCAAAAAATCCCCAAAATTCCCAGCCAGAACCTACGAATTTCCTAGCATGCAATGCAGTTTTGAGTCCTCCCCCCGCACAGAGGCTTTTGTCCTGTGATGTGATACCTACAGCAAGTGGGAATTGTTTCACTTGGGAAAAACTGACCATGCAGCATGCCTTACTTTGCACTGAGAGAAATGCCACATGTCAGTTCTGCTGCAGTCTCAAGTTCTTTAAGGCAATTTCCATGCTTCACCCTGTTTTTCCCAGGGATGGGATCCTGAATCAGCTCAATAAAATGAAGAACATGCAAAATTTCTATGTGATTATCCTTGGGCTGCTTGTTAAATGCAGTAGATGTGTCGTCCCAGCCCACACAATAATGGCTTGTGCTGTTAAATCACCCCACACAGACCCTGCTGTGGAGCTTGGATAGCCATCAATGCTTGGGTCAGTCTCATAGATGGCTATGTGGGATGCACTGAAAGGCTTCCTAAACACTGGAACTATCAGAGAGGTGGTGGAGTCCCCATCCCTGGAGGTGTCCAAGACAAGCCTGGATGTGGCACTCAGTGCTGTGGTTCAGTTGATGTAGTGGTGTTTGGTCACGGGTTGGACTGGATGATCTTGGAGGTCTTTCCCAACCTCAGTGATTCAGCGACTCTGTGATTCTTTCTATTGGTCTGATCTGTCCTTCCAACTGCTGTGCAGGCCCTGTCACTGATCCCTTTTCACAGAAAATTCAACCTCCTTGTGCTTTGCACTCATGGCTTTGAGTGTATAACACGAGGTCTGGTTTAACGCATCACCTACCCTTTTATAACAGCAGTTCTGGGGTTTGTGGGGGAAAAAGAGGAGCAGTAGCACATAGGAAGTGGGAGGTTGACAAGAAGACAAAGAAGGTATGAAACAGCTAGTTGGAAAAGTAAATAGGACTGAAAGAAGCAAGAATAGCTGCAATCAGAGGAATTTAGCAAAACAAAGATAACATTTGTGCACTCTGAGGCTGTAAAATCATGTCAACATGCAGAGGAAGGTGATAAGGCATGACTTCACCTCTTCTACAACGGCCTGAGGCACAGTCACTTTTGCAGTTATTCACGCTGCTGCCTACTCAGGCCACTTGTTAAAAGCTATAATTCAAGAGTCATCCTCTATAAAATGCACCCAGAGCCCAGCTCTGACATGAAAACATAGTCTTTTACCAGTGCTCCCAGATTATTATGAACACTTGGTGCCGGTACTGAATGTTTCAAAATCTCAAGTGAGATGTTTGCTTTGCCACTGTATTTTAACAAAAAAAAAAAAAAAAAAAACCAAAAAAAACAAACCACAAAACCCCCCCAAAACAGCAACAGTTTGTTTCTGTGAAATGAAGAGGCAAATTAAAATATTTCAGTAATATTTTACATGGGGAAAAGTTTCTACTACTGGAATTTCTGCTTCAAAGATTATTTTGATTTTGCAACTTTTGTACTCAAAAGGATTCCGTTTTTAAAGTCCACTTAAAACCTTAAAAGTTATCAGTGAGATCAATCTGGATCAGGAATTAAAACAGTGTTCAGTCAGTATTTTAAGATAAAAGATTGAAAAACTAAAATGAATATATCATGCTACTGCAATACTCATATTAACGTATTTATTGCAAAATGGTGTTCTAATTGACAGATATCCAATCAGTATTAAAAATTTAACAACCTTTCATGACTCTGTTCTGACCTGGTACAGTGGAAATGATGCAGGAAGTCTGATGCTGAATATTTTGTAATAACTTCTCTTGAAGGAGATCCACATGATTGGGCACTCCATAGCTAAGATTCAAGCAGAAAGTCCACGTTGCAACTTTGCAAACATGGATTAAGCACTGGAGCTCCTGCATTCTGGATGGATATGACTGAGACAACACAGATAGAAAACCTCGAGACATCACAGTTTAGAAACTGAAGGGATGCACAAATGGTCCTTCCTTGCTGTTTTGCTGTGAAGAGCCAAAATTATCTTTTTTTTCTTGATTTATTTTTTTATTCCCCTGTGCCTGCCAATGTCATACATGGGGCAGGCAAGACTAACATTTGGTATCAGAGGTTAACATAACAAGAGTGGAAAAGCACACTTCGGCTCCCAGGGAAGTGGATAAACACTCTGTTCCCCAGCCTGTTCTGCTGGGAAATATCCTTGCTTTTGCTCTGGGTTAGCGGAGGGAAGACATGGAGCAAAAAGGCCTTTTTCTTCCACTAGATATTATTGTGAAAGTCTTCTGGCTTTGTGAGGAGGTTTGCTGATCCTTTCACTGCTTTGTGAACAGCAGAAAGGCAAAATGATCCCTTTATCAAATTTTAGGCAGTCCAGAAACTCTCTCTGTGCTCCAGAGTTAAAACTCACTGGGAATAAAATTGCTTTACACCCAGCTGAAAACCAAATCAATAAAACTGGAGAACCTAATGTAATTTCTTGCTCATATTATATCTCCTCTTCATTACTAGAGTGATATAGAGGACACAACAGCATAAACTGGACTCTTACCTGGCACTACTTGTCTGAATTTCAATGAAAATCGCTGCTTTTCTTTTCAGTAAGGAAAAAACAGGATTTTTCATCAAGTGTTTTGGTTGTTCACTGGAGGAGGGGAAAAAAAAAGAAAGAAAATATTTATTAAAAAAAAAAAGGTAAGATAAATAATAATACATTAGTTATGCTGAAAGAACTAATATATTTTAAGCAGAATTGTCTCTTCTAGGTTGGTTTCACCTTAATCAGGCTCTCTCTCTTCTTCTCTACGATATTCCTGGGAACTGTGATTCAGGTTATTACACACCTCCTATACAGGCCAAACTCATTGCATTGATCACATTTAACCCTGAGATCAACTGAAATATTGGGGGCAGATATCAGAGTGGTAAAGTCTACCTCAGTTCAATTCTCAACAGTCTTAAAAGCATAATAAATGCTGATTTTCTGCCTCTAGTTTGTCATTATGTGAATGAGAAATAGTGAGGAGCATTTTATCTCTTTGAACAAATGTAAAGCAAATCTTATTAGTATCAACTTCATAAAGTCAAATACACTCTTAAAATATTACAAATAGTACCAAATAGATAAAATAGATCAGCATTCTTCATATAAATTTATTTGTATTCTATTTTAGAAGCAGTTCCATAATTTTGGGTGTTTTACACTTAAAATATTTTGCAATTTCTGAACAGTATTAACAAATTCACAATTTGAAACTTAGTTTTCGTCTTTTTTTGTCCTTGTCTAAAATTTGATGTTTTCTTTTCCCTTAGCACACGGATCTTTGCATTCCATTCCTTGAAGCTTTTGCCGTTATCTTTCTAGAGGTTTTTTTTTCCCCTGTTTAATTAAAATAAAATGACAAAACCAGTAGAGAGTGCTTAGAGATATTAGATGTCTTAGAAAGGTGCTAAGCGGTGTTAGATCAACAGCAGGTGTAAGCAGCTGTTTCTTTTGCTTCAGTGGAGCTACGAGAATTTATAGCATTAAAATTTACACCTTTTTGCTTGTGTTCCCTGAATAAACAACGGGATAAGCTTTTCACTCCTGAAATGCAACAGCAAAATCTTACAAAGAAATTATTTCTTTGTGGACATTGAAGAAGGTGAGGATTCAATTAAAAGAGTATTGATTTTTTGCAGGTGAGGATTTTTACTTTTCCAGCATGCTGGGATCTGACTCCTTTTCCTTGTTACTCCCATGATTTTTGCCTTCTTTTAGTGCTGAGCAGGAGAGTTAAAAAAATTACCTGGTGACTTTCAAAGATTTATTTCTATTTCTATCACACCTTCCAGTGATGACGAAGGAGGAGCTGTTTGGCCCTCAACAAGCATTTATGTCTTTTTAAACATTGATTTTTATAGAGTACTCATAGGCAGCTTATACATGTGTACATCTCACTTGATATTAAAGCAATTATATATATATATCTACATAATATACAGGGTTATTAAAGGTAACTGTGCTCAAGTCTAACTACTTCTTCTATCTACAATATATATATTCTTGACTCTTCCCTCCACATTACCCATGCCTCAAGTTCATTGATCAATGTGGGTAAGGAAACACAAGCGTTTCAATTTTAGAAGTGAAGGCACGGTTAAATAATCTGTAGTACATTATTCCATAGGAAGGCTAAACCAGAAGCTGAGAGGAGCTGGGAAGTGTCACAGGATGGGCAAAGGAAGGAGATAACACCGAGATAACTGCTGTTGGGGACAGTGCCAAAGCTCTCAAAACATTCCCAAGGGATTCCTGCAGCACCTCCGAATTGCACCCAGCATTGGAGTTGAGCGTGATCCGAGTGAATTAAAAAGGAACAAAACACCCTTGGCTGGCTGGGAGCTGGCAGGAGTCCCATCCATTGACTGCTGCCTCTGCTCAGCCCCAACTCCGTGAGCAGGTTTGACTCGGAGCGTTGTGCTGTTGTTGTTGGCACAGGACGGAGCGGGAGACGGCGAGCGCTCTGTGTAATCACCACTCCGGCTTTCCGGCCCCGGATCGGTTTTCCATAAACAAACCACAGGCCCAGTCCTCCGTGGGGGTCACTTCAGTCCTCTGTGGGGGTCACTTCACTCAGCTGCTACTCTGGCCATGGAAAAGTCCCCAGTCCCACTAAACCAGGGGTTTGCAGTGGTGAAATCACAACCAAATCCTTCCGTTTTAACAGCAGGGCTCAGCATCCTGCTGGATCAGCTCCCTTGGTAGCCAAAGTCAATCAAAGATCAAAACCCAGGTTACTTCTGGAGGAGTTTCTGGATTTTCACCAGTCTAGCCAAGGGGGAGTTCAATGCTTTCTGGAGAAACTTCAACATATCTATGACTGTCTAAAGTTAAAGAGAGTGTAGGAACAAAGAAACTCTGGGAAACGGACTCAGAGGTTCTTTGTGGAAGCTCCAAGCAAATTGGTCCTCTCACTTGCCAAAAGAAGGTCAAGACTGTCCCAGGCCCTCCTCTGTGTGGTCATAATCCTGAGGTTGTGCCAAGTTTGAAAGGACAGAAGAAACGGCCCCAAGCTGCTCTAGAGGAGGTTCAGGTTGGACGTCAGGAACAATTTCTTCCTAGGAAGTGTTGAGAAACATTGGAAGGGAGGTGGTGGAGGCCCCATCCCTGGAGGTGTCCAAGGAACATGTGGACGTGGCACTCGGTGCTGTGGTCTGGTTGACACAGTGGGGATCAGTCACAGGTTGGACTCAATGACCTTGGAATTCTTTTCCAACCTCAGTGGTCCTGTGATTCTGTATTTGAGGGTGAGTTCCCAATATTTTGTTTCCCTTGCTAAAAAGGAGAAGCTGAGTTATCCTTTAGGGAAGGCTTTTTTCTCTCTAAGCAAGGACTCCTGACAGCACAGGCTTTCTCAAGTTTTATTACTTCACGACAAATTATGCCCAACGACAATTTGACAAAAGACAATTTATCCTATATCCACAGTCCCTAAACACTAGATCCTAACTCAGTCTCAAAACACTCTGTTTAAATTCTAACACCATTCTGATTTACAGCAGCAGAGGATCTCCTTTACTGTATCTCTTAATTTAAAAAACAAAAGCAAAAACAAAAAAAAACCAAAACAAAAAAAACCCAAAACAACAACAACAACAACAACAAAAAAACAAAACCAAAAACCCAAACCAACAAAAACAATCAAATAAAACAAAAAAAAAAATCCAACCTGAAATAAAAATATCCCCCCCTCAAAATCAAAATAAAAACCAGGAGGAAAAGTTGATATTTCCATGTTAATTGGAAAGAAAAAATTATGGACTGAATAATAGAAGAAAAATAGAGAACCTCAAAACAAGTTGTCTGGATTTCACACATCCAGGGGAGCTCAAGGATAGTTAATCCTTTATCTCTCCAAACTTTTTTAAAGCAAAAGCAAAAAGCCCAAACCAGTAGAGTGAGACCTATGAGATGCTATTGTGAATGATGTTAAAACCAAGTATGGAGTAAAATATCACAGTGTTGCCATGGTGGGTCTCACCTTTCAGACCTCAGAACCCGGGGAAAATGGGTTATTAAACATATTTCTTTTTTCAAAATTGGGGTTATTAATCTCATTTTCCTAGAAGACTTCTACCTATCTGATAGTTTCACACCAGTGTGAAGTTCTTGTGGATTTCCCACTGCTATTAAGTTTGATATCCTGCATTTTTTTGTCCAAATCTGTGATTTCCTATCCCAGTCTGTCTTAAAAAGAAAGATCTAGATAATAAAAAAGTTAGTAAGATTTTCTTCTCTTCTGTAATTACCAATCTTGCCAAAGAAAAGTATTAAAACTCTTTCTCCTTAAATTGTAAACAGATTTAAAATATCTGTTTTTACAAGCCTATTGGTTTTAGCAGTTATCTTTTAATTCTTTAAACTGGCTTCATTTTTTTCCCACTCCTGTACTTTAGAAAGTTACTTAAATTAATTGTGAATTAAGACATTCTCAAATTCATCTTTCTGCTATAACAGGCACCCAGCACGTCAGGGAACCTGAAACCAGGGAAATCAGCAGAGCCAATAATGACAACGGAAGGATGATTCCCATTCCCCTTTTCGCAGAAAAAGTGTCAAATCTCCTGCTCTCTGCTTGCAGAGGAGGTTTCTTTTTATACTCACACACACACAAACAAACCCTTGGCTCCAGCATTTTGGAAAAAAAATGGAAAATATTTGAGGCCCAAAGAAGTCAAGATGGAGATAAATATCTTGCTGTTTTTACAAACTCATACAAAACAGATTAAATTTCTTAATGTCCAACTCAAGAATCACCAATAGTTGTTTGGCCCCATAAAAATTTAGACTTTATTTGAAAATATATCTGATTATATTCTTTTAAGGGCTTCAGTTTCCATCAGCCAGTGTTGTGTACCTCAACAAGCCAGGCCTTAAAATGAGCTGTGCTTTTGTTTCCACTTAACTACAAGGGCCTGATGGTTAACTGGATTTCTAAACGTGTTACTGCACAAGTCTGGGGATATTCTTGAAGACAGAGATATCCTGTCTCAGAAAGTCTTTCTTTTACCCAGAAAAAACTTCTGTTTTCCATCCTGTGGGCTCAAATTTGGACTTTTTCAAATTTGTGGTCACCTCTGCAGGGCTGGGTCTTTGGAATCCCATGAATTCTAAGCTGTAGCTCGAGCACATTGAGCAGCATCCAGGTTAGGAAAGAAATGTGATGTTAAAATTCCCCATGCATGAATTGCTGTCTCTTGTTCAACAGCCAGGCATGAGAATGTTTTATTCCACATTAGTGTGTAAAGGGAAGATGGGGGTGAAGGGAGAGCTTTCCATGGCATTTTTTCCAAGGGGCTGGGAAATGGGATACAGGAATGAAGGTTAAAGCTGAGACTCCCGAGCTGGGGAAGGAGCTGAGGGCCAGCCCAGGGATGACACGCTTAATGTGAGGCATTCTTCTCGGTGGGAAGACTTTGGCACACATTCCAGAGAGGCTCGAGTTGGCATTGGGACTTGGAAATATCACAGCCCCTCACACTTTGAGAGGGTACTTAAATTGACACATTGGCTCCCTTCCAGGAATATTGCAGCATATTAGTAGAAAGGCAGGGATTTCCTTTCTAAGAAGTCATTGTAATTTTTGTAATTCAAGACGTAGCCAAAAATGGGCACAAAGTTGCAGTGTATAGCTGCAGCCCTTTATGACTCAGTTTTTCATGCTATATCCAAACAGAGGGACAGGCTGCTGTCAGAACACGCTGGACTTCTTGTCCAAGTCTCCCTGTTTCTCTTGTCATAACATCCTGGACTCAAGGAGATACTTGAAAGCCATTGCCAGCTGAGCGTCTCCTGTTGCTGGCACCTCCTCATCCCTGTTCCCCTCCACCCAGGAGTCATGGAAAGCCTGCAGGTGTCCACCTTCTTCCCTGACATCTTTGCCACTGTTAACATCAGCTCCCACCCCAGATTTCTGCCAGCATGGGAGGTGAACTCAGGCAGCCCACAAATTTATGCTTCAGTGATTTCCTCTGCTTTATAATTACACTCCCATTCATTAAATAAATCAAATGCATGTGCTGCCTGCTGGCTCAGGAGAGGCAAAGCAGGTATGTGGAAAGCTAACAGCTCTCTCTCCCCTGCTCCCACAGCCAGGCTGCAGAGTCCCAGCAAAGGGGAGGCATCCAGGGATTTGCTCTGAGGGCAACTGCTCCAGCCATCCAGTACAAGATGCCAAACTTGCAGACACATCACTGGTGTGATGCTTTCACATGGAAACTGTTCCATGAACTGCTGGTGGTTTAGGTAGTCACGGTGTAAAAGGTGCAGTCATCACCACCTAGCTGCAGGAATTACCTTTCCAAATGGCAGTAACAGAAGGGATAGTATTTACCTATTGGCACAAAGCTCATTTGGTGAAGAAAAGCCAGGATACTGGAGCAAGAAAGGAGCAGAGTGTTCTTGTACACGCACTGCCATCTAAATATATTTATAAATAAGTATATTTATTTACAGAAAGGTTTAAACAGTGGCAGGAATATTACCAATAATTGCTGTTTCTGAGCACATCTGTGGAAAGCTAACACTCTACAGAGATTCCAGTCATATTTGAATAACATCCCTAGTCATTTGAACAGTGTCCAATAATTTCTTGGCCCAAGAAGCAGTTCAGTCACTCTAAATTGAAAAATGTCACAGCACCGCTTCCCATAGACCCTGATCCTGTATTCTGAATTTTCACAGCTGCCAATGCCACAGAGTTTTGAATATTCTTGGTTTAGGAACCTGGTGACACCATGACAGTGCTATTTCTAAATACCTCCTAACCATCCTGGACAGAGGAATGGCTCACAGGATTAAGAATAGTCAGAGAATTATGACAACAGAAAGCCCCTGCCAAACCCCTTGAGGCACTGTAAAGTCTAGTTAGAAACAAACTAAAAGACAGTTAAAACCACTTCATAACAAGCTCTTAAATCAAGCTGATAAGAGCAATTAAGTAAACAGCAGGAAGGGAGAAGAGTGATTAAACTGAAGCAAAACACTGGCACAAGAACACATGGATATAACCTATACAGGAATACATCTAGGCTGGAAATTGGATAAGCATTCTGAAGTTTTCAAGGACAGAGGTTCTTGCAACAGCTGTTTAGCTGTAAGGGCGAAGTGAGGCAATAATATGAGCAGGTTTTAATGTAGAGTTCCATGGATTTTTTACTGGGATTGTACAATGTTTCCTGAGACTGCAGTAGTTACCGCTTGGTGAGATGCTGGGAAATCCCTTTCTCTGTCATGTGGTTCTAAAGAAAGTAATAAAAAATAAAAAGAGAAAGAAAAAAGGCCAGATGAAAAACTTCTCCAGAAGACAGGACTGAGAATATAAGTGTGTAAAAATACTGAAAGGAAGGGCTCCGAGCAGGGCCCAGGCTCTGCTCCAGGGGGGGACCAGCAATGGCACCAGAGGAACGGGCAGGGACTGATGCCCAGGAAGTTCCCCCTGGACATGAGGCAGAACTTCTTCCCTGGGCAGTGCCCGAGCCCTGAACAGAGACCAGAGAGGGTGTGGAGTCTCCTCACTGGGGATAATCCACACCCATCTGAACACAATTCTGTGCTGTGCACTCTGGGATGAGCCTGCTGGAGCAGGGAGGCAGTACCAGCTGATCCAGTCTCACCCATTCTGTGATTTCTGTGGGATGGGGCAGTTGTGCCAGCCAGGCGTGAATGCTTCTGGAAGAACTGCTTGGAAAAGAGACCCAGTTCTGGCTCTGAACCCACTGTTACCACTGTATCGCGTCACAGCCTGTTGGAAACTCTTCATCTCCCTGAAGGTTAAGCCCTCCTGAATTCCATCCTTGGAAAGTTGAGAGAGGCAACCCTGCCTGTCAAGCATCACCTTTCTCTTTATTCAGCTCTAATGCTACAAATCCACCTATTTTGATTTAATGGCTGCTCTGTGCATCTCACTTCCCTCCCACATCACTCTGCAGAGCTCTTCTCTTCAGCTCCTTCATCTGAGCCATTTTCTCTCCGCTGAAGTTCTCTTCCAAGAGACTCATTTATTGATACTGCTTTGTCTGCTAATTGCCCAGGAGGATCATCCATCTTCTCCTGCTGGTGTGTTCAATTAACCTGAATCTTAAAGACATACTTTTCCCCACATTCTCCCATCCTTCTTTTTCCTTCTATGCCCTCCTCTTTTCCTCCCCTCTGTCCCATGTCATCTTTCAGGAAGGAATATATTGTGCCCTCCATTTACATCTCTGGCTTCAGGGTCATTTGGAAACTGAATCCCCATTAGAAACAGAGACACAAATGATTAAACAAACCTTAAAACAGGAACAGAGTGTAGGGAAGTAATTAAATACTCAATAAACTCTGTAAAGCTGTAATGAAACTGCCATCCCATCGACTTGGTGGCTTGTGGAAGATGCTGCCCAGGGAAGAGTTCAATCCTGACATTTAGCTATAGGCAGGAATTCCTACTGGCTTGTCTGAAGCTGGAGGAACTCTTTGGCCAGTGTCACTGTGGGCAGGTGTGGGGCTCGGATCTCTTTATTAACCTGATTTGCTGCCACAAAACAGCCAAAGTTCTTCTGGAGCTGTAAAGATTCACTTATCCATGGGAGGGCT
>JACBWW010000009.1:30657617-30727395 GCA_020086605.1 Lanius collurio | reverse complement strand
ATTTCCCTTTCCTTCTTTCTCTTCTCTTTTCTCTTTCATGCTTGGGATCTTTCTTCAGGAGTGAGAATGGGAGCACTCAGCCTTTACTGGATATGTTGAAGTTGATGTTCTTTACAATCCAGTTTGCCAGGTAGAATGAAAGGGTTCAGGCAAAACAAGTGCCAAGAAATGTAGGGCACAACAAAACAGGAGCTACCTGTGATGCCTGTGAACTCAAACATCCATGTTTTATATGGAAAATCCAGTCTTTGCTTACTCTGTGTGCTGCTCATGAGTAGCCAACATTCACGGCTGGCACTTAACTACAAAACACAAATGTGGTCATCTCAGCACCAACAATTGTTTGGATTGCTTTCTACTTGGCCACAGACTTCTCTGCTCCTGTTATGCTCCTGTCTCAGTTTGTCCTGTCTGTACTATCAAAGATGTTTTTTCACTCTGTTGCTCAAATTTTGAGATGTAAAGGAAGTAACCCAGAGTGCTGGGCAGCCCTTCAGTGGAACCTCGACCAGTTGGGGAGATGGGCAGAGAAGAACTGTCTGAAATTCAGTAAAGGCAAATGCAGGGTCCTGCCTTTATTTGGAGAAATAATCCAATGCACCAGCACAGGTTGGGGGTGACATGCTGGGAAGCAGTTCTGCAGAGAAGGACTTGGGGATCTTAGTGGACAACAGGCTGTCCATGAACCAGCAGTGCCCTGAGGGCCAAGAAGGTCAGTGATGTCCCTGGGGTGCACTAAGAAGATCATTGCCAGCAGGTCAAAGAGGGATCCTGCCCCTCTGCTCAGCCCTGGGAGGCACATCTGCAGTGCTGTGTCCTGTACTGGGCTCCTCAGGACAGGAAGGACAGGGAGCTCCTGGAGTGGGGCCAGCAGAGGCTGAGGAGATGATTCAGGGCCTGGAGCATCCCTGACAGGGAAAGGCTGAGGGAGCTGGGGCTGTTCAGCCTCGAGAGGAGCCCCAGCTGAGAGGGGCCCTCAGCCCTGTGTGTCCCTGTCTGCAGGGAGGGCTCCGAGCAGGGCCCAGGCTCTGCTCTGGGGGGCCCAGCAATGGCACCAGAGGAATGGGCAGGGACTGAAGCCCAGGAAGTTCCACCTGGACATGAGGCAGAACTTCCCTGGGCAGTGCCTGAGCCCTGAACAGATTGTCCAGAGAGAGTGTGAAGTCTCCTCACTGGGGGTATTCCAGACCCATCTGAACACAATCCTGTGCCCTGTGCTCTGGGATGTTCCTGCTGGAGCAGGGAGGCAGCACCAGATGTCCCCCTTGCGATCCCCTGCAACCTCAACCAGTTGGTGATTCTGTATGAAAGCAGTGGATAGGAACAGTTCTATTGTCTATGCGTCTGGCAGGATCCTGTCACCTACAGAACCAATGCCTGAACAAACTCCACAGGTACCTGTAGCTCCAAGTTCTGTCCTTGGCTCTCCAGATTGACAAGCTACTACTGTGCTACATGCGCTGTTTTCCTAAGCACTGAGTCTGAGGACTGTCTTCAGTTCTGTCTTGCACTTGGCTGAACACGTTGTCAGAACCTATTAAATGTTAATCATTTACAACCAGCACAAAAGCCAAGCTCTGTTTGCAGAAATCTTCACTCAGCTTAAGGGTGATGAATTTCCACTTAAGGTTGTAGTTGTGGCTTGTGTTAAAGTGGAAATTTACTATAGAAAAACATGAGGAAGATGAAAGTCATCTTGCAAGCAACATTGTTAATGATTCATAGGTCGGCTTTTGCTAGATAGTTTTATGAAATAGTTCTTTGAAACTAACATAGCTGGCATCACACAGAGCGGCAGACCACATGAAACCTCATCTCCAGTCTATTAAGACAGTGAGTCAGAGAAGTTTGTGCAATGTGAGGGCTTCTTCTGAAATTTCTAGGCATCTGCCTCCCTGCCTCATTACAACTTCTGAAAATTGCTTAAAGAAGCAATGACATAAAGCTACAGTAGTATTTTAAAATGATAGAAATTTTGCCTGACAAAAGGAAGACAGTGACATTTACTGGCAAATTAAAAAGGAAAAATTGCATCCCACTATGGAAAACTAAATAATATTAGACATTTGGAGATTAAATTAATATGGATATAATGCGTATCCTTAAGAAGTCCATTAAGTAACATTTTAGCAGTAGCAAAAAAAAATAAAGAATCATGTGAGAGAGTCTGTACAAAGCAAAGGAAGTGGTTTCTTCAGTGCATGTGAGCTTCTGTACATTGAAAACCTTTTTCTTGTGGAATTTAGAGAATTTGTAAGTCCACAGTTTGCAAATCAGTTCTCATTGCCTGGTTAAGCAGAGTGCCCTATAAACCCTGCAGAATGAGTCTCCTGGGATTAGGACTCTGCCAATACTGAGCATGGAAAGACCAGAGTCCCTGTCAAATCAGTACACATGGCTGTAACTATTGAACTGTCCAAAAATGTTTTCAGACCCTTTTCTGGCAGTCTGACTAAAGAAGATGCAGCCTTTATCAAAAGGGTAAGTACACCCATGACTTTTCAAATCTAGACAAACCCCCTCAATTTTCTTGTTCCTTTACATGACATCCATTTTTTTTTTTTTGGGGGGGGGGTGTTCATTTTCTAGCTATGTTTTTTTTCATGAGGTTTTTCAGCTCTCTTGGTTTAGACTGTACATTACTTCACATCAGTGTCTTACTGGCATCCAGTCAGTGGTAGATATTTAGGCAGCTCTTGTGGTTAAAAGAACAACCATCCAGGACTGTATTCATTCATCCCAGGAAAACAGGATAAACTGCCTCTTTAGGTATTCTCCCCATGAGCTGCAGGAAAAGTCTTGGCAGACAGCATGCCCTACATGCCTTACCCATACATGTGAAGTTTTGTGAGATTAATGCAGTCCTGAATATGATTCTACTGATTATTTTAACAAGCTCTTGTCAAGTGGAACATTGGACTCTTTTTATTTGACAGCTTTCAGAGATGTTGTTTTGTCAGATTAAAACCTTACTGAGATTCTGAAATAAATTTTGGATCATGGAATTATTTTTAGGGATGGAAATTCTATTTTCTTGCCAGGGGGCATAACAAACAGGCAGAAGATAGATCTTGGTGACCCTGAAGATCTGGGTGACTTGGTGAAGGCAAAAGATGCAAACCACAAAAACACTAAGCAGAACTAAGTGTTAAGGTACCTTCTCCTAAATCATGATGTCTTCTCCTAAATCCTGGTGTCTCTTCCACAGTCTTTCTTTTTCCTAAGAATTTTTTTCTTCTCCTAACAACTAATCAAACTCCTCCCTCCCTCCCTCCCTCTTTCCCTCCCTTTCCCTCCCTTTCCCTCTCCTTCCCTTCCTTCCTTCCTTCCTTCCTTCCTTCCTTCCTTCTGTCTTTAAGGCCTTAACAGCTAGAGTAACGTAAATCAGGGTTTCTGGAAACAGGGGAATGCAATATTAAAACCATCAACCACTCCATGAACCATAACTTCATTCTACCAGCCTATCAATTCCTACTACAAACTGCCTACACAGAGCCAAGTTGCATCCCTGAGTTGAGTGTAAAAGTTCTGATGGTGAAGGGAGGCATCAGCTGCAAAACCTTGACAGAATGTGGATTGTGAGGAAAAGTCATTCGGGGTCGTTTCTGGCCACCCCTCACTGCTACTGAATGAAAAGCAGCAGGTGCAGGGGTGCTTCAAGGGATTCACCTGACTGTTGTGTTGGTGTCTATGTCAGTAATGGTGCCTGGGGTGCTTTTGCCAGGGTTATTCTCAGCTCTGGGCTGGTGAAGGAGGAAACCTGCATGAAGGGATGCTGAAATGGTGGAGGTAAGGAGTTATTATTTGAGCAGGTGCTCAAAGTATGCAGATAAAGCAGCTCATTGTATGTGTTTCAAACACCAGCTTGGCTGGACCAGGGGGAAGGAGCTGAGTATTAAATCCCTTAGAATCGTGGAATCATGGAATGGTTTGGGTTGGAAGAGGCCTCAAAGACATCTCCTTCCATTCCCCCCTGCTGTGGGCAGGGACTCCTTCTCCTAGACCGTGTTGCTCTGAGCCCCATCCAACCTGGCATTGAACACTTTCCTGACAGAAAAGCAGGCACAATTTGTAGAAAAATTCCAAGAGTTGGTCAATGCAAAAAAGAGTAAAGCTATTTTTATTTTAATTAAGGAAGGTGTGCTATTTTTCACAACCAGCAATAATTTGGGCATCTGAACCATTCCCTAGGAAGATAGGCATTGTATGATTTTTAGCAGCACCTGCCTTTTCCCTCTCTTAGATTCTGAGCTGCAGCCCCAGAGAAACTTGGTCTCAGTAGATTTAATACCATGCTGTGCTTTGTATCCCAGGGTTTTCTCTGAGCACATCAAGTGCATTCCCTTGGAATGAAATGAGCTTGGAAGGAGAAGTCCAGGAGGACCCACGGCAGCTACAAATTTAGCCTGTGGAACCAGGCTGGCAAAAGCAAAGCCACCTGAAACGTGTAAAGGAGGGCATCAGGTCCCTCATCATGCTGAGTGTCTGCAAGGTGCTATTTTTTCAACCAATATAGAATGATTTGCAGATGATTAAAAATATGAATTGTTGCATTTTTCCAGCTTCCAGCTGTCTAATCGTTTTATGAAGGGGTTGATTCTGATTTCATGCAGGTATTGGACCAATATAATTGCACTGCTCTTAATTAATGCAAGTCACCTATTGTGGAGGAAAAAACAGAACTGTGGTTCCAAACCTCATGTTTGAAATTGCTGTGGACTCTTCCCCCACTTTTGCAATATTTTCATATCAGCATGATTTTACTGAACTCTATTGAGCTACACTGTGTTAAGACTCAGTGTCAGAATAGAAAATCAGTATTTAATGAAGAAGCTCATTAGGAAAAAAAAATATCTTTTAGGTTTACAGAACTGCAGTGTTAAAGACAGAAATTTTTCAGGTAATAGTCCATCAAAGGAGAGTGATCAGAATCCATTAAATTCTTCAAAGACAGGTAGATATAATAAACCCAGAAGATATTCTAGAATTTTAAGGCAGATCTGTGTATGCTTCAGAGACCCACAATAAAAACAAAAACTATTTTTCTGATATGCCTTTAATGAGAAGTGATGGATAGTAACAAATACAATTTGAAATTCTTGTGGAGAAGAAATTGTGATACTGTTGGAAATATAAGGGGTCGGTGCTATGTTGAGCCCAGTTACATCTAATTGAAGCTTCTTGAATATACATAGTGAGTGCCAATGGGTCAAAACCAAAGCAGTTACATGAGGGTAGATCACCTTTGCCAAGGCAAAGGGAAAGGAAATTCCTACAGCAAAGGGAACACTAAACCAGTCATTAAAGAAAAAATAAAAAGAAAATCAAATATATTCCAATCCAAACTTGGGTAAAGGGGAGACCAATTTATCACTAGTAATCTAATTATAAACAAAAGTTAAGAACCATATGTGGTGGAATTGGAAAGATGAAGACTGAAAAATCATATTAATTTAGCACTAATGAACATCTTCTGCCTTTTCAAAGTAAAAATGCAAGGCAAGAGAAGGATTTAAACCTTGATGGAGTCACAATACTGAAAGTGAACAGACTGAAAAAAAAATCTCTTTTCTGCCACTCTGCACGTTTTTAAGGACCTGATCAATCAGACATATGCAGCCATGAGTATGAGACACTACTGAGTATGAGCATATTTAAGTCATCAATGAAATTGCCTCTAGAACTAAACTCTATATTGAAGGTAAATACAAGGCCAGACCCTTGGGTCACAGCTTCACAAAGATTTATGTGTGCATTTATGTACATGGGTAATCCCATTGATCTCTTGGAGACTGCCTACACATGTAGAATGAAGCACAGTTTTAAATCTTGCCTGAATTATATCTTTAGGTTATTATCTTCTCAATCTATGCACCAACCTGCAAAAGCAGCCTGATCCACGTCCGTGTAAGCCCTTACTAATCTGACAATTGGAGTAAGGCCTGTGTTTCTGTAGGGTTCTTGGTTCATTTTTGAGACTGGAATTAGTGAAAATAAAACTGGATTCTGCATCAACCTGAACTGTGCCAGATTTATTTCCTACCAAAACCAGAAGTTGAAATTCTGGTGACTGCCTAACGTGTTTGTAGAATGGATTGGCTGTTTTATTTCAAAGCCAATATTCATTCTAAATCCTAGACATTGGATAGTTTAAGTCTGAATTATTCTCATCTCAGCCATCACATTGATCTGACAATGACAGTTTTTAGTTAAAGTTTTTAGTTAAATTTTTTAATCTATCAGCTCTGTTGTTACAGTGACAAGCAAACCTTGCAGGGGCAGAGGATGTTTTTATAAAACAATTTTTATTCAAGTATTCTTTCTCTAAAGTTTTTTTTTTTTTTTTTTTTCTTCAGGAAAGGCCAAACATATGATCATGCCTTGTATTCAAAAGATTTTGTCCAATGAGCTTTCTCAAACAAACAGAAAAGAAAAAAACCCAAACAAACCGCAGAAAAATATTACTTAAGGCCACCACTGGTTCTCTAATATCCATAAATTGCATATAAAATGTTATTATATAATAGCTGAAGGTAAAATATTTTTATCTAGTTAGACACAAGAGGTTTAAATCAAAAAAGCTCTTTATGTGGACATTAAGCAAACTAATAGATAACAGGCAGTTACAGGCAGAATACCAGAATACACTGGTTCTAAGTTCTGCTCCGTGTGATCTTGTGCCACCTGGCCAATACCAATGGATTTTGTGTTCTGCAGTGCAGTAAATCAGTGCAGAACTCACCCCACACTCTCCAAAACTGCAGTGGATTACTGGCACTGATCAATCCTCCTGCCAAAAAAAAAAAAAAAAAGAACAAATTTGAAAGTGTTTAGAGGAAAAATGCAACCAATGAACACACTAAGTGCAGTGTTTTAAATGTCCTTTAACCAAAGTCACCTACCTCAACATGGTATTTTTCACAGGAGAAATGCAAAAGCACATTATAGAGGAGGGAGAGTTGGCCTGTACTGCTAAAAATCCCAGCCCCACACTGGTGCCCCAGCCTTGGATCAAGGGCCAATTACCTTGATCTGTTTTTTTGTCAACGTGCTTGAACTTTCTTCCTCACTGGAAAAGAGTGGCTGCATCCCTACTGACTGCAGGTCTTGGGCTGTGAGCTTCCCTGAACCACCCCAAGACAGCTAGCCTGAGCCAAGAATGTTCAGGGAGCAGACTTGCATGAAACACACACTATAGAGGTCTGTAAGTTAGTGTTTGAGTCTGGTTTCTTACATAAATGTATAAACATCATAATAAATGTGGTAAATCTAGGTTCATGAGCTTTTGGCACATAAAATTACGTAACCCCAAATGCACCTTTTAAAAATGTGTCCTCCAGATTCAGACATTTCACCATTTGTTTCAACACAGAAGTATTTTTTCTTAATGGAAGAGCAGCTGATGTCCGAAGCTGATGGTCAAAGTGGCCTGTTATACACTATGTTCACACAGAGGGGCTGATGAATGATTAGAAGAAATGAAAGTGCTTTCTAATAAGAAACAACTGGGCTAAAAACAAACATGTCAAAAGCAGATTAAACTGTGTGCTCCATTTCAAGGCTCCTGCTCTGGCATAGCCCCAGTGCTTTGAAAAGAGCTACAGAAGATTTTCCCTGCCAGAGCCTTTCCATCACAGTGAGGTCACTCACAGTCCATGAAGCAGATTTTGCACGTAGCTGGGCACATCACAGAGCTGCTCTGGAGTGGCAGAGCAGCCACCTGGAGGTTTGAGGTGCACTGGTGAGGCCACACCTCAAATCCTGTGTCCAGTTCTGGACCTGTCACTGCAAGATGGACATTGAGGGGCTGGAGTGTGTCCAGGGAAGGGAATGGAGCTGGGGAAGGGGCTGGAACAGCAGGAGGAGCTGAGGGAGCTTGGAAAGGGGCTCAGCCTGGAGAAAAGGAGGCTCAGGGGGGACCTTCTGCCTCTTCACAGCTCCGTGAGGGGAGGGAGCAGCCGAGGGGGGGGGGGGGTGTCAGGCTCTGCTCCCAGGGAACAAAGGACAGAGTGAGAAGGAACAGCCTCAAGCTGTGCCAGGGGAAATTTAGGTTGGACATTAGGAGGAATTTCTTCACTGAAGGGGCTGTTAGACACTGGAAGGGGCTGCCCAGGGAGGTGGTGAATCCCCATCCCTGGAGGTCTCCAAAGAACTACTAGACCTGTCACTCAGTGCTCTTGTCTGGTTGACGAGCTGGGGATCGGTCACAGGATGGGCTCGATGATCTTGGAGGTCTTTTCCAGCTTTAATAACTCTGTGATTTGATGATTCTGTAAAGCTGCCAGCTCTGCAGGTCTCAATGCAGAAGGTGGGACGTAAGGCAATTTCTCCCAGCAAAGCCCATTGCCAGCTCAGACAAGATGATCCATTCTGAAAGAAGTGCAGTCTCAGCACCTGGTCAGTCCCGTCCAAAAGTATTTACTGAAGAGGTAAATTGCAGCCTAGAAAAGAGCCTCAGGACAAGGCTGGTTCCACATGGGGACTGGCACTTGGAATCGGCTGAGACAGCATCTCCTACCTGAGGTGCCACCTTTGACATGCCTTTTAACATCCCCACTGATTCCCATTCAGAAGCTGCCTTGGAAGGACACACTCTCTTTAGGTGAGCTGCAGGAGGTGCAAGCTTTCACCTCCTGTCTAACTTCATCTCACCAAAGACAGCAGAGCAGGGTGATGGAAGAAATAACTATTTTGCATTTCACATAGCAAAAGTCCAGCTATGACTAATTTGACAGCATCTTTTGCAAAGCCACTGAAAACACCATAATTGATTTTACAGGGGAGATTTGAATTCATATGGAGCTCAGCTACATGGATTTGTGCATCATTTGTTTCTTAAAGGCTTCAGTTGGGGAATTACAAATGTGTAGTGGGAGTGGTGACACACTAGAGAAAAGGATGGGAACTTTTACAAGGAAACTCTTGAGTTGTGTTGATGCAAGGAAAGGAACTGACTGCCTTGAAAAAGAAGGACAGGAGGAGGGAGAGAATGGATATTCTTGCTACTCCCATTGCCTGTACATAGGAAGAAAGACTTGAAGGAATTTGGATTTGTAAGACCTAGTGAAACACAGCTCTGACACCAAATATGTGGGAAAAGGGATATTTGCCGTGTGAAAGAGGAAGTCTTTAATTCTTGCCAAGGGGGAGGGCAACAAGAATTCTTGGGAGTTCTCAGTCCACAAGGATTAGCTTGTATGCTCTGTCAGTTTATCAGAAGTGGAGGGTGTTTCCCAAACAGAGAGACAGCAAATTGATATTTCTACAGGAGCAACATTGTGAGAAATCAGTTACTTTTATTTCTTTATACAGCTCCAAGTAAAATACTTTTTTGTGTGTTTAGCACAAAAGCATTTAGTGTTACTGGGATAAAAAAGATAATTAAGATGTATTTATTAAGAAAATGCAGCATCCTAGTTTTATTATGGATTTCCATATGCCATCTTTGGGGAACCAAGTAAGAAATCATTAATTACTTTGAGAGGCTATTAAAGGGCAGCTCCTTGGAGTTCCCCAAAGTAACATTGCAAATCATGATCTTTACTTTGTTTCTGTTTTGGGAGTAAATGAAATAACCTTGATTTTTCATTCAAATCCCCTATCACCTATTGCCTTGCCTTGCATGAACCTGCCTAAACTGAAATCCATGCAGTAATATTAGGAATATAAATCACTCATTTACCTTCAGGAAAGGAGGATGGGGCAGCCCGTGCTGCCTGCACGATGTGAAGGACTTGAGCCAGCCTGAAATTGGTGAGGCAGCGGAAGGCTTTTGTTTCGTGTCTCACGCACAGGAGCGAGGGAGGTCGGATTCTCCCCCTTCCCAGCCTGCCAAGCAGCCAAAAATTGGAGTCCCACGGGAGGGCTGGGTGAGACACCGCACTGTTAACAGAAGTTTCAAGGCAGCCCATCTGCTGCCACTGTCACGCTGCTGCTGTGACACAGCAGAGCTGCCAGGGAGGACACCTCGCTCCTGGGCACTTTATGGAGTCCTTGGGAAGCAGAAGCATGGTCCGTTCAGAGGGGCTGGAGTAGACTGTGGGAATGGGAAATTTAATGGATTTGGGGGCAGGGAGAATGTGAAGCTGCTTGGATTTTCTGGGAAAGTGTGCATGAAATCAATGGGCTGTTGTGGTGGGGAAAGGAGGAAGAATTTGTAATTCATGTATTTGTTCTCTGATAGGGAAATATAATACTGGTGGATTTGCTTTGGAGAGAAAAAAAATACTATTTGAGAAGAAGGTTACTTGCATGACCAGAGAATGATTGAGGGACCCCCGTTTTAAAAGAGCTGGATGCCTAAGCCTGAATTAATAAACTAGGAACTGCTGTTGAAACAATGCAAGGAATTTCTGAAGAAAAGACAGAGGGGACCTTGGAAAAGTAAGAAGGTAGGAAAAATTATCAATTTAATGATCAAGTTCAAAAAAGATCAGAGATCCTTCTGCTAATTTATTTCTTCTCTCTCCCTTTTTAAAAATCCTCTTCATTAGGAATAAATATTTAAGTGGAATTACATTTAATTATGACTCTGCCAGTTCCTTGGTTTGGAAGGATGGAGGCAAGGACTAGGTTTTGTTTATTTTGAAAAATTAAATACATTGGATCTGAAAACTGCCAAACAAGCTATTGCTTCACTTTCCAGATGCATGAACACAGAAAACATCAGGTGACATCTCATAAATATTCACAGTGTTTTCCACTGTTTGCTTTTGATTCCTGAGAGCTCTCAGTAGCTCTAAACGAAGAGGGGAAAATGACATAAAGAAGAGGGAAAAATTACATAAATGTCCAAGTCATTTAAAGTCTAAGACCTAAAATCAATCTTTGGCCAGCTCAAATTTTACCCTATCCATTATTCTACAGTATCATCACTGATATCTAAATGATAGTGTTGTCTTTGCTGATATAAGAAATGATATAATAAATTATATAGTGTCTTTGCTGTTTCTGCAGAGTGAATTAGGGAGGGATTTCACTGATGCCAGCTGCAATTAAGCATGAAATTTTGGTTTTCCTTTTACCTCTTTTCTCAGTGTTCATAGAAGTTTTACCCAAACTCTCTCTGGTCAATGGAAAGCTTTTCCTTGATTTCGTCTCACACCCAGACCCTCAAAAAGTTGTTTGTCATTTTTTTTTTTAATAGCAAGATCTTCTTTTTGTTCACATTTATTCCCAGAAAGCCTGAACAAAGCAGTTTTATTTTGTAGGAAGATGTGTGATAGTGCTTGGAGAGCAGAGGCTCCTTGGCTTGATTTTCTGTGGGGATAAGATTGGTGTTAACAAACTGTTTGATGTCTGCTATTGTCCTCTCTCTTCATAATCTCAAAACCATTTTCCAATTTCAGGTACATCTGACAGATGATTTCAGTTTTCAGAGGCACTAAACTGTAAATTTCAATAAATTGGTGTCTGGGACAGAAGAAGATCCAAACTAGTTTTTCCTGAGGGAAAAGTTGGAGCAGAAACTCAAACATATGATTAGAAACCAGAGCAGCAAGGCAGTGGAAGTGCTCTAGTCTTGAAGCAAGTCTTGGCCAGAATTTGGTATTCAGAGGAGAGCTCAGCCACAAAACCTGGAGCACCAGGGTGTCAGGCCTCAGGTGTTGTGCTGGTCATGGGATGATTCACATTCCTAGGGAAGAGGAAGACTTGTGAATTAAGTATTTCTTTGTAGGTACAGACTTTTTCTCATTTCCTTCTTTCAAGAAAATGACAAATTTTAATCAGCAAACATCAAAAGAATGTGAAGAAAATGCCGTTATTTTCCTGATTTTTCTAGACAACACTGGAAATCCCACACATCCCTTCACTTTCTTTTCTGAAGTCCTTCTATTCATTCATTTGCCTAATGATCCCATACTTTTTTCTTTTTATTTATGAATGATCATAAGAACTCTTTGATTTTTTTTATTACATCAAAATACAAACGTTGCCAGAATGAAGTTATTTGTGCCAGAGATCACCTTACTGTCACCACTTATAATAAAAGATTAGAGACTGAAAATGGTAACTGTGGAGTGGTGAAAATAAATTTAGTTTCATACACAAAGCCTTTTTTTCCCTGTCTTTCCATCATCCTGTCTTTCCATCATTGTAAGCACATGTACAATTCCTCTTTCAGACAGGAGCCTCTCATCTTTTGAACTTAGAAATGGTTGGGTTGTTTTTTGTCATGTGAAATAGTCAAGGGGACAAGTGCAAGGTGTGGAACTGAGTGGGCAGAAAATCTACAGAAGGGAATTTGTGAGTCAGCAGATCTATCCTGATGAAAAAGAGGAATCCTGTAAAAATGAGGTGTGCTATAGAAGGTGTGGGAAGTAACAGCTCTTTCCCATGTGGATAAAGCCCCATCTGGGATCCTGTGTCCAGCTAAGTGCAGGTAATAGCTGGAGAAATGACCCCTGCCAACTGGTAAAAATCCAGAGATGAACACCAAGAGTTATTAGAGGTCCAGAAAACACAACTTGTGAGACAGGAGCGAAGGAGCTGGGTTTGTTTAGTCTAGGGAAGGGAGGAATGTGCAGACATGATAATAGCCACCAAGAACAGGACAAGACATGATGTGTTTGAATTGCCTCAACAGAGAGAGGGTGGGAATTAAGGGGAAAAAACCAGCTTTTTAACGGCAAGATATTGAAGGGCTGGATCGGCTTCCTTCAGGAATTTGTGGAGGCTTTCACTGGAGGTTTAAAGAGCAATTTAGACAAACATTTGCCATTTGAGTTTTAAGACTGAAGTTTGCTTATATGTAACCCTGCCCAGGGAAGAAAAATGGGCTGGGTGGCTTCTTATTGGCAGCCTGCATTTCAGTAGATTTTTTACCATTGCTTAAAATCATGATATTTAACATTTTAAAATATTTTTAAAGTGAATGGGGCTTAATTCTCTGTTCCTCGCTCACAGTCTTCCTCCTTTTATGCACATCAATGCATTCCTTACCTTGACTGATTATTATCCTGACTGTTCATTATTGTAAGAATTTTATGGGCAGAAACAAGTGACTTTAAAGACTATCAGATCTAAAGTTTTCCCTTCATAGCATTTATAAAATGTGCAAGATATATTTTTAAATACTTAATCATTAGTATTTTTAAAATGGAATTATTCTATTAACACTAGGCTTAATAAGCTTTAAAGAAGCTTTATAAGTCTGACATATTTTTATTCAAGATAGATTCTTCCGAGGTATATATTTAGTTATATTTTCAAATGTGAAAATAATGCAGTATTCTGTTACTGGTTTTTGCTTTTTTTCTTTTTTCCCTTTTTCTGTGTATAGCAGATACTGATGAATAATAGCTAATTAGACTTTGGCTGAAATATCCCTTCCCTTTTATCAGTTTTAAATTTACTGACTTTGAAATCAACTACTTTCCCTCTGCTTCTGAACCGTAGGTCAAAATAAACAAAATTTGCATTATGCCAGTCCTTTCTGGTGCATCCCTTGTCATTCACCTCTCTCAAATCCATGGACCTGCTATTCCAAATCGAGCTTGCAGGTGTCCTTTTGTCTCTCGGAGGGCCCAAATTGGCTGCTGGCTGGGTGTCTTTCAAGCCAGAGCATGCGGCACACAGTGAGAGGAGGAGGGACAGCTGAGAGCAGCACCTTTGGAGCACCAGCAGAATGGCAGATGGGTTTAGCTTGAGTTTTTGGACAACTTGAGTCATCTGAGTACACAAGAGTTACATGGAAGTCAGGTTACATGGTATATTCTGGTATCTTCAATGCAACAGCAGCCACCAACAGAGGGGGGGAAAGCTTTGCAAAATCCACGCAGGAGGATGATGCAGAAAAATCTGCTTCAAAAACTATGTTCCACCTTCCTTGGTAACAATCAGAAATTGAAATGACAGTTGAAGAATACAACTTAGCAGTAGGAGAAAGTTAAACTCTGAGGAAAAATAGAAGCAAGTGCTGTATAGGGAAATACACCACCAGCTCAGTTTGGAAAAGAGAAACAAGCTACTGGAAAACCCCTCAGAAAACTGGGTCTATCAAAACAGAAAACATAAAGTTAATATATGCTTTAAAAGGTCTCATATTATTCCATTTGAATAGATGAAAAAGAGTAGTTCAATGTTTTGGAGGAGACTGTGGGTGACAAGACTGTAATGAGCTATAAAACCTGCATCTGTATCAGGTCAGTGTGCTTCAGTATCTAACAGAACAAAAAAATGTCACTTTTCCTGATGTACATTCTAAAGGTTTGCTTCCCTGCAAAAACATCTCTGCCTGTTCAGAAACAGAATAATTATTTAGTGAAAAATGCCAGGAATCCTTGTTCCCATCCTTTATCTGCTTCTGGAAAGTTCATCCGGGTGCAAAAGATTTGTTAAAAATTTTTGGTCTAACTTGGTGCATTTTTTGGTCTATTTCCGTGCCTTGAATAAAGTTTTTCTTATTTTTCATGCAGAAATACAGGGATCATGGATTCCGTGGTTCTGGTGTGAGGAAATGCTCCTTGTTGTCATGGAAGTTTTTCAGGAGGTGTGGAAAGTGTTACTACAACAAAGAGTTTTTGTTTCGATGGTAATTGGTTCTGACAGTATAAAAATAATTCAGACTCTATTAATGAGGACAACAGGTTGATTTTGTGCAGCCTCTAGCTGGATAGAAACATCATGTTCTGGGTAAGTAACTGGCTCTCAGACTGGGCACAAAGGGTGACAGTGACTGCGGTGACATCAGACTGGTCACCTGTCACTGGTGGGGTTCTGCAGTGCTCCATCCTCGGCCCTGTGCTCTTCAACAACCTCATAAAGGACTTGGTGAAGGACTGGAAAGGATGCTAAGTTAGTCTGCAGATAACCCTAAATTGAGAGGAGCTGTTGACTCCCTGCAAGGCAGAAAGTCCCTGCAGAGAGCCCTGGACAAATGACGGGGTCACCAACTATGTGAAGTTTAACAAAGACAAGGGCTGGGTTCTGCCCCTGGGATGGGACAGCCCTAGATGTATAGACAGATGGGAGGATGAGATGTTGGGGAGCAGTGCCAGGGAAAGGGACCTGGGGGTCCTGGTCAGTGGCCAGTTGGACATGAGACAGCAGTGGCCTGGAGCCAGGAGGGACATCCCTGTCCTGGGGCCACCAGGCCCAGCATGGCTTGCCAGGCCAGGGAGGGAGTGTCCTGCTCTGCTCTGGGCTGGGGCAGCCTCACCTTGAATATTGTGTGTGGTTTTGGGTGCCACCATATAAGAAAGATCTAAAGCTGTTAGAGAGTGTCCAAAGAAGGGATATGAAGATGGTGAAGGGCCTGGAGGGGAAGCGACACGAGGAGTGGCTGAGGGCACTTGGTCTGTTCAGATGGAGGAGACTGAGGTCAGAGCTCACTGTGCTCTTCAACATCCTCATGAAGGAAGCTGAGAGGGAGCTTTGGGCTCTGCTGTCTGGGATTGGGCACAGGACGCAGGGAACGGCTGGAGCTGTGTCAGGGGAGGGTCAGGCTGGATATCAGGAAAAGGTTCTTCCCCCAGAGGGTGCTGGGGCACTGAACAGGCTCCCCAGGGAATGGTCACGGCCCCAAGGCTGCCAGAGCTCCAGGAGAGTTTGGACAACGCTCTCAGAGATGCACAGGGTGGGATTGTTGGGGTGTCTGTGCAGGGCTGGGGGTTGGATTTCAATGAACTTTTTGGGTCCCTTCCAACTCAGCACAGTCTATGATTCTACCCTTTTGTAGCCCAAAGGCCACAGCAATCATCCGGGTGGCCAAAGGAGACAGAACAGGGAACAGAATCTTGATGTCCTTCAATGTCACAGATGTGCTGTCTGTCCCTCAGATATGTAAATGTGTATCACAATTTTAGGGCTGGAATTTCTCATTTATCCTGTAAACCAACAGGACAAAACAAACCTTGAAGCCCGTAAGACATTAATAAAAATGGAAATTCTTGTCTTCCAGTCAGCTCTAGCTGCTGCCTGTTACCAGTTTTGGGGAAGATGGTGAGACAGCTTCAGGAAATTAACAGCAGGGAATAACTTCACATTGGAAAGATATTCATCATACGGCATCTGTGCATATGTGGATGTGATTTGAAGACTTCTGTGATGTACAGCTCACCAAAAGCCATTTTCCACACTGGAAACGATGACAACCCAAAGTATGAGCTTGTGCTGGCCAGTCTTGATGTTGTCATGTTATCTTGGGGGATTTGGTCAACTTTGAAAAGAAATTTTATTGCCACTGCTTGAAGAAAAAAAAAAAAAAAAGAAAATAAACTACCATATTGTTACCAGTCTTCAACTGGGTATCAGTTTGCTACATGGAACTGCAAAGTGACATCTAAGTTGTGATTTATTTTTAAAAACTAAGAGCAGGCCCATTATACCAGCCCTAAAAGACTCTGGGTGTTTGCAACGTCCAATTACTGTGGAAACTGCTGAAACAAATAAATGTTTGGACAAGGATCTGGAACAAACGCCTTCATTTTTTAAAGAATTCTTGCAAAATATCACTAGACCAAGAAATCCCAACCACTTCATCTGCTTGTTGCTACATCTATATCCTTCTCTGTAATTCTTTGCTGCAGATCTACAAAGGAATAAATGAAAAACTGCTGTTCTCTCACTTAACCTATAGCAAGCAGCTTTTAAAAACAACTCATCTGTTACATTCCAGCCATATTTAGCTGTATTTATCAGAGCTGTGTGGTAGGAAATGATTTGTGGGGGTTTTGAAAGACTGAAATATGAGGATATTCAAGTCCTGCTTTGAATCCAATATAATCCTGCACATGAACTTGTCCCATTGAAATCAGGTTCATAAAAGCATACTTGTACACACCCTTCCTAAAGTCAATTCTAAATGCCTCTGGTACTGTAATCCTGCTTGATGGGGCAGATCTTGCTTCTCCAAGGAAAAAACAGAGCATGGCAAGAACCCAGTGTCTTGCCGTTCTGTGCTCTTCCCTTTCCAAACAGTGGGAATGGAACAAAATGTAAGAAAACAAGAAAAGAAAATGCATAGGTGGCACATAAATAGAAGCAGTGCATTTTATTACTTAAAAATTCATGCAGAAATACACACAGACATAACTTTACACAAAATGAAAGGGAGACTAAAGTACTAGACTGAAGAATTTGCTTTTTCAGAAGTTTTTAAAGCAATATTTGCTTTGTGTAGATTCAAATAGAGAGATCTTATTTTGTTTATTAACATGACATCAAAATCCACATACATGTTCTATATGTAAGTTACTAATTCTCTTTTCACTCTTAAATATATTTATTAGCTCTGCCTATGTTTACTTTAATATTGTGACACACACGCACAAATGTATTTTATCCCATTTACAGATGCACTTTTTGTGGTTTTATTGCTGTAACAACAGGCTTCCCAAGCAATGAGGTTCCCAATCAACGTGCTATTTATTGTGTTATCTATCTTCATGTCTCTTATTTCTATTTATCATGTTATCTGTGTTCATGTTTCTCGTTTACAGTTGCAAGGAAAAAAAGCTTCTTGTTTCTGTGAATATAACATGCATGTTCACCCAGCAAAGCACTGAAATTAGATTTATCATCCTCCTTATAATGTCCCCACTGCCTCTGATTAGGGCTGATAAGGGAGCATTGTACTGGTAATTAACGTTTCTGATTTTTAAAGATTTACTTCTCATAAGAAGCATAAAAAACTATATTTTTTTATGTGAAGGTATTTTAACACTTGAAATATGAAAATTTATGAATGCATGTCATTTTATTAAAAGTCTAAAAAGGCAGAAACTCATCAATGTCCCTATCTTGGATATATAAAGCATAGAAATGCATATAAATCATCACAAATTAAAAATGAACATATAACAAGGCAAATCATGTTAATTTTCAGTTATGATAGTAAAAAATTTTACCTCTTGTTTGTTTTACTGATTTATGCAGTAGCTTTTTTTTGCTAGAGGCTCATTATATGAGAGAACAGCACAATCCTGCAGTCCTTCCCACAGAAATGGTGCCAAAGGACATTCCAGAACTGGATACAGTAAAAAAAGATAGAAATTAAATTTAAAAGTACTAGCAAAAATATTAGCCTGACAAAATTCAAACAAATAAGTATGCTCTACTTAGGCAGAGTGGACAAAACGCTGGAGAGAACAGAGAGAGACATGAGAGAGAATTCATTTAGGTACTCTGAGCAGGAGACTCTATGATTAAGCCTTCTGGAACCAAGCTAAAGAAATATAATTTATAGATACCATTTACAAACATAATTTTTAAATATAATGCATAAATATAATTCACAAATATAAACCAAATACTTCTCTTCAGCCATTTTAAATCCAGGTGTCTTTAGGCACCACAAGGATATAGATGTTCTTCAGCCCATGTCACACAGTAAGTGAGCAGTAACACCAGGAACAAACCCCAGATTTGCTGGTAGACCACACAGAATTAAGCCCAGGATGGATGGCTGAAATCTCAGGCACCAAAGAGTGAAATAAGAAGATCAAATGTACTTTTCCAAATGCTTTGCAAAATAAAATGGTGGGTTTTTTCCCAGCACTCCAATCCCGTAAGCACTCTTTTGTTTTCAGTGCTTGGAGATATTGGGTTTCAGTTTGTGGTTTTGCTATTGTTCTTTTAAATGAAGTAAAGAAACATACACTAAATAAAATGATGGGTGCAGTTGACCCCTAACATTTCATGAAAGGGCTTGCTATGTTTACCACATTAAAATGAAAATCAACTTTGGCTGGAGCAGCAAAATATTAGACCAGAAGGAACAAGGTAGTTGGATGATAGAGAGCTTTCCTAACAACAAACACTTTTCAAGGTAGGATGAGTTTATGGGACCAAACATTTAGGCAGACACTTGGCAGTGATCTAAATTCACTGGAAACTGTGTGTTTTACAGCCTGATATGTCTCTGAGGCAAAAATCCTGGGTTGGTTTTATTCTTCTCTGTCACTGTAGGACAGGAGAGCACACACGCGTGAACGCAACAGCTGAAGGTGAGAAAAAGGCCAAGTTTATTTTCTGACTCCACTACTTATAGTTTTACAAAAGTGACAGTGGATTGGAGGGTGAAAGGGCCAGCTCTCCAATGACACTGGACAAGTTACCAATCCATCAGCTTTCTCCACCTCTATGAAGGAATGCAAAACAACTGAGTTGTTTACAGAACAATGTGTGGGAAAGCTTGCAACTAGAATGAAAACATCAGAAGGCTAAAAGATTTCTAAAAATCAGGGCGACACTTCTCCTTCCCTATTTCCTCCTGACTTCTGGGACAACACTTCCACCTCTCTACTACCAACTAACCAACCTACACAGTTACCTATTCTACTTTCAAACACCCAGAGGCAAAAACTCATGTATATCCCAGCTCTGAAGATAGAAGCCCAAGCTAAAACATAATGGGAATTGAAAAATGGAACACTCTGGGATGTGTAGGCTTTGCTTCTATTTCTACATATCTTTCATGGCTCTTGACTTAATCTTGCTAAAAAAACCAACTCTCTTTTATAAAGGCACTTGCAATGATTTTGAAAACTGAGGTGGCTCCCAACCTGCCTGACATATCTGTAATATTTCCCAGGTTTGCACTTCGGAAACTTTTGAAATGAAGAAAAAATTCCTGCCAATGTTTATGTGCAAGATAATAATTGCATTTATATATGCATTTAAAATATAAATGTGCAATGTATGTGTGGCAAGACCTCCTGGACCACAGAGAAAAATTCTGCTCAGGATTTTCATCATTTAGACTTTCTTCTCTAACACTCCCATTACTGCTTTTATTTCACACTTGCTGTTCCACATCCCAGGCTTTTCTTTCCCATGGCAAGAAAGGGTTTAGGCACCATCTATTGAATTTAAGATAGATTCACACTATCACTTTCAGCAGAATTCCACTTGGAATATTTTTGACCCATTAGTTTTAAATAATACTTTTGTGGGAACTGTGCAGCTGGGGGGATATGTCTGTGTCCAGCTATGATTTCCACTTGGGGTAGGGAAAATCATTTTAGATGTTACTATTACTGTGAATTAAATTATTCATTGAGCAGGTCTCAAAGTCTTGTGTCCATCCTTGCCCCCTTCTCCAGGGAAGGAACTGGGGAATACAAACTATTGCAGCACGTGGAGAAAAATGACATTGCAATAGATGTTAAAAATGTCATATATCCTTCAGCTGCAAGTACTGAACTGTTAGAAAATGCTGGAGAGTGAAGAGGAAAAGGAATTTCATCTTTTTTCTTGAAGATACTGAGCAAAATCCACAGGTGATAGGGTTATTAGAATTATAAACGAGAGCAGAAATGCTCTTGAAGTTTTGCTCTATTTTCCTGCATCCTATTCCTAACCCTCATCAGGATTCTAGGAATGATACGGTACACATGTGTGAAGGTAAGTGGGTATCATCCTCTGTTTGCCTCACTTCTGGAAGTGTTCCAGGCCAAGTTGGACAGGGCTTGGAGCAACCTGGGATAGTGGAAGGTGTCCATGCGCATGGGAGGAGATTGGATCCAGATTGTCTGCAGGGTCCCTTCTGATTCAGGCCATTCTATGATTCTGTGCATAATTCAGTAAATCTTTATTATTTCATCTGGCCCTCAATCCTTAAACACATTAACTAGAAAAAAAACCCAGTCTATTTCTCTGGTTCTCTCCTGTTTCAGGGAATTATCTGAGTAACCAATCCAGAAAGGCCAGTGAGTCTTCCTGAAGGGAAACAGAGCATGGCCCAAACACAGAAGTGGTATCAGAGAGAGGAACTGTATTGATAAATTTGATATGAAGAGATTAAGAGTGACTGGCACTTGGCAAGCTTTGCCTTTTTTAGATAGATCCTGGAGATCCATTTTCTGACCCCCTCCCAAAAAGAAGGGAACAAGACTGGGTGGTGGCAGTCTCATATTGCAGGGCCACCTCCCTTCTCACAGGGATTTAGGGATTTATCAGTAAACCACCCATCACAACTTCACAGCCTCACAGAATGGGTGCTATGACTTCTACACACAGCTTTTGCACCTTTCTGCCAGATCCTTTTTGTCTTCACACACACACACACACAACAGGGAAGGGAAGCTGTGGCAGAATCTTTATCCTACACATGCTTTTCCTCAGATCCTACCTCAGTGCCAGTGGTAGGAGAACTGGTAGTTTGCCAAGTTTTTTTGTAACTCCCAGATATCAAATCATCTGAGGTTGCTGATGAGTGGCTTGCAAAATCCTAATCTGGCCTCTGACAGTAACACCCTGTGTGGCTTTCAGCAAGTCTCAACACCTTTCTGCTTCTGCCTTCCCATGGCTAAAATGTTTATTTGTCTGTCACACCAAGTTTTTCAGGAGAATTCATAATTCAGCACATCACAGAAAATAGTGCTATTTCTGCAGTGAGTTAAATAAATCAGGCCATCAAGAGCGAGATAAGGTCTGCCCTGAGAAGGGACTGACGCCTAAGATCATTTTAGGGCTTTTAACACATCAAAGTCTACATAAATGAATCAATTCAATGCAGACAAGAAGAAAAATGGTTCCCAAAAAGCACAGTTCAAGAAGCTGTTGCTGAGCACAGGTTAATCACTTAAGAACAACAGCTCCTCTTTGAAAAAAGTTAGGTAATAATTGGAGGTTTCATCTGGTCCGTAAAACCCCTCACAGCTGTCACAAGTGAGCAGCTTTCAGTTAAGTGAATGAAAGAATAACCATCACTACTCCTCCCAGAGCACTCTGCTCCCTTAAAACCAGCACAACACCCAAAATGTGCCACCTGTTCCTTAATTCCTGCAATAACAGAATTTATGAGATGAAACTGGCCAGGCTTAGCATGAAAATAGGGTGCAGATTTATGCACAAGAAATGTTAAATTATGACACCTGTCCCACAGGTCGTCTGGCCTAGGAATGAGCACCCTGGTCTAGTGGAAGGTGTCCCTGCACAGAGGGTGGAAAGGGATGATCCCTACAGTCCCTTCCCAGTCAGTCCATTCTAAGATTCTATGATACTGTGAATACACAGGCTCATAATTTATACCGCCAAACACTGAGATCTTTTTGTCTCTGTGCTGCCATTACAGCTTCAGGAGCAACTGCATAATATGAAGAATATTCAGAACAAAACTGACACCAGGCTTGGAGGACTCCTTTAAGGATTACAGAGAGTTGAAAGTGTGATATTTATGTGACAAGGGCAGCTCACAAAGAAAGGGAATTATTCCTTGTTCCCAGAATAGCCTAGAAACATATTTCGCCTCTAAGATGGAATAGACAAAGCTCTGCATTAGTAAAATGGCTACTATAAAAGGAGTAAGAGAGTAAAGGGATTGATTCCTTTACTCTGCAGTAAAACCAGATATATGAAAATATTAGCATGATTAAATGACAAGATATCAACATGGCAGCATTCTGATTGTTTTATTGAAGAGAGGTTTGGTGCTTTTAAGACAACTTCTGGCAGCTTTTTCCAGCTGTGATGCCCCAATGTCCAGTCCTTCAGACAGACATGGATCAATTTTACATTCACATTTCTGTAGGAACAATTCAGCTGAACCCTCACAGCTGACAGATGACAGGAAAGATCTGCCCACAGTAGAAAATGAATCTCCATTTTGTGCAGCTCTTTGCAAGTGGTAATTAAACTGAGCAGCACAGAATTAAAATTCATAGGATCACAGAAACTGGGGATAAGAGAGAGCTGCTAAGGTCATTTTTGTCCCTGCCCTTCCTTCTGCCAATGCTCTGTTCAGCCCTTTGTAGCCAATTTGAAACGCTCTCTACTTACCCAGGGCTTTTAAGAGACCCTTGCTTGATTTATGCACAGCAGAAAATGACAACTTTTCTCCAGAGACAGACAATTTGCCTCATTCAAAGAGATGTGTAATCAATTTCATTTACCAATTACAGCCCTTCGTTAACACGTGGCTGCTGGGGCACTGGGGAAAGCAGGAAGTTAATGAGATTGAGGATGGGATCAGGGGGTCTCCTGAAGGCCTTGTTTTGCCCTGACAGCCCAGTAAATCTTGAGTCAGCCAAGTGCTTCTGAAGGAAGAAACAGCTTTGGAGATTCATCTGAGTTGTATCCCTATTCATCCAGCTGTGGATTAGATGGGTTTGCTGCTTTACATGGACACCTGGGTTTGGCACGGGAGAGAGGAATGGCGATCCAAGCTTCCTGAAAGCTGCTGGGTATTCCTTTGGAAGCACAGAGAACCTCACAGTGGGGACTGAAGTGGGTTTTCAGCCCTCAGTTTCAGGTGGGGTAAATGCAATCTGAGAAAGGCACTTTCCTTTCACATGGCATGGATATGAATTTTGGGTCTCCCTAGAAACTTGTAACCTAAGCCTGTAAAGCCTAAAGTGACTTTGCTCCTGCATGAGCTCCTCCCAAACCCTCAAAGCTTGAGTCTTAAAAATGTGTCTGAGGCCCCCATCACCCCTTCCAGGGTTTTTAAAAATGCTTCTCCCAGGGGCTGGAGAGTGTCTTGTCCAAAAGACTAAATGTTTACCAACCTTTTTTTCAAATTGATATAAATCTTCTGTTCAAGACACATAAATATAAAACCAGGCTTTCCCTGGGGATAAACTGCAATAGTCTACAGCTGAATGTCTTTTGAAATAACTGGCACTGCCTGCAGTCAGAAATAGAACATTAAACTGGGAAGGATACAAATATGATCTGATACAGACTTCCTAGGCCCAAATCCTCCTCATGATTTGTCTGGAATTTTCACTCACGGGTTGCTTGACAAGGGTCCCAGTTGTCCCAAGCCTGATCCTTATCCGGCTTAAATTGATGCTCCTGGTGACAATCAACAAGGGTTCATCTCCTCCTCCTGCTGAGTGCCCTGCAGAAATCCCTAAACTCCCTGTGACTGGTGGGAATCCAGAGCTGGAATGAGTTGGCTGTGCTGCAAAACCCCTCTGGCCAGATGAGTGCCGCAGGTACAGCCCAGTTTGACCCTTCCATGGGGACACGGCTCTCAGGATGGAGTGAACCTCCCCTCCCAGCACCGTTGGTGACAAAGACACCAGGCAGAGTGCCTGGAGCCAGCTCTGGCACCCCTGAGCCTCTCCCATGCTGTTGCCTTCAGTAGGATAAACATTTCACATCATCCATCAGGTGCTTAAAAATCCTCTTCAGGTGATTGGGTCCAAATGGTACAAATGTGGATCCATTCTGCTTCTGCTTCTTTTTCAGAATACACATTCTTAGTGTGGAAACTTATATTGCTCCAAAAAAAGAGGAAAAAAAAGAGAAAAGAAACAGCTACACCAATACACATTTCAGGGATGGCCTAGCTCTAGATGTGGTTGCAGCGTATAGAAAAGCCAAGCATAAAGACTCTGAAGATGCAACAAGAAACCTGAACTTATTTTCCATTTTCTTTCCCATCCCATGCCTGCAGCAACACGAGGAATGAAAAATAGTAATTTGATGAAGCATATTTCAGTTCAACGCAGCATTTTCCACATATTATGCATGACCTTTGTTATCTTAGCAGAACTCCTATTTTGAATTTACTTCCTCTTGATTATCTTTGTTCAGGACTATTTCAAATTGTGAGAGAATAAAACTTTTATTGTTGTAAAGTCTTAATGTGGCACTAACTAAAATAATACATGTAAACTCCTAAAGGAAGTTTCCAGTGAAAACAGAGGAAATTACTGACCAAGAAGTGCTTGTCAAAGTGTTTTCCCTTTTCTGTTCAGCTCTCAGAAAGCACACAAGGCTCTTCTAGGGCAGAAATAAATCTGTTTCCTACAGGAGCACCTCAAACTCCACCAGAACCATGCACATTCTTTTGAATTGCAGCTGAGACTCAAACAATTTTTACTTCTGCCATTCTTCTGATCTTGATACAAAGCCCAGATTCACTCCTGGGCCTTAGGGCTGCTTTGGCTCTAAAGAAGGTGTATGTAAAGAACTCTGTGTAGGGATCTGAGTGCCTTGAGAGCAGTGGCAGATGGAAATACCTTGCCTTACTCATAATTCACACCTTCATGGGTCTGATCCAAGTCCGAGTCCTCCCCAGATTAGTTCAAAAATACTGCAAAACCAGTGCTGTTTTTAAGGCAATTTAAGTGTCCTTCATGCCTTGCTTGTAGCTTTTAAGTGACTTTTAACTTTACTCAGTGTGAAGATAAAATAATGTCCTATAGGTGATTGTAAGAATCCTTGCCTGTAATTACTACGAGAACAGTTCTATCTGTGGCACACACCACTGCAGGAGGTGTGAGGGTGATTAAGATCCTCTCCTGGGAAGTTTGAGATAAGGGTTAAATGCTGTAGCACAAGACCCCCTGCTTGGTCTTTATTTTGGTGTCTAAGAATGCCACTGTTACTCTCAGCTTCTGATATGAGAAAGGGGAAGGACAGTTTGGGAGAACTCCTGTTCTGTATTGTTCTTGGACTTTCTAACAATTTCAATTAAATTCCTCTTTCCAATTTGAAGGGGGATCATTTAGAATGCAGAAATATTTACCTTAGTGCCTAAAGTCTTGCCAGACTCAGCTGGCAAGGGTGACTGGGGTATTTTAGACGATTTTGGTGGGTACAGTTTCTTTTTGCTTTCAAAGGAATACTTTCACATTTATTGCATGGCTTGGAGAATGTCATCCAAATTTTAAAATCAGGTGCACCAGGGCAGGTACCTCAGTCCCTGACGAGAAGAGTCTCAGGCAGACAAGGAGTGAGTACAAGTGCAGCTCTGAGGGAGGAGGGTGGTGACAGTGGCACCACCCAAATTGTTGCTGCCAGGGCAGTGACTCAGCTGAGTGACTGAGTCACAGGGTCTCCCTCCCCTTCCTCTGGCCAGGGAAGGTCCTGATGTTCTGCTGGTGCCTTGGAGATGTAAATTATAATATTCCCACAATGCTGCAGAAGCCAAAGGAACATTTTCCTCCTCCTCACTGTCCATGAGGACTTGCTCCAGGCAGTCTGATCAGGGGGAAGAAAGGGGCGGCCTGACTAGTAGCCAAGTGAGCACTGGAATCAGAGATTAGTCAGTGCAGATCGCCTTTGGAGCCAGGGGAAGAGACCAGGTTCCTCCAGAGCATGATTCAAGGCAGGAGGCTCTGGTGGAATAAAGTAATGCTGGGGGTCAGCTGCTGCTGGCTGGGGCTCAGACCCAAGAAGCTGTGGCCGACCCAGAGAGGTGATCCCGTGAGGAACCGTCTCCCAGGGGGTCGTGGCTTCTCTCAGCCGTCGGCCGGGGCTGCCTGCAGAGATGCCTGGCTCAGCAGGCCATCAGCTCTTTAGTGATTCAGCAGTGATTTCAGCTCTGCTCTGCAAGGCAAACCCCCAGGGCCAGGCCAGGAAAGAGAGAGGAGAGGTCCTTCTGGTGGTTCCGCAGAAGTCGCTTTATTCTTCCATCTTCCGCGAAGGGGTGACCAGAGACGGATCCTCTCCCGACTCAGGATAGAGGGGTCTCTTTTATGGGGGTACAGAGGTGGGTGTGAAAGGGTGAGAAACCAATGGGTATTAGGGTATTTTACATAGAGTTTCCTAGAGGATCATGGGTCTGTCTTCTCTCGCCGTAAACAGAAAGATTCCGGCTTTCCCAAAGAGGGGCCTGCAGGGGGATTGTGTAACCTCCTTTATCTCCAGGCCTTCCTGCCAGGGCAAAGGCTTGTCAGACCCCACATCTGGAGATTGTGCAGTTTCCTTTGTCTAAACAAGGGCTTCCTGCCAGGACAGGGGCTTGTCAGACCCTACAGTGGAAGACATGAGTTTGTGTGAGAGGGGGGTTGCCTTGCCCTGGACAGAGATTCTATTAAAGCGGACAGTCACACCACATTATGGCTGGTACTGGTTGAATCATGCGAGTATTGATTAAAATCTCAGGATCAGTAGAGGCAAGCAGCAACTCCTACATTTTCAGACAAGATCGAATTGCTTAGAAGAACATCCTGATTAGAGTCAGCAAATCAATATACAGCAATGTAGCTTAAATCAATAAGATAAGGCCCGGCCTGCTGAAAGATCTGCTCTCTGTCAGTGCACTGGGAAATTCCCCCACTTAATGAGGTTTGGAAAAGAGTGCCAGGCATTTTATCCATGTTGAAAATGCCTTGGATGGCATGCAGTCTTTCCTTCTGGCCTTTCTCTAGCTTCCACCTCTCTTTCCTCTCCCATGACTTTGTCTTTAAGTCTTCAGTCATCTCTTTCTTGAATGAAGGTGTGTGCCTGTGTTCTTGACTGCTCTCTCTGCACAACTAAACTGCCCAGGTTTTAAATAGAATGTAAAGGTTGCTTTGCTTTGTTCTGCTTTGGTTTTGTTTTTTTTCTTAAAACAAACCTAAAACAACTCTTTTTTCTTTTAATTGCTTTGCTTGAGTGTTGGGGTTTGGGGAGTTCCCTTTCTTTCTCTTGAGGAATTTTCTCCCATACTATGTTGCCAAGTCAACAAATTGCTGGGTACTTGGGAGAAACAAAAGAACTGGCCACGGAGGGGCGGAGCCCATCTGGGGGCTACTGTCCTCACCTGGGCTGGGCACTCGGGACTTGGTGTGGAGACGGGCAGACCCCTCTCATCAGCACTGCGGGTTTTCCTGCTGTTTTTTCCTCTCTGATGGAGAAACCCCGGGATCCCAAACCTGTCCTTCCCTGCCTCGCTGGGAGCTGAGCTGCAGACCCTGCTGCCTCAGCCTTCGCTGCTCTGCAGCCCTGCCCATCCTGCCTGCCGAGACCTCCGGGGATTCCTACCACAGCTCCACAGCTCGATACATCTCGCCTGCCACCCGGAATTTGTGCTCCTACAGCTGCTCCAGCCTGCCTGGACAGGAGAGCCCGGACAGACCCCAGGATCAGCTGCCCAGGGAGGTTTGTGAAGCCATTCTTCCATCCCTTCCCGGATCCCAGGCCGCCATCACTGCGTGCTCCCCGCGCTCGCTCCGGAGCGCCCCCTGCAGCCGCGGGGGAACCATCGCACTGCCCTGCTCACCGGGAGCCGCCAGCGCCCCTGCCGGCTGTGACTGGAACTGCACCAAAGGGGAAAGGGCCTGACAGCCGAGAGAGGCTGCACTGGGTTTGTGGTTCTGTTTGTTGTCACCACTATAGTTATTGTTGTTTGTTTGCCTGTTTATACATCTGTATTTTAGTAAAGAACTGTTATTCCTATTCTTTATATCTTTGCCTGAAAGCCCCTTAATTTCAAAATTATAATAATTCAGAGAGAAGGGGGTTGCATCCTTCATTTCAAGGGAGGCTCCTGTCTTCCTTAACAGACATCTGTCTTTTCAAACCAAGACATTGAGTTCCAGAAAATCTCTTTGATGCTCACATATTGTACCATTTTTTCCTTCTTTTATACACCTGGGATTCTGGCTTCATCTTGAGTCTTCCTCCACTTTCTGGAATGCTCTCTTTGAATTGTAGCATTATGGCGTGAGATCCTGCCAGTTCACCAGCCTGGCAGTGTCATATATCAGTCTGGGAATCAACACAGTGAAAAATTCAAATGGTTATTGTTCAGCACTACTTAGAATAGCAAAACTCCATTTACAGATGTCCCAAAATCAATGGGAGATGGATTTCTTCTGTTTCCTGACAGATTAATAATCTTATCCAATTGATTTCCCAAGATACAAAATTTTAGTTCCTTGGCCGATAGCAGACTAAATTTCTTTCAGCAACTGAGTACAAAACCATCATGATTTCCCCATCCCAAAGTTTTCCTGACACACAATAATTACAACTCCTGATATGAAATATTCTGACAGTGGCTAATGATAGCCTTGCTGCATTAATAAATTAGAGAACCTGAGTTTCCCTTGGCTTGCACCATTCTCACTCCTTCCTGACTGCAGTGCCTACAAATGGCCTGATCTTCCTCAGGAAATAAGAAAGTAAGATTCATAATTATAAATAATTATAATTATATGTATATACATATTTATATGAATTCTAAGATTATATGTTTATTGGAAGTCACTCCTAATTTTCTCTGAGGAATTTTGTAGAGGCTCACAGACACAGTGAAGACTTGGAAAAAAAATACAACAGCCAAGGACAAGGATAAACCAGACCTGATTTACTACTCATAGCAAAAGTGAAGAAAATTAAATAGGAGAAAAGACACTTAAGATGCTTTCTGCAGATGTCATATTCCTTCAGACTCAAGGTTCATCTTCACACTCAATCCCAACCACAAAGTAGTGATGTTTCACAGTCTGTCATTAGGAAGAGGTTATCTTACCACGATTTCTAATGTATTATATCCATAGAACTGATTGTTATGATTCATTTACCCACCAGCTGCTAAATACTTTCAGAAGTGACTTTCCTGTGTGTTCTCTGAGCCCTCGTTTTGATGAGAAAAAAGGTTGGCCTCAAGTCAGATTTCTCTAACATGGGCCAGGGTTTTACAACTCAGCTTGGTCATCCAGTGAAAAAGATTACTCATATTCTAAATCAGAAAAAAAAAACATAGCACTTGGATATGATTTGGATAGTCCTGATCTATTTACCTCACTAACATTTTTCCAGTTCCTGTCTCAAAGTACCTGGGGTCATTTGCATGTATACCTAAGAAAGTTTTGAAAGGTGACAGAATAGAGAGTGGGAAGAGTTGAAATCCCTGTAGTGAATAGTCAAGACTGCAGCATTACATAACAAAACATTTTCGCTGCTTCTTATTTTGGTTTGGTACTTTAGTGCTTCAGATCTTCCCCCTAGATGTGAAAGCCTAAGTGGAATTTCACTGTTTGCCTTCCAGCATTTAACCCAGATCCTGCAGCAGAGCCTGGAGTGGCCTTTCACTTATCAGTAAGTTTAGAGATGCTGACGAAGACACTCTCACAGGGAGTTTGGAACCCCTCAGGCAAGGGTTGCTGTGTGCCCAGAGGCACCAGGTACCCCTGTAACTTCATTTTCAGCCTCCAACTATCCTTTCACAGGGGTGAGTAGCTCCTGGAATCACCAAGAATTGGGTGCATTGCCAGCAGGAGTGATCCTGCCCCTCTGCTCATCCCTGGGAGGCACATCTGCAGTGCTGTGTCCTGTCCTGGGCTCCTCAGGACAGGAGGGACAGGAAGCCCCTGGAGCGGGGCCAGCAGAGGCTGAGGAGATGATTCAGGGCCTGGAGCATCCCTGACAGGGAAAGGCTGAGGGAGCTGGGGCTGTTCAGCCTCGAGAGGAGCCCCAGCTGAGAGGGGCCCTCAGCCCTGTGTGTCCCTGTCTGCAGGGAGGGCTCCGAGCAGGGCCCAGGCTCTGCTCCTCGGCACCAGAGGAACAGGCAGGAACTGATGGAATATATACTCTAGTTTAGAGTCCTAAAATGTTTGACTCCATTACTATTGCTCTTTCACGATGAATTAGATTGATTTTCCTCACTATAGCTGTTGAAAGATCCCCTCTGCTTTAAGAAGATGCCTGATACAGCAGTTCTATCGTACCAAAAAGTGCTATTTTCTGAACAGAAAAACATATATTGTCTCTCACTGCATTGATAGTTTTCCAAACTGTGCAGTTTCTCAGCAAAAAGGGAGTTCATGTCACAGTGACTGCAAAAATGTTGTGCTGCTATTAAGTGATACTTCCTCAGGACTATCTCAAATTCATCCAGTGAGAAGTAAATAGACATCTCTCATGATAATTCCCATTTTTTAAATAGGTCTTGAATGTCTCAGATATCTCACAACATTCACATGCCATGTGGATCTGCTCCTCAGGAACAACAAGAGTTTCAACCAGCTTGGCATGAGGACCCAGAGGAAGGGAGCACGGAGAGTCTTTAAAGAAAAAATTCAACAAAACATGATTTCAGATTCCCCTTCCTTCATATATTTGCAGATTGCTACCGCTGCTCTTGCAGATTACTAAAAGCTGAGTGTTATCATTACTTCTTCTGCTGAATACAACAGAAAAAACATGTAATGTCTCAGACTTTGCAGGAAACAGCATTTGCAGTGTTAGAATGTCTAGAAATTCTGTGAAACTTAAACAGTTTGTAGCCTCTAGAAGTATCTTCAGTGTTTATTTTCTAATGACAAAAAAAAAAATGTTTCCCAGTCAGCATTTGTGAAAGTAAATATCTTAAAATTGCTGTCTTACAAGTTTGCCTTTGCTACCTGACTTGTTTGCCTTTTGCCCTCAACTATCTTTAACATTCTACACTGCCAAAGTCTTGCTTTTTTCCAGACTGCTTGAATTTGTGCTCCATGTTTAAATGATTCCGTGGGACTGGAGAGGATCTATGCCTGGACACAGCAACAGACTGAAACCCAGTGAAATCTTGAATACAGTTACATACAAGCACAAGCCTCAGGTTTTCCTTTTAGTCTCATCGCATACAAGCAGTGAATGAGCAAAAGAGATTTTCTGAGGGGAAAAAACCCCAGTAATCACCAACATTTTAAATGAAGAAGGAAGGGTGCCAAGAGGATGGATGCCAAGATGGTGGTACTGAGCAATGGCACCAGGGGAACAGGCACGGACTGATGCCCAGTAAGTTCCACCTGGACATGAGGCAGAACTTTTTCCCTGGGCACTGAACAGTGCCTGAGCACTGAACAGAGACCAGAGAGGGTGTGGAGTCTCCTCACTGGAGCTATTCCAGACCCATCTGAGCACAATCCTGTGATGTGGGATCTGGGATGGCCTTGCTGGAGCAGGGAGGTGGCACCAGTGAGCCACTGTGGTCCCTTCAGCCTGACCCATCCTGGGATACTGGGAATGTCCACCAAGCAGAAGGAGGTACTCACAGTATCCCACCCCATCCTGCAGCTTGCTGCGCTTACAAATGATTTTTTTTTTATTAAATAAATCAGCAGTGACTATCCTTCCAGGAAAGTGACCTTCTGTCTCCTGTACCACCGAGATGTGCCTAATGGAGTGACTTGGACAGATGATGGATAGGGGTGAATTCTGAAGTCACTTGAACATGAAGATGGCAAGGATTAAAAGCAGAACTGAACATACTATAACAAAATCATCTTTTGGCCTCTTAGAAAACAGAAAATGTCACCTCATGCACTCTTGTGTGATTTAGCAAAGTTGGATGAAGAAAGCAAAACCCTCCTTCAGTGCCAAGAGTTAGGTGAAGACCGGGGTTTAAAAATTAATCTGGTTGATAGGTGACTGAGCTGAAAGGTCAGCTGCTGAGTGTTTCCAGAGCTAAACCTGGGGAGCTTAGGGCTAATTGAAGGTCTGTGTAACAAACATTGCTTGCAAGCTCTGTGTAGGGTCTCCAAGCCAGAGCAGCTGTACTAAAAAGAGGAGGGGAGGAGGAGAAATGAAGGCGTTAGAACAGGTGTTGCAGCTGCTCCTTATGAACCTCATCAAATAGCAAATGGGAAATCAACGGGTACATTCCAGCAGAAATTCAAAGTGGAAGTGATTATAGGAAGGCTAGACTGACATGTTCTGGCAAGTTGGGAGGGCACTGCTAGAAAAGCACTGGTGGCTACAAAGCTCAAATCTCAGGGACTTACCTCTTTCCTGCTTCCCTCTCCGCTTCCATTTCCTCTCCTCAGGAGCAGTTCTTTTATTTCATCCATGAGAAATTGTTTGCTAGGATGCATTCACCTCCACAGGTGGAAGGGAACAGGAATAGGCAGTATTACGTAGTAGGAGAGAAGCTGAGAATTTAAGTAAGCTGGTGAAAAATTGGGGTGTCCAGTGGGGAAAACAAGCATGCAAGTGAAAGAAAATGAATATAGCTGAGCAGTAATTGCAGGTCAGATTCATCCTGGAGGAGATGCCAAGGTGTGCAGTGAGGAGTTGAAGTTTCACAGGGGTGTGTTTCACTGTGTGTATTACTGGGAAGAGAGTGACTTCTACTGGGGCTCATGTCAATGGTCTGGAATGAGATGAAGGTGCAGCAGTGGCATTTCATCTCACCTCACCCTTCCCGAGCAACAAGTTGCTCTTTTCAGCTGGTTAAGGTCTTTGCTGATGGTCCTGGAACACCTGAAAACTCTCCCCCACGGTTCTCCGAGCCACAGCTCAGCCTGCAGGGTTGGAAGACATGCTTCATGGGCTTGATGAAATAGGAAGTACACTCCGGGGTAGCAATAAAATGAAACTGTTTCCTGTTCCTGCCTGTAAACATTCCATAGGAAATTGAGGCAGTTTTCACTGGAGACAAGTAAACTGCCACCAACCAGGAAAAGCTGCTCTAACTGTGAAAAATGGCAAACTTCTCCTTATGGCAAATGCACTGAAATGTACACTTTTATCCAGGGGCTGGAATTACACTCTTTTCTCAGTGAACAGCTGCAAGCACTGGTGGGAATGGTAAAGTTTTGGCCTGGATCCAATTTGATAATACTTACAGAAAGATGCAAGGGATTTCCTTTTCCTTTTCCTTTTCCTTTTCCTTTTCCTTTTCCTTTTCCTTTTCCTTTTCCTTTTCCTTTTCCTTTTCCTTTTCCTTTTCTTTTTGTCATTTTGCTTTCTTTGAATATAAATTCTTCCAAAACAAAATTTGGTCACTGGCAGATCAGCCTTGCAAAGGTGCTGAGTACTCTGGCTGTGGTCCAAAAGTGCACTTAAGCCCGTGCTTAACTCTGAGGACATAATTAGTCTTGCCGATTTCAGTAGGGCTGTTGACATGCTTAAAGTTAAGCATGTGACTAAGTCCACTGCTGCAAGAATTCTTAGCCCTTTGTAGGGTTCAGCCCAGCTCTGTGCTACACAAAAGACCTTTTGTTCAGCCTTGAATGACGAGGACAGGCAATGGAAGGAATAAACACCGTTCTTTAAAATAAACATTGTGCTGATCACAGAGATAGCGCACATGTTATTAACGCTGGGGCTGTCATCACATTTTATTAGCAGCATTTTAGCAGCATAAATGAGATGATTCACTCCTCTGAACCACGTCTCCATTATCTCTTTGTACCTGAAATGCCTGGCTGGTTCTGTTTCATGGTAACTCTGCAGCTGTTGGTACTTGCGTGGACTCCTGCGCATCTTCTAACTCCGTACTCTGGATACACTGAGGCAGTCAGTCCCGTGAAGAGCAGCTGAAAGAGCTGGGAAAGGGGTCAGCCTGGAGAAAAGGAGGCTCAGGGGGAACTTTTTCACTCTCTACAACTCCCTGACAGGAGGGTGCACCCAGGTGGGATCAAGGTCTTCTCCCAGGCAATAAAAGACAGGACAAGAGGAAATGGCCTCAAACTGCACTGGAAGAGGTTCCGGTTGGACATTAGGAAGAATGTCTTCACTGAAAGTGTGCTGAAACACTGGAAGGGGCTTCCCAGGGAGGTAGTGGTGTCCCCATCCCTGGAGGTGTTCAGGAAATGACTGGATGTGGCCCTCAGTGGTCTGGTTGACAAAGTGATGCTCAATCATAGGATGGACTCAATAATCTGGGAGGTCTTTTCCAGCCTAAATGGTTCTGTGATTCTGTGAAGTCAGCTCTGAGCAGGCTGCTGGGTCTGTCTGGTCCAGAGACACCACAAGAGGTACTAACTTGCCTTGAGGAATGAAGTGACCCTGGCAGTGGGACAGCCTTGTCCCAGCTTTGGGCTTCACTCATCCCTTCCCCAGGGCTCCCACTTCTGGATCTGTGCAGCTGCAAAAGGGCCACATCATTTACATCATGGAATTATAGAATGATTTGTGTTGCAAGGGACCTTAAAGTCCATCTCATTCCCAACACCTTCCACTATCCCAGGTTGCTCAGAGCCTGATCCAACCTGGCCTTGAGCACCTCCAGGGATGAGGCAGCCACAGCTGCTCTGGGCAAGTGTTACGAGCTGCCCCTGAAGGCGAGGGTATCCCATGTTCTTGTCAATAGATCCCTTGGAATGGGTTAAAGTGAAATAACACTGAATGATTGATGTTTATAAGTATGTATATTTAAGCTTCATTTTAGAACATTTGTTTGCAATGGGAAGCAGGTTTATAACCATTTTGATTACAATTATCTGTAGTAATACAGCAATATAAAAGTATAAAAATAACACTTAAGCACCTCCACAAGTGGCAGATTGTTTTGAGTCATTACCCATTAACATTCCAGTTTCTCCCACAAACCTATGCCAGGGCCTCACCTCCCTCACACAGAAGGATTCTTTTCTAATATCCAATCTAAACCTATTTTCTGTCAGTCTGAAGCCATTGATGGAGGCCAGTGCATGCAGAGGCAAAGAGTGTGAAAAATGGACAGGGCCACGATGCTGTTATTTTAAATCCCATCATCCTGGCAAGCTCTGGCACAGGTTCCCCCAAAGCTGGAAGCATGAACAGCTGGAAGCAGTGAGGCCCACAGGATTTTCCTGTGGAGCTGTTCTCTGCAGGGGGGCCAGTGCAGTCAGGGACTGGTGGTGTGGCATTTTTCACAGCAGGCCTGCATGGTGCTGATGCCTTTTGCTGGTCTTAAAATCAAGAGTCAAACACTGTTAGAAGGGAAAAAGGGATTTTACCTTGGTATTTATTTTAAGGATCCTTAGGTACACTACGTGCAGGTCGAATGGACCTCCATGCACTACAATGCACACCCCCAAAAGATCTGGTATAACATCATAGGTCTTACTAATTGGCATATCTATCAAAAATTCCCCAATGAGAGGCTCGAATGAGCCCCCTTCCCCAAGGGACCTTCCCCTGGATGGTTCTGTCTTAATTTACAGAATGTGTTCTGGAGAGGACCTTGGGGTCTGGGGCACACTGACCCCTAACTAAGAAGCTTCTAAAATGTTTAGTCTCCTAGCTGAATGAACAAATCCAAGAATGTAGGCAGAAAGCACTAAGAATACAGAAGTAGTAAAAAGGTACAACAGGGGTATAAAAGAAAAGGCAAAAAATCATCATGGCATCAGTGCAGAAAAGGGAATGTGAGTATTTACAGGCATTTTTCTTCCTAACATTCCCATTTTTGGTCACATAGTCCCAAACTGGAACACAGCAGCAGCAGTGGTCAAGTATCAGAGGGAAAGGTAGTGGGAGGAACAGCTTTTAGACATTGTGGAGCTGTAATTGTTGAGGTCTGTAGAACTGAGTAACTGAACTCTTCATGTTGATAATTAAAATGAAGCATTCTTAAAATATAATTAAGAAAAAAATGCCTGAAGCTTAAATAAATAATCTTCCCCTATTTACTCTTTATGCATTTTTCCATTCCAGATATTCTCTCCTTTTTGGCTTTTTTAGTTTACAGAGCATGGCTGCTTTTTATTTCTTTGGCTCTCTTGAATTTTTTTCATTGTAGGTCCTAACTACTTTTTATGGTATTCGTATAGTTTTACTTCTTTCATTTGAGAACTGCACAATTGCAATTTTGAGAATTACTAATTCCAAACATGGGGAAAATGATGGAAAATCAGCAGATTTCAGAAAACAGATGTAAATTTCAGTGGCCTAAACAGCTGACACTTCCTAGAGAAGGACTTTCAAACAGAACCATTTTGGATTTGGGAGCAGCAGAATCATCTATGAAGTTGACCAACACAATCTTCACATTCAAAAGGACTCTAACAGATCTTTGAGAACATATTTTTATTTCCATGGGGTCTGATGCAATCCTTAGCCTGTCTGAAGGTAGTCTGAAGCTAATTTCTGCTCATGATTCACCAGAGTTCAGCAGCCTGGAGGGCACAGAGAAAGGCACAGAACATCTGTTCTGGCAGGTTAAAAGATTAATTTCTGAATACTAAAAATAACTTCTTTATAATTCCATCCCATCTTCCTCCCAAGGACCTGACATTTGGCATATTTTAATGAAGTGAACCTTGCAACACCTCTGTGAGGTCGATGTAAATATCATCCCCATTGACAGGTAAATGAAATTATAGCCCAGATGAAGGCAAAGGCCTGGGTTCAGGAAGCATCTTTTACAGGCATGGATCCTCTCTTACAGATGCTGCTGGCAGCATCAGGGGACTTTTTTTTTCTAATATAATTAAATTCAATCCAGAAGTCATTGCCCAGACACAAACCCCCATTTCTGGCTTGAGGAAATGAGTAGACATTACTCATGGACAGCTCTGGAAATAGTTCTTCCTCACTCACAACCAGGCAGAGTCCTCTGGAAGAAACTGAAATTAAGAACAGTTGTGAAAAAAACATTGTTTTTTGGAATATTCAAAATGTTTTCCCATCTAAAAAAGCACACAGGAAATTCTGAATTTGAGAAGAAAATGGAATTTCAGATTATTTTCCTTCTGAAAGCTCTTGGTGATTCATATTCTTAACCTTTGTTTTTGTTTTGTAATTGTAGAAATAAGTTTGCAACAGAAAATGAAACTTTTGTTTCCAGGAAGTGAAAAAAATGTGGCTTACCCTGGACAACATAAAGCAAAGTAAACCCCTTCAAACTAATATTTTTGGTTGGGTTTTTTTTTTTTTTTTTTTCCTTTATGGGAACAAAAATGTCTCCATTGACTCCAAAAGATTTTGTCTTCAAATTTCTCTCTTTGTGCCCTTCAGACTTTGTGAAGAAAATATGTGAAATATCTTTTTGTTATTCCTTGGCAGCCTTAGATGGCTTTTAAAATCCGTTTTTGGTTTTTTTGGGTTTTTTTTTTTTTTTATAAGCTTTATTAGACTTGTTATACATCATTATCCAGTTGTTTAGAATATAATCAGTGGGGTGAAAAAACTTAAGGGAAAGGGAAGACAAGAGAGGGTGAAACTGAGAACAAGATTGATTTCCCCCCCATTTAGCTGTCCTCACTTAGTTTAATCTCTCAGATGAGAGAGATGAATCACTCCCTCGAGGTGCTTGAGAGAGAGCCCCATGTGAGCAGCTTGAGCCAGACATCCAATTTTCAGAGTGCTGATCCTCAGTAGGACTAATCCTGCCCCACTTCCTGCCTCTCCTCTCCCAGCTGGAACGGACAGCTCCAAAGGACAGTCAGCCCCATGGAGCTACAGTTCCCAGCCCAGCCAGATTGTGAGTGTTTTGCTTGTTTAATAATAGCAAATAAATAAATACCAGTTTACATCAATTATTGTGTTGTTTATTCATAACCCCATGTCTTGAATTGGGATGGGTTGGTTGTAAATTTGCAAGAACAGCAGAAGTCAAGGATGGAAGAGCACCAATCTCAGCATCCTGGCCCATGGAAATGTAAATATCACATTCAATGGAAAACAGATGAGAATTGAGTAAATCTGAAGCGACACTCCCCAAATACACTCCTCCAGTCTCTAATATCCAGTTTGGGGATCACCCGGGATAAATGTTGTACCTTGGAGTAGTTTTGGCTGCCTAAATGGTTTTGATCCTGTGAAAATAAAACATGGCAGGAATACAGCATTCCTTGCATCCTGCATCTCCATTCTATGAGGGGGAGAACATAAGAGATGGCTGGAGTTGATGTAGACCTGATTGAGATATCACTCATTTGCCCCCTGTGACCCAGTGTACTTTGTGCAACGTGGATTTCAACTCAGGATAATTCAATTTCTCACTTTACTTGACCATGTGCTGAAGTAACTGTGAAGAGCTGAGTGGACCAAAGGTACCTTGAGTTTATAGTGAAAGGTCTGTTATGTGGGGTAGGAGGAGTTTGTAGTCCAAGCACCCACAGGAAAATGAGTAAAGCAAAGTGGTTCTTCAAGAGAGTGAAATCAGGGCCTGATTTTCTCATGAGCGCTTGAACACACGTGTACCTGTGGATGCATGCGAAAGGTCAAGAAGGCATTGAAGTAAAAACACAAAAATGGTTTTCCTTTATGGAAATTAGGGCCTTCTGATGTCTCTGCTCGAAAGAACAACAAGATTCCTAGCTTGGACTACAAGTTCATTACTTAAGGTTCTCTGAAAGATTTGAACAAAGTTTAGGTGTAGAGAATTCTAAGAGCAATGTTGAAATGACAAGAAAGAAGCCCTCCAAGATCAGAGGAGAAGGAGAGAGGAGGGCTGATTAAAGGTGTCAGTTATCAAATAATGAAAAAAACCTTAAACAGTGGTGGTGGTAACGCCTTGTACTGAGGGTTTTTTATAATTTTCCTTCAGGAAAAAAAATCCTGACCTGCTTAAGTTGTTGGATGGAGTGCAAATTGGCTACCTCACCCTATTCTGTGGGTGCAACTCTTTTTCAGGGGCCGCACATACTCAAGGTAAGCTTGCATTGCCATCTAAATATTTTGAATTCAAGCACCTGCAGAAGCATATGCTTCAGTTACAATCTCAGGCATGTACTTTGGGGAAAAAAGCAGTAAAAAAATCACTTTGTCATTGAAGTCATCAGTTTTGACTCTGATTACTCAGAATGTGGGACTGATTGGTGTAAGCTGCCATTTAATGTATCATGTTTTCAGAGTAGAAACACATTTTATTATGTCCAAATCTATCACATGAGGCCAAATTAATCTCTGGCACATAGTAGAGATGACTCTGACCCATTGCATTGTTTTTTTCCCTTGAAAATCAAAATGTAGCATGCAATTTTATTTAGCTCTGGGAAAACAAAGCAAAATGGTATTTTTAAATTTTACTGAATTAATTTATAAGAGACGTAAGTAATGTATAGACAAACTGGGACATAAACACTTAAAAATAAGTAATTTGTCAGACACACAAACAATAGACCTTCTGTTCATTTATCTGCTGGCTACATGGAAAATTATCTTGGTATAACTCTGCCCTGACCCCTGAGTTGTATTTGTTACTTTGGCAAATTCTTTTTTAATCAATAAATGTGAATGTTAAATGGAGGGGAAGGTTTTGAGCAATGCAAACAAAAAAAAAAAAAGGCCTTGATTTAGGAAATCATATAGGCATATATGGATGAGTCCTACTTAGAAGAACACACTGTTCCAGCTGAGCATATGCTCTAAAAAGCTTGTCCTGGCTGGACATGTGTTTTGGGTGAAATCAGCAGCATTTACATTAAATTTAGTTCAGAGGGCACATCCAACTAAAAGGAAGAGGAGAACTTGAAAGAGTTATCTGCAATTTTCATGAAGTTACAAGAGTTTAGTTTAAGTTTATATTGTTCCCATGCCTTGTAAATTGGCCCGGGCTTGAGTATGTCTGTAATAATTTGCTGGGATAAATTGTAAATGGCTTTCATGTTTTAGATATTAAAGGACACTTTGCTTATTTGGGAGGTAAATTTCTCAGGGAAATGGTTTGATAGAAAACATGTTAGTTTACATTCAGAGAATGCAAACCAGATTCATGATGTGTTGAAGGCATTGGGACCAGGCCCTGCCATGAGCTGAAGTGGGTAGATGTGGGAGACTCTATGTGGGCAGAGAACAACCTCAAAAAATCTGTATATCTGATGCCTGATAGAATCTGAATCCAAGCAATTTTCTTCTCCAGCAAATGAATTTAATACTTATTTAATGTCAGATTGGACAGACTGAGATCATATCCATCCTTGTGCTCCTCCTGTTGTCGCACCCCCATCAGCCTGTCCATTGTGGAGACCACGTGGACAGAGACAAAGCCACAAAACAAGGCAGGATGTTGATTCCCAGTCATGGCAGAGAGCTGCAAAGGAGAAATATGTCAAACAGAAAAGGCAGTCATTGGTAGTCTTTAAATAAAGAGTTTGGACATAGTTCACCAGAGCATCTTTGTGGGACTAATTACTGGGGCTGTGGTAATGCCAGAGTTTGTTGAGATGAAATTTATGGGTAACTATCTATTAAAAGTCATGAGCCATAATGAATTCTTTCAGTATTTATCACAATAGCATTAATTAGGATACATTTTGTGGGCATTAGTGAAGCTCTCAAAAGTATTTTCCAGATATTTGATCATAATTTAGCATTAGTCAGGCATGAGTTAATGGACACCGAAGGCTTTATTCCCTTAAAAATCCCTTCTTGTTTGGTGAGTCCCACTGCTATTATATCATTTAATATTCATTTTCATGACACTAATCATGTGGTATTGATTCAGATATTGCACATTACCATTGGGACTCCATTTTAATTCAGTGTTAGTGCAGCATCAAGATGTAAAACAAAAGTGTTAGCATTTTAAGTTAAAAGTTGCACTAAGACATTTCCATTTGGTGGACTTCTGCTGTCCCTATTGAGTCAGGAAGTCAATCCAGATCTTCCTTAAGGGTGCAAATTTGTAAACAAATGTCATAATACCTTTTATTTTAGAAGCTGAAAGGATTTCTGAAGTATTTAGAGGAGCTAAAGTATGACAAGGCTCTCTGCAAAAGTAAAGGACCTTTATTTTGCTACCAAAATGTCACTGGGATATTTGGCTTTGATTTCAGCAGCCACAAAACTCTGAAAATTCTGCCACTTGTTGCAATATTGAAATATTGCCAACAGATATTGGAATGGTGTTGTTTCACCAAGGGTACATTAAATTTAGAGTTCTCTCTAGCAAACTTTTCTCCTACAATTAAACCACAAAACGTTCAATACAAATAATCTCCATAACATTCCTCTTCAGACATGCTTATGCTTTTAAACTTAAGTACTGGGTTTGTGTCCTTGATATTCCTAAGGATGTTAGCTTTTCTTGGAGGCTTGAAAATCTCCTGAGGCTTTTAGGTTAAATTTATGTATGAGTTCAGCATTGTCAAAAACAGTTTGATAATAAAGTTGCATGAAAATTGTAGTTCTGAATTGCATCACTTGGACAGCCAGAGCATCCCTCTTTTCTACTGCTGGACAGAGCCAAATCTACAGAAGGATACAAATAAAATCCTAAAGAGGAAGCTGAAGAAGAATTCAGTGCAAGCTGGGAATGCTTTGTTCCTTTTTGCTGCTATTTCATCCGTCAGGGCTGCTCCTGTAGCTTAGCAAGAGCAATTAATGATGAACATTAATTAAAGTCTTTATAGATACCTGACTGGTAGATACAGATTGCTCTTTTTCACTAAAGTTGACTATGGCAAACCTTTCTTAAACATCTGAAAAGGCAGCCTGAAATATAAGTCAAGTCTGTGACAGGTATAGATAAAGCTTTGCTATATGCAGGGTGTCCTCTAGAAAAAAAGGCACATATAGAAAACTCTAGTCATGATTTATCCATTTTCTTAGAGTGCTCTTACCCTGATAGTGTTGGCAAATCCTGGTTTTCATGGTGAGCCATTGGTTTGCCATAGCAGCATGCTATGAATTTCCCACAGCACAGAATTGTGTCCAGACCATTCTGGAATATCCCCAGTGAGGAGACTCCACACCCTCTCTGGTCTCTGTTCAGGGCTCGGGCACTGCCCAGGGAAGAAGTTCTGCCTCATGTCCAGGTGGAACTTCCTGGGCATCAGTCCCTGCCCGTTCCTCTGGTGCCATTGCTGGGCCCCCCAGAGCAGAGCCTGGGCCCTGCTCGGAGCCCTCCCTGCAGACAGGGACACACAGGGCTGAGGGCCCCTCTTCTTCTGAGTCCTCTGCAGTCCTTTCTCAGAGTGTTGTCATTTGACAAGAAACTTACTCTGGGCATTGGAACATCTCCAACAAAATATTCTTCAGTGATTACACTCCAAACATAAGAATTGAAAATAAACCTTGTAATCCTCACCCAAACACAGCACTGAGCAAGGGCCTTACCAGACACTGATTTTTGCTAGAAATCTAGGGTTTCTTTCACCACAATTTCAGTGTGCACAAAGCTTTCTATTCTGTTGAGAATATAGAGCTCAGCAGGATGGTGGACTCAGCATTTACTTTACCACCCCAGTCCATCACCAGTATGTAGGACTGGCTTCCTCAAGCTCTACTATTTAATGAGTAGTTTAGCAACAAGGATCTCGTACAACATTTGTTACTAATGAATTTCAAACCAAACCACGTCTGTTTCTGTATTATGTTCTCTAATTATCTCAATCATAGCGTGGCTTAGGCTGGGGAAGCAGTTCCACATGGCAGCTGAGAACGGAGCAGCACAGACTGTTCTGCTTGGCAACATTTGGGAGCTCAGAGTAACATTACCTAAAGAGGAAACAGTTCAAACCTATTTATTGTGGCACAATAACATCATGTTGAGCTCCACAGAGCCATGAATATTTTTCTTCAGACACTTTCAGTAGAAGTTGATTGTGGTCCCTGTTATTTGTTTTGGGAGGAGTCATTGGATCCTCCTGGGTAGAGACACATACTTGTCCCATGTTGTCACAAGTGAGTGTCGCTCAGAGAATGTACTGCTGTGTTCTGCTCACTGAAAATCAAGTGTGGGGTTGTCCTAAAATGTTGCAGTGATTTTGGCAAGGCTTTTCAGAAAATTTCTATAGGAAGAAACTGTTTGGGTTGCTCAAGCGGAGCAAGGATTTTTATGCCCTTTTATGAGAACACCATTTTGGATGGGAGGGACCTTTTAGATGTGAAGGATGCCCTTCTCCTATTCCACATCCAAGGCCATCACCACATTAAGGATATTCTGGTTTAGAGTGGTGGGAGAAGGTTCCTCTGCTGGATGCTGTTCATAAAACGATCACTGCCTAAGAACAGGCCTGTCCAAGACATGGGAAAGCGCAGCTGGAGCTTGGTTCTCTCTCTGTAGTGGCTGGGATACTCACCTGGAAAGGGGAATGCCCAGATTCTTGTCCCTCTGCCAGAGATCACTTCATCTTATTGTGAAAATGAATTGCTTCAAAAGGGAGACTGAAAAGCTGTCCAGCTCTGGCACAGAGTTTGGAGGCCAGGGCATTCTGGGAGCTGGACACTTGACACTTTTCCATGGGAGAAGACAGCAAATCTAAATCTCTGGTACTTCGGGTAAGCAGCTTAAGCACTGGGTTAGGTAGATAGAGTGGCATTTCTTTGTTATTTTTCAGTGTTACCTAATGAATCTTTTCATTTCCAGTACTTTTCTTGTATTAGAATTGTCAGCAATGAAAACAAAAATACCTCCTTTGACTCATAATGACTTTTTTTTTTCACAGAATATGCTGAGTAGGAAGGGATTTGCTTCTCTAAGAGAAAAAGAAGTAATCGCTTATATTCAAGGATAAATGTTTTGTTTGTTTGGACTAAGAACTGGAAAGTTCATTATTTGCACAAAGTATTAACTAAGGGTAAGTGCTTAATGGGTTTCATAAAGATTTGAATATCATGTAGAGAGAAAGAAAATTCTAAATGCTTTGGAGGGTTGGATCAGAATCTGAAACATCTTGAAAAATTGGCAAACCAGTCCAAGATAAACAAAAACATTCTCAGTAAAGCCAAGCAAACAGTGATACAAATTAGAAGGAGCAAATACATCTAAAGCAGGAGATAATTCCCAGGCAGAAGTGGTACCAAAAAAATAGGGATAACTCTGAGTGACAGAGCATCAATGGCATGAAGCTGTGACAAGAAGAAAAGACAAATCTCACTGAATGATGCATTCAGAGGTCCTTCATTGACAGAAAGGCTAAGATTGAGTCCCCCTTCCTTTAGAGCAGAGAACTAGGTTATCTGTACACTAAAGAAGGGGGTGAGGAGTATTTTACTTTCTTCACAATCAAGTGTGGCTGTAGAAGGGATTGTTGAAATCCTCACACTCCTTTATTTGTTTAATGTTCTTTCTCGAGGCATCCAGCGTCGATGTTGGTAACAAATGAAAATATCCTGAAGGGCCATGTTTGCTCATCACCACACACATAAATCCCCCCTTAAATCCCCCCTGTGTTTTCCAACCCCATGTAAGAGGTGCACAAGGAGGTGAAGCTTCACTTCAAACCACCCACAACTGCAATTCCAGCCACCAAACTGCAAAATTGTCCTGAGGGTAGTGCTGCCATGGCATGGCATGAAATCCATGCAGTCACTCCAAGGCTTCTGTGGAGATCAGAAGTGATTTCCTCAATGGACAGCCCAAAGATAGGTGGAACAGGGCATCTCATCACTGCAAATACACTCAACCAGGGTTAGTGGAGTAAGAGTGAAGAAAATCACTTAGATCCCCACCAGCCTGAGGGTTTTTTCCTATTCTTTTTATTGCTAACATACTGCTGCTTCTGTTTTTTATTACTTTGTGTTGCCTTTATATCACTTGAACAGTTCAAAGGGCCCATAAAATGAGTGTCAATAACCTTTACACATTCTTAATCGTGCCTTTATGTGTTCAGACTGCCTAAAAGGACTGGGGGATAAATAAGAAGGCCCAAGGTGTGAAATTAAACTCTGATCTGGGGAAAAGAAAATAAATGTGCCTGGTTTATGGCCTCCACAAATGGAAAGGAATTGGCCAGGATATGAATCTATATAGGGGTGGGGGTGGGGAAAGGATGCTGAATTATCCCTCAATTTTATCTGTTCTTTCCTTTTCCATGTAAGACTTGCCAGGACTACATTCCAGCTGGGAGGTCTGGGCAAAAGTGACCCAAGAGACTCATCCTTGGATTTCCTCACTGGGCAACAGGTGTTATTCATGTTCAGAAACAACATTTCGTTAGTCCAGGCCACAAGAGGACACAGATAGTCTGAAAACTTTCCTCTGAGCAAAGCCCATGAAGTAATTTGAGTTACAACTTAGAGGAAAATAAACCCTCTTAAAACTCAATGGCTTTCTCCCATACTGGGATCAGGGCTGCCAAGATTTTTGGCCATTAAGGCTTTTTATGGGCAGTTTCTAAAGCCCTGAAAATAGGGATTTCCAAAGGAAATAGTGACCCAGATGGAAAAGCAGCAGTGTAAATGAGGCTGCAATAACACTGCTGGGTCCCATAAAGAAGCAGGAGAGCATTCACCTGGAATTCGTGTTTGGCATCTTGTGCCCCCCTCACTCTTCACATTGTTCAGCATTTTGTGCTCTGTACAGAAAGAATAACTTTGCTTCCCGGACATCTATAACATTTTCTGTGCCTGTTATCCTGGTGGCTTTCCTCAAATTTCCCAAAGACAATGGGCATGATTATTTTCTTCTTATTTCTTACAAATCATAATTTTTTTCAGTTGGAGCAAATTTTGAATATTATAAAACTAAACAGATCTCAGCATATCAAACTGAGACCTCAAGAGGTGAACAAGATTTGTTGCAGTGTGTGTTGCTGAGCTCGGAAGGAGGGAAGCAGAGCTAGAGAACACTCCAGATTTCAAAATATCCTTTATTCCTGCGATCTGGTTTAGCATCACAATGTGAATAGAGCATGCTGACAGATGGAGGAACTCTGTACTGTGCTAATGTTTACCTCAGACTGGTGGGGGAGGGAGAACTCACCTGACAGGGATGCGAATGCACCCCCTGTGCACCCATTCTTGTGGCCCACACAGGATATCAGTGCCATTTAGTGTGGGATTAATTAGTCACAGAGTGGCTTTGAGGTTAAGCACTTGTCAAGATTAACAAAGGGACTGGACAATTATATAATGAATCATATAAAGATCAACAGCTACAGTTACATCAGGAAGAAGTGGGGGAAAGAAAAATACATCCAAGAGTTACTGGAAGGAAAAACAAAACATGATGATTTACAGTATAATCCCCCCTCCAAATGAAGCATAAAGGATGCTATTACCATTTGGTCATCAAGGTTCAATTAGCAGCTTCCTGAAAATGAGCTGCCTAGTGCAGGGCATGGCAGGAGAAAGGATGCAGGGATGGCTGGGTTGGTGAGCCAGTGTGGTACTGCTCCTGTGCCATGCTTACTGAACCTTTCAGGTGACACTGTGGGGACAGAAATTAGACTCTGCAAACTGCTCCTACCGTGGGACAATGCCATGACCAGCCAGGGTTTGACTTTGCACTTCCAGAGGAGGTTGTAGCAAGGTGGGAGTTGGTCTCTTCTCCAAGGCAAGTAGTGACAGGGCAAGAGGAAATGACCTCAGCATGCACAAGAGGAAGTTCAAGCTGGACATAAGGAGCAGTTTTTTCATGGAAAGGGTTGTAGAACATTGGAAGGGGCTGCTCTGGGAGGTGTTGGAGTCCCCATCCCTGGAGGTATCCAAGGAAGAACTGGATGTTCTCTGGTCTGGTTGACAAGGCAGGTGTCGGTCACAGGTTGGATTGGATGATCTCAGAAGTTTTTTCCAACCTCAACAATTCTGTGATTCCATGACAAGTAATCTGCATAGAAAACAAGAAACTTATCTCCAGGGTGAGGACAACTAATCTATGAAAAGGTATTCCCACAAAGCCTGGGCACACAGGAGCCCCAGGACCCTGGGCACTCCCTCAGCTGGATCAACACTGGAGCCAGGAATGCTGATGTCACCTTTTCCCTTTTTTCCTTTCTTTCTCTCTCCTCCTCTTTGATCCATCTGCCTCGGTCTCTTCCCCTCCACCCCACCCCTTTGCTCCAAACTCACCACCACATGCTTGTACTTGGAGATCAGGGACACACTTGCACAGATTTCCATGGCAGGAGTGTGATTTACCCATAAAACTTTATAAGCTTTCACAGACCCTCTGAGTTTTGTCATTCCTTTCGACCAGGAGTATCTGTGAATCTTGTGATCTCCCTTCCTTTGTGGAGAGGACACCACAGTGAGTCCTTACTTAGTTCGCAGTGCCTCCTCCTGAATGCTCCTCCTCCACTGCCTAAAGTGTCATGCAGAGCCCACTCTGGATGCTTTGCTTGCCCTCTTATTCCTGATTAAGAGGAGAAATGTCTTTTTACTGTCCTAGTGCACCTCTTCATTAGCATGAACATGGAGGGGCAGCATGGCAGCAGCCAGCTACACTTTTAACTTTTTTTTTTTAAATATGCACCACACACATTGCCCTCTGTCTATCTAAAGTCTTGGTTTATTTTCATGTATTTATGAGTTTTCTTAAATCTCCCTTATTGCCAAATGTATTTGCCAAAACAATGAACAGAAAAAGTATTGTAATCATTCTGTCTTCTTTATAACACAGTTTTTCAGGGCATTTTGGGGTATATTAGATTATGGTCTCAAGAAGTAACAGAGAGGTAAAGAAAAAGTTGAAGGAATTTTAAGAATCACAGGACAAATATAAAATTAGCCACAAATTCAACAATATGAAGGTTGGAAGGAAAACAATGGCTTTAAGCTTAGTTTCCTTTCACTGTCAGAGAAACTATCTTGTGAATTTGGAGAAATATATTTTACAGGGATACTTAAAGAAAACACATTAAGAACAATTCTTTTTTTTTTTTTGACAAAGAGTTCCAAAAAGTTTCAAAGAAGCCTCATTAGAACTATAACTATTAACTGTAAAAATGCAGTGTTAAAGGCTTTCTCTGTAGGAATTTGTCACTGAAATAGTTTTTTTCCTCTCACTTTTCATGGGAAGGAAGACTTTACATCTAGAAACATTGGTTAAAGTAACAATGGTAGCAAGTTTCAGTGTTGCAAACTGAGGAAATTTAATTTCTTTTTTAATGGGGAGGATTATTTCCTATAAGCAGCACAGTACAGTTCGTAAGAGTCTTATTTTTTTAATGCACAGATGCACCAGAGTGGCTTTGAGGTTAAGCATTTGCCAAGAGTAACAAAGGGACTGGACACTTATATAATGAATCATATAAAGATCAGCAGCTAATTACAAGGGGAAAGAAGCAGTTTTCACCTAAACACTTCTTAAATGACAGGTGCAAAACCTGCCAGCTGCATTAAATCCATGATGAAGGTACAAGTTATCCAGGCTCCAAAGACACCTCACTGAGGGGCTGAAAAGACAACCAGCCCTGGGCCCAGCACAGGAAGGACAGGGAGCTGCTGGAGCCAGTCCAGGGCAGGGACACCGAGGGGAGCAGAGGGAAGGAGCAGCTCTGCTGTGAGCAAAGGCTGAGGGAATTGGGATTGTTCAGCCTGGAGAAGGGAAGGCTTTGGGGTGACCTCATTGTGGCCTTGCAGTGCCTGAAGGGAGCCCACAGGAAAGATGGAGAGAGACTCTTGACAAGGGCCTGGAGTGACAGGACAAGGGGGAATGGCTTCACACTGACAGAGAGCAGGTTTAGACTTGAAATCAGGAAGAAACTGTTCCCTGTGAGGGTGGGGAGACCCTGGCACAGGGTGCCCAGAGCAGCTGAGGCTGCCCCATCCCTGGAAGTGTCCAAGGCGAGGCTGGATGGGGCTCTGAGCAACCTGGGATAGTGGGAGGGGTCCCTGCCCATGGCCACGTCTTCAGGTGACACATCTGAAAACAAAGGCAATGTTAGGCACTCTGCATTTTTAGACCATGAAAATTATGCTGGGTCTTGTTAGGTATTTCTCGGTTTCAGAATGCACACATGAATTATGCTTGTGGCCTACAAGGTTGAGAAGGAATTGGCAGAAAACAATACAATCCCATGATAAGCAGTATTGTATCATAGCTCTGGAAAGTAGCAATACATTTGGAAAACATGAAGAAGTTTGCAAGTGGGTATGCAGAGTAATTTTAGTATTTTGTTCTTCTTTTCAAGAATGCACTAAAATTACAAATCTCTTGATTTCTAGAGAAGACTATGTTTAGTGTTCTTGGAGCAACTCACTTGAGTGAGTTTAGTTTTAAGCCAAAGGAAACACGCCCTTATTTACACCCAACTGATCTCTTCAGGTTCTGTGGACATTTACAAATGGACAAAGGGAATAAACTTGTTGTGTGGCTGCTTTATCTAAATCCATCAACCAAACATCACATAACTGTGTCTCCCACAGGAATCCATCCAGCCTGCATAGCGAAGATGATTACCCACAGGAGGCAAAATCCTTGGTGGGGCTGAGTAAAGTGTAGCTTCAGGGGACAATCTCAAGCCTGAGAGCTGCAAATGACTTTGTTGTGGTTCAACCCCACACAGCCACTCACTCTCCCCCTTCCCACTGGGAAAGGAAAAAGCTGGAATTGGCAGGATGAAAGCCAGAAAACTCATGGGTTGAGATAAGGACTGGTTAATAGGGAAAGCAAAAGCCACACATGCCAGAAAAGCAAAACAAAGAATTAATTCACCCCTTCCCACAGGCAGGCAGGGGTTCAGCCATCCTCAGAAGAACAGAGCTCCATCACACATACCTGGGGAAAAAAATGCCGTCACTTCAAACAGTCCCCACTTCCTTCTTCTCCCCCCAGATTTATAAGCTGAGCATGATGCCAAAGGGTCTGGAATGTCTCTTTGGCCAGCTGGAGTCACCTGTCCTGGCCGTGTCCCTTCCCAGCTCCTTGTTCACTGTCCTCACTGATGGGGTGGGGTGAGAAGCAGAAAAGGCCTTGATGCTGTGTAATCCCTCCTCAGCAAGAAATAAAACACCCCAGAGTTACCCACCCTGCTTCCAGCACAAATCCAAAACACAGCTCCACTCCAAGCACTGTGAGGGAAGTTAACTCTATCCCAGGCAAAACCAGCACATCCTTCAGCTCTGAGTTTCCACATGCCTGCTGCTAGAAGCTCTACAACTCTCCTATGACATGTGTGTGGTACTTGCATTAAAGGCCAGCTCAAACTGCAGGAATTGAAATGGACCAGCAGGATTTGGGTATTATGCCATATAATAAGCACTGATAACAGAATACAAGGAGTTGCACCGATTCCCAGGCCTTTTCCAGGCTCACACAGAATCCACATACTTCACAATTCCATTGCAATGCAGTCTCATGGCAAGTCCCTGTACTTTTGGCAGAATATATCAACCTGTCTCTTTATGTTCTTCATTGTTGGGATAATCCTCTTAAAACCTCTTTTTGCAAGTGATGGTTTTTTTTCATGGATTGTACATATTTTGTTGGTGCAATAATCACCTTGGTTCTGAGCATCTCATCCCTTCCATCAAAACCTGTGGGGAGGTTTATGCGGAGAATCCTCCTATTTAACCTGTACACACATGTTTTGGGGAAATGAAATGACAGAATGCTTTCAATAATTAATAATAAATAAATTGCATGGAATATCCTGAGTTGGAAGTGATCCATGAGGATCACTGAAGTCACACTCCTGGCCCTGCACAGGACATCCCCAAGAATCACACCATGTGCCTGAGAGTGTTGTAAATAAATAACCACATCTTGAGAAAGCAGGAGAGACTACTCCATTTTAGACTTGCTTTTCTTATGGAATGAACTGAAGGGGGGAAAAAAAACATCCCCAGGTTAGAAACTGGAAAGAGAGACAAGGCTCTTATGCTAGTAAAGAGCAGCTGGGCCTGGTATACCTCCTATTTAAATGCATAAGCAAGGATTGCATCTTTTCTAGCTTTGAGTCTGGCCCTTATTTCCAGAGGTCAAAATTTCTCTCATCTGGCCTTTCTAGTCCTGCTCGTCCAGCTTCTCTGTCTCTCAGTTATGACCCCCAAATTCCCCATTCCTGAAGGAAGTGTCACAATATAACACAGAATAATTATAGTTGGAATAGATCTCTAAGACCAGCGAGTCTGCCCACCAAGCCAGCACTGACCCATGCATGTCCCCAAGTGCCACATCTACATCGTTTTGAACCCATTTGGCCCAGGTGGACAAATTTAGCTCCAGTAAAGCTCACAAGGGTTTTTTCTTGCACAAGAGCGGCAGCAGAGACTCTGCATTACACCTGATCCTAATTCACCCCTTCCCCACACTGCCAGTGAGCTGAGGTAGTTTTCACTGGGAGTTTTCACAGTTTAGAGTTTACAGCAAGGCACTGACACAGTTTCCATCAACTCGCTCCTCACCAGGGATTTGTTCTACCAGCTCAGGCCCTCCCCATGCAGGATAGAGGTGAAAGACCTCAGTCACAGGTGCCTTGCAGTCCTGACTCACTCAGTCTTTTTTCAGACAGAATTCCTGCCTTCCTGCTTTCCTCAGGCACTGCCCTCTCCATAAAAGCAGGCTTGCTGCCGGGCCATCTGCACTGCCACTAGCAGGGGACAACAGCAGCCTAGCAATCACCGTGGTGGGGTTATCTGATAGCCATTAAATGTAGTCCAGATTAGCAGAGCAAATACTTCTGAGTCTGCCTGACGGCTCTGCACTGCAAGACTGAACTGTGGCGAATCTGGAACTTGGTGCTGGAGTTCTTATATCCACACTCGGGTGCCACCTAAGTGCCCTGGTCCAAGGGGAGTGGGAGGCAGCTGAAGTGACCTTCTGGTCACCTGTTTGGCTGCATATCTGTGTGCATCTTGACCCTTTCAAAGGCAAGGTGAAACTCTCTTACAGAGGGTTTGTATCTCCTGCTCTTTGAAGGAATACTTTTTTCTGCAACATGTATGGATTTAAATATTTTTTCTTTTTTCACCTCTCTGTGAGAGATCACAAAGCTGAGAGAGGCTGTACTGGGAAGATAATGTCATTCTTCTTTTTCTAAAGATTAAGAAGAAGCTTTCACATGTTTAATTTAGACTGCAATTTCTTAACTGGGCTTGTTATTCAGATATTCAGATCCTCGACCTGCAATACAGCAAGAAAGACAAAGATATAACTTGCTCCCAAATGCTAGAGATTAGCACAATAAATTGCATGGAGCCTTCTAACAGCACACAAGTAACTTTTTTCTCGAAGCTCTGTTTTCTCACTAGCTGGAATCAGAAAAAATGCATTTGTCACCTGGCAGAACCCCTAGAGCTGAACACAGGTTTTTTTTTTTCTGAAGGATCCCAAGCCTTGTAGAAGAAGAGCTGTCATGGCCCAATCTTTTTCTTTGGCTGGTGCTGTGGTACCCTCTGTTCTTGGTTGAGAACTGTTGCGCTGGCACAGAGCTTGTTACCTCAGTGGAGTGAGAACAAACTCTTCCCTTCTCAGAATTATCAGTCAGGGATCTCTTCAGTTGTGTTTTTATCCAGGGCTTCTTCTCAGCCTTCAGAACCTTTCTTTTGGCTGCTGAGAGATCCTACCACCCAAGCACAAGGGAATATGATTAATGGATTTATACATCAGCCTTCCATGTTCAGCCTGGGATGACAGGCTGGGATTTCCCACGATTGCTAAACTGCTCTGGTTAAGGACTTTTTAAATTAACTTTTCCCACAAATCTGGATAATTACATTTTCCCTTTATCTCCACTGGTCAGTTCCAACTCACACCTGCAGCTTTCTGGAAAGTATTCTCTGGCTGAGACCAATAAAGCAGGAGGCAGAAGTGTGGTGCTCCTATCCCAAAGAACCCTTAATTCCTTTGGGCTTCCCTGAGGAGCTTTGCCTCAGTTTTGACGCTCCTGAAAAGCCAGGTGTTCATGCATCCACGATGAGTGAGGGCTGGCCAGGTATAAATGATGGAGACATCATACCCTCTAGTGGCAGGAATATCTGTCATGCCAGTGCCTTGGGAGAAGCATTCCAGGATTCTGGAGGCTCATCAGGGACTGCCAAGTAGGTGGGGAACATTACTTAAACTCTCGTGGAGCAATCCTTTATAATATATTGACATCTCAAGAATCAAATAGAAAGATTTGTCCAGAAAAATGAGTGCCAAATTCATGTCCTTAATATCATCAAGAGTGCCCTAAATTGCTGGCTAGTTCAGCACAACATCAACTAGGAATAACTGTAGCAAAGGCACTTTTTGTTGTTATTTTCCTCTTTTTTCTTTTTTCTTTTTTTCTTTTGTTCTTAGGTAATCTCAGCTGCTAACCCAGAATTAACACTAATTGTATGAAATAATGAAGCCAAATATCATCAGACACTTTCTATGCTTGGTTTTCATCAGCAATATATCCTTCAGGGTTAAACAAAAAATAATCTGCAGGAAGCAAAGTGTCCTAGGTTTTGGTAATATTAAAAATATAAACTTAAAAAAATGACTGAGAACAGGAATGGCTTATTACCTGACATTTGAGCTCATATCCCTCTAGGTAGTTTTGTTCTTATACAACAGTTGCCTCAGCAAAGCTATGGGAGGGATAAGCATGTTTAATTCATGCCTGCTCACATATGGGAGGTTGCAGAAAGCTGCTTTGGAGTTTGCTTTTGAAACTCCAGTGTTTGGGGTTTGCTCAGCTATTTGCCGAAGGGCAAGACGACATTCCTGTGGCATGTGCTTTCTTGAATTCCACATAATACACTATTTCTTTCTGCCTAAAACCAGAGGTTAAAAAAAAAAAAAAGGGAAATCCCCCTAGCTTCAAGAAATAGTAAATGTTAGCAAAAGGTAATAGGGCTTTAAACAGGTTCTGCTCTGTGATGAAGCACATATTGTTTCTAAGGTTTGGCACTGGCAAACTGGTGTAACAACCCATCATTTACCGTAGTGCTCATCCAAATCACCATCCCATTTTCAGACTCCCCATCACATCACTCAAAGCAAGGTCGCTGCATTTCAGCACTCTGAGAGAGCTGACAGAGTCACAGTTTTGTTGTTGTCACAGTCCATCCATCTCACTTTGCTGTCCTGCATGAACTAGTTAAGCCAGCATTTTGTATGTAATTAGACATGTCTGGCTAATTTCTGCTCTGTTCATTACAGAGCTCCTCTGAAGAAGATTTACCAAAAGATGGTGTTCAGTTTTGTTGCTTCTTCTGCTCTTGCTGTGAGCCAGAATGCTTCAGTGAAGCCCATCACCACAGGCACACCGCTCTGCACTAATTATTGCACAGCCACCGATGTGCCAGCACTGACCAGTGAAGAAAACAGTAATTATAAGATAATTAAATAAAATAAATAAACTTGATTTTGCCATTTAAAAGTAGCAAAAGATGTCCAGGTGTCTTCAGCCATAATCTCGTATCCTTGTCAAGAGCCGGATTAATTAACATATGAAATGCAGAGTTTTCAGATTTCTTTTTCCAGGGCTGTGCTAATGGTCCAGCTGCCAGCTTTGACCTTGTGTGGCAGGCTGGGGACATACATCTCTGTGCCTCCCCTGTGTCATCCCACCGGGGAGTCCAGGGTTAAATCCCAGAAAAGGCTCTGGCTTGCACAAACAGGGACCAATATCTCTCCTGAGGGGTAACTCACTGGGAGATAATACAGGCACTAATAAATGGCATCTGGGGAAAGACAAGACATCCTTCTAGGTGCCCTTTGGGGGAAAAAAAACTAAGATGACTTTTTGTTTTATTCGGCACCAGAGATCTTGCCCATTTGAGCCTCTTGGCACAAAGCCAGTAGGAATCATGCTTCAGTAGTCCTACTGCTTGTGAAATGGCTAATTTCACAATATATTTGGAAATCCTTGTTAAGGATAGCATTGTTTACTCTCCTCTACAAGGAGAATTCAAAATCCTTGTTATTGTTCAAAATGCTCATTAAAAGGTTATCACGCACTGGCTGAAAAATAACAAAACTGAGAGCAAGGAGCAGGTCTGGCCATGTGTGTGTGATGTAAGGGAAAGAAATCAAGTGCAGAGACTTGGGCAAGCAGAGAAGAGACATTAAGGAAACAAAAACTCAACAGGGATAGAAGATTCCTAGAGAAGAGGAAAAAAGGATTGAGGACATCCACTGGCAGGGTTGAGGGATGTGAAAACACAAGGGACAGGTGAGGCGTGGGAACTGAATATAGATGGAAAGAAGAGATATCAAGACCAAGAGAAAGGGCCTGGGTTATAGTTTTGGAGCTTGGCTGGTGACGTGGTGTCATGATCTGCTATGCGAGCAGGGGTCGTGATGGTTCGTTAACCGATCTCAGAGTGCAAAAGACACAGCAGTGGGGACTTCAACTTAATCAGCAATGCACTTTATTGAAGTGCCAACACAATATGCAATAGATGGAGAGAAAAGGAAACAAAGGATAGAGAGAGAGAGAAGAGGGGACAGGAATATAGCTACCAACGGAGGGACGAGTCCTCGGGGTGTTCTGCCTATAGATCCGTTGTCTTCCGTGCAGAGATCTCAAAGGTGGGAAACTTAGAAAGTCTCTTTATAGTCCTTTTCAGAAGCAAGGGGCAACTGGCCAGAGGTGGAGGAAATCTGCAGCCATTGTTATGAGGCCTGGTGCTTTGGGAAATGGGTACAGAACAGGTCCTTCCAGCGCAGTCCTTCCCACCTTAGCAGCAAGAACGGCGCAGTCCACCGTGACCTGTTTAATGTTCTCCCAGCTCAGGCACACCTGCAGGCAACACCTGGCAGACATCCCACCTCAGCCAGGCCAGGGCTCCTGTGCAAAGTTTTTAAGGTTTCAGTGTCTGTCCTTGTCAATGATTGTGAGGCAGACGAGGGATCTTCGGACCGTCCCTTACACATGGCACTGGAACTCCTCCTGCTTCAGAGAAAAGCTCTCAGCAACTGAAAACCCTCTATGGTCCAAACTTCCCTGGCTTTTTGCAGCTGGTAGAAAGAGGAAACTGAACAAGCTACAAGCTCAAAATGGCCTTTGGAGACGTACTTCTTTTTCTAAGAAATATGGGCATTTCTCATGGCCTGCACTTTTTTCAGATAGCAAATTAAAGTAGGCCTTGCTCCTTTTTTAGTTAACAACAATTATTCAATTGATACCAAGGGATTTAGTCAAGAATGAGACAAAACACTGATGGTCCTCTAGGTAGCTACATTGGCCATAAAAACCACTTAAAAGACAAATAAAACTCCCAAAAATCAGCATCCTAGCTATTACCTTATGCTACTTCTTGGAATATTGTTAGAATAAACCTTATGCCAAGCAAAACATCTTTAAAGAAGGGCAAAAATGCCTTGTGGGCAGAAAGGAGTGAGGAAAATGTGTGAGAAACATCCAGCAGACACAAGGTGAGAGCAGGAGGAGGGAGAGGCAATGCTCCAGGAACCCAAGTAGAGATTTCCTGCAGCCCACAGAGGAGGGCCACTATGGAGTAAGCTTATCCTGATGGACTTCAGGACAATAAATTAAATTTTCATCTAGCCAAGTCTGTTTTGCCTGTGTCAGTGATTGATAAATGTCGTTATCTCAACCCATGAGCTCTTCTGGTGCAGTTGAGGAGGGGGAGTGAGGGAGCAGCTGGGTGGGTGTGTGGCTGCAGGCCAAGCTCAAGCCCTCATAGATGGCTGAGCAGGGCAGAAGTAGAGCACACAACAGCCCAGATCAGTGGGATCTATGCCAGCCTTCTCTCATCCCGTGCAAGGTGCCTGTGCTTTGGGGCATGTCTCTGCTGAGCTAAGTCAGCAACACAGACAGAAAAATACTTAATTCAAAGGACTCCAATCTATTTGAGTTTCCTTTTGAGCCTACTGTCTATTGCACAGCTGAGTGGTTTTGGTCTAAGTAGCTTTTCTTTTCCTGAGAGAATGCTAATTGACTAAATCCTGTGAACTAAAGCCTCTTAATGAAAAGTTCCATTAGAAAATGAGAGTGAAATAATTTAAATTACTTCGTGCCACAGCTTATGGACTGATGAAGGTGAGGACTTATGCTCCTTTTCCAACCATTTCTTTTCTTCTCTGAGGGAAAAATATGTTCTCTCTTTAATTTTCTCCGAGTACTTCACTACATTCTCAATGGCATTTCAGAAATCATTGGTAGATTTTTAAGACATTTTTGTGTCAGCACCAATTCTACCCCTCCCTCCATAATCAGAGAACCTGGGTTTTTTTTCCAGTGTCTTTTTTTTTTCCCTCAGAACCATTTGCTAAAATCTGTAATTTCTTCATCAAGGTGCTTTGACAAAAAAATTATTCTTAGTATAAGAATCTGGATCAGCAATAGTGTGGTCAGCAGGAGCAGGGTAGTGATTGTCCCTCTCTACTGGGCACTGGTGAGGCCACACCTCAAATCCTGTGTCCAGTTCTGAGCCTGTCACTACTAAAAGACGTGTTCTTCACTGAAAGGGTGGTCAGGCACTGGAACGGGCTGTCCAGGGAGGTGGTGGAGTCCCCATCCATGCAGAAATGACTGGATGTGGCCCTTAGTACTCTGGTTTGTCTGACAAGGTGGGGATTGGTCAAAACCTGGACTTGGAAATGGAGGTTTGTTCAAAACTTGATGATTCTGTGATAAATACAAGATCTTTATATTTTCTTGTTGAATTCCCTGTAGTGCTTTTACTCTGTACCCAGATTTTATTTTTTTTTTTCTTAATTCAGGAACAGTTGCAGAGACAATTTTTACCAGATCCAGTATTCTCTGCCAGCCTGAACTGGCCTTTTAGACCGTGACCCTTTTGCATGGATCTAAAGGCAGAAGGGCCAAGGGAGCCACTCCAACCCTTTCACAAGCACCAGGGACTATGGATGGGGCCTTGCCTTTCTTTGGAGGAAAAGTCCTTGTTCCAGTCCTTCCCTCTGCAGTGCTTCAGAGGGCACAGAGAAGACCAGGTGTGCCCAGACACCCGCTCCCATGAAACTCTGAGGGATGCCATGCTGGCCACAGCCACGATGCCACATGGGATTTTCCATGGAATAATGTTCCTGCTCACTGCCAGCACCACAGAGCTGCTCCCTGAAGGCAGCTGCTGCAGCACCCTGTATTTTTATGTTTGAAGTGTGAGGTGATGGCCCTGTCTGTGTGACTGAGTGGGAGCCATGTGAACATGCAGAAGAAATTATTCTCTTGGCTGCAGGGCAGCTGCTCAACAGGGCAAGTCCCGGAGGTTTGCAGCTGTTTCTGATCAGCAAAGTTTGCACGGGAGCAGGAAACCCAAGACACCCTCCTGCCACTGGTGTTGTACCAAGAGGAGCCCTCAGAGCATTTTCAGGAGACCTGCAAAGAAAACAAGCAAAGCAATGTTTTACCTTGTTGGGCAGTGTTAGCACTTGACAACATAATAAGTCACAAATGACTTTAAAGCTTCCTCCACAGAAACTTTCTCTAACAATTTGCATCACAGAAGCCTTAGAAATTTATCTTCTGCCCCTTCAAAAGAAGGTTGTGAAAGGAAGTGAACGTGTGAGCCGTGCTACTCTGAGTATATCCCTCTTGTCTCAGCCACGGTGATTTTATCTTCACCAGCACTACCTCAGCAGGGAGATGAAGAGTTTCCAGGAACAGATAACAGGACAGCAGATTCCAAGCTGGAACAAAGGATAGCCTGCTCAACAGTCAGCTGATTTTTACTGGCTGTAACCTAGGCACTGGGATGCAGGGAAAGAAGAACATCAAGTTGAGTTTATTGGCTCCTGACAGGGCATTCCCAAGGCTGGGGCTGGAACAGCCCTGACTTTCCACGGAGGATTCCATCACTTCAGGAAAAAAGATCAGGATCAATAACTTAATTTCCTGTGATTTACTGAAATCAATTCCACACCACGACCTTCAAGACAGGTGGACTGTGTTAAAAACAAAGTAAAACAAAACTAAACCCAGCAAGGACGTCAATCTGATTCTGGATAAGAGGAGGTTTTATAAAGTACTAGAAAGAGAAAACAGTTTGCCTCAACATTTGTGTGCAACATGGGAATCCATCTACCTTTCAGTAACTTACACAACTTTTTCCATTTGGAAATATTTTTTTCCCTTGTTCTTGCTCTTTCCCTTGTGTCCTGAATTCTTCTTATCCTTTCTCATTTCCAGAGCTGCTTCTTCCATTTTTCCACATTTTAACAGTGCTAAGAAGTAGCCACTTAGTGCTGGACAGAAGCATATTTAGGGACTATCAGTGGAGTTAATATGGAACAGATAGAAAAAACCTCACAATAAAATAGCAACAATCTGTCTAAGGCCCAGTTCCCTGCATTTACAGCTGGAATAAATTGTGTTTCACTCACTGAGATGTAGCAGGGTCTGCTCTGCCCACCACTGGTTCTATTGAGGGATCTTCCTTTCCTGCAGGTAGTAAAATATCTGGCAAAGAGATCTCAGGAAAACAATTTTTTGCCTTATCTTATGTGAGGTGTCAGAGAACTGCCCCACGTTAGAAAAGTGAGAAATTGAAATGCCTGGAAATGTTCAGCTGAGATGGAGGGTAAATACAAGAAAATGTCTCAAGCATTTGAAAAAGAATGAGTTGTGTGAAGTAATTATATTGTTCATGGTAGTGCATAACAAAATAATGATGGATATCTAATGACATTTAGACACAGGAAGCTTCAAAGTGTCAAAAGCTCTAAAAAAATCTTGTAAGGCTTAAGTACAATGAGAAACTAAGGGTCAGAGAAGCCAAAAATTTAATCAAATTCAGAATAAGATTGAATATTTATATGCATATTCATAACCATTTGAAAATACAACAAATACTGTGCCACATAACACAGATCAAGATTTTAATGGGAGGGGAGAGGAAAGAGGAGAGGAGTGGAGCGGAGCGGAGCGGAGCGGAGCGGAGAGGAGAGGAGAGGAGAGGAGAGGAGAGGAGAGGAGAGGAGAGGAGAGGAGAGGAGAGGAGAGGAGAGGAGAGGAGAGGAGAGGAGGCTGAAAGGGCTAAAACCAAGGGGAAAAAAAGGTCCTCTGTCAAAAAGAAGAAAAGAAAAAAGAAAAGAAAAGGAAAGGAAAGGAAAGGAAAGGAAAGGAAAGGAAAGGAAAGGAAAGGAAAGGAAAGGAAAGAAAAGAAAAGAAAAGAAAAGAAAAGAAAAGAAAAGAAAAGAAAAGAAAAGAAAAGAAAAGAAAAGAAAAGAAAAGAGAAAAGAAAAAAAGAAAAGAAAAGAAATCCCCTGAAGAAAAAATAAAAAAAAAACAAGAAAAATAATCCCTTTTAAAGGAGTTGCTCCATTAAATGATTCCAAACAGGGCCTCTGCCAGACTCCACTCCCTTGTAGTAACACAAATAGAATGATTCACTTTCACTGAGTCAAGAGCTCAGAGGTTGCCAGTAACCACTGTATTTCATAGGCTTTTCAGAGTCAGTAGGAAACAGCAAATTAAGGATCAGTTAAGGCTTTTATACACACGAGGCTTGCCACAATATAGAGGAGGGATCACACATCCTTACAATTGTGGTGGCTTCTAAACACACCACTCCAAAGGAGAGCTCCAGTGGTTTGTGGAAAAAGATGTTTCCCCTTGTTTCTCTATGTAATACTCACAACATTGCTCTTGCCATGGCTCTGATCTGGTTTTCTCTTCCTACCCCCCAAAAATACTTTCAGGTTGTTGGCAATGCCTGTCACGTAACGTTTCTGCCTTTCCACTCTTTCCCTGGACATCAGCAGGTGCAACAAGGGAGAAGGAGGAGTTCTCCAAAGCCTTTTCCCCATTTATTGCAACTGCCTGTAGCTCAATGCACAAAGTCCTTCAGAAGCCAGTACAGAATAACAAAATAATTTAGGTTGGAAAGACACGTGGCCCCTGAGCAGTTCATAGTAAATATTGAATTTGAGCCCTTGATCTGGGCGGTATCTGGGCAAATTTTGAACAGCTCCAAGGACAGAGACTTTATAACTACTCCAGGAAACTGTTCAAGTGTTTCACCACCCTTGTGGTCCTTTTATCTGATCAGGCTTTCTTTAGCTTTAACAAGACTTAGGAAGCCTGGAAAAGGAAACAAATCCCTCCATAGTTTCCAGATGAGCCATTGGAAAGACCCCACAAAGACTCTGCTGATTTTCCATACTAAATGAGACTTGTTTGACTTGGTTTTACTTAGCCTCTTCTACATGGCCAATCTTGACTCCCCTCAGCACCTACAATGCCCCAACTGAGGGACAGAGATGCCATTGGCAACACATCCATGTGCCAGAGCTGTTTCCCTGCAGGAGTCACTCCAGCCTTGGTTCCGAGGGTGCAGCCTGCATTAAGAGTTGCTTGCTGTTCTCCATCCCTTCCCCAGGGGAGCAGGATTACAAGATTAGCTGATTACTCCGCTGCTGGGATTGGGAATTTAGCAGGAATCCCGCAGTGGTCTGGCTGGCATCAGGGTTTACATACTACAATCAGTTGTATGTGAAACCACTGCAAACTGTTTTCTTTATACCCTGCATTTACTACAGCTCAACACAGATATTATGTTCTAGCCTAAGCATTGTTAATTTGAACCCTAACACTCTTCTTTTAAAAAAAAAAAAAAAAAGAAAAAGAAAAATCAAATCAGTTCTAATGTACAGAAAACATCAAATTTCAGTTTTCAAAGAAGCCAAATCGTAAGAACTTATTTGATTAAGAGCAACAGGGAAAAGTGTTTAATGTGCACACCTTTTAGGTTTTTCTTAACTATCTGGCAATAGTCTAGATATTCTGGATGTTCTGTCTTAATAAGTAATTCTGGGGAGGGGAAAAATCTCAACACCATTAATATTGCTCAGGACAACTTAAATCAGGGAGGAATCCTCAAATTTGGTGATTTTACTCCCTACACTGACTGTTCCTTAACATATCACCATAATGTGTTTGCCAAACCAGGCTTAACCAAAGAGACAGAGAGAGGAAGAATCAGCCAGCAGCAACTCAGGACCAGCTGCTGTGAGATTCCACCTCTATTTTCTCCGTTGAGGAAACCAAGTCTTTTCTGGGATGTGCTGTGACACAGGCATATTGGACTTGCTGCCTTTCCTGTTCCTCCTCTAAGCTCTTAACTCTCCACACATGTAAATGCAGAGAGATTTGCCCTTGGTTTCCAAACCACAGCAATTCTACAGAGTCCTTGATAGTTCTGAGAGGACTACAAAGGCTAGGGAGTGCTGGAAAAAGGAGCTCCTCAGGAGATTTTCAGATTGCGATTTCTGCCCAGACAAACTTCTCTGGGTTTGGTTCCCAGCCTCACAGTTTGCATGCTGGAGGAATTCTGTCATTGCATAAAAAATAAAAACAGCAACAAGAAGAAAAATGTATTTATGAGTGGGCGATTAAAACTTCTTTTATTGTGCTGGTGGGTAGAGCTGTCCTAACTCAACAGGAGGTGCTCACAACTCCAAGCATTTAAAAATATTTTCCTTAGGAACATGTAGGACAAGGAGGTGAATCTGAACTAGAGGAAAGGCCAGGCTTAGTCACCTCATTTCTATCCCTCCTATAGGAGTCCAGGGACTTGGTCCTTTTCCTTTCATCACTGAAAACAGTGCTTGGCAGAGATCCTGAAATCAACAAGAGGATGACTCCCAACTTTAAGAGCTTAGCGAACTTCTCTTAAGGTTAGAAAATAGTTTTCAAACACAACTGCTGAGTTTTTAAAATGGCCATCATGAATAAAAGAAATCCCAAACTACCAACATTTTTGTAGGACTTCAATTTGGTTCTTAAAAGCACTATTATTACCTCATTTTGAAACTCTCTTTTCCTATTGTTGATGTATTACAAAAAAGTTGTTCCACAGCAGTTTGTCAAAATTTAGAATTGATGTTTTATTTTTCTCCAGGATGTTTGTGAAAACTACTTTTGGTCTAGTATTGTAGGGTAAGATTAAGTTTGCTCTTAATGAGCTTTCTAATTTAATTTTTCTTTTTCATTATTCAAAGGCAGCTGAAATGATAAAGTTCAAACACGACCCATTTATCAGTCTTACTTTTCAAGCCAAATCTAAGAAAACATATTACATTAGTTTGAAAGCTTGTCATTTTATAGTTTATTTTCTAAACATGTATATTTAAAAATGCCCTTAATTTCCAAACTTTGCCCCAATCCCTAGATCTGGAGATATCCACTCTGCTGTCAGTTCTACATTGAAAATGCTAGAAAAAGATCTAGAAACTGAGGATTCAGTATTCAATTATCAAATCAAGTAGCAAGAGATAGATGTATTTTATTAACAAATCCAAACAATTTTTTAAACAGAAAAGAAATACAACCATAAAATATGTAATGTTAGGTGATCAATAAAGAGCTGAAACGGTATGTTTGCATGAAGGATGTTGTCGTGGTTTGGCACCCACAAGAGTCCCTTGTTCACCCTCCCCTGCCACAGCTGGGCAGAGGAGAGAGAGGGGAAAAAAATTAACAAATGCTCCATGAGTTGAGATAAGGATCAGGAGAAAACACTTCAAGGGCAAAATAGGCTCAACTTAAAGTTACAAAGTGAATTTATTGTTAACAGAATCAGAAGAGGAGAATGATTAGTAAAATAAGCCCTTAAAACACATTTTCCCCCAGCCCCTCCCTGCTTTCCACCGACAGCACAAGTAGACAGGGCCTGGGGGTTTGGTCAGTCCATCACCGAGATTTCCTTCTGCTGCTCCAGAAGAGGAGTCTTCCCCGGTGAGGCCGTGGGTCCCTCCCACAGGACACGGTTCTCCTGAACTTCCCCGGCGTGGGTCCCCTCTCAGGAGCAGCAGCCACACCAGCCCTGCTGCAGCGTGAGCCCCTCCCAGGGCACACAGCCCCTCAAAACTGCTGTGAGCCCCTGCCAGGGCACATGGCCCTCCCAACCTGCTTAACGTGAGCCCCTCCCAGGGCACAGAGCCTTCCCAAACCTGCCGTGAGCCCCTCCCCGGGCACACAGCCCTCCCAAACCTGCCGTGAGCCCCTCCCCGGGCACACAGCCCTCCCAAACCTGCTGTGATGTGGCTCTCTCTTCCCACGGGGTGCAGTGCTCCAAGGACAGGCTGCTCCTCACTGGAAGCAGGGCCCTCTCTTTCCACCTGGACTCCCCAGAGGGTCACAGGCTCCTCCAGGCATCCACTTGCTCCTGAATGGGCACCTCCCCCAGGGGCTGTGGGTGGATCTCTGCATCCCCCGTGGATCCCCAGGGGCTGCAGGTGGATCTCTGCATCCCCCATGGATCCCCGTGGGCTGCGGGTGGATCTCTGCATCCCTCACGGACCATGGGCTGCAGGGGCACAGCTGCTTCACCGTGGTCATCACCACGGCGTGCAGAGGAACCTCCGCTCCGGTGCCTGGAGCACCTCCTGCCGCTCCTTCTGCACTGCTCTTGGTGTCTCCGTGTTGTTTCCCTCATGTGTTCTCATCGCCTCCTCTTCTCTGACTAGAAGCAAAACCTTGGGACTTTGTTTTGATTTTCTTCTTAAATCTATCATCACAGAGGTGTTACCAACCTCTCTCATTGGCCCAGTTCTGGCCAGCAGCATGTCCATCTTTCAGAGCCATCAGGGACTGCCTCTGCTGGACTTGGTGGAAGCTTACAGCAGCTTCTCACAGGAGCCGCCCCTGTGGCCCCACTACTACCAAAACCCAGGCCATGCAAAACCAATACAGATGTGTTTGTGTTTATATTTACAAGTGTCTCAGGCAACACAGCTCCAGTCTAGTGAGCCTTAATATAATCTCCATGACTCTGGTTTTGTAGGATCTGCAGTTTAAATTGGAACAGTTGAAAAAAACTTCCTCCCCAAAAGGTATGAGGACAGTTTCTTCTTTCTATTGTGTTTTTAGGTATCAATTCTTATTTAAAATTGCTTTCAAATGCTTGGTGTTTTAACCAGCTGGAAATAAACAAGGAGTACCCCAACTCCTTGCTTCTGAATTCTCAGTAGAATCAAACAGAAAAAAATGGGAATATCCCCACTGGGTCCAAAGAAATCTTAGGTTTTTTTCAGATAAAAACTGAGCAATTATTCAGACTTATTTAGAACAATCACTTAAAATTTAAAAGTCTTATTTTGAAACAGCTCCAGATTCAACACTAACAGAGGAATGAAGCCAAGAGTTGTGCTTTTACATTTTCCCTCCTGATTAAGGTGTGTTCAACTCCCATTCCCTCCATTATGAAACTGGTATTGATCTGCCTCCAAAGCAGAAGCTATTCCTGTGATGAGGAATTTCAGCATGATGAGAGGGATTGACAGGACTGATAGCAATCAGTTATTCACCCCTGGGTGAGGGAATTGGTAATGAGAGTGGCAAGTTAATGAGCATTTAAGTGTTGGATCTGAGATCTGGGAAAGATTTCTTCAGAGATTATTAAAAAACATGGTAAATCTTTGGCAACAAAATCACCACCTGAGTCAAAGGGACATCAACAAGGAGAATAATCACATCTCCCACCTGCCAACTTTTCACTCAGTGGCTCCTGTCAAGTCAGCTTAGAAGTATGTCTCTGCAGAAGGATTGTGTTCAGTTTCTAAAACAAATAAACATGCAACCAAATGTCTTCATCATATGAAACACTGCAGACTGACATCAAGCAGTTTTATTCTGAGGACAGCAGGTCCTCCTCCAGGATGAGGGGGATCCAGGTTGGTGGTAGCCCAGTTGTGGTTTCTAACTCCCATACGGGGGCTGGGGCAGGACTGGCATCTCAGGTTAAGACGTTACATGGGTGTTTCTCATGCCTAATGTCTCACATACCTCTTAAACTTCGAATCTTAGAATCACAGAATCATAGAATGGCCTGGGTTGGAAGGGATCTTAAAGATCTTCCAGTTCCAATGTCCTGCCATGGGCAGGGACACCTTCCACTGTCCCAGCTTGCTCAGAGCCCCATCCAGCCTGGCCTGGAACACTTCCAGGGATGGGGCAGCCACAGCTTCTCTGGGCAACCTGTGCCAGGGCCTCAGCACCCTCACAGGGAACAATTTCTTCCTCATATCCCATCTAAACCTGCTCTCTGTCAGTGTGAAGCCATTGTCCCTTGTCCTGTCACTACAATTCCTGATGAAAAGTCCCTCTCCAGTTTCCCTGTATTCCCTTCAGGCACTGGAAGATGCTGTGAGGCCTCCATGCACCCTTCCCTTCTCCAGGCTGAACAGCCCCAATTTTCCCAGCCTGTCTCTATAGGGGAGGTGCTCCAGTCCCCTTGTCACCTTTGTGGTCTCCTCTGGACTTGGTCCAACAGTTTCGTGTCCTAACTTATTGTGGTTTTATACAAAATTTTCCAAACATATTCTGATTTTGTACACAAATTTCCAAACATAGGCTCCCCAGACTAAGCCTCTGAGCTGAGCTGAAGCCATCTCCTTAATCAGAAGTAGATGTGTTCAAAAGGAGATTGTCACCCCACAAGCCATGTCTTTGGTACATGCAGTTCAAGACTTGACACTGGTTTGGCAGACAAAAAATCCCCAAAAAGTGGTTTTTTAGGAACTTTGACTCATATGGTCTGTAGGCCCCATCCTGCTTTAAATCAGCATAAATTTTAACAACATTGTTCTTTATCTCACATAGAAACATAAATGAAGAAATGTGGAAAGGAACAGAACAACTTCTAAAAGCAAAAACTGGATGCTCCTGGTGCCTGAGGACTAAATCCTGGGGTTAGTGAGTCCAGCCTGCTCTTTCTGTTTCCAGGAGACAGTTCCTATCCTCTCCCTAAACAAAGAGGTATCAGTTTCCAGAGCCAAATTCCCAGAATTTGGGAGCCAACAAGAACAAAGACAAACAGAAAATAATCTGTCAAGACAGTTTGCATAACATAACACATAAGCATGGAAATTCTTCCCACTTTAGTGTATTCTGTTATTCATCAGGAGGGGGAAAAAAAATAAGGCTGCTTTCAGCAGCTCATCTAGCATTTCTCTCACCTGCATTGATGCACATCACTCTCAGGCCTTCCTTAAGTATAGACAGAAACAACCCAGAGATGTATAAAACAATTCTTCTGAGGAGTGTGGCTAGCAAGAAACGGGTGAGAGAACTGGGATTGTTCAGTCTGGAGAAGGGAAGGATTCAGGGTGACCTCATTGTGACCTTCCAGGACCTGAAGGGAGCCCACAGGAAAGATGGAGAGAGACTCTTGGCAAGGGTCTGGAGTGACAGGACAAGGGGCAATGGCTTCACACTGACAGAGAGCAGGTTTAGATTGGATATGAGGAAGAAATTGTTCCCTGTGAGGGTGCTGAGGCCCTGGCACAGGTTGCCCAGAGCAGCTGTGGCTGCCTCATCCCTGGCAGTGTCCAAGGCCAGGCTGGATGGGGCTCTGAGGAGCCTGAGATAGTGGAAGGTGTCCCTGCCCATGGCAGGGGATGGGAACTTCTTTAAAGTCTTTTCCAATCCAAAAAATTCATTAATCTATGACTTTATGGAAGTGGTGTGTTAGTTCCAGCAGTTCAATCATCTTTGTCAACCAAACAGTGTCTTCCCCTCCTATTCTGTCACCTCTGCTCTACAGAGCAGCTGTGAGATAGTATGAAGTGAACAGGAACATAAGGTTTTATTGCTATTTTCCCTAATCTCCCTTTATTAGAGCAAATCCCTGTATTCTTAGGGATTAGGGTCAAGCAAGGCTGTTGGGCTTTCAGCCACACTGCTGCTAGCCCTGACACTCAGGCATTGAATGGAGAGTAAAAAGAAATTCTTTGCACCCAAATCAGAGATCAGACATTAAATGGCTCAAAGTACCATATGCCAAAACCTCTTTAGCGCCTGATGAACAGTTCCTATGAGTGCTGTCCTAGAGACAGTCACTGATTATTTCCAGCTTATTTTATAGAAGCTCCAGGCTTCCTGAAGCAGAAATCTCCCCTCAGCAAAACAGAGAGTGTAACAGCACAGGCTCAGAAGCCAAAAGGCAGAGAAATTAAGCAGTGCCCAGCAGCCACACCACAGAAACCTCTGGTTTGCTGAGGTTTATTGTGTGGTCATAATATAAAATCTTGCTACATTTTAATTGTGAGAACCATGTGGGGAAGTGGGAATGGTATGTATTCTTAAATGGAGGACACAGTAAGACCAGAGTGTGTTTTCCTGAGACAGTCTGCCCTAAATTACAGCTTGAGTACCTGTCTGAAAGCAGATGATCAGGTCACAGGAGGAATGTGGAGCAGCTGAAAGGGTATTTTCTGGGGGGGGTTGGCCATCTGACCCTGGCTGGACACCAGGTGCCCACCAAAGCTGCACTCTCACTCCCCTCCTCAACTGGACAGTGGAGAGAAAATATAACAAAAGGTGCATGGCTTGAGATAAAGATGGAGAGATCAGTCACCAGTTAATGTCCTGGGCAAAACAGACTCAGCTTGGGGAAATTAGTTCAATTGTGTACCTGTCAAATCAGAGTAGGATAATGAGAAGCAAAGCAAATAATAAAAACAACTTCACCCCGCCTCTCCCTCCTTCCTGTGCTCTACCACTGCCCTTCAGTGGAGCAGGGAGATGGGGATTGGGAGTTATGGTCAGTTCACCACACTGTTTCTGTTGCTGTTCCTCCACGAGGAGAGGAGTCCCTCTTCTGCTCCAGTGTGGGGTTCCTGCCATGGGAGATATGAACTTCTCCAGTGTGAGTCCTTCCTATGGTCTGTAGTTTCTCACAAACTGTTCCAGCATGGATCTCTTCCATGGTCCTTCAGGAAAAGGCTGCTCCAGCCTGAGTCCCTCCCACAGGGTCACAAGTGCTGCCAGCAAACCTGCTCCAGCCTGGGCTCCTCTCTCCACAGGTTCTACCAGAACCCTGCTGCAGGGTGGGCTTCCCACAGGGTCACAGCATCCTTTGGGAATCCCCCTGCTTCAGCAAGGGCTCCTCTAGGGGCTGCAGGTAGATCTCTGCACTCCCATGGGCTCCACCATGGGCTGCAGGGGAATCCCAGCTCTGACTCCTGGAGCAGCCCCTCTTCTCCCTCCCCACTGCCCTGGGTATCTGCAGGGATGTTCCTCTCACATGTTCTCACTCCTCTCCTCTCTGGCCACAGTTGCCTCTCCACAACGTCTTTTCTTACTTCTTAAAAATGTTGTCGCAAAGGTGCTCCCACCATTCTTGGTCTGCTCAGCCTTGGCCAAGGGCACATCTGTCTTGGAGCTGCCTGGAATTGGTTATCTTGGAGATGGGGGAAGCTTCCAGCAGTTCCTCACAGAAGCTGCCCCCGGAGCCCCCCTGCTACCAAAACCTGGCCATGCAAACCCCATGCAGTGTGTGGGCCCCTGCGAGAGAATCAATATGACAGAGCCAAACTGTAATTGGCCAACTGGAGAGTAAAACAGATTTAACTCCATGAGATATAGCCTGTGCTTGAAATAAAACACCTGTGCTGAAAGGAGGCTCTCCATGGAGCAGGAAAAAAACAGATAAGTCTTGAAGTTCTCTTATCCAGTGCATTATTTCTCCCTTACTCATGCTAAGAACCAAAGATGGCTTTTGCTCCTCTCTCTTCTCCACGAGATGTCATCATCTCTCTCCTGCCAAAGAGAAATCCTACCTACCCCTGGCTTCTAGCTCTTAAAACCACATAAATTTTCAATGAAAGAGGGGCAGAAATGCAGAGCCTCCCTCTCCTGTGTGCCCTTATCACTAACATATGAGGTCATGTTTACACATCTTACCTCCATCTCCTGAAGAATATTTAGGAAGACTGTTAAAAGGGCAGCTTTAGTAATGAAGCCCATGCCAGAGTAAGTGGCAATTATGACATGAACCAGGGTATGGGAGACTCTCCCAGAAGGGCTTGTAAATTTGGTCTCCCATAGGGTGAGTGCCCTTAATTTTAGTTTTTCCAAATGGTAATCTGGGCCTGGAGAGGTAGATGAAAGTTAGGACATTTCTAAAGAGTAGAGGAAGGAAGGAAGGAAGGAAGGAAGGAAGGAAGGAAGGAAGGAAGGAAGGG
>JACBWW010000009.1:30626599-30642083 GCA_020086605.1 Lanius collurio | reverse complement strand
ACATTTTCAAGCCAAGGTCATTCCTGAAGCTGATCCACCAAAACACAACGAGGAAATCAATTTTATGTGAGAGATATGAGTGTCCCATTGCACAACACTGATGAAATTGCTGTGCTAACTCTTCAATCCTAATATCCAGGGTCATGGGCCTGGAAACAAAAGTCAGTTATAGCACAAGTTTCTTTGGCTGGTGTTAAAAGCAACCAGTATAAAACTGCAACTTGAAAAGCTTTTAAACCTTTCTCAAATAAAGTGGATATAAATGCACCCCAGTTCACACCAGATGCAACAAGGCAAACAGCTGGTCCTGCAGTTCTGAAGTCTGGGCTGGAAACACTTCTTTATTCCTAGTCAAAATCATTAAGTTAAAAGAGAAAATGGAAATAATCCATTAACAAAGGCAACCAGCAAGATAAAAGCCAGAATGGACTAAAGGGTTGTGAATACGAGCGAGTTTAGATTAAAGGCCAATGAAATATGGAACCCAGCCCCATATAGATTTACCTGGCTCACCTTGTGAAATGTCAGGGTAATAGGCTGTTGCTGCAAAGATAAGCAGGGCTGTGGTCTGAAGAGGACTGCTTAACAATGGGAACCTTCTTAGAAAAGTTTTCTATTGTACACATAAATCAGCTGCCATTGTCTTCCTTTATTAAAAAAATCTTGTCTTGGATTCTGAGATTGCAAAAGCCCTCTCAGTTTAATCTGTTCTATTCAGTCTATATTTTAAACTACATTTTAAGCAAAAGAAATTTAAACATATCTTGTTTTTTTAACTGGAAAAAGCTTCATGAAAGGTCCCAGCTAATTCTTGCTGCTAGGCACAATGAGGCATAGCAAATGAATGCAGAGGGCATTTCCAGATGGTGAATCAGTTTTTTAGTGATAGCCATCAGTGAAATCCCCATCGTACTTGAAAGGCAGCATGGAAAGCACTGGGTGTTTGTGTCAGGGAGAAGAGATATTAGATCTCCTTACTCTTAACCAAACCACTGGAGAAGCACAAAGGGTGCACTTGGAGTCAGCCCCAAACAAAGGCAGAAAATCTCTTCTTACAACAGCAAATTTGTATGCAGTCTGTGCAGAAAGGTATCAAGTGAGCTGGGCAAACCAGTGTGTCTGTTCCTTAAAAAGCTGCATTTCTTTCCCACTTTATTGAGGAATTGCCCGCAGGAGGCCCATGTGTTCCCCATGCAGCATTTGCTATGGCCCTGAAAGCAAAGGCTCATTCTGCACGATGAGGAACCCAGAGTAGGACTTGCTTGGCTTTCCATTTAAAGCAAATAGAAATAGGGAAGATGTTTATTACAACATCCACTGTAAGGTGTTACAACAAAAATGCTTTAGGTGACAGAGCCTTTATCAGGTGCTGATAAAATGTTTCATGACATCACCATTCATAGCTGGAAGCAGATGAATAATATTCAGGTGTGTAACCTTGATCAGCCTGGAACTTAGAGCTCATTTTACCAAGGCAAACCACTTAAGATAGTATAATTAACATTTCCAGTATGTTACCTCTTTAGTAATGATCTCTATATACTAGGATGTGGATAATATGTATACTAATATATATCAATTGCATGATTCATACAATATCTCAACACAGTAGTAATGTTATGGGCAGTCACTGCATGCTGCTGCACAACAGTTTTTTAATAACAGAACTGGAATCAAGTTTATTTAAATCAAGGCCATTGGAATCAGTGACTTCATTAAATAACCTAAATCCCATTTATGTAAATTACTGGTTAATTTTTTTTTTTTTTTTTTTTTAACATGCCCTTTATGAAGTGGGCCAGTCTTGGTAAAAAAATCTGTTCAGATCTCAATTTCTGTATTTTCCAAGTGTGGAGACTTTAAATGTGAAATTTTCAGAATCTGGAAAGCTGGTTAATGACATTAAATAACATTTAAAGATAGTGAGTACTCTACTGCTTTTCAAAAGAGAATACTTTGAAACATCAAGAAAACAGCAAAAGCCTTGCAAAAATCTAGCAACTAGTTAGCATTTTTGGCCTCTCTCAGTTAGGTATGAAAAATTATTTATTTATTTATGTGTTTATATATTTATTTATTTATTACTTGACAACACAGTAGTCCCTGGATGTCACCAAACAAAATCTTCTGCCTTTCCTTTGATGCTTTGTGTAGTTATCCAGTCCCATGACTTACTAAGTCCTTTGAAGTAGCAGGGGTTAGAAAACTTAAGCCCAACTCCAATGTCTATTTCCAGAGCTCATGTGCCATATTTCCTTTCTTAGCATGAAAAAAGTACTTAAAAGTACTTAGCAGGAGAAAAAGAGCTTTTCAGGAGCAGTTCTTTTGTCACTCTGGCTGCTCTTACCAACAAGTGGTTGTCTGGTCAGGGATAACATGACAGGAATAATCTGCAAAGAGGACACATCTTATTAAAGCTGTGGCCACCCACTTTGCTCCCTTACTCCATCTGGCTTCCCACACATCCTGCCTGCCAATCCTTTATTGTGCTAACAGGAATAAAGAAGAAGCAAACATGAAGTGGCAGACATAGAATTTCCCTCTTATCACAGGAGCCATAAAAATCGAGTTTTCAAAATTGGATCCAACAGAAGGTCCCCATTATTAAGTTTGGAATTGGTTTTCACAGGGACAGCAATGGGAAGTTGAAATTCACCTTTCTCATAAAAGACATAGATTTGAGGTGAGCATTGATTACCATTTGTGGGTTTTCTTTTTCTCATGAGGTAGAAAAGCACATTTTTCTGCTGCTTTTGGTTTCCCTGGTTACTTGAGCAAGTTACTTCTTGAAGTTTTTATGGTTTGTGGCATCACATTACACAAACATGAGTTATTATTGATGCACCACAGCTTTGAGCCTCTGAGAATGATAAGTAGAAAGAAAATCCCCTTTTGATGTAGCAGTTGCTGAAAATTCCTCCTGAGGTCACTCCTGTTCACAGCAAGGACAGACTTGTCAAGGGGTATTTTTAATGCCTTGGCTAGTTTCCGTGTAAATATTAATTGGTGGGTCCTGCACAAGTGAGTGCATCACTAAGTTTTCACATGCTAATATTGGGTAATCCAATGTGTCAGCCCCAGTTGCAGAGACTTCGAGAGACTGGACACACTGGGTTCAGCACCATCTACCCTCCCCCTCCGCCCCAGCAATATTGCAAACTTCCAACAATTCTCACGATGAAGCTATAACAAGTAGAGCTTGGATCAGGTATCCACATCTGGGTTTTCTCAAAGTAATCACATGTAAATGGGATGGGGGCAGAGCATTGAGCTACAAAGCAGCAGCCCATGTTTCAGAGGTGAGAGCAAACACTCAGTTTTGGTCCTTGAAACAAGAATCAGCAGCAGCCTGTGTACCTCCAGCTGGAGACTGAAAAAGAGGGGTTTAAGGAGTTTGCCCAGTTTCCTGTACAACAGCACGATGCATTTGTGTGCATAAATAGCCACGTAAAAAGGCTGTGAGAATTGGGATTGGCTTTGAGGTGGCCTCTTTGTGGCCTTGTAGGACCTAAAAGGAGGTCACAGGAAAGACAGAGATTCTTGACAAGGGCCTGGAGTGACAGGACAAGGAGCAATGGCTTCACACTGACAGAGAGCAGGTTTAGATTGGATATTGGGAAGAAATTCTTCCCTATGAGGGTGGGGAGGCCCTGGCACAGGTTGCCCAGAGAAGCTGTGGCTGCCCCATCCCTGGCAGTGTTCCAGGCCAGGTTGGATGGGGCTCTGAGCAAGCTGGGATAGTGGAAGGTGCCCCTGCCCGTGGCAGGGGGTTGGAAGTGGATGGTTTTTAAGGTTCCTTCCACCCAAACCATTCTGTAATTCTATGATTTATACAAAAACACTCTCACAGATCTCAAAGTCCATCAGCCTGGGAAGTCTGCACAAGCAGCCAGCCTAGCAAAAGTGACATTCCACTTTTGAAGGAGTGCAGAAAAGAAATGCATTGTGCTGGCTGTGTGCTCTCAGCTGTAAAACCCCACAGCTGAATAACCAGTTCTGAATTCCAGGGATATTGCAGATATTGGATAGACCCTGTCAGACCTTGCACAAAGTGCCGTTAAGGTTAGAGGCGGGGGACAAAGGACCTCCAGGATGAGGTGGAACCTCTTCCCTGTTTCTGGCCCTAAGGGCTGAGAGGTGAAAGACTGTGGGTGGGTTCAGAGCACACAGCCCCATGGCAACGGCAGCAAGAGGCACTTCAATGAGAGAAGTATTAAGTGCCTTGGACACCTATTAATGAAATGATGATAAAAATAGTGTTAGGTCATGTGAAACTGCACAGAACGATGCTGTTTATACTCGGGCAGTTGAAGCAACCAATGAACTGTGTGGTTTCAGCTTCTTGGTTTGTTTCAAGTGTGATGACCCTTAAAATAGACAAAAATATATTTGTTGATACTGGGCATAAGACATCCTTCCAAGCCACAAATGCATCCCCCTATTTCTAACCTTCCCAAAGGGGCAGGACTGAGGTTACAGATTTAGGTGCCTGCCATTTTAGATGGCCAGTTCTGGAAATGAAGAAAAACCCACAGGGTCACACAAGTGATTTTTGGTGGAGCTCAGATTGGACTCAGGATGATTTGATATCTTACAGCACCCCAGTTCAGCAACTGTTTCACTGGGATGATGATGTAAAAACCCAATTGTTTTGGGGTTTGTTTTTTTCTTTTTTTGCTTTGTTTGTTGGGTTTGGGGGTTTTTTTGTCTGTTGTAATAATGTGGAGCTACCTTGCTTTCTATCAGGAGAGATCATTTCTACTTAAAAATTGCTCACGAAAAAGAAATCAATCTTCAAGAAGTCAAAAAGGATTTTCTCAAACAGATTTCACATTACACAGGATAAATTGGCTAATAGTTTTATTCCAAATTTGGATTATCCTTCCACCTTGTTTTCCTGAGAGTACAGCTTCACCAGAATGCTAAATCATGATATAAATGTGCGTATCAGATCTGAATAATATATCCAGTTCAAAACCAGAAATAAGCATTTTCTTTCCTGAAGCACCTAATGCATTTTTTCCTAAGTAAAAAACATCCTCTTAATATACTGTTAGATTAATATGTTTGGGATTTGTTGTTTGTTTTGTTTGGGTTTTTTTTAAATTTTAGTTTGAAGGCTACTAATACATGCCTGACCTCAAAAGAATATTTTCTTTAATTAGAAAATGCTCCTAGCTAGAGATGTCAAACCCCAGTTTCAAATAAGGAATGCCTAGTTAAACAAGCCAAAGAGGAAAATCTCTTAATCCATAACTTTAATCATAACAGATATTTTACATAACCAAAAATGTACTTAAATCAAATTGCTGTCCAAATCAAGGAATAGGGAATAATTTACTTGAAATGAATCTATAAAGGATAGTCTGACTGCTGTTTTAGCCCAAGGAGTCCTTACTCTGAAGAAAAGGAGCACATACAGGCAAAAAAAAAAGAAAAGAAATGCTTTAATGTCTTCCAGTAAATTGCCAAATAAATTGATTAAAAAAAAATAAATGAACTGGGAAATAATGACATACCAGACACACATAATTCAATGTCCTGTCATAGCCATCACAAAGGGCCCTAAATTTTCTGACTAGTTTGGGCTGTCCAAGCTCAGTGTGGTTTATTTGCTGTTAAGAGATGTTACTCCCTGGCTGCAATGAGAACAAGAAACTTCAATTGTGAATCACTGGGTCAACGACAAAAACATTCTGTGCTGCGATGCTTTCACAGCCAGAAGGGAGCTCTGGTTTAGGGGCAGAACATTGCATAAGGCAGAGTTTTTTGCCGCCTCATAAAACCTGAAATCTTTGGGCAAGATAAGACAGAATCCCACGAGAGAGTCTGGGACTTGGATGTGAGGACAAGTCGTGGTAGGTGACTTTGAAAAAACACTGCTATTATTAATATGGGATAATAAATAGTTTTGCTAGGAAAGGTGTAGGATTACATGGAAACAGGGAACAGCTGAATAGTATTAGATCAACAAAGCCAGCCTTGTGACTCTGCTGGCCCTAATATTTGTGAACTTGTGTATCCTGGAGAAAACCTGGCATGCTCTTCCCTTGCTTCGCCTGGATTTGGAACCCAGGCACCACCCCCATGCCTACCCCATCCACTTCCACCTCCTCAGAGCAAGGTCAGAGTGGCAAAAAATGTGTTTCGCGGACAGGCAGGCCAAGGATCATGTTCCTTTTCACACTCACACTGCACTGTGACCTCTAAGGGTTTATTTAGATCTGTCCTTGGCTGTTCTCAGCCCCAGGAGGAGTTTCTCTGGCCCCCTATGGACCTTCAACCCTGCTTTTCACATAAAAATTATAGCATACAGCCTGTTCTAGAAATAGCTAACAGACTACAGACAAATAAATGGCAAATATCTGCTTGAGGAAAAACAAGAATGATCAAACTCTGTGTTTTTCCTTTAAGGTTCAACATGGAATTTTAGTTACACAACTAAACAGAAGGAGTAGACACTTTAAATGTCTCTGTGAGCTAAAAGGCTTCAAATATACTTTCCCTGACAAGTTAATTCCGATTTATTAATTATGTCTATATCTTAAATTGCACTTACTGAAGTGAGCATAATTGACTGTGTCCACAGTCAGGCTTCTTTAATTGGTGTCATCACTGGGACTTCCATGGTCCTGGAGGCTACACAGACCTGAGCCCCTCTCAGAGCTTTTACTGGGGCCTTGCGGGAAGATCCTTCTACCCCTCCAACTCCAGAGAGGAAAGGAGAGGGATGTAACCCCTGTCCTCCTCTCAAAGCACTGAGCTCTCTGCATCAAACAATAGCATTGCTGGGCTTCTACCTTTCACCTCACCCTCCATGGGAAGCTTCACTTATAAAACACAGCCATGGTCAGACGAGGAATTTAAATGCATGACCAGCAACTGGGTTAAAGAAAAATCTGTGTCCATTCCCTGCCTGTGGCATTTTGTTGGACATGAGTCCCCCTCGGTTAAGACTAGGTATGATACAAGTCTTTAGTGATGCCTCTACATAAAGAATTACACCATGAATTAAAAGGATGGAAAACAAAAACCACCCACTATGAACTGTCAGTCACTTTGATGCCCCTTCATCCTGAAGCACTGGAAAAGTAATTCTTAGTGTTATTTCTCACAGGGGTACTGAAAGTCTCTTCGGAACACAGGGAAAACACAATCAGTTTTCAGACAGACTTTCCAAAGCACAAGGTGAATCTTGGCATGAGTGAAATGTCTCACCAGAGAAGTGAGTGTTCCTGAGGACATTATTTCACTTAAACCATCCAGAAAGCATTGCAGGGTGTACTTTCTTAAATATATATGGGAAGGTTTCTTTGTTTGCAGTTTTGGGCAGAGGAGAGATTGTGCTCTTTTTTCCCCCTTTACATATCTAACATTTCTTTTACTGTAAATCAAACACACAACATGTGAGAAAAGGTTCAGAGTTTATCAGTGAGACACTGTCATCCCCAACTTTTGCCAGATTTGTTTGGATTTACGAGTGAGGCATTGTCTAGCCAGGAAACTGCAGATACCAGTTCAGTCAGTTTAAAAACCGATACAGCAAAATCTTGGACTTGCATTTGAGTAGGAAGCAGCTGCAATGTGTCAAGATGTCACTGACCTTTATTATGTGTCAGAAGTGTCCTGGCCAAGTCCCTGCTTTCACAGCATCGTCTGGGGAATGGCATGTGGGAGCATTTCTCACATGCTTCAGAGCAACTTCCAGTGCTGCCACTTCCCCACAAGACGCACAGAAAGAGGCAGAATTTCTCTAGAGTGTCTGAGAAGAGCCAAGTGCATTCTGACCAGTGCATGTGGTGGGGAAATCCTTCACAGAAGGGGCAACAGCACCTGAAAACACTGCAGCTAACTGTGAAATGTTCATAAAGAAACCCCAGAAAAATCCACAAAACCCAAACCATCAAAAACAACCAAGCAAACACAGCATTATTTTAGTCCTTTGAATGTGTGACCTTAGATAAAGCATTGTTAACTTCAGATAAAATAAAATAAATCCCATTAAACTGGGACAGCGTGAGATTATCATTCATTTAATCACATCGATGTTGAGCTTGTTTTACCAGTTCAGTTTAAATCAGCATCATACAAACAAGGTCCAAAATGCTATAAATTTACAGGTAGAAAGAGAAGTGCCCATTTGTCATAAAGAGTGTACTGTTGGGCCTCATCTGCACATAATCCTGTACCAGGTGAACTAAAAATGGTACTTTTAGATTAATTTATTTAACTATGGTATATTAATTTTGTTAGCTGTGGTATTGTATCCATAAATCCATGACCTGCATCTCATTTATTCTAATGTGGCTTTTTTGCACTATTTGGCAATAAAAAACAGTCTTGAAACAGGAAACAAGCACAACTGAGGTCAGTTGGATACCTCATGTGCTTACAGGACTTTCAGCACCTCTGAGAGCTGTATAAAAGTGCAAGGTGACACAGAGCAGAGCACCACCATGTCCACACAGGTGTCCCTGGCCTGCTGGGGCTCAAAGGAGAAACAGAGGATGGCTACAGCTGAAAGGGGCAGAACCAGGAAATTGTGCCAGACTAGAAACTGTTCTCTCTGTTGAATCCAGCTAAGTAACAGCTCCTGGAAATGAAGGAAGAGAGATATGAGACAAAGTAAAATGTACAGCAGGTGGCTCCTTCTACATTTAAAAGGCAAGCCAGAGAAGCTCACCTTTTAAATGTAGAGAAGCAGAGAAGCTAAATCCCACATCTCAAGCATCTTTAGGTAGGCTTGAACACCTTTCTGTGGAGTTCAGAAGACAAGTGTCCCATGGAACTGTGGCTCAGCTGTCCTCACACTCTCTGTAGCAAAATTTGATATCTCTAGTCCCAGCTTTGCAGTTGGGCTGTGAGTGCCTGGGATTCAGTTTGTGTCCATACTGTTGTAAAATGTTAAGAGTAAAAACACATTATTAGCAGGAACAGTTTGTGGTCATTCAATGGTAAAATGTCTTCAGCCAGGGCTACAAATGTACCTGTACTCTCATACTCAGGGTAATGGGCAGACTGTCAAAAAGTTCTATCTTTGAAATCAAAAAAACCTCAGGTTGTTACAAGACAGAGGGCAAAGATTGTGCTAAGCTCTGTGATCAAGCACCACACCAGGATATTTACATCTCCTTGGAGCAGACCAAAAAAGGAAACATAATTTTCACCATCGTTTCTGTCCGATCTATTCTTTCCCACCGCCTCCTGTGTACTGTAACAATGCATTTGGGAAAGTAGGTGTTCATCCCATACCTCCTGATCAAATTTTGTTTACTGCCTTCTTTCCCAGACTTCAGATGAGTAATGGAGATGCCTTCAGTGGCCATGAAAAGCCGAGCGGGGGTGGTAACAGGGGCACCAGGGAAAGGACATGCGGGGCTGGCAGCCGTGGCCTCCAGGGCAGCAGAACATCCCAGGCCTTTACCTTTCATGGAGCTCAGAGCTCCATCTCCACCTTAGGAAGGAAATGGATTGAAGCTGGGATGGCCCAATCTCACTGGGGCACACCCAGGGCAGCAGCTGCTAAATTAGTTCTGAAGAGGAGCCAGTCAAAGGTAGGGGGAAGGGAAAGAATAATCTTGGATCCTTGGGAAAAGGGAGCAGAGTGTGCCCTCTATGGCTCAGCCACCCCTGCCAGCCACAGGGGACAATTCAAGATTGCAATTTCAATACAGAGCCCAGCCTGCCTTCACCATGAAGCTGCAGAATAGCAGAGGACAATTCCAATCCCTGCAGTGTGCTGGGATTTCATGGCATTCATTAGTGCACTAAACAGGATGGTTGAACCCCTTCCTTGAGCAGCTCCCTCTTTGCAGTTCCTCTTTCACACCTTAATCCCATTTCTATCCAGGCTGCTGGATCAGCAGGTGAAATGCCCTTTGACTGAGCCCTTAGCTGGAAACATCAGCGAGACATAAAAGCTGCTGTTCTGACTGATTAGGTGATTTTAGTCACATAGAACCAGCTTAATAATTTCAGAAGAAAAGTTAATAACAACCCACATTGAGGTCTTGACGTGGTACTTTGTAGCATCAGGAGCCTCAGGGAAGGGTCTTTAAAGACTGAAAAGTGATCAGAGATGTCTGAAAAGGAAATGCTCCTTTCTTCCTGTGATGGATGATCCCAGCAGCACCAAGCCATGACATTGCTAGAGATTGAAGGAATTATTTTGTACCAGGTTAAGCAAATCAATGACTTAATGTGAGAAAAGCTCAAGAATTGAAAAGCGTTTTGCATTCAGCTTTTAACAAAAGTAATGCTGGTAATGTAAAATAACTTGCTGTAGTGAGAACTAATTTATGTTCTAAACAGGGCCAGAAATGTGGGGACTGAATTAATAAATATTAGGGAACATCCTTCTGGATTGACTAGCAATTCAAAAAAGGCAATTTCAGCCAATCTAAAAAGCCATAACTTTTCAAAAGGTGAGTCCTGTATGTCCTGTATCAAAAAATCCACAGAATTTCTTTTTCTTGTACTGATTAATCTCTGAAGCATTTCATTTAGCACACTGGTTTGTTACAGTCAGACTTTATTAGGAATACATAGATATTTTAATTAACATTTTAGAATTTGTACTCTTCTTATGCAAAAAGGCTTTTGGTAACTGAGGTGCATTTATTTCACGAACCATCAAACTCACATTTGCAGAGGAGTCAGACTATGTGTTCACATATGTTCTACTCTCCTTTGCCTTGTGTGAACTTTACATAGCTAGGAACCTAAATTAGCACTTTGTTTCATGGTTAGCAAATTGATAGGAGTGACTCTATATCCCTGTACTGATTAAAGCTGCAAGTGATTAATTCTCTAATTCATTGCGTGGTAAAACAGGGGTTGTGACAGCTCCCAAAATGCATCTGTGTCTAATTTAGGAGTATATGAAAAATGTATGGAGATGCAGAAGCATGGGTGAGGAGCAGCAACCCCTGACTGGACCATCAACCACAACCCAGGACATGTCAAGGCTCTTAAATTTGAGAATGCGGGTGAGGGAAAATGACTGTGCTGGTGTCAAGTGGTGCCTAGAGCTGGGGGCTGGGTCAGCTTCCGTAAGTTCACCTCCTGTTTATCCCACTCCTTGTTTATTTTGGGAGCCTGCATGGCTTGTGACTGTAAGAGGGAATGTTAAAAAGGAGCTGCCAGGCTCGATGAGATTTTCCCAGCTGGCTCATGAGGAGGACAAACATGATTACAAAGGGAAAGGGGAGAGCTGTAGGGCTCTGCACCTCCTGGTTGACTGGACACACCTTGGGCAGAGGGGCTGCAGGGCAGGACAAGTCACACTCACTGCCTTGAGGGCTCAGCTGAAGGCAGAAGATGGCACTTTTCTTTTCCAGGCCATTGCAGCACCAGCAAAGAGTGATTCCTGCTTTTTGAGCTTGGAAAGAGAAGATAAAACTTCTGATGAAGTGACTCAACCAGCCTGGGCACTCCGAATGATGCCATCAACAGCAGGTGAGTCATGAACAGGTGATATCTGATGACTGCCTGCCCCACAAATATCAAAAACCTGCTAATCAAGGTATGGATCTTTCCTCTGATTTTAAGGAACCATTTGTGTCTTTTTTCCTGTTTTCCTACAGGTTGGACTATCCCCCGTTACCCTTCTCTCCGACGTGTTAGAAGTTCTAAGCATGTGTTTGAGTATACACAGACAAGCTCTTATGAAAAAGACATCTGTCACCATTTCCTAAACTTATAAGCTATTCAATCCCTGCTTTCAAAATTGCCAGGCATCTGGCAGGGAAAAGATCTGGCAAAGGCCATGCTGTACTCTACAGGAAGAAGTGAAATCACCTAAACACTACGGGATCAAACAGCAAGTAAACTGAGAGAGGTCACATCAACCATATCATATTCAATGCATAGAGACCCAGGAGTCTAAATTTGCTTCAAGTACTCTTGGGTAAACAAGTTTGGGTTTGATGTTAAAACTGTTTAATTAATTCAATCAATCATTTTGCTGAAAATGTTCCTGTCAAAGGTTTAGCATTACATGGAAAAGTGTCTTCTCTAGAGATTTGTGTTTTATAGATCTGTCTTTATGGTCTGTTACTTTCATTACGTGATTATTGGAATGTTCATACTAATTTGGTGTCTTTGCTAAGAGACAGATCTCCCCAATTTCCCACTTAATTCATTGATTTTCAGGCAATTGCAATTGTGACTGTTATTTGCTCATGTTCATTATTAGAATATCCACACTTTGTGATACCTTTGTCTGATTTTTAATGATTTTATAGATTAAGATGTAATGGAAAATATAATAGTTGCTTTCAGAGATGTTTTTCACCATTTTGAATTGTCTTAGACTTCTAGGGAACAATCAGCAGAACAAGAGAGGCTGGGAATTACACTTAGTCTAAAGCTTTTGCTCCTCCCAAGATGAGTCTCAAATACTTGCAGAGCTGTTCTGAGCTACCATCACCAATCAGCATTGCTGAGCCTTGTCACCCGTGGATCTCAAAGCAGCTTTTCTGAAAAATTCCAGGGAACTTCAGCACAAATCCTGTTCATTTTGCCAGAAAAAATGAAGTGTAGAATATAATAATTTGGCTTGTTTCACCCTCTTAACAAGATTATGGGAAGGGGAAAGTTCATTTGAGAAGTAAATGGGATAAAAGACACACAAAGTTCCTTATTTGTAAGTGGGGGTTTCCTTGTTAAACACAAATGTTGCTGTAACATTTTGAGACCTTTGTCTGAATTAATCCTCCTTTTAAATTCTTCCAGATAACAAAGCTACAAACTAAGAACCCTTTCTGTACCAGATAAATCTGTGCCAGTTCTGTGAGCCAATCCCCTCCCAAACCTGGAGCCAAGTACCAAAGCTGAATCTGAAACTGGGAAATACTCAGGAGGACCTGCAAGACTGGAAGCAAAGAATGGAAGAGCACCTAGGAAGGCATGAAGAAAAACTGGAGATATTCTGAGAGTCTAAATGATTTTAATGGATAGAAACAGGCCCCTCCTAAAAATGACAGTTCTCCATAGGCTCCTGAACACAGGAGATCTCCTGGGAGGGGGATCAGTTCAAGGAGCTGGATGTCTGACATGTCAAATCACACTGAGAAAAACAAAAGGAACCCCCTCAGTTATCAAACCAATCACAGACAGTTCCTCTCAGGCCAGAACACTGACACTTCACTGTAACAAAACACTTAATCCTGTGAGTAAGAGTTAGCACTGCACAGGCCCTGTCCAGAGAACCCATTGTTACAGATTGTTCAAAATTAATTGATTTCCTTGCATCAGTGCTTTATGAAAACAATTTGTTTTGCTCCATGCACCTAATTTTTGTTAGGAAAGGTTAGGTTGCACCAAGTAAACACAATTAAATGTGATAACCTGAGGAAAGGTTTTCACTGGAACTGTGATTTAAAGAACTTAAAGAATGCAAAGTGTTTTGGTTTAAAATACTGTTACTGACAACATACAGGACTTGTGAGGCCTTGCTGGACATCTTGGTTGTTCCATGTGCCTATATCCTCATATGAGAATGGGGATGCCTGGCTGAACTCTGTGGTCCATAAAATGTGCACAAAGCCCCACAACCTGTTCCTCTCTACACAGCTAGAGCCTGGAGACTGAAGTCCCTTCTTCTCCCCTTAAAATAAAAAATGAGGGACAACAAAGATTTCCAATCACAAAAAATGATGGGTTTTGTTTAACTGTTCCAATAAACCTGTAACAGAATGCAATGGCTTCAATGAGGAAAAGTTGTTTCTTTCCATCTAGCCCAAAGCCTGATTTCTGATCTGCTCCTTGATGTGTCAAGGTCTCCTGCCCCTTTTCCTGTCCTGGTTTAAACCCAGCCAGCAACTGCTCGCTCACCCGCTCACACCCTCACCAGAGGAATCAGGGAGAGGATCAGAAAGGTAAAAGTGAGAAAATTCACAGGTTGAGACAAAGACAGTTCAATAGGGAAAGCAAAAGCTGTGTGCACAAATTAAGCAAAACAAGGAATTCTTTCACCACTTCCCATGGGTGGGCAGGTGTTCAGCCACCTCCAGGAGGGCAGGGATCCGTCACACATATTTGTGAAGACAAAATGCCGTCACCCTGAACATTCCCGCCTTCCTCCTTCTTCCCTCCCTTTTATTCACGGAGGATGATGTCAGATGGTCTGGAATGTCCTTTGGTCAGTTAGGATCACCTGTCCTGGCTATGTCTCCTCCCAACTCCCCAAGGACCCCCAACTTCTTTCACCAGCCTGGCAGTAGGAAAAGCAGGAAAGGCCTTGGCTCTGTGCAATCCCTGCTCAGCAATAACATCATCTCTGTGTTATCAACCCAGAGTGCAGCACAAATCCAAACCACAGCCCCATTCCAGCCCCTGGGGATAAAATGTAACCTACCCCAGCCAAAACCAGCTTTCCAAAATCACAGAATTAAACACCAAGTTTATTAGAGGGATGAAACCTCTCTCCTGTGAGGGAAGGGTGAGAGAACTGGGATTGTTCAGCCTGGAAAAGAGAAGGCTTTGGGGTGACTTCATTGTGGCCTTGGCAGTGCCTGAAGGGAGCCCACAGGAAAGATGGAGAGACTCTTGACAAGGGCCTGGAGTGACAGGACAAGGGGCAATGGCTTCACACTGACAGAGAGCAGGTTTAGACTGGAAATGAGGAAGAAATTGTTCCCTGTGAGGGTGCTGAGGCCCTGGCACAGGTTTCCCAGAGCAGCCGTGGCTGCCCCATCCCTGAAGTGTCCAAGGCCAGGCTGGATGGGGCTCTGAGCAAGCTGGGATAGTGAAAGAATTTCTTCTACTCTCAGTCAGTCTGAAGTCATTCCCTCTTTGCCCTGTCACTGCAGTTCCTGATGAAAAGTCCCTCTCCAGCTTCCTTGGAGGCCTATTCAGATATCAGAAGGCTGCTATGAGGTCTCCACACAATGACCTTGCTACCCAAATGCTGTAATGGGAAATCCTTACAAGGAGTATAAGACAGCGATGAACTTGGAAGGAAAGATGAAGTGATATTTCTACAGATGTCCAGAACTGATTTATTCCTCCAGCCCATGGCTGGAGTTCCCAGGCAGACCCCAGTCATGGGACCCTGCTCTCTTCCCCAGGCCCCGGGCACCCCAAACCACCCAATCAGGAACAGGTATGGGGCACACGTGACATGGGGACAGGGACAGGGACAGACCCATACCCTGCAGGGTCCCTCCCCCAGGGATTTCAGGGGAGAGGCACCTCCACAATTCACCCTTTTTTAAATAAAGAACATTGGAAACAGTTGGATAAGCATAACAAAACAATTTCAAAAGAAAAGAAGCCACTATCTTGAGTCCACAAATGTCCAAACAGATTTCCTTTGGAGCATCAGAAGGGAGACAGGACTTGAGCATGATTCAGATGGAAACTGAGTCAGGAGAGGGTTTTTCCCTTTCTGTACCTGTTGGAATCTTAGAAAATGACAGTTAATTTCTTCCCTCCCTCCTTTTCATCCCCCCCATCGGCATTGCAAAGGGGTTCATGGCAT
>JACBWW010000009.1:30607088-30621630 GCA_020086605.1 Lanius collurio | reverse complement strand
CCAAGCTTGTCTCACAAGTTAGTGTTCATTAGAATTCCATGATTCCCACCCACCCCTTTAATCCTGAAGAGGTGACCGCCTACAGCACCTACCAAGGTCACAAGAGCTCTGCATCCATGATACCCTTGTGAAGGGCTACCCTGACAGACAAAACCAAAGGCTGCTTGCTGAAGGTGGTGCTACAAATCAGTGCTGGATCCTACAGGTCCACAGGGTGACTCTTTAACTACCAACTCAGAGTTGTCTCACTGCTGTACAGAAAGGAGAGCTGTAATTTCTTTCTTGTTACCTGGATGTTATCACTGGAGAGCCTTCCCAAACCAGTTGAAGTGAATTAACTGAAGCAAAAAAGTGGGCCCAGGCAGCATCAGGACCACAGCAAATCACTGAGTGCTTTACAGCCCTCATTTTCAAAGAAGGGTGATTAAAACATTATCTAAATGAGAGGCAAACAAGTTCCTGGAGATAGCTCAACAGCAAATAAGGCTTTCTGAGCAGGTGGCATGGTATCTGATAAGACAAGGGAAAAAGTAAGTCAATATGCTAGGCTAGATTTCCCTAATCCATACTAACAGTGCTAGAATACCCTTCCCAAGGCCTGGATCTCCATTCCTTCTTAATAGCAATTCTTGGATTACCAACACTTATAGAATAAGCTTCACAGCACAGCATGTTTCTCCTAAAATGCAGGACACTAATATAAAAATACCACATCACAAATTCAGCTTCTCCTGCATAAGCAATAACTTGCTGTGGGAGAGCCCTACAATTTCAAAGAAATGCTTGAGACATGAGCCGCTGAAAATTCAAAGCAACTCTTTCTATGAAAAATAGCTAAATAAACCTTCAAATACTCTTTTCATTCTCAGGCAAAATGAGAGGGATTTTTTTCCTCTCAAACTCCTGCCTCTCCACAAAGGAAGAAGGTATATGGATATTTAAAGCACAGCAACATGAAGGGAAACCACCACCACCTGGCTCTTCCCTCAGCACTGGCTTTGCCTGGAGACTGGAATGCTGCCAAACAAACATGAATTTGTTATTAATGACCAAAACCCCACTTTCAGAGTCAGAATAGATGAAATCTGAGCAGAAAGATGGACTGAGCAAGGCGTGAGATAAATTCCTTGTTGGTTTATACCCTACCCAGTGGGTCCTTGCAGAGCAAATAAAGAGTTTTGGGCTCACACATCAAGGGGTTTTTTTGAGAGACTGAATTCTTTCACACCGGCCTTCACAGCTCCCTGGCAGGAGACAATGAAACATCCTTAACGGGAATAAAGGGAGGAAACAGCCCAGTACTGCTTCACGTGGAGCATGGGTTTGGTGAAGGACACGCTTCAGTAATCACAGAATCACAGAATCACACCACACAGCCATTTCTGGCGCCGCTGGGCATGGCTGACTCTGGGTTTGTGGATAAAAGAGGGCAGGAGAAGGTGTCTGAAATATGTCTAAGGTAGCTTCAGGAAATGTTAAAAAGTGAGAGAGTGGAAATGAACACTGAATTCACCTCCAGCAAAAGAAACCACTGGCGGATTCCAGGAACGTCTATTTAACTAACTCTTGCCCCTGGAATTCCAAAAAGCTTTCAGAGCATGAAGCCACAGCCAGAGACTAAACAAAGACATCTTCCACTCAACACTAATGCTCAAAGCTTTACCTAGACTTAATGTAACCTTGGATTTTCAAAAATGCTTTTGGACAAACAAGTTCTGCTAACTCATTGGGAGGGTATGACATGTACCACACTTATTTCCTTGGATGTCCAACCCTCATCCCTCAGCCAAAGCTGCTCTGGTGTGAGACCCGGGGCATTCACCCCTTCCTGGTGCTTCCCATCTCAGAGAAGAATCTTTTCTTGGGTACACTGCTCTTCATTCCTGCGAATCAAAAGGATTTAAAGAATCACTCAGAAGGCAAAACAAAAACAAACAAACAAACAAACAAGCCCCCTCAAAAAACCAAAAAAAGAGTAAATATAATTGGATTTGACTATGGAAAAGATGAGACTAATTACATACAAAATTATATACAAATGTAATGAGAACAATTACATACAAAGCCTGAAGTAGTTACAAATTGTTGCTTCATGACCTGTCATTGCTGCTGATGTTTTGCTTCTTACACAAAGGGCATCGAAAAAGCGAAGAGGTGTCAGTAGAACAGTTCAGCAATGATTTTAAAGACAAGTACAACCACATGGTCAGATTCAGGCACAACTGGAGATGTTTCCTATTCATTGGAGATGGGGTGGGGTACCAGGACTCTGATAAACATTTCCAGAGGAACAAAATTCAGTCACTGAATTGAAATATCAAGCAAACCAGGGATCATTGTGTATAGATCTAAACCCTTTCCAGGCACCTCTTGCATGGAGGATCAACCATCCATGTAGACAGAGTGCAGGGACATGGAGGACTGGGATCAACCCCCAAGCAGGAAGATTGCCAATATTTTAAGGAGTCAGCACAGAATATGTCCTTTCTCTGCTCAAGCCACTGTGTTCCCTAAGCCTGTTAGTGCATGAGCACTAAAGTAACTGCACAGTTTTTTGGGACAAGGAGGAATAAAAATACTACAACACTGCAGGAGACTGCTGGTTGAATAGTGGGCAGCCTTCTGTAGACACACCGAGAAACAGGTTCTTCCCTGCAGGATTGCATACAGTGATTCAGTCACTTTGAGTAATTTTTGACACTTTGTGTCATTCAAACATATATTGATTGCTTTGAAATCAAGGAAAGAGCTTTCTCAGCTGTCACATTTCTCAGTCACAAGCTCCAGGCTCACTGCTGAGTATGGCTTCACAGCACAAGTTACAAGAAAGTCAGAGCAGGTATCTGAAGATTCATCCCTTTCGTGCCTTAATGACCCCAATTTCCTCTTACACCAGAGTTATCCCAATTGCCACTTTTTTTCTGTATAAAAATATTTTCCTTTTCTTTTCCTCAGCCTTGTTGGAGGCTGCCATTTTCATGATTCACCTGTTCTCAGCTCATCCTAGCTCCAGCACTACTGTTGTTCCTGAGATTGGGAGTGGAGAGGGATCTGTGCATAACTATCAGCAGACAGTCTGTCAGCTACAAAAGAGCTATAAAACCCAAAATGTCCTGTTATTCTCCAGAAGAAGGGGGGAAAACAGAAAAACCATCTATTTATGGCTTCCAACTCAAAGGTCAATGAAAATAATCCCATTTGCTTTCATGGATTTTGGAGGAGATCCACAGATCTTTATTTTTAGGTATGAAAGGATCTATTGCTGGCTGCTTAAAATACACCATGACTGACTTCTCATCCATGGGATAATACTCCTCCCTTGCCTTTGTTGCTCTTTGACAATCAAAGGACCTTTTAAAGGTTTTTTTCGGCACTCTTGTTTTCCCCACCACACACTAAATACTTTGTTTAGAGATGTTTTCTGGAACAACATTTCATCCCCTTCTCTGAGGAAAAAGGCTTCAGTCTCCCTTCTGAGAGCTCTCCCTCGTGTGGCTGAGCAGCTGAGCCTTCACCCTGTCCTCTGGCCACATTTCTGAGTGCCAGACTGTCACTGAATCATGGAATTTTCAAGGCTGGAAAAGACCTCCAAGATCATCAAGTCCAACCTTAATCACAGCCACATACAGCAGCTGTAATGCAGTCTGCAAACCACAATGTCTAAAAAGAAATTGCTATCTTGCTCAGATTGCTGCCACTGTCAGGAATATCCTTGGATTTCTGGGTTGAATTAAACTCCCCAGGTCAAGAGCACTCCTAACAAACGAGGGCCCATTTTCTTTTCATTAACTGTTGCAGGAATTTGTTTTGTACTTCAAACGACACAGACAACAAACTTTATCCAAAAATCTCTTCCCATATACAAGAATATACTTTTCCATCCCAGTGTAAATAAAGTGCTGCTGTGGGAAGTCACCCGAGGCTTTAAATCTAATCCATATTCTGCCCACTGTGGCTATCTGGCCAAATGGAAATTAGACACTCTGGGACATGAGCCCCTGGAGCATCTCAGTAACAACTGAAAGGATTTAAAGATTTGTCATAATTATGGTGGACAATAAATATCTGAGCAGAGTGGCAGAATTCTGTGGGATAGGGAGCGACCGCACTGGGAGCTGCCCATGGTTATGTGCCCTATTCCTCCCCTTTTCAGTCTGAGCTCTTATGAGCACCAAGAATTTTTGTGAATTAAATATCCTGTTTCAATTAAAACTGTACCAAAAGCGAAAGCACAGCTTATCCTAAAGTCATATATTTCATTCTGGTGAAAACAGATAAACCAAATATTAAAAAAAGACGTAATATAAAAGATATTACACAATTCACCAGGGTCTTATGACTGGAACAAAAGTATCTTCAAGCATCCTTTCATTTGAATTGTGCTATTTATGCTGTTAGTAGAGACAAGGATTTAATTTCCATGCTACTCAGGGTCTGTGGATCAGCCTCATTTTCAACAGTGGCTATCATTCTTAAGGAAATCTTTCTTTCTTGTGCTGCCAAGCTGAAGTCAAACCAGTCTTCCAGCACTCCAGTACGTAAAAATGTGTATTTATCCTCCCATACACATTCTGTCAGACTGCATTCCTACAGCCTGAGAAAACAGAGCACAAACTGAATCAAAGATAACCCACAAATACTTTCATAATGAACTCTTAAAAATCTTTTACACTGGGGACTGGGCTGAAGAATTCCCTTCCAATAAGAGTATCAGTTCCTTTTCTTATTAAAGACGTTCTGAGCTCTATCCAGTATTTCCTTGAGTTTTGAGTCGTGTTTTACTTCTGATGAAAGGATCAGAGATGCAATTATGAATGAGCAATCTTGACAGCTTTCTGGGATCTCAGCTGCAAGTCAAGGGGGATTAATGAGTCTGCTCTGAAAGGTGATAGGACAGCTGGATGTTACACAGGAAAAAGAAAAGGGATCTGTTCTGATTACATGAGAACATCTGGTCAAGCTTCCTGGGGGAAATTATTCTAATTTTAATACCAATAAAAGCAATCCAATATATCTAGAAGGCAGACCCTTTAAAGAGCCACACACTGGGTGTTGAAGGCTGGGGGTCATCTCAAAAGGAGAACAGTGGCAGAAGTCACTGCCAGGGAGCAAGACAAGATCCCAGCAACCTCCTGCCTGCAAGTTTGACTTTTTAATGATGACCAGATCTATCTAATTTTATGTGTACATCACTTAAAACACTGAGACACTGCCAAGGTCCCACGACTGGTGGATATTTGAGAAGAAAACAGCAACTCCAAGGGACTGGTACTGCAACATTTCCTTTCAATAGGATGGTACTGATGATGCTGCTTCTTTATAACATGGATGGCCCTGGCTTCCTCCTTCCCTGCTCCCACTGGGAAGTCCTCAGCGGGACATGGAACTTCATCCATAAATACATTACACTGTAATTATATTATTTATATTTATGCCAGAACCTCTTATAATGAAGGGAGCATAAGAGAAGATTGGCTGTAATTGCCTGCTATTTGCTTTGTTAATTATTATTGAGTGGTTTAAGTCCAGAAAAGGAGAATTCATATGAAAACAAGAAAAAAAATCAACAGGAAAGCTAGTCAAGAGGAAGAGATGTTCTTTCTAGCACACAGACACGACAATAAGGGACAATATGAACTGGAGCCATCTCAGACTGCCTGTGGGTGCCCTGCCAGTACTCAGAGCAAAAATAGGATTCATAACACCAACATCTGACTTTCAAGACTCAAGGCTGCAGAGGCTTCTGCTGGCAGCTGCAAAAAAGAATCAGAAATAAAAATAAATATTAGCTAAAGCAGAGGGAAAAACAAATGAGAGTCTCAAGGACATTGAAATACTCCTGATGTCTGAGAGAAAAAACCACTTATTTTGAAGAGAAGCATTTTGGATTGTTGCAGAGCTGCAGAAGTATCATCACTTACCAGCACTAGAGATACCTGGACAGGAGAGAGAGGTGATCCTTGCTTCAAAAATAAAAGCATGGGCACATGTAGGTGAACAGATGGGAAAGGAACCTGTTTCATCTGCAGACATCCTGTGCCTGCTGCCAGGATCAATCCAGCTAAACATTGTTTGAAATCAAAACAAAAACAAAATTTAAAAAAACCTCACAAACAAACAAAACCCAAACAAACAACCTCCTTCCTTGAGCTCTGCTTCTGTCTCGAGTTGTAGGAAAACAAATGTCACACTGTGGTGGCCAGCTGGGACACTGGGCCTTCTCCACTCAGAAACATGAAAATTCTCAGAAGCATGGAGCCACTGATTGAAAAAGCAAAACCATAAAGGGTATGGACACAGGAAAATCTCCACAGAACCCCCTGCATAGACAAGCACAGCAAAGCAGCACAACAGGACTCTTTTTTAGTTTCATGCCCCAGATATCCCTTGTCCATCACCCAACTCTTCAGCACCCTCCAAATCCCAAGTGTCCTGCTTGGGAACACAGGTCAGATTTCATTCCTGCTGGGCCAGTTCAAGTCACCCACAGAGGGCAGGAGCTGCAGGTAATGAGGAGAGGGCCTTTGAATATCTCTGGGGTAGGAAAATAAGGAAGTAACAGCAGTCCTACCTCCTCTGTGTGACCCAAACTTGAGCTCAGGCTAGTGCCTGTGGAAAGTGGAATACATTTTCATAGCATTCAAGTCAACATTATTTATGGGAAGGGCAGCAAGGCCAGACCAAGAAAATGGCCAAAGTGAAAGGGCAACAAGCTTGTAATAGGCAATCCTTGCCTTTGGACAAGGGTGTAATACCATATCTCTTTATCTTACCAAATATGTCATGAATAAATGTTATATCTGAGGAAACACAATCCAGTCTGACGTTCTTTAGCGCTTTGGCTGGATCAGTGTTACCTTTGCATTTGCAGAGATCTTTCCTTTCAGTTAAATAAAGAAGTTTGCTTTCCAGTAAGTCTTCTAAAGGTAATCTTTCCCTAGGGAATCTTTTAAATTTGTGTTTCCCCAGAGAGCTTTGAAGGCAAATAATCCTAAACCACATCCTCTGGCAAGCTACCAGCTTGTCAGGTAAACTAGATTTCCCTCAAAATGCCTTAGCACAAATTTATCCCTGGTGATGGGAAGGATGAGAGCTTGCACTCACTGAGCTGGAGTTGGAATCTTTGTTTTCTTTCAGGTGGTAACATTCATCTGCATAAAACAAAGTGTCTTGATATTGTGCATTGTGATTAGAGGACTATCACCATGATCTAAAGACAGAGCTGGGTAATTTTATATTTCATGTCCTTCCCAGGAGCCCTGAGAGACTCTGGAGATGGAAAACCAATACAGCAGATACTTTGTGACTAACAAAGCAAAAAGGCAAACAGCCCCCCAGAACACACTGAATTCCTGATAAGAGGCAATAAATGGAGAAGCAACTTGGGGAACAGGCAGGGACTTTGAAGACAGAGGCTACAAAAGAAACATGCCTCCCATAAAAAGGGTATCAAACTCAAAGTGATTGTGAGAAGCAGGAAAGGCTGAAAAACTTGCTGAATCTCATTTGTAATGTGATCTGAAGTATGAGTTGCCAAGTCCTGTCAATATACTTAGGAAATGGGCCCTGTTTTTTATTCACATTCCTGCCATCCTTTCAGAGATGAAAAAGGAACAGAAGGTATGACACCAACACCTGAGTAACATAAACAGGCTGAACAAGCTGCATCCCCGCTCCAACAAACCTGATCTGAAAGGACAGTGAAAAATATGGGCATTGGTGTCACCAGTGTACTCAGAAAGTCACCACTTGAAACTTTAGTTGTGGAAAGACAGCAAATATTCCTGATATGGGTCTTCCTTCTTCACCCACAGAGCTCAAGATGATTTCTGATGCTTTTACCTCCTTTTCCCTTCATGAGACTCATAAGTAAAAATCATTTCCTGGCATTTCATCATCCCACAGACCTGTGTCAGTCTGTTAGATGGTGCTTCAGGTGACTCAGGCTGGAAGAACAGTAACTATCACCTGCTGGAAACCTCAAACATCCTTTTTGGGGGACACTGTCCTGGGACAACAGGCAACCAAGTCATATTTCTCCTCTAGATATGGCAAAATCCTGGCTTGGTCTGGAGTTTTCAGAATAAGAATTTGCAGCCATAATGCAAAATTCTGTGCCAAATGACTCCGGTGCCCATGGCTCCTGCTGAGAAATAGTTTCATATCATATTCACCATTGGGATATGGTGATTTTTATTGTTTTATTTCCTGAATTAGGATAAAAATCCAAAGGTTTCAAACTAAAGGTATTTTTTAAAATTAGTTAGAGCAAAGTGGTTTCAAGCACGGAAAAGAAGAAACAACACAATGAAAAAATCCTCAGAACTGTTAAGTCATATTACAGACCACCTTAAAACTTTTACCTGACATGTTATGTACTGGAGTTTTTTCCAAAGCTAAACTTTTCTGTAAACATTTGAGGTTATTAAATCAGCATTTTTCAGAAATAAAAACAGCGATCAGAAAATGTTTTCTAAAATGTAAAGCTGCCATGCTCAACGTGGAAGAAATATAAAGTGCTTATATTTAAGAAGTCTCATGACAGGTGCAGGTGAAATGTTTCAGAACAGAGTAAGAATAAGAAAGAAGCAAAAATTTACATATTTAGTTGTCTAAAACAAGTAAAACACTGTCATTCCCATTGCATCCTATACAACGCTGGTGTTTTGTTGCAGTGGGTTTTGTTCTGACTGGAATTTTACTTTGAAAGCTGCTTTTGAAAGGTCCCACCAAGTAGAAAGTCTAAAAAGATGATTTTTCTATATTGTTTTCATCACATAATCACCTTCATTTTAAATCACTGGCCACTCAGGTTCACCATACTCATGGGTCTCCTTCCCTGGAGTCCTGGGAACCATCTCCCATTTGAGAAAGTGTGGAGTGGGAAGGAAGAAAAATCACTCCAGACTGAAGAGGTCAAGGTGCACTTGAGGAGCTTGAAGGAGTCAGGAGCTCTAGTTACTTCTGAATAATGTGTTCTACTTAAAAATGTATTGTCTTAAGGATTACACCTTTATTTTTTAAATTAAAAACATATTAAATGAAAAGACAGACTTGACAAAGGTAGTAGAGAGTGCTGCTTCACTTAACAGACTGTGGCAAGCATTCAAATTCTAGTCAGAACGGCAGCAATCCCTTACGTTGTCAAGAAGTACAACTCCTCAGAATGTACTGCAAATTTTATGAGAGAAAACCAAAGCCAATTGTTGTAACATCCATTAGAGTTCCTTTCTGGGTGAGATCTGGAGGACTGTAAGTTTTCCAGTTAATTCTCCATGCTGGTAAATAGCAGTTTACTGTTGTTTCCACCTTTAGAACTGTAGAAGTCATACCTGCCACCTTTAAATCATTGACCTTTGCAAGACATTCCTGTTCCAGCATTTAGCAGAGAGAACCACCAAAAATATGTGTCTGACAATGGAATGAGAACTCAGTTGATGCTATATCTAAAATCACAGAGTGAAATGTTGGTGCAGAACTCTGCCTACCTTGCCTAGGAAAGAGTGCAAGGAAAACTGACCTTTACAATATTCTGCATTTATAAACGTCCCAGAACTGAGGTGTCTGCAAGTCAAAGCCAGAGGTGGAGCTCAAACGTTGCCACAGAGGTTGTATGATGATTAGGAATTGGAAGGATCCCAGTAGTGAAGAGCTTGCTTGAAAAGAAGGGGGCTCTCCTGCGGTTAAGCAGCTGATAGAGTTTAACTCTAGGTCTGCTGGGTATAAATAAAAGCTGTAATATTTTAGGGCTCCTGGAAGCTCACAGTTTAGGAAGCCCTGATGAGGCCTCACCTGCAGTGCTGTGTCCAGTCCTGGGCTCCTCAGGACAGGAGGGACAGGGAGCCCCTGGAGTGGGACCAGCAGAGGCTGAGGAGATGATTCAGGGCCTGGAGCATCCCTGACAGGGAAAGGCTGAGGGAGCTGGGGCTGTTCAGCCTTGAGAGGAGCCCCAGCTGAGAGGGGCCCTCAGCCCTGTGTGTCCCTGTCTGCAGGGAGGGCTCCGAGCAGGGCCCAGGCTCTGCTCCGGGGGGCCCAGCAATGGCCCCAGAGGAACGGGCAGGGACTGATGCGCAGGAAGTTCCACCTGGACAGGAGGCAGAACTTCTTCCCTGGGCAGTGTCCGAGCCCTGAACAGAGACCAGAGAGGGTGTGGAGTCTCCTCACTGGAGATATTCCAGAACCATCTGAACACAATCCTGTGCTCTGGGATGGCCCTGCTGGAGCAGGGAGGTTCCAGCCTGACCCATCCTGGGATTCTGTGAAGCAGCCCAGACTGAGTATCTACACAGACATACAATTTGTTTTGCAAGGAAAATCAGAAGCTTTTTTTTTTTGACTCTTCGATCTCTACCAAAGAAAAAGAAAAAATAAAACAAAACCAAACAAATCCAGAGAAAATAAAAAGACCAAATGAACCCAAAGAAAAGAAAAAGACCATGGCTATATATAAACAAATAGCCAACTACAGTGTAGTGCCCTTTATAGCCATTAATGGAGGGCTTTTTTAAACTCAGTCTGCTGCAGAATCCTTTTTCATCTACTTGATGTCTTGCATAAAAACAGAACCAGGCTAACACAGGGCAGGTGGAGGAGGAAGAACACCTAGCAATGCTGAGCACCTTCACATGGGAAGTTTTGCACCTGGAGAAAATTTTCAATTATTTTGGGGGCAAGTTTCTCAAGCTAAAAGTGCTCCCTGTTTTCCCTGTCCTCTCTGGGGCAGACCTCGTACAGAAGCCCAGAGGATTAAGAGGACTAATATGTGTGTCTTGAACGTGGATAAGTGGATAGCTGTGGAGCCAAGCAAGGATCGTTGGTAACAAGCTGGGAGACAGAACTCGATGCTCTCCTTCCCTGCCTGCCTCCCTGCTTCCTTTCCTTTCTTCCCTGCCTGCCTCTTTCTCCCTCTCTCTCTTCCTTCCCTCCCTCCCCTCCCCTCCCCTTTCCTGCCTCCCTCAATCCCTGCTGCTTCCCTCCTTTTCTCTTCTTTCCCTCCCTTCCTCCCGCCCTGCCCTTCCCTCCCCTCCCTCCCTGTTGCTTCCCTCTCTCTTCTCTCCCTCCCTTCCTCCCGCCCTGTCCTTCCCTCTCCTCCTCCCCTGTCCCTTCCCTCCCCTGTCCCTTCCGTGTCCCTTCCCTCCCCTCCCTCTCTCTCCCCTCCCCTCCCTCTCTCTCCCCTCCGTGCTTCCCTGTCTCCCGGCACCGGGAGATGGCGCCGGCTGCCCGCGGTAGGGCGGCTCCCGCTGCTGTCGCTGCTGCCGGGGGTTCCCGGCCCGCGGCAGCCCCGAGCGCAGGGCCGGGCTGGGAGCAGCCGTGCAGGCATCACCGCAGCCCTGGACAGCCCTGGCACAGCCCTGGCACAGCCCGGGCCTCCTCCAGGATCCCGGGACACCGGCGGCATCTCCCCCCGGGACGCCGGGCTCGCCGAGCGAAGGCATGGGGAGCGCCGGGGCTGTGGTGCAAGATGTGCGCAAGGAAACGCCTGGCCTCTCTGCAGGAATCCTCGCACGCCAACCCTGAGCCCGCTGCGTGTTCCCAGCGCAGAAGTTCCCCACGCTGTTGTAACACTGGCTCTTTCTCCTTGAACCAAAGCCCTGAATCGGGGCCATGCGTATTTCCCCGTCTTAAAACCCGTCTGCCACCTTCCTCCCTTCTCCCGCAGAGGGTCTGAACCCGCGCCTCCTCCCCGCAGCCCCAGCAGTGCCCGACCCCGGAGCCTGCGGAATAAGCTGTGGTATTTATGCCTGGCCAGCCACGCTCCGAGCCCTCAGGCCACCTTGTGCATCTGTCACTCGCTCCTAATCCTGCCCAAGCCGCCCAGCCTGGCTCCAGGCAGCCACAGCTCCGGCATCTGCCTCTCGGCACAGTGATGCCTCGCACCCTCACGGCAGAGACCGGCAGAGAGGGGGCCAAAAGCACCCGCTGCCTCTCGGCCCTTTCAAGGGAAGACACTGCACGTCAGCCTGATCCTCTGGGCGTCGTGTGTGGGTCACGGCACAGGAGAGGGCCCCAGATTGAGGTCAGCACAGCTGGGTGGCCCTGCAAATCCCCAGGTCCACAGGCTGCAGCCTGAAGTATCTCCCTGCCTTTCTCCCATGATCTGATCCCCGTTTTGAGCCTTGTCTTTGTTGCCCGTGGTGTGTAAAACACAAGGAGGGGGCTGCAAACCAGAAAACCCAGCAGGTTTGTTCCAAGCTGTGAGGAAAATTAAAGACTTGGACTTCAATACTGCTGAACCCAAGGAGTCGCTTTCAGTCACAGAATCATCTGAGAACCATGGACTGGTTAGGGTGGGGAGGGACCTTAAGGATCATCTCATTCCAGGCTCCCAGATATGGGCAGGGAGACCTTCCACTAGACCAGGTTGCAATCCCCTTCAAATCCCTTTGATGGGGACCACTCATGTGACAAAGAGAGGAGAGTGGCAGGTCCTAATCAGCCTCCATTTCCTCCTCTTCATCTAAAAAATCATCAGAGTTCCACACAGACTGGTGTCATGTCTCAGCAAAGAGGCAGCATCAGCTCCCCGATGAAGGCTGATTTGCAGTTCAGCCATCTCTGGTTCACAGGACAAATGCCAAGCATTGAAAGGAAAGATCCTATTTACATCCTTTTCCATAGATGACATCTGTGCTGAGTTGAGAAAAGGAGGAAAGATTGTATTTTTAATACCCTAGAATCATGGAATGGTTTGGGTTGGAAGGGACCTTCAAGATCATCTCATTCCATCCCCCCCTGCCATGGGCAAGGGCACCTTCCGCTATCCCAAGTTGCTCCAAGCCTCATCCAACCTGGCCTTGGACACTGCCAGGGATGGGGCAGCCACAGTTGCTCTGAGCAACCTGTGCCAGGGCCTCACCACCCTCACAGGGAACAATTTCCTCCCAATATCCAATCTAAATGTACTTTCTGTCAGTGTGAAGCCGTTTCCCCTTGTCCTGTCACTCCAGGCCCTTGTCAAGAGTCTCTCTCCATCTTTCCTGTGAGCTCCCTTCAGGCACTGCAAGGCCACAGTGAGGTCACCCCAAAGCCTTCTTTCGTTGTGAACAATCCCAATTCTCTCAGCCTTTCCTCACAGCAGAGCTGCTCCATGCCTCTCACCATCTCGGTGTCCCTGCCCTGGAGTGGCTCCAGGAGCTCCCTGTCCTTCCTGTGCTGGGCCCCAAGGGCTGGAAGGAAGCTCTGCAGGGGGGGCTCAGCAGAGAAGAGCAGTGGGACAGAATATCTCTTAGTATATAATAAGATACAATAATGCCTTAATAACAGGATGTTAAGACATCCTTCACTTTTTATATAACAAAATAATGTACCCAATTGCCATATTTTTTCAAATCATTCCATCAGCACCATTGCTTTTTGATACTAACATTGAATAAATTTTATTTTTTTACGGTCATCAGAATGTGCCCAGCTGAGAGGAGATGACGCAGCCAGGCTGCATCCCTGAGCCAGAGCAAATCCAAGGTCAGAGCCACGAAGGTGCTGCAGGTCTGGAGCAGGAAAGCTGGCTGGGGTTTCCACGCAGCACAGATTTTGTGCATCTGGGAGCAAACCAAGCCATAAACTCAGAAAGGTCACATATGTCTGGATCCCCATGGGCAGTGCTGAACTGAGGCAAGGCTTGAAATCAACCTCAAAAACAAGCAGATGCTCACCACTCACACCTTGGGATGGTGTAAAAGCTACGATAGGGTGGGTTGAGCCGTAGGGGTTGAGGGCTGATTCTTTAAAGAATGTAATAAAGCTAAATTATCTCTTCGTTCTAATGTGGAGGTCTAGGATTTCATGGCAAGATATGCGTCATGTTCCCTAAGGGTTTTCTTCCTTTGTTCAAGCACTGTCAGGCAATCAGTATTGTCTGACAGGGATAAATAAAATAACCCCAGATTAGTTTCCTGTTTGTGCTTCAGCACAACAAACCATACACTTGTAGTAAAAGAGATTGTTTTGATAGGTTCAGGAAGAATATTTAAAAAATGAAGTGTTTAAAGCTATCAAGGCAAAGCAAATCTGTTCTCAGCATTCTCATTCCCAATTTACAGATACTTGCGTTCTCCTCATTCCTGTCTGTTTTTTTAATTTAATTCAAGCAGCATGTATCACCCTATTTCAAAAACACCCCATTAAAAAAAAAAATCAAGTGATATTTGTATCAATTTAACCTACTTTTCAGATATTTTGACAGAGGCTCTGGGCTTAATGCACACTGCTGCAGAAGGATTTTTTTGTTTGCACAGAAAGAAATCTGCTTATGGTAGGTTAAAACAAAGGAGATAGGTCAGACTAGTCTGACCAACTGCCCCTTTAATCAAATATAAGCTCCGTTTGGGGGATTTTTTAAATGAATTTATCCTGATCCCTAAGACAACTTGGCCCAAGAAATAGGATGCAATATCCTTTCTACAACATTTCTTATAATTAACTGCGATTTTAAATAACAACCTAGGTTATTAATATTACTGCCCATATTAAACTCTTCAAACTATTTTCCACCTCCTATTAAAAAAAAACCCACCATGTTTTATTCTGTCTCTTTCTTTCCAAC
>JACBWW010000009.1:30550379-30606799 GCA_020086605.1 Lanius collurio | reverse complement strand
CCTTCCCTTCCCTTCCCGAACCTTCCCTTCCCTTCCCGAACCTTCCCTTCCCTTCCCTTCCCTTCCCTTCCCTTCCCTTCCCTTCCCTTCCCTTCCCGAACCTTCCCAAACCTTCCCAAACCTTCCCTTCCCAAACCTTCCCTTCCCAAACCTTCCCTTCCCAAACCTTCCCAAACCTTCCTCTGCAAGGGGAGACACATACATGGATTTCAAGAAACATGGATCATAGACTTTTTCAAGAGCTGGAGGAGATGGGAACATGAAATTGGCTGAAACTGGAGAGGGAAGATTATTGCAGATAAAATGATGGAATAACAGGAAGGATTATGACTGAACTGCAAATGTGGGGTCAGTGGTTGGACTCAATGACCTTGGGGGGTCTTTTCCAACCTTAATGATTCTCTGAAAGACTGAAAAGCAGGATCAAAAGGCAGAGAACAACATGGACAAAGGCATTTTCACAGAATCACAGATGTTTATTCCTGGTCAGTGCTCAAGCTCTTAGATAAAAGCTCTTCCATCTATTGGTGTTGCCAAGCTGTAAATGAGGACATGCAAAAGAATGGATGGGGATTGTTTCTGGAAGAGAAAGAGAGCAGTTGCTGTTGGATTTGGTACCAAGAAGAATCATGGCACAGCTATTCAACCCCTCTGTTAAAATAGACACATCCCACCAAATCTGGAGAAGCTGTTTAATTTTGAGTATTAGGAATGATAAAAAAAAAAAAAAAGGAAAAAGGGCCTATATGAGCACTCATCTCTATTCCAGTATTGTCTGGGTTTGTGTGCTAATGCTGGATCCTGCTAAAAGTTGCCTGAAGGTGAAGTGCTCAGGTACAGTTTGAATCCCTGAGTCCAGCCAGAGCTCCCAGCTCTCAGGGACTCAGTGCTCAAAGCCACCCTCACCTAGACAGTTTTTGATTGAGAGTTAGAATTATATATTAGATACACAGGAAACCATCAGTGCAGAAGTTTATCACAGAGAAGGCTGGTGAAGAAAAATAGCAACCTCCAGAAATGTGGGCCTGCCCCCTGAACTTACTGCCTTCCTTGAGGAAAAATAATAAGCTTGAGGAAAACAGATACTTCCCATGAAGTTTTTCATGTCACTTAATGAAGGTGCAGGCCTCTACCTTACACTGACAGTGGCTTTATCATTGTCCTCTTACAACAATTTCATGTTAAGCTGTACTCATATTCTAATTTGCTGCTAAAAATAATAGTGATTAAGTAAATAAATAGATTTATCTGTCAGGCTGGCTTCACTGACATCATGATCAAAATGACAGAGAGCTGGTTTAGGCTGGATATGAGGAAGAAATTGTTCCCTGTGAGGGTGGGGAGGCCCTGGCACAGGTTGCCCAGAGCAGCTGTGGCTGCCCCATCCCTGGCAGTATCCAAGGCCAGGTTGGATGGGGCTCTGAGGAACCTGGGAGAGTGGAAGGTGTCCCTGACCATGGCAGGGGTTGGGACTGGGTGATTTTTAAGGTTCCTTCCAACCCAGGCCATTCTATGATTCATTAAATCTCATTTGCATGGTTTTTCTTCTTCAGAAGGATACTATACCTGATAATCTCCATACACATCTACAGGATCAGGACAAAAAATGACAAAGCCTTCACCTGAAGTCACAAGATGGAGCAAATCTAACTATTGCTCTGAAAACTGCACATGCTGGCTGAACCTCAAGACATGCATGTGTATTATTTATCTTGGTTGAGATTCAACTGCTGCCCAGAATAAAAATACTAAAAAAATTGGCCAAACATGGGTGTAAGCATATCAGCTTCGATACTGGGCACTGGATTTTCCTAGAAATTAATCCTCCATTAAAGCAACAGATGGTCCTGCGTTGTTCCAGGGGCTCAGGGCACACATGAGGGGCTGGGTGACTGATGGACTTATGAATGACTGGGTCTGCATAAACCTTAAGTTGGATTAGTATAAGCTCATGCATGTCAGAAATGGTTTGCAATATTGACATTTCATGTCAGCTTTGTGAATCCAGACTCATTTCAGCCCCACACAAGGTTGTGTCACGTGGAGGGGACAGCGTAGGAGTATGTAGGAATAAACACATCCTGGCAGCTTTACTGACTGCTTGGATGCTCTCAGCCAGCAACAAATGAAGTCCCTGCTGATTCATCCTTTAAATCAGTGACAGCTACTTAATTAACAGGACCACAGCCAAGCTGCTTAGGACTAGCACTGACCCTTCTTAAGGAAAGGAAAGTTGTGCAGCACATTTTGAAGGGCACCTCCCAGCAAACCCATGGCTCAGATTTGGGGTGAGCCAGGTGAGAAATGGTAGCAGAGAAAAGTGCAAGGTGTGCCTACACTTACAGAGCTGGGCAAGGCCATCTGGGCACAGGAGGCTCACAGCCCTCTGCTACCTGATTCCATGAGGCACACAGATATTCCTTGATATACCATGACCTTCCATGAACTCCCACAACCAAAGTGTTGACTGTTACCCAAATGCTTTCACAGTCCAAAGAGCATTTACAGTAGTTATAAAGGGTCAGTGAAATCCTCTCCAAAGACCACGACCACGACCTTCTCAACTATACACAATTAAACCCCTCCCCTTGCACACCTTTAAGCAGTTTTCACCTAAATGGCTCTTAAATGACAGGTGCAAAACCTGCCAGCTGCATTAAATCCATGATGAAGGTACAAGTTATCCAGGCTCCAAAGACACCTCACTGAGGGGCTGAAAAGACAACCAGCCCTGGGCCCAGCACAGGAATGACAGGGAGCTGCTGGAGCCAGGACAGAGCAGGGACACCGAGGGGAGCAGAGGGATGGAGCAGCTCTGCTGTGAGCAAAGTCTGAGGGAATTGGGATTGTTCAGCCTGGAGAAGGGAAGGCTTTGGGGTGACCTCATTGTGGCCTTGCAGTGCCTGAAGGGAGCCTGCAGGAAAGATGGAGAGACCTGTGAGGGTGGTGAGGCCCTGGCACAGGTTTCCCAGGCTGCCCCATCCCCAGCAGTATTCCAGGCCAGGTTGGATGGGGCTCTAAGCAAGCGGGGACAGTGGAAGGTGCCCATGGCAGCGGGGGCACTGGAATGAGATGATCTTGAAGGTGCCTTCCAGCCCATTCTGTGATTCCAAACTTCACCTCCTCTTACAGACTTAAAAAGCCCCCATGCTCATGTGAAAGGTGTATACTGGCTAATAAAGTGCATAAAATTCCCCACCACTTGCAGAAGTCCTCCCAGTCCATTTCAGAAGCAGCAGGATGGATGGGGTCAGTACACACAAGGAAGAGGCTGGAGTGGCACAATGATGTTTGCCAGCAATGTGAGTCTACATTCAGCCAAACACTTGTCAAGATGAGTAAAGGGGGCAAAAGAAGGCCTTATCTTGTTAAATTTACAACTGTGGATGGAATGAAAACAACTTGCTTCCAGATATTTTGATTCAGCCTTTTTAAAAAGCCTACTTGTGCTTAGCATGGCTTTCACAGAATCTCTGATAATTGGTAATAATAAAAGGAAAGAAACTGTCATAATTTTTAATGCAACAATGTTTGGCTGTTCCTGTACTTCATGAATAAAAGCAGAGTTAACCTCCACTTTTAGTTCCACAAGCACAAATATCCCCTGCCTTACTCCCTACCTTCTTGTTCTCCCTGTGCTTATAGGGCAAACAAGGGGAGGTGAGGGAAAAGATCACCTTTTCCCACTAAATTCTTTGCTATAAAACACAGACTCACAGCTGAAAAAGCAAAAAACTTTCCTGTACCGTCTGTGACTCCAACAACTCCACGTAATATTCCTTCTCAAGACCAGAACCCAGATATGTTCCTTTTCCCCATAACTCTATAAAACCCTATAAAATACTGGCCACAGGTGCACACAGAGCACTCGAGCACTGCCAACCTCGCTCAGAGCTTCTTGGCACCTCTGGGTCTACACGGGCTCCTGCTGTGGGTAACTTTAAATGGGCCTTTAATCTCCCTGAAATTTGGGGGAAAGAACACAGAGAACAGGGGGTTTTGCCATTAAAAAGGAGGAAAGTGTAAGCTGGAAATTTATTGGAGACAGACAAAACAAGCAAATTGATCCCATCCAAACCATCACAGAAGACTGATTCTGGAGGACACACAAGCACCATCAGAAGGCTAAAGATAGTCATGCCAGAGGCCTGAAAAAAAACCCTGAAATCAAGGCAAATGGTAATTCATTTGATGAACTAGCAGCAGAGTTTATTTTCACTGCAACGAGACTTGCTGGTGGCAGAACACAGACTGTCCTGCTGGCCAAAGGTAACATCATGTGGCATGAAAATAAGTTGTAGTTACCGAAGCAAAAAAGGATTTCTAGACCTGAACTCTGGCATCACACCAGTCCCATTGCTACAGGAACAGGGGACTGGGGGACTTGCCCCTGCTTTGTGACAGATGACCCCTGACTTGTACAGGCCAAGACCAATCCCCTCATGCTGGATATCATCCTAGATTAACTTTTTTGCTGTTTGTAGCTGAATATTTTAGGGCACAGATAGTTGCTACCAACATATTTGGATAACAAAATATATATATTTTTGAGTAAATGAAAGAGGGGATTGAGGAGGATTTTAATTAGCCCACAGAGATCAAAAGATTACCAATTTTTTTAATTGGCTATAGAGACATTTAATTCTTCATTAATGGAAATCTCATGCACTTCAGATATTCAGGATAACAAAAGCCTCTCTGGAATGTTCAGCAGTGACCGTGCTGTTCTATTTAACGTCCTTCACTCATGAAATTAATACAAGAAAATGGCATGCAATTTAGGAAGAAGAGCAAAGCAAAGAAACTTAATGGCCCACAAACAATCCCGAGGCTGGAAATTATTTGGCTGGAGTATTTGGTGGGTGTACATGTTACACTGGAAGAAAATGAGACCCAGAAAAATTTACTATGGTCAAAAGGGAAGAAATTCAGATAACAAATCTTCAATTATAGGTTTCACAGCAGAATCTTGCCTTTGCTGACTTGTCCGTTAGATTTCCTCCATGGTCAGCCTTCCATTTTTTTTTATTCTACCTTCTATGTATGGAGAAATCTCCCGGTCACAATGTGTAAATATCATGCCATGTGTTCCTTGGTATATCTCTTTAAAACTGAGTCCCTGCTCTATCCTTTCTAGACAAGGGACAGACAACTGGTGTTCCATGGCTGCTGCTCGTTATACTAATTTTAATCAGTTCACAGCTCCCGTGCAGCCCTCCTGGCAGCTCCTCTCTCCCAGGACATGCAGAGAGCTCTGGGGCAGACAGTATTTATTATCATATCGAAGCGCCGAGCCGTGCACGACGGAGCACAAATGTCTGACGTATCTGGATGCTATCAGATAAACAAGGAAACCATTTGACAGGGCTTTTGTCACTGCCATTAAATCATCTGAAGGGGTTTGATTTCAAAGAACTCAGCAGAGCAGTTCTGCCGTTGTCATCTCCTATTTTTGTTTGCACAAAGGGCTCTGCATTGCTACATCAGAGGCACAGATGTTGCACCGCTGCTTTGGGTGGAGTCAGCCCTCGCATATACAAGAGCAGGTATTGGCAAATTTGGGTTTTTTCATTTGTTTGTAGGCTAGGATCTTGCATAGAAGCTTAAAAATACATGCACACAGCAGAAGAAAAAGAGGCAGACAAAGGCCAGACTTTGAGCTAGGACCAAGAATTCAAAGCCTGGTGGAAAGTAAGATGTTTTTAAGTCTTGGTTTAAAAGGTTTCCCTTGAAGCCAGCTTTGCAGCATCCTAATTTTGTGGTATGCAGCTCCAGCCTGACCTTTTCCCTTGCTTAGCTCAGAGTCATGTTTGCCAAGGGAGCATTTGCCCTGCAGCCACTTGTGTTCGTTATTAGCCACTCATCAGCTGCTGGGCAGTGGCTGCAATCAGCTGATTGTCTGGCTAGGGGACAGTCTGCTCAGAGACAGGAGCATCCACTTGCCTTAACATTTCTCAAGAGCTCTGTCCAAGTTTCCCACAGAGTAGTGTTTCAAAGGAGACCGAGGCTCTGATGCTCTCATCAGCCAGTTGTCTTTTTGCCTGCTGGCATCAGTGGCCAATGCACTGCCAAGCAAAGGAGCAGCTCCCCAGCTGTCCTTTACGTGTTCTGAGGGAGCAGCAGATGCTCCCACTCACCTTACTGGGAACTGAAGGCACCATCCACCAAAAATCTTTACAGATGTGACTCAGCTTCTCTCCAGGAAAATCCTAAGCTGTCTGGTCAAAGTCAGAGGAGATTTGCAGCACACTTCAGAGCACAGCCAAGTCAGACCCCATTTTTCACAATGACACAGGATTAGTCTCCACTCAAAATTCAAACTGTGAATCTCAGAAGTTATCCCCTCTTTGCATTTTTGGCTAACTAAGGGGTCAGAGGCAAAGGGCTGCCAGTATCCAATCCATAACACTCATATTATGCTTGGAGCACCTTTTAATGAGTGCAGGGCCTTCAAAACAGCTGCCATTTAGAAATGTACAGTCATCATTCAGTGCAGTGTTAAAAAACTGACCCTTTAACCATTAGGTGCCTGTTGAGAAATGGGAAGTTTTGGTTCTGTTTGCATTTTGCTCCTAAGAAGAACCACTCTGAAGAGTAATAAAATCCCTCCCATTAGCTATTGCCAAGGCTTTGAAAAACACTGCTAGGGCTACTTATTTTTTATATTAAACAACTTGTGTAACCTTGCCGTGGCCAAACTGAACCTTACGCTGACTCTGCTGCAGAGGATGACTTTGTCTCCCAGTAAAAAGCCAAACAAGCATAGAGGACAGGAATATCTTTCTCACAACTCGGGATTCAGAACACAGGGTTGATGTGGCAGGAGATGCAGAATCAGCCACATTAGCACTGGATGGGAGTTCCCACCAGGGTTATTTTTTATTCAAAACTCAGAATTAAGCAAGGAATGCTTCCTGAGAGCAAAGAGGACACGAGTGGTGATTCCTCTGGCCTGAGAGTAAAACATGCCATTTGGCTTGAGATGAAATTTGCAGAAAGAGGACTCAGCCTTAGGGACACTGTGCTCACACACTAAGTTAGAAACAAAACTTGCTCATGTCTGTGGTTGGACTTCCTCAATCCTGTGCTAGTTAGCAGTTTACAGCTCTTGTGGTAGATTCTCTTAGCAATGTTTTCAGCTCCATTCAACATCTTCCCTTTCTAGACTATTTTATCATTTTGTTCTCCTTATCCTTTCCTCTTAGATTTCCTTTTCACCCCCTGAAAAGCAGTACATTTATTGTAACACTCATGTGATTTTTGCTGCCAGTGTACACTGCTCCCTCTGTGTTGATGCTATTCACACCACCTAGTTTGGGGGCCCAGCCTTCCCAGGTGTCTTCTTCAGGGACAGGGAGAATAAAGACACCCCACAAACACCATTCAAACCCCCTGAGAACAGAAACACCCCTGCATGTGCCTGTCTCTCCCAGCAGTGACTGAAGAAGGGTCTAAAGGCACCAGACTCTCACCAGGGAGCAACAGGAACAGAGCTGCTCTGTTCACAGAGGACAAGAAACCAAGGGTGACCACAAGATGGGCAGATGCAGAACCCATCTGGCCAGAGCACTGTCCCCCAGGGCCTGAGCAGAGCAAGCAGAGATGGGTGATGGCAACATGCTCATTTGATGGTGAAAACAAATCAAGACCAAGGTCAGCCCTAAAAATCCAGGATGGAGTTGAGTGCTGGAACACCTATAACACAGCCAAAGCCACAGGTGGGTGCTCAGGCTTGGGCTCACAGAGGTCCTGGGGCAATGAGCAGAAGGTGCACATGGAGAGGCTGCAGGTCAGGGCAGTGAAAGCCTGTGTGGTGCTCAGGGCCACAGTAACCAACCACCACAGTCAGAGTCCCAGAGGTAGGTCCTGTGAGTGTCAGCCAGCCTAACTCGCTGCCCTGTGTGCTGCAGCAAAGCTTACTGGGCAGATTGCACTTGTGCTGTAAGCACAAAATAACAGCAAACAAGTGCCAGAGCCCAGGAGCATTGCCTTGCTGCTGGGGTTCACCTGGGAGCAGCTGAGTGGTGACTGTGCCTCTGCTCTGCCTCGTGTCCCCCCTAGTCCTCAGTCACTGCCTGCACCTGCTGCCTTGATCTCAGCCCTGCCTCGGTGCTACAAACCTGCTGGGGTCACAGGTTCACTGACGTTGGAAAACACCTCAAGGGTCAATGAGTCCAACCTGTGACCAAAGACCACCGTGTCGCCCAGCCCAGAGCACCGCGTGCCACGTCCAGTCATCTCTTGAACACCTCCAGGGATGGAGAACCCATCTCCTCCCTGGACAGCCCCTTCCAATGCCTGGCAGCCGTTTCAGTGAAGAAATTCTGGCTGATGTCCAGCCTGAACTGATAGGTGGAAAAGACTCCACTATTGCAATAAGTAGTAAAGTAGGTATGTTTATTCCGGCGCTGGGGCCCACGTGGATGTGAATTGCCCCACCAAATGCATTCGCACCAGCAGCACCATTTGGCTTGGTATATATTGAGTTACAAGCTACATATTCATTAGCTTTCCAAATACGCCTATACATATTCATCTCCTATTTGCTTCCTATTATAATGAGCCCAAAGGCATTTCCATATGGCTTGAGCTTGGCTTGTGCAGCGCCTCATGCAGGGGCCTCTGAGATGAAGTAAGGCGTCTTCATCAATTGGAACTTTTCACCTTGCTTCCTTGCACATGCTCCCTGAGTCCCTGGCCCAAGTTCAAACCCCAGGGCTGGCTTGGACTGGTTCCTGGGTCCAAAGCAGGATCTTTTGGTTACAGCTGCTTCTCCTTATCAATAGTCTCGTATCCTCCCTTCTCCTACTTAACAAATGTAATAAATGTTGGGCAAGCTGTATGCATTGTTTTAGTAAGCAGCCCCTTTAGTAATTCACTTAACCCTTACTTCCCCGACTCAGAATCTCCCCAGGCACAGCTGGAGGCCATTTCCTCTTGCCCTGTCCCTTGTTCCCTGGGAGCAGAGCCTGACCTCCCCGGCTGCCCTTTCCTGTCAGGGAGTTGTGCAGAGCCACAAGGTCCCCCCTGAGCCTCCTTTTCTCCAGGCTGAGCCCCTTTCCCAGCTCCCTCAGCCCCTCCTGCTGCTCCAGCCCCTTGCCCAGCTCCGTTCCCTTCCCTGGACACGCTGCAGCCCCTCAATGTCTTTCTTGTCCTGAGGGGCCCAGAGCTGCCCCAGGATGTGAGGTGTGGCCCCAGCAGTGCCCAGCACAGGGGACAGTCACTGCCCTGGCCCTGCTGCCACCCCATGGCTGGTCCAAGCCAGATGCCACAGGCGTCTTGGCCACCTGGGCACAGCTGGCTCATGATCAGCTAGTTGTTCACCAGTGCCCAAAATCACTGAATTCTTGCCTGACCCAAGAAGCTTGGTTATCATCCCAAGACCTCTCTGATGTTGTTTGGATCTGTGGGACTGTGCCCTCTATGACAATGCTTCTCCCATCTGCCTCACTCTTGCTGCTCCCTAACACAGGGCAGAAAAAGAAATAATTTCTGGAATTCTGGAAGTACCAAGCAAAGGTAATTTGCTGGGGTTTTGTCACCTTGTCCCTAATTCTGACATCCACCTGTTCACACAGACACACACAGAGCTGCACACATCATCAACACATTTCCACGACGCTGCACACAATAATGTCAACCAGGTGAGCCTGAGGGTAGGAGCCAGGATCCTATTTTATTGGAAACAGGGATCCTGGAGGAGTAAATGAACTCCTGTGTGCGAGAGGTTTTCCTGCTATCCCTTAAGGAGAATCACAGCCTAACGACAAAACTCATTCTCTCTTCTCGCTCTTTTCAGAATTATATTTTGCTCACAAACCAAAGAACTACTTATTGGAGGATAACATTTCTCCTTTTTCTGCAATTCCCAGATACTTCAATTACACAATCATAAATTCCTTCATACCCAGATGGAGTGGATATTAGAAATGAAAGGACTTGATTCCAGTAAAGCCTTAATTTAATTTCGCCCATCTCAGTTTCCCTCTGAAATGGATAACAAAAATTACAGAAGCTAAAAGAGCCCAGGTGATGGATTATAAAGAGAGTCACTGGAACAGATCATAAACCAACTGAAAATGGTCCTTTCAAACCCTCTGTGAGAAAACTGCCAAGGGAAAATAATCAGACATTTTTAAATAGCAACTTGCATCACTTTCATTGACTTTCTTTTCAGGTGCCATCACTCCCACTGATTCACAAAGTCGCATTCATTCAGGGAATGAGGTTTGACTGCAAAAAGAGCCACGTCAGAAACAGGTTAGTCATAAGAATTTGTAGGAAATAACCACAGGAAGGAACAACCCAATAAAACACAAAGGAAAATTACACACTGACTCTGGGTGCACAAAACTATGCAAGTCTGAATGGAGTTGCTGTTGGCCACATGGGAGCCTTAACTCCCCTGAGATCATTAACATTTGCATGCACATTTGAGAAAGGAAGATTTTCTTTTTTAAACTATTTTGATCACTGACATTTGTTCCGTTTTCATGATGAAAGTGAGGAAGAACAGAGGACAGGTTCCTAATATAGATGTTTTTCTATTAAAACTTGTCCCTCAAGATCTTCCATCCTTCCAACTGCTGCTTTTCTAGCAATTAGTCCTAATGATTTTCCTAGCAGTAAAGGAAATCACTTCAAAATGTGTACATACAAAAGTATATGTACTTCAAATATTTATAAACATTGTAATATAGTAATTATTGTCCATAATAAATATATACCAGTAGTACAATATGTACAAAAATATGATGTGCAAAATCTCAAAAGGGAAAAGATGATAGAATTCCTTTCCTTGTTTTTCAATTTCTAGATTACACATTTCATAAGATGGATGTTAGATAATGATGACAAAGAGTGTTAAAGCATCTGGTCGAATTCCAACAAGATTCCCATTAATTTCTTTGGGAAATTTTAAAAATCACAACTAAGACAGCAAGCAAAGAAACCTGGCATAAAGTGATGCATTTTAGCTAAAACTAAGATCAACTTTTCAGTAGAATCCAGGAATTAAAATCATGTAATCTAAATGATTAAAAGCAAATAAAAAAGGCAATAGATATTTTTCTTCCTTTCAGCCCAGTAAGACCAACCATGGCATGTTTGTTCCAGAAGAGGAAGATGAGCCCAGATGTGTCTTTCCTTTTGTGATCAGCAAAACTCAAGAGAAAATTACTTCCTCTCTGCGGAGGTGACTTTCCAAGGCTGTACTCCTCCACAGACTTTGAGCTCCCAACATCTGGCTGCAAATTCAAAAGAGAATGACTTAAACTTTCTTGGAAAGACTGCCAGACTTTGAGACTGGCTAAGGGAGGACACCAGAATCCAGGAAATAAAACCCTCTGTGGTCAGAAAAGAGAAAGAGAAATTAGGAGGAAGAAAGAGGGGAAAAGAGCAGCATCGTAAGAGAAAAAAAAATAGATTCCCTCCCATTTTATGAAACCACCTGCCTTAACATTTCTGCTCTGTGCCAGCCTGACAGGGAGGTGTTGGGAGAACACAGCTGGGGAATCACAATCCACATCCTTCTCCCTCAAAGTGTTTTCATTTCCCTGGGACTGCCAGAGGCACAAGTCTGGACTAGAGGAAGGCCATGTGCAAACAAGTGTGCTGAATCCTGCACTCAACCAAGCCCCTGACACATAGGCAGGAGGGGAAATAGGCTCATTTTACATTTTTCCCTTTCCTGTTCATTGTAGAAATTGCAGTGCTGCATCTGCAGGATGAGGTAAAACATTTCCATTGATAAAACCTCCAAATCCCCACCAGTATTAGGGTGGGAAATGAAGCCTCTTGGTTATGCTGTTCTAGAGGGTGTCCTGCCAAACTGTCCCAGCTTAATGTCTCTGGTTAACTCCAAGGGAAAAATGAGAATTACTGAGCGGGAATGGCAAGTGGCACTCACAGGATGCTGCCTCCTACTCCAGACACTGCCCCTTTCTAACCCACAAACACCTTGACCTTCATGAGTCTACTGGAGTCATCCTGATCTACAGCAGCTAAGTCCTCTTAGGTGCTATTTAAATAGCAACAAAATCCCTTTCTTCACATTTTACACTTATGCCAAGGAAAGAAATCACAACTGATTAAAAAAAACCCAAAACAAAACAACAAAACTCACATGGAAATATGCTGGGAGTTTCCTCATCCTCAAAACCTGACAATAAGCACATTTGAAACGTGTGATGTTGCTGGGAAGGAAAGAGTGGTTTACTCAGTATTTAAAGAAATGTTTCAAAACTGAATAGAATAAAGAGGATTTGTAGCCATGGTAACTTCCACAATCATTTATTTAAAAATGATAATATCCCTGAAGATTTGTGACACGATGCAGCAACCCTGTCACATTGTGTAGGCTGATGTTGTGTCTTGAAAGCCTGAATGACTTGATGTGAGCTGGCATGATGCTATGGATATTTAAAATTTTTCAAGGGAAATTCCAGTTCTAGTGGTAGGTAACAGGAAACAAATTTTCACACGAGGTTGGAAAAGGACACAAACAAATGACAGTCATAAATAATTCCTTAAAATTTATGCACTTGCAGAGTAATTTCACAGCATGGAAGGTGAATAATAACATTGTGGCTGCACAGGAAAAAGTTCTTATCCAACACCTGGCATCTCCACTGGGACTATTCAGCTTTTGGAGTAAGTAGGCAGTGTCTTGTTTTTGCTGATTATAAAGATACCATTACTATAAAAACATATTACAAATTCAAATTTAACCACTGGAAAGAGATTTTACTTTGGTTTTTTTTTTTTAATATTTAGACAGTCACACTCAGAATTTTAGAGTGCTCATTTCAAATGAGAGTGTAAAATCTTTGTGCTTTGACATCTTTTTTTCCTACTCTGAATGAAAATTAAGACTTGAAAATAATTTTTGAGCATATGATCTTGAAAAAAAAAATCCTTTCTGTCATCATTAGAGCTTCAGACAGTGGATCAGACTGTTCTCTTAATGATCAGATCAGGCACAATATGTGGGATCCAGTGATTGCCAGTTGAAAAAGAGGTTAAAATTCAGGACTGATCTGAGTCCAGCGGGGGGGAGGGGATTCTGTGGGTTATTATACCCATGTACTGCGATGAGACATCTCTGACAGAGATGCAGTATTCCCAAAATAGCATTTGTCACCACATTAGAGCAGGCATTGGCTTGGTGCAGAACACTTTCTCTTCACTTAGTATTTTGTTAGTTGCCTGAGAAGTATCAAGGAATGAGAGATCATTTGTAGCCAGTTTACATATTAATGAAATAATGGTGAAAACCAAAAACATTGCTGCAGCACTCTCAGAAGCAACTTTCTCCCCCAAAACAGAGGTACATCAGTTTTAAGAGAACTGTTTTATAAGGAAGTGCCAAGAAACCACCCTTGAAAACTGTCTTTCTAAGGGGAACTGTAGAAATTTCTTTCCTAGCAGAAGTTTGACAAAATACATTTAGAAAAGCATTCTGCATGGAAGAGTCTTGCACAGGCTCTGAAAGGATAATGCTTATTTATTCCTTGGAAGGATATGACTTTGAGAGTGTGGATCTACCAAATAATGGTTAGGAAACATCCTCCACTGCAGTCGTGTTGGACTTGGTCCCAAAGGCCCAATAATGTCTCTGGACATGATGGAGTTATCTCCATCGTGTCCAGAGACATTATTCTCTCTGTCCCAGAGATGAGCTCCCTGCCTGTGCAATGTGTTCTCTTCATTGCAAACAACAGGCTGCAGAGCCAGAGCAGCAGGGAGCCACAATAAACTTCATTTCTCTTAGCTGTACAAGTTGCCTTGCCCCAGGTATTTGTCACCAAATGTTCACTTGTGTCACTTGTGAATGTTCAGTGGAGCTCAACCCATATTTGTGCTCTGCACCACCATGGGCTCGTGCATGACTGGTTGGAGAGTGGTGAAGGAACTAACAAGTCTTTTCTTCTTTCACAAACCTCAGTCACAGTGATTTCTGTCAGGATCTGCCAGAAGATGTTTAGATCACCCACTGGCAATAGGCTCTGCCTTAACTGTCTAAGCGCATGACCATTCCATTAACTAAAGGCAGATTTCCACTCAATAGACTTTAATAGCTAATATTTGCTTGGAGACCTTTTGTCTGCCCTCCACACACAGGACCTGCTTCCTTTTGGAGATAAATCATAAAGAGATGAGCCATAACTGAGACAGAATCTGTCCATTTGAATTTCTTCTCTTCATCATGGGGAACTGTCTAGAACACACCACATGCTCAGAGACACTGACAGAGAGAGATTTGAAACCCAGAAAGATGGAGAGATACTATTGGCCTGGCTTTGAAGCACCTTACAAATCATCTTTTTCCAATCCTTTGCTATGGGCAAGGACACCTTCCACTGTCCAAGGTTGCTCAGAGCCCCATCCAGCCTCGCCTGGGACAATTCTAGGGATGGGGCAGCCACAGCTTCTCTGAGCAACCTGTGCCAGGGCCTCACCACCCTCACAGGGAGCAATTTCTTCCTCATATCCCATCTAAACCTGCTCTCTGTCAGTGTGAAGCCATTCCCCCTTGTCCTGTCACTCCAGGCCCTTGTCAAGAGTCTCTCTACATCTTTCCTGTGGGCTCCCTTCAGGCACTGCAAGGCCACAATGAGGTCACCCCAAAGCCTTCCCTTCTCCAGGCTGAACAATCCCAATTCCCTCAGCCTTTGCTCACAGCAGAGCTGCTCCATCCCTCTGCTCCCCTTGGTGTCCCTGCTCTGGGCTGGCCCCAGCAGCTCCCTGTCCTTCCTGTGCTGGGCCCCCAGGTTTGGAGACAGACCTGCAGGGGGGTCTCAGCAGAGCAGGACAGAGGGGCAGAATCCCCTCCCTCCCTCTGCTAAATCCTCACCTAATGTGAACTGAATCAACTCACTTATCTGACTGCAGCACTGTTCCACTATTTTCAAACCAATAAAAATTTATTCCACTGTATTTTGTTTGATGTGGTTTGCAACAAATAAACCAGTTAAGTTTTATGATATGCCCTTTGAGATGTTATTTTTCTTTGGAATCTAAATTTAAACTAAATCAGTCTCTGGTCCCACCAAGGACAAATATTTTAAAAGTGCTGCCAGCCATGCCTTTTAGCCTGCTGTCTCCCCTTTATAATTATTGATGTTGGCATTATACCCAGAACCCTTTTTTTAGTGTATCAATAGAGCTGTGTTTAATTTTACATTTTACTTGCTGAATAAAACACTGGTCTCAGTCATAGCATCAGTTTCAGTGAGTGCTTTCAAGCAACAGAATCTATAATTTCTGTGTTTTAACAGCATTTTCTTTCCCTGATATCATTCAAAAAATCATTCAAAAATTCTCCACTAAATGATACCCAGGAAGCAGGAGATTATTTGCAACAGACCACATCACACTGAAAGGCCATGTCAGGTGCTTGAAGCAAATCTCCCAGCACACCCTTATCAGTGGGCTCATTAGAAACTCCCTGTGCAGGGGAGTGCTGTCCATGTAGGAAACTACACCCTCCTGACCTTCAAACACTGGCATTTTGGCCTCATAGCCCTGCTGTCTTCTCTTGGGCCTGCTCCACACGAGGCTGCCTCATGAATTGCTGAGCCCCTAGGAGAATTAAGGGTTTGAGTCTTGCTCTTATCTGAATGCACACCTGTGTGAATGGGGTGGGGGAAATGCCTGGTTTTGTCTCATGTCTGGTGATGCAGTCTTTCTGCCATAGTCACCTTCAGGACATGAATTATTCCCTAGAAATAATAAGACTGGCACTCAATAAAAACTTGTCAGGTTTCCAGGTCCCATTCACATGCTAACATTAGCTTTCATCTTTCAGAAAATACATAGTCAAATTCATTTTCTAACCTATTATTTGGCAAAGGAACTACAGGTCACATTAAAGCTAATTTATGAAATCACTTAAGTGAAACCCCACACCTGCCTTTACCTTTTGCCTCTGCAGAACATTAGCAGGCAGTGTCACATATCATTGCAAATGTTTCTCATTAGAGTCAGCAACAAAGGTGACTAAAGTGAAGCAGAAGCTGGATTTAAGAAAAGCAAGTCTTGGTCAGCTTAATTGCAAAGGCCCTTGAAACGGGGCTTTGCCATCTCAGCACTAGCTCCCAAGTGATGGTGTGTGCATCTGCACGTTAGAGCCCTGCTTTGAAGGCATTGCAATGCCTTATCATATCAAATATTGAAGAAACATGAAACATGAACTAACCAATTCCTTCTGTCACCTGTCTGTATTAAAACTAGGAGGCTGGAAATGTGGGAAGTGTTTCTCTAAGATAATAATCATAACTTACCTGAAGTCCACATGATCATGTTCAGTCAACATGTAAGGTAGCATAAACAGGCTCCTGTGACCACAGAGACCTGCACACTCTCATTATTCCTGAACACGTAGTGAAAAGTCAGAAATGTCCTCAGAAAAAAAAGGTTGTGAAAACATAGCAGAAAATTTGCTCTGGTTTTCCTCAGCGCAGCTTTCATATATCCATTAAGTGGGTAGACAAGCAAGTACTGACAGTTTGCAAGTATTTGTAACTTCCCCTTCTGTTTCTAAATTTGCTGAGGGAAATTTGTCACTTCCCCCTTTTTTAGATTTTTGCCTCCAGCTTAGGCAAGTTTCAAGTATGGGATTTTTTTTCCCCTTCATTCAAGGGAGTTCCAGATCTACATGGAATTTCATGCTTCTTCTTTTAATGGATGGTGGACAGTTACTGCTCATGAAAGAGGCTGGGATCATTTCTACAATATTGAATATGGCATATTTATAAGCAAAATGACCTGCACACTCCTTCCTCATGTCCAACCTGAACCCCTCCTGGTGCAACTTGAGACCATTTCCTCTCGTCCTGTCCCTTGTTCCCTGGGAGCAGAGCCTGACTCCCCCAGCTGCCCCCTCCTGTCAGGGAGTTGTGCAGAGCCACAAGGTCCCCCCTGAGCCTCCTTTTCTCCAGGCTGAGCCCCTTTCCCAGCTCCCTCAGCCCCTCCTGCTGCTCCAGCCCCTTCCCCAGCTCCGTTCCCTTCCCTGGACACGCTGCAGCCCCTCAATGTCTTTCTTGTCCTGAGGGGCCCAGAGCTGCCCCAGGATGTGAGGTGTGGCCCCAGCAGTGCCCAGCACAGGGGACAGTCACTGCCCTGGCCCTGCTGCCACCCCATGGCTGGCACAGCCCAGGTGCCATTGGCCTCTTGCCCCCTGGGCACACCTGGGCTCATGTCCAGCCGCTGTCCCCAGCAGCCCCAGGGCCTTTCCCAGCTTTCCAGCCCCTCTGCCCCAGCCTGGAGCTGCAGGGGGTTGCTGTGACCCAAGGCAGGACCGGGCCTTTGGCCTTGTGGACCCTCAGACCACTGTCCTGGGCCCATGGATCCATCCTGTAAATCTCAAAATAAATTTACACCTGATGATGACACTGCTGGTAGTGACCAAAAGCCCAACATGCTGAGCCTTTCAGAAGCAGAAGGGTCACCACTAACCTGTCCCATATTTGAAATATCTCTGAGTTACCTTTTGGCCTCCAAACTGTCACTTGATCTCCCATGGCATAAAAACATGAAATGACCTGTGGCACTTTGTGCTGCCTCACCCTAAAGAATTCTGAGTACAAATATATGACTGAGAAAGGCTTGTGTGTCCCCTCAGATCCACTGCCACAGGCTCAGTGTCTCCTACCTACCCTGCTCACTAATTCTGAAAAGAGAATAGAAGAAATTTGGGAGGTAGAATTTCTCCTTTGGTGTTTTCTTAGCAAGTACAGACTGCTTGCTGTTCACAAGACAAACACAACCTTGAGGTTCCCTTATTTCTGGCCAGTTTTCTATTTCTTGATACAAATTTGAGGGTACTCTGAGTGGATTTTAAAAGATTGTCAAGTCTGTAACAGGCTGCCCAAAGTGGGGATGGAGTCCTCATCCCCGGAGGTATTTAAGAAATGACTGGATGTGGCACTCAGTGCTCAGGTTTAGTTGACAAGGTCAGAGGCTAGACTTGATATCTTGGAGGTCTTTTCCAACCTTAATGATTCCATGATTCTGTGGTTCTGTGGAGGGACCTTAAGTTCTTTAAAGAAGCCTCATACCAAAATGCTGAACCAAACCAACAACCACCAAATAACCAACCAGAAACCCCACCACCAACCTAAAACTTAGGAAAGATAGAAAAGTGTCTCTCAGAAAAGTCTCCCTGTAGGGTCACTGGAAATCCGATACTCTACTTGTCTATGATTAGATCAAACATTACATGGTAATAAATAGATTGGACACAAGTTAATCCATAATTGCCTGATTTCTTCAGACAGACATTTTCTCCAAAATTTCCTCCAAAATTTCTTCAGATAGACATTTAATTCAGAAAGTCTTTCCTGTCAAGTGCACAAAAGAAGCAGAATGAGAGTAAATCCCCGATGAAAATCTGCCTTCCTCACCCTCAAGTGAAGAACACTTAGGTACTGAGCCACAGTAGAACTTACAGCAGAGACAACATTGCTTTGTCACAGTGCAGCCCAGATGAAATTTGGAACAGCACGAGAGGCCATGGCTACAAAGAGGTTGCACAACAGAGAACTGCTAAAACAAGCTGTTAGTATTCTGGAAAAGCAATAGGCAACCTGCCTGCAAGCTGCTGATCCATGAAAAGACAAACAATTTTCAGTGAATGTACTTGTAGTGATTTTTTGTTGAATCTCCTTTCCCAGGAGAAGAATTCACCCGCCTCAACTCTGCTCCCCAAACCTTAATTTTCTGAACCATACAGGAAGATTAGTGCATAAAGGAGAGACCATCTGTTTCCTTTCATCACTAAACTAAAGATGGTTTCCTCAGTGCAGAAGATTGCAGCCCTTAACATCTTGAGACTGTAAGCATTTGTTATTTAAATGCAAGCAGGCAGGAATGCAACAGGTCATTATTTCCCTTCAAAATGAGGGAGGGAAGTTGCATCATCAATTATTATCTCACATTATTTCAATCTTATCTATTTGCTGGCTTAAACAGGCAACCTCAGGCACATGGTCAGCAGTATTCAACTTCAGCCAAGTTTTTGTTTAGTTTTCCTCCTGGAATACCAGGTATTGAGACACATTTTGAACAGACACACACAGTCCTGTTGGAAGCAAATATGTGTCTGGTACATACTATTAATGCTATTTTATATGGTTCTAGATGACAAGCTCTTTTCTTTTCATGGGATTGGCACTGTTAGAATAGTTAACTAACACAAACTCAGGAGCAAGCCTGCTTCTTGACACTTGATGTTCCCAACTCTCACACTACTTAATTCCATCTAGAGGAAATAATGGGATTTTGCCTTCTTGGATTGTTCCATTTTTATGGCCAATATGTTTTCTAAAGACTGGGAAGGCTTTTAAGCATAGGCAAGGAGAAGCTGGAGCTGTCCCTCTCATAGACTGATTTCTGCAGCTGAGGATTTGAAGGTGCTCAATGCCTAAAGTTTATGATTGAACCCATGTATCCAAGGTCCATTGAAATTTATGATGTCACTATCTGGAATTCACTGCTTCAGCCCAGAAAATAATGTTTCCCTTCTTTTCCATATCTATCCTAGCCCCACCAAAACTGTTCTACACTGTTGAAATATTGCAAATCTGGAAAGGGATACCTTTGGCCTACATGTGATATATTTTTGGTATCTGCTTCAAAATCCATCCAAATCAGTGGACTTGGAGGAAGAGGGAACAATATGAGTCCACATGGGCCAAAAAGGTCCACTTACAGTGATCTGATTCCAGGCTGAAGTCTCAGAGGAAAATGAGCAGAGCTGTATAACATTCCATCTATTGCTGCTGGGTACCCATTTTACAAAATAAGTTGGACAACTATTTAAAATTAGAAAAAAAAGCCTCAGAAACACCCCAAAACCAGAATATCAGAGATACTGTTGTATGCTTGGTTGTATGCTCAGCCCAATTGCAGATTCCTTTCTCCACACTCAGCTGGACACTCTGAGAATGATGAGAAACCTCTATGATTACGACTCTCCCATGTGTTTTACACCTCTTTCACAGAGCAGTAAAAATGCTACAGGTCAGTCATTCCCGAAGATTTCCTATAATTATGTCATCTGACTATGATGCCTATTCCTATATCCTGTACTCATGCAGATCTTCCTTTCAATGGCATCCCTGGACTCTCACAGAGCAGGGGACAATATCCCTCATCCTCTTTTTGTCTGCTTTTCTCATTGTATCCTCCCAGTTTTCACCCTTACCTATTTATCTCCTGTACCCTTTGGGGTCTGTAAACCCCCTTTCTACTTTCAGATTATTAATGTTTTGACTATTTATCTTCCAGTGTCATACAGTACCTTCCTTCTCCAGCCCACGGCTGCCCTTGTGGTGGGAATTTCACCCTCACAGAGGAAACCAAATAAAAAAGCAGGCGTGTTGCCTTTGCCAAGAGCCACTTCTGCAGAGACCGTTTGGAGGGCCCTACTGTCCCACAGAACTTAAATTGGGACCTTTCAGCAGCTCGTGATTTTACTTGAAAGAGAAGGAAAAAAAAAAATCAGAGCTGTTGAGAGAAGTTTCCCAAGTGAAACTCAAGGCAAGGAAAGGACATTCTTTTTTAAAACATAAACTGCTATAAACTATAGCAATATAAACTGCTGCTCTGGAATTGGGATAAATTTAGTATGGATTCATCACTGAGAAGTCAATTCTCCTGGTATGTGAGCTATCTGTGAGCTTTTGAAGCTGTCTTCACTGGACTCTACAGAGGGGTAAACAGGCTGGCAAGTATCTCACTGTGTACATGCTCTTGCATGGGAAAATCCAATTTAATCCCTGGAATTTCAGCTTTCCCTGTTCTGTTCTTAGCCAGGCAACTGCTTTTAGGAAAATCTTATCTTCAAGCAAGACAAAGAGCAAACAGTATGGATTGCCTGTGACCAGAAGCAAAATTTCTACTGTAAGCACTGACTACTTTGAGCACTTTCAAACACCTGATTTCTGCTAATGAGTGTTGTGGGAGCAAAGGACAATGGGTAAGAGAGAAAGAAATCAGAAATTAGAGGGTTAATTTGGGATCTAATAATAACTTTTTTTTTTTTTGTCACAAATTTTTCCAGTAGTCATTCCATAGTTTTTGAGTTTGAAGACCCCATGCAGGACAAAATACATTTACTTTGAGAGATAAACTTAGTGAGCCAAGAGTTTTACATTTGTAATGTTTGTTTTCCATCTTCCAGTGCTCTGCTGGCTGTCAAAGCAATGCACATTTCATGGAGCATGAAGAGAATCACTGGAGAGAAAGGGGGAAGAGCCACTGAGGTCACTGATCCTGCAGCTGATGTGAGGGCAGAATTTGGGGTTGTCAGGTCAAGTTTTCTTCATGTGGTGAGAGGTTCAATCTCTTTGGCCTGGAATCTTCTCCCACTCATCTGATGTGAACTGAATGGACCTATCTGAAGGCCAGCACTTAAACTGCTCTAAGTGTGACAAATAAAGAGAAAAGTCATTACTTTGTGAATTTATTTGCACTTCGATTAAGTGCGGCTCTGTGGTCTTTCACACTCATCTTGCATTTGCATATCATCAGATAAGTGTTAGGGTGGAGAGCAGTCTATTTAAAATTTACATCCTGTGGAAAAAAAAAAAAAAAAAAAAAAAAGAATTTTTGGGCCACCTTAACCACCAGATAGTAGTAGGGAACCACAATCATTCGATCTAAGTTTCACAGCCAGAGGTGGAAAGATTATTTTCCTAAACATCGAAGTAAATAAAGAACAATCCACAGACACAGGGAAACTTCATGGGATACAATAATCTGGAAACTTAATCAGATTTAATTATATATATATATATTTTTTTTTTTTAAGAAGAAAGGAATTTATTACAAGCATAAAAATAAAAGTATTTTGAAAGACATTAAGAAGGATGAGGGCAGAACATCTTACCAAATTTACCAAAGCTCAAAGACTAGGTTTTTGGGAAAGCTGGAGCTTTGGAAGGTGGGAATGCCTGCAGTAAAAATATTCACTATAAGAGCTCTGCCCTGTTGCCAGGCTGTTTTAACCTTAAACTACCTAAGGGAGTGAGTTGCAACACTACCATTTTATCTTAATTTATGTATAGAAAAGGCATTTCTGTGCCGAATTTTGTCATCAAGATAACTCTTCTGACCTGTTACAGCTCCAAATAACATGAGGTCCAAACTAGATCAATGCTACTGAAAGAAAATTTTACTATTTCCCTGAGTTATGTTCTGTGGTATCTGAGATATTAAAATAAAATTTCAAGTACTGATAGAAACCTTAACCTCCATTAAGCTTTTCTGGCAACAGAGAAACAAACATGAGGCCTGTAGCACCAGGCTGAAACACAACAGAGCTGTTACCTCAGTAGAGCTGGTATTTTTAAAATCCTATTCATTCTTCTTAATTCTCCCACAAGTATCATCTGTTCCATACTTTTCTTCCTTGTATGACTGAGTTGACAAACACACTTTGAGATGTGGGCTCTAATTTCAGGTATATCTGGAAAGCAATGATTTCATTCCCAGAATGGGGATCAGAAATGTAAAACTACTCTCCTCACAGATTATTCTTCATATTTTCACATCACTCTTCCTGCACAGGGTTGTGTTCAGTGCAGGACCTGTTTTTCCACAGCTTCCAGTGGATTGCTGGAGGTGTTTTGGGAGTACAAGGACAGAGAAAAACTCACAAACAGGCTGATGGGGATCCTGGATATGAGCCACGGAAAGCTGACCACATAATCTTCCACACTAGAATAAATCCACACTTTATTTATGCTCAGTTCCTGTCTTGATCACTAGTGTGGTTTTCTCAGCCTTTAACACCCAGGAAAATGGGAAGTATCTAATGGATTTTGAGTAAAAATTGAGCTAGTGGAAAAAATTAGAACTATGTTCTTCTGGATAACATGTTTTAGGTGACTGGGGACCTCTCATCCAGAGCAGTAAAGCTCTGTTTTGACAATTACAACAAATAATATCATTCAGGTGTAGCCATAATTTCATATGTATTCTATTCATGGTACTCTGTGTTCAGCTAGGACAAAAATTGCTGACTTATAAAAATTCCAGTTTGAGCTTTCGAAATTTCCAATTATTTTCATGAAGTATTTTTATTTCTGTTCTAATTTTTAGACAAAAATAAGGGGGAAAGTAGAAAAAAGAAAAATAGAAAAAGTAGAAATTCCTACTTCTCAAATTTTTTTAAGTGTTGGCACAAGTGACTATCTATAGACTGCTATTATGCATCAAACTACATCAGGAGAAAGCCAAAAGTCTTTCTGAAAACAGTTTGTGTTTTAAGTCTCACACACTGTGGTGTGCCTCACAATCATAAATTCATGTTGGAGCAGAGCTGAGGTTTTACACTATTTCTAGCCTCTTTTAAAAAGTGGTTACACTGGTTATGTGGCCCTTGAGTGAAGCTGATTTATTGATAATTCTTTCAGAAATATGAAGAAAACTACTCTCAATGCCAAGGCTACCTGAGACAAAAGATTGATGGAAATTTCCTGTACACATCCTGCAGCTTTTTCACTTGAGATATTACCATCACTTTAGCCAGGCCTTTTACAGAAAGGAAAAGGCTGATGAAATTGATTCACCCCATGAAAGAAAAATAGCACATCAGCCTGTTAAAATTCACTGGGATCAGTGACCATGGAATCAATTGGCTGTGGAATCCTGGTCGGTGCAAATGTTCCTTCTTTCCCCTTCCTTGCATGCTGTTATTCTGTGACTAGCAGAGACACATTTCCAGCACAAAGCAGAGAGGATAACAATGAATAAGCAGAAAAGGGGGGGTGATTTTCACTTCACTCCATGCTTATACCTTGAGAGGTTCAAGCTGGTCACTGTTATAAATGCATATTGGCTTTTCACAGGCATTAAGATGAATAATAGTGTTTGAGATGCTTTTGCTGTGTAGATGTAGTTTTCTCTCTTTCAGCAAGAATTCAGCAAGTAAGTTTCAACTACCTGAATGGGTAAGGTAACCTCCAAGTGGGCAGAGAATGGGGCCCAAAGCCACTATCAACACTCTGTGTGAAGAACAAAAGAGGCCCAGGGATACGATCAACACTCTGCTTAAAGGACGAGGAGGCCCAAAACTGTTATCAACACTATGTGTGAAGAATAAAGAGGCCCAAAGCCATTATCAACCATCACTGTCTGGGGAATTAAGAAACCCAAGTCCAGAAATCAAGAGAAATAAAATCGCAAGGCCAGGAAATGAGCATGCCCTAAAAAGCGGACCGGACCGTGCAGAACACCTCCTGGAAAAGTTTGAATATGTATAAAGAATAGACAGTAAAAACTGTATAAAAAGGAGACTAGCCCAGGCCTCAGGTGTGCTCTTGGCTGAGCACTGAGGCACCCGGCCGCAACCTCTTTGCTTTATTTCTGTGTATCTGATTGTCTTTATATTAAACTTTTAAATTCTCACAGGAAAGTGAACGGTGGTTTTCACATCACCAAATGTTATCACCGGCTGGATTTGAGTACTCTCTTTAGGTTCATTACATGGAAGTTGTGGAGCTTCCGGGTTTGAGGATTTTTTTCAGTCATTCCCTATTACTTTCTTCCCCACTGTACAACCTTCTTTGCCCAAGCCTTTCACACTTTTGTTATGAGGCCGCCAGCAGCCTATTCCTTCAGGAATTTGGTACATTTATTTGCTTGCTAAGATGGATCTTTGGGGCGCACTCCTACACAGAGAAAGGGGGGTTTTGTAGCCTGGAATCAACTTCCACTTAATCAAAGCACCTTGCTCAGAGTGGACTCAATGTGCCCAAGGGGAGAACGAGAGAATATTCTTACCTCATTTTCACCTGATTCACGTGCTAATCAGCGATCCCATCTTCCTGGCCTTGAGCCATGGCAAAACAATTTATTATTATCCCATATCCCATCTGTTCTCTTACACGTGTTTCTACTTTTCCTTGGACTGTATCCCTCCAGAGGACGATTTTCTCTCATACCTATCCTCAAACTATGGGCACCATAAAAAAAAAAAAAAGAATAGTTTCTACACCAGACCCTTCTAGGCCTGAGTTTCATTTTTTTTGGAGGGTGGGTCAGGAGATACTTAGCTAGATTTTATTCTTAGAACCTTCTTATATCATGAATAAAGTAAGTTGTGAGGAGAAGTTTTTATTCTGATTCATACCAGGGCAAACACAGAGAATGGCAAAGCTCACCATGGGTGTTCATCTCAGGAGAAGGGAAGTTTTACCAGCAATTCATATGGACAGGGCCAGGGAAGTCAGAGTTTTAGCTGTCACATTTACTCAGTTGCACTAGCCTGGATGGCTCGTTTTAAAAACCACCATTAACTATTGCCTGTTTCTTTATTTTTCCCATCAGATCTTGCTCATATTCCTCCCAGAAAACCTGTTAAATGATCAAAGGTAAGTGATAAAAGCTGCCTTTTGTGCACTACATTCTGGTGTATCAAAGTGCTTTAAATAGACCTTATTAAAAAAGGAAAAGAAAAAGAAAAAGAAGAAAAAGGAAAAAGAAAAAAGAAAAAGAAAAAAGAAAAAGAAAAAGAAAAAGAAAAAGAAAAAGAAAAAGAAAAAGAAAAAGAAAAAGAAAAAGAAAAGAAAAAAGAGAAAAAGAGATGATTTTATATTAGAGTTTATTCTTCCAGAATCGCAAACCTTGCCTTGCAAAAACCCAATTTAAGCTGGGAAAAGTTGGGACAGCTATGAACTCTTAGACTCACTCTCTTCATAGTTATTTGTACTTTGAAGGTTTTCAGTATGGGCTTTATTTGTGGCAATTTCCAAATGAGGCTGAGCAGGGAGTGCCAGTTTGGCAAAACTGGCTGGAAAAAGCAACTGAGAAAAATATTTCCCTCAGTGTTTAAAGATCGTTGCTCTTCCCTCTGTGTGTGCCTAACAAATACATACTGGGAGCAGCCTGTTTTTTTTCACACTAATGAAGCACAAAAAGAATGGAAAAATCAAGCAAAGCTAAAGCAACCCAGAAACTCCTCAGGGTGTGGTGCTGAGCCTAGGAATTCTCTACCTGCATGGCCAGGCAGTGCCAGTGGGGCCCAGGGATGCTGGACAGAGGATGAAGAATGGCATTGGGAAGGCTCTGAAAGGAGAATTTTGTTCTCTAGTGCATAATTCTTGTAGTGTAACACTGAGCAAAGGCAATAATTCCTGTAACCAGATAGGAAAGGTTTGCTCTTACATCCTCTTTGCCTGTCAGCCTGAGCTCTGCAGTCAATGAGAGAAAGAGTTGCAAGAAACTTGTCCAGCGAAAGCTGAGACTGCCCCATCCCTGACAGTGTCCAAGGCCAGGTTGGACAGGGCTCTGAGCACCTGGGATAGTGGAAGGTGTCCCTGCCCATGGCAGGGGAGTGGAACTGGATGGGCTTTGAGGTCCCCTCCAACCCAAACCATTCCATGATTCTGTGAAACCCATGGAATATCAGGGTAAGGAATTCTAGCAGCCAGGTGGTTTTGTGAGAATTCTGCACCGACAGATGGGATATTTTTCCCCCTCAGTCTCGTTTGTGACTCTCTGCTGAGGTGCTTACATGGATACCTTGACTCCACACTGTTGCAGTGAGTTGTCCTGTTTTAATTAATCCAAATGTTTGGTTATCCTCCACAGAGGCTGGTAACCTCCACACAGCTGAGGGGTGATAGCTGTGCTCCATTTATCAAATAGTCCTCAGCCAACATATAAATTGCACTGAGGCTGCAGCCACCTTCAGTCCCCAAAGGCTGCTCCGCTCATTCCTCACTCTTTGACACTTCTCCCTACTGGAGCATTAGAATCCCTGTTCAGATGTCCTGGAGGATGGTCTAAGGCAGAGAAAGGAGCTCTCTGCTGTGCTTCCTAAGCAAGAAGAGAAGCAATCACACTTTATTAGCTGCTGGAGCACACCTCTATTCCCAGCTTCCACACTGGCATCCATCTCACCCATGGGGGCAGACCCCAGAGTGAGCAGAGGAAAATTATTTCCTGCTGTCTACCCCCTCTTCTTCCCAAAAGCTGCTTTGAGCTTTACTCTTTAAGGACAGAAATGAAAGGTCCTTGACTCAGCCAGGACTCAGCATGGTTCAGTAAGGTCACAGAATCACAGAATTCTTTGAGCTGGAAGGAACCTTTAAGACCATCTCGCTCCAACCTGCTGGCATGGGTAGGGACACCTTCCACCAGACCAGGTTGCTCAGGACACTTGTTCCCTCCTTACAGAGAGGGGAATAAGGGGGACACTCTCCATAGAGGAGCCCTCAGCAGCAGCACTGATCTTGGCACTGCCAGAGACCAGATTTTGGCCACTGAGGTGCGAAAAAGCTCCCACGTGGCCACATTCCTCCCAACACATTAACTTAGCCTGGCTCAAAACAGCAGGTTCAACTCTGGCCTGAAAGGCACTTTTAAACCCAGAAGCACGTGAGCACAGAGCTCCTCTGCCTTGGCTTTGTGGGTGAGGCAGGTTCAGGGCCTGGGTGAAAGACTTTACTCCACCTGAAAGTGAGGCAGAATGCTCACTGCAGCACCAGATCTGTTAATCTCTGCGGCTAGAAAGATCACCCTGGCCCTGTCTAGCATCAATTCAGTACTTTCTTCCTTTTCCTTCTGCAAATTACATAAGTAATTTTCTGCCCTCAGAGGCAGAAAAAAGGGGCTGTGGTGGCAGCTGCTTCTACCTAGGAGGGAAGGAAAAGGGAGCAGCGAGGGGAAAGGGACTGTCACCACCAGAGTGGTTTTGCTGCAAGCAAAGGCTCTCCAGCTGGGGCTGTGTGGGAGGGAGCAAAGATTCTGCCAGCAAGCAGAAAGGTGGAGGATTTGTTGTGATGTGGTTATGTTGTTCTTTTTTATAAACTAACTAATTTTATTTCTCCCGTGGCCCCTTCCTCATGCAGAGCTCTCAAAGATAAGAGATCACAGCTCTTCAGACAGACTGGGCAGACAGGGCTTGTATCAACCAACCTCAAGCATTTTAAACCAACAGGAAAGAACCCAACCAAAAGTATCCCCTCCCTATCACCAACAATTATTATGGTCATTATCAGATTTCTCATCCTGCAGCAGCTCCCATGTCCCATCCTTGTGTACCACTGAGCCAAGTGTGTGTGGGTCCACGTGTGAGAGACAGCAAAATGACAGCTGAAATCCTTGAAAGTTGTGAAAATCCAACATGATTCCAAGGCAATATTTTGGGGGAGAGAGGTTAATAAAAATACCCCAAACAAATCAAACTCTTTGTGCTTCTTTCCCACCCTCAGTTTGTCAGCACCCAATGAGCAGGGTGAGAGCAGCTCTCTCAGAGCACATCATTAATATCTTCTGCCTGCATCTGCTGTACCCAGGCAAAAAATGCTCCCAGCCCTGCCCCAGCCTCGCATCCCCCAGTGCAGCTAATGTGCTGAAAGGCACTGTTTTGCCCTAGTAATCTTGTTTACACACGTTTCCGCTGCATTTTATTTTCGGCATGCCTGTGCTGTAATCTCATTTGCCAGCCTGAAAGGTAAAAACAAAATAGAATGAGCTACAAAGAACAAAAAAGAAAAGGCAGGAGGCTCGCAGGAATGCCCTTGTTCATCTCACGTAGGCAGGAATGTGCTTTTTCACCGCTGCCACGTGAGGAATTCCACCTCTGTGCTCAGTGTTCCCCGAGTCCTGCCTGAATTCCCGAATGGGCAGCACAAGGCACGAGGATTTGCGGGCAGTTAATTCAGATAATTGTATTTTCCTGATGCCTGTGTAGCGGAAATGCCGGAGCTCCGGGGGCAGAGGATTCCACGTGCGCTCGCCTGCCGTATGTAGTGCACCGTATGCCTGCAGCTGCCCTCCTCTAGTCCCATCTGTTGGAGATTGATGTTGATTTTGCTCATCTTGCCTCCTGAAAACCCAGCAATAATAATGAATGAACTCAGCGTTCAGCAGAGTGTTGGCAGCAGGTTCAGGCTGACGGCAGGCACATGCGCTGCAAAGTCCCCCTGCTGCAAACGCGCTCACAAGGCTACGGGACTGGATCCTGGGATTAGGGGTTCTGTCTTAGACAGGTCTTTGCACCACGTTCACCTCGGTGGATTTCAGTCCGTCACCTTTCCTATCATTAGGAGGCTTCTGCTGTGTTTCCTGACTACCTTGGACCTTTTTGCCTGTAACTACAGGCACAAAGCCCAAGCACAGAGCCAAGCAGCTGGTTAAGGACAGTCAGCTATTAAGCAAAATCCCCTTTTCAGGTTGAAGATAATTTCATCTAAATTGAATCTTTTATTGCAAATTAAAAGCTGATAAAATGATCAAAGTGATTTGATTAGCCTAGTCTGAAACTCAAGCTTATCAAACCATGAACTTGCTTTCTATCCTCTACTAATGACAAGGAGAAGCTGGAAAGAAATTAATGAGCATGCTTTTGGCAAAACAGCAGCAGTAGTGCACCTAAGTGAAAGAAGATGTCCTATAAATAGAAACCCTAATTATAAGCCAGTCCCAGATGTTTGTTTACAGGAACATATCTTGTTTCTGATTGGAGATGTCAAGTTGTGTATACTATACCTCCAAGATGTAAGAGGAATCAGGAGCTGGCATTTTGGGGTACATGAGAAAATAGAGCTCCACTCAGTTCAGTGATGGAGGTGTAGGTAAGTCAGACAAGTCACCTGTCCCCAGCACCACTGTCACCACTCACAATCCTCAGGCTTCCCCTTGGAGATCCTATTGCCCATTCCCTGTCGTAAATATCCCACAGCTCGAGGTGGTTCAGCCTTCATTCTATTTAGAATAGAATTTGTGTGATTTAAAATCCTGAACAGAGGCTTGGCACACAGCATTAAACAGACAAGGACGAGAAATGTCCTTCCCTCTTTGCTTTGTAAATAGCTGTATTTGATGGGGTCTTACTTGCAGCAAGGACATGTTCCCAACACACTGAAAGTGATAGAAAATTTCCCACTGACTTCACTAAACCTTTGAGACCCAAAGGAATATTACAGCAGTAAAAAGCCAGCATTGTACAATGGCCTCAAGTTTCTCCTGGCAGTGAATGTCTTTTAACAAACATGCCCAAAAAAAAGCTGAATCTCCCCAAAGCAAGAGAGACACTGAATGGTTTCATGTCCTTGCTCTGAGGGACTTTAATGTCTACGAATGCTCAGAGCACTCAGAATTTTGATAAGTTCACTCTAAGATCAAAGCTTGTTTCCAGAGACTCAGAAACCTCCTCATTAAAGCCTCAGTCCTGAATCCATTTGTGCATCTGCTCACGTCAGTCAGAACTGTGCCTCAGCACAGAACTGAGCATCTCACTGGATCTATCCAGCAAAAGAAAATCAAGGGACTTGGAAGGAACTGGAAGATCCATGTGACAAGGATGAAGTTCCCCAGTAAAAGGCCTAAGGCTTCCACCAGCCCACAGATCTCCCAGGTCATGGTACTCTGTTCTATAGTAGAGAGGGTTAAAAACAACCCAACAAATTCCTTTAAAAAGTTTGTGTTTCACAGAAACAAGTTTTGTTTAAATGCAGATAAACTCTGAGGTGTTCAGTGAGCAAAAAACAGAAGAGCTTCACTAATGTCAAGGAAATTAGGCTGGTTCATGCCAGCTGAGAATCTGCCTTAAGCACTCTAACAAGGCAGGGCCAGGTCCTACAGCATCCAGTTCCAAGAGTAGCACAGGGAAGTACTGTCATCACACAAACTTCTCTGGTGAAATGGGTGACACTCCACTGATTCATGTAATATCAGTTCTAAATTTAGCCATGGATGAGAACTGAAATGAAGAACATAAACCTTTGTGGAGCAGGAAAATCTACCTTTCAAGTCCAAACAGGCTTATGAAGAATTATCCCTGAGCTGAGCTTACCACTCGCTGGTAATTTTTTCACCGTCTCAAATCCCACATCAGAAGAATTTCAGGCTGTGACAGAGAGATATAGATACAGTAACAGATATAAATATAGATTAACACATTTAAAATTACCAGTCATTATTATTCAGAAACTGTTATCACTGTCACGCACTTGTGATATGGTTCTGCAGAATGGGGACATTATTTTATTGAGTTATAGATGGGGAAAAGGCATAAAGAATACAGGCAATGCACATATTTGAAATAGCAATATAAACAAACAGAAAAATGTTCAAGTCAAATCACATGAAAAATTAGACTAATCTTCAGATGCATTCTAGACTTGTATGTACAGCATTTTTGAGCTAAAGGTAGAAATACAAACTCCAGAGATGCAGCACATCTCAAGAATACAAAATAAATAAACAAAGATGAGTGCCAATAAAAGAAAGAGAACAAACACTTGAATCTTCTTCCAGAATGATGAGAAGGTTTGATATGCAAGAACCACTGGAGAAGATGCCAAATCTATGACAAAAACCCAATTTATTTCCAAACAAAAGCTCAAATAATAAGTCTTGTGCCTGGGAGGGAGCCCAAAGCATTCAAACTTTTCTCACTCCTGTTGTGTAGCTGAACAATTCCTCTATGAGAGAAACCTTGGAGCAGACCAGTGTTTCAGCAATCCCAGAAAAGAAATCCAATTCTGGGGATGATGGGGACATCACAGTTCTTTATCCAGAAGGAAGTGTTTCGGCAGCTTCCAACCCAAGATGACTTGAGAACAAGGAATAGGCTGATTTGATTTCAGACTCTGCAACAGTGTCTTCCTAATGGTCAGTGCCTTCCTAATGGTCAGTGCCTTCCTAATGGTCAGTGTCTTCCTAATGGTCAGTGTCTGCAGGAGGAAAGCAATCAAGACCATCATGCAAAAAGCTGCAGTAACGAGGAAAAATCATTAGGCTCCACATCGGATACAAAATTATGGCTTAGAACAAGGTGGAAGTGTCCTTTCCCATGGCAGGGGTTGGAACTAGAGGATCTTTAAGGTCCCTTCCAACCTGGGCCATTCTACAATTCTCTGAAAGGTTCACCATTATTTCACTTTCCTTTCAAGAGTGTTACAATTAACTGAGGGACACTGAGCACCATTAGCGGTTTTCCTGCTGGAAGTTTCTCCTTCATCAGTTTGTTTGCATAACCAAATATCCTAGAGAAAAAAACAGCCCCTTTTCCACTCCCACAATCCTTGCAAATTAGATTTTTATGGTAGATTTTTCCTCTCCAGAAAAATAGGTCAATTCCCCTGCAGTAATGCACACAATCTGAGGCCCACGTTTCTGCTTGGAATGAGCACACACGGAATGCAAGTGCCCCTTGGAGCTGGGCATCTGCACATGCCACCGACTACTTTGACTGGTCAAGTGGCTATTTGCAGATCTCCCCTGCCTTCAGAGCTGAAGCAAGGCCTAAATACTTAAGCCCTTTTCTACTTCCAATCTCCCTCTCTGAAAATATGGACCATAAATATCCTCTCCCAGGAGATTAGTCCTGGAACCTTATTGGGCTTAAAGTTACATTCAAACAATGTCCTAATAAAAACAAATAGTAAATAAAGTGCGTTCCAAGGACATCAAATCATGATTACAATGACTTCCATTTTTGTAGAACTTCCAAAATAAGTCTTTCTTTCTTTATGCATAGGAAAATAAAAAGACTTGGTATATGGGAATAAGTTAAATAGATGGAAATATAGAAGTAAAAAATAACAGGAGATTGCTTAAGAAGAGAATTTAAAACCAGAAAAGTTATTCCCAGGTAGCTTCCCAGACAGCCTCTGTAAGATAAAATAGAAAAGAAAGAAGCAGAAAAAAGGAGATTTTTCACCTTAGTGGGATCAAAGAAGTTGGTTTCAATGGGGTCTGAAAGGGAGCAAGGAGTACTCTGACCATAAGTGCACACCTGAACCACAAGATTTACACACACAGCCCTTAAATACATCACAATTGAATGGTGCCTTCTTTCAGCATGTGAGCAAATGCTCCACTTCATAAAGCAGCCCTGAGAGGGCAAAGAGGAGAGACAGCTCTACAAATATTGGTTATTCACACTGTGAGTCCTGCAGTGTAGGGACCACACAGCCACCTCCCTGCCTGCCTCAGAGGGCTGTTCCCCAGTTTTGATAAAGTATACCAGTCTTGAAAGTGAACGTAAGCCCAAAGGTGACTTATGTGAAAAAAAAAAAAAAACAAACAAAACCAACAACAAAAAAGCAGCAAAGTGAAATCCTTTGGAAAGGTTTTGAACTGAATCTGTGTGAAATGAAATAAACAGTTCTCCCCACCCCAAAATAACAAAGGCAGTTTCTGTCAGAAGAGCTCCCCATGTGTTAATCTGCAGTGAAGCCAGAGCTGGCACTCTTTGAAGTTAAAGGAAAAGCTCCTTCTGTCTTTATGGTGCTCAGATGCCTGACTGAACTGAAAAATAACAGAGTAAGAGGCTTCCCAAGCTCTCAAGAGCTCTCTGAAGGTCACTGCCCAGTGATTAGAGGAGATGTCAAGGGGACTGGGTTAGAAACCTCACGCTGGCTGAGCTGGAAATGCTCCCTAAAAGGGCTCCTGATTTTGTTGTGAGTTATCTCAAAACGAAGCTCAGCAAATCTGATGGCAGATTTGAGTAGAAAAAGAGAGATTCATTTTCTCAAAATAAAATACTTGTCTTTTTGTTTTATATTTTATATTACCAATTTCACTTTTCCTTTTTTTTCCCTACTAATTTATGTTAGCTAGAATCAAAGTTGAATTTTATGTGGGTTTTTCATGGTATTTTCCTACTCTTCTCCTTTCTTTTCTCCTTTGGAAGGAAGAAGGAGAGAGAGGGAAAAAAAGAAGGTTGGAAAATTAAAGGGACTTTACTCATTTAAATTTTGCTTAAATACATTTTTTAGTTGAAGTCAAATTAACTGAAACTGACGTTTTCATGTAAACATGAAAAATATGAATGTAGCATTTTGACAGTCTTTGATTACATATTTTCTACAGCAGGAACTTCTTGATTAAGAATTTTCAGCCAACTTAAAGGCACAAGTATTAGGAGTCCCTGCAATCTGGCATCCTGAGCCATAATCTTTTTGAGCAGCAGTGCATCTACGCTCTAGCAGAGTAGTGCCTGTAATACAAGCGAGGATAACACAGGGCAAGAGATTAATATTCTGCATCGTACTGGGCTCTGTTATTTTTATCCTGCTGTTTCCTTCACTCACCATCTCATGACTCACACCCTCCCCACACTGGAATTTCTGCCTTGGTCTCGTGGCTCACTGGTGTGTTAGGGAAGACGTGGAGAGCCATCTGGAGAATACTGCTCCTGCTTGCGCTCCAGGTTGCTCTGGAAAACACAGAGAGGCAGCAGAATTTACTGATTTATCATGCACCTGCACTGGCTGTTGAATCCTTTTAGCAAACTGTCTTTAGCACTTGTGAGGGTTGCAGTTCTTCCTTGTTTTTACAGCCTCAGCGACTCCACTGGATACATGTCCAAGTCCCAGAAAATCTCATGGAAAGCTGGCACTGCACCAGCTTTTCGTAAAAGTACAGGGTTCAACCTGTGAGGTGAGAAAGGGTTTGTGAGAGACAGGTGAATGTAACTCAAGATGAGTAAAAGAGCTGTTCCTAACACATTTCTTGGTTATTGCCTCAGGGAAGCGATCCTTGGTGCCGCACTAGGCAGACCATCCAGGATCGATGCTTTCTGAGGCCAAACCACAGTTCCCTGAAGTGGGATGGGAAGGTCACAAGAGGAATTCGATGTTTAAATCCTTACTAATTGCACATATAGCTACCATGATCCCAAAGGCAGAACATATAAACCCCAGCACAGTCTGCTGCTGTAGAATCCTGCACTCACACTTCCCAATGGATTTAGTTCCCCAAGTGCCTGGTCTCTGGCTTCTGTTTACATCCAAAAGTAACATGGAGTTTGCTAGTTAGGAACCTAAATTCTACCTCCTCCCAGAAATGAGGCTGATCAGAGGAAGCATAATTATTTTCTATTACCTTCCCATTGAGTGGTAAGAGCCCCTGCTCAAGAATTGCAGTTCTCTCCCTTCCCTGTATCTGAACTTCCATCTCCATCTTCCTGAGGGCATTTTCTAACCAGTCAGAAGCCAAAAGCTCAGAAAGTTCACTCTTTATATGAACAAGCAAATATTCCCTGGGCTAGAGGGAGTACTTTAGGCAGCAACTGGACACCATATCACCCTTCAAAAAAATTATCGTAACAGAAAATGATGGCTAAATCTCACTCTAGAAGACGTTTCCTCCTTTTTTGCCCTGCCACTTTCAAAAATGAACTTCATTGAAAGGTGCCAGAGAAGCTTTGTCCACAGAATATTTACATCTTGCGAAAAAAAGGTCTTTATCTCGGGAAGAGGGAATAAAATCCTAACTCAGGTATGAAAATTCCACTCAGTAGCAAGATTCCCCTCATAAAGGTAGTGAAGCAATGGGGTCTCCAGGACTTTAGAGTGTATCCAGCCAAAGTAATGCCCTTTTTTGCTGAGAAGGCAGGTAGGAGTCAGCTTGGCTCTGGAGTCAGTTTAGCAGTAGGATCACTTGTGTTATTCCAGGTTTCACAGGCAAAGGTAGCAAAGGATGTCAAACAGCCCTTTCTCACAAGCTTTTAGATCCTCTGGCCTCCTGCTTTTTCTTTTTGCTCCCATCTGGCTCTCCAGGTAACCCTGGAAAACATAAAGCATGTTTTATTTCTATGGATGTTTTGTTCTCCAGATTTGTCCAGGGGCAAACTTCCTACTCGGTCACATCAACTCAAGTCTTTCACAAGGACTGTTGCTGCTGACTCAGAACAGTTAATGAGCCTTTTGTTGGTGAAACAACCTCATCCAGCAGGGACTTTGTTGCTCAGAACCCAAACACCAGCTCAAGCCACCTGTCACATGCTCTGCCCTCTCCTCTTTTGCCATCCTAACATAACTGGCTGCCTGGAGGGGGGCAGATGTACATGGCGGAGCAGGAAGGCTGGCAGCTTGCACATCCATGCCACATCCAAATGTCAGGTTTCCCCTGAATCCAAAGGGCAGAAGCTTCCCTCAGTCCACCCTCAGTCTAGAAATGTGATTTTGACACAACAGTCATGGCCTTCCTCTCAGAAAATTCCTGCAGCTGGAGGATGATCAATGCAAGAGCCCCAGGAGAGGCTGAGGAGGATGTGGTTGCTGACCTGAAATGAAGCCTGTGCACACTGCAGGAGAAGCTCACACTAAAATCTCTTCCACTGGAGTCAGCACCTCAGGACAACAAATGCTGCTGCAGTTGGAAATATGATTACTAAAAAAAAATAATAAAAAAAGCTAAAGGGAATTGGAGCAGTCAGAGAAAATCTTGTTAATGCAGCAGTGTCCTGCTGTGAGCTTTCTGTTTAACAGAGGGGCTCCTTGGTACTATTGAGTTAAACAAGTTTTTGCTGTCAAACACGTGTCAGCAGTCCTCTAGAATAAAGTTTGTCCTGAGCTGCAATCTCCTGTTCTGAACATGTCTTTTTCTGCAGCTGTTCTAAGTGGAATCTAAGCGGACTCTAAGAATCAAGAGGAACCCTTTCCATATCTTACCTTTCAACTCTGTCTTCTCACCTGAGTGCACAAAAGGTCAAGAAAGGACAAATAAATATCTCAAAGAGAGTGCCAAGAGGATGGTGCCAGGCCCTCCTCAGTGGTGCCCAGCGACAGGACGAGGAGCAGTGGTCATAAACTGAAACAAGTAGTTTCACCTCAACATGACGAAGAACTTCTTTCCATTGAGGGTGGTAGAGCACTGGAACAGCTTCCCAGGGAGGGCATGGCTTCTCCCTCTGGAGACATTCTAAACCCACCTGGAAACATTCCAAACCCACCATCCAGGTGGATGTTCCTGTGTCACCTGCTCCGGGTGACCCTGCCTGGGCAGGGGGGTTGGAATGGATGATCTCCAGAGGCCCCTTCCAGCCCTAAGGATTCAGTGAAAGCAATCACTCAGAACAGTCAGGAGATGACTTGCAAAGAGAAGCTTTCCTTTCACACAGAGTTGGTCTCTGCACTTCCTCCCACTCCCCTCCTCCAAACACAAGGAAAGGAAGATGCAGGGACACTTTTGTAGTCAACTGGAACACTGGATAGAGCAAAGCAAGGGACTTTCTCCATGAGCTGTTTTTTTTTTTTTTTCTGGAGGATGTTAGGTGCTTGGAAGATACATTTTTCATGGAAATGTTCCTGATTCAATCCAAAGTTCTCCTCAATGATATGGGAGACGAACTCTTTGCCACCTCTCACAGACAGTAACTTCCAGGAAAGGCTGGAGCAGGGTGGTTCATTTTACACAAGATTTTTAATATTCCAGAAAAAGAAGTAAAACTAGTGTGGTTTCCTCCTAGTGATTCAGAAGATGGAGATGCAATCCAGGAGGCAAACTAAATACTGAAATGTAAATAATCACTGTAATTTCTAGAGAGCAATGATCAAAATTGCCTCACGTCTGTACACTGCATTCCCTGGAACTCAGTCTTCATGGCAAATGGATGCCTACCATTGGATAAAAATGTCATCTGGCACTGAAAACAATGAAGAAGGATGGTAGTTCCTCGCTCAGAGCATCACTGAAAAGCACTTAAAATCACTGATGTAAGATTAAAGCCTTAAAAATAAAACCACATCATTGAAGAGTAGGAATTTTGCCTTGAACATGAAGTGTCACCAGTTTCAAGACAAGTATAGTTCTATATTTGGAACAAGAATTAATAGGAAAGGAATCTGAAAAACCCAAACATCACTACTTGATCTTTCAGCACAAGAAACGTGTGAGATATTTCTCCATCTCACAAAGAGTTTCTGTCCTAGAGGAATGGTTCACAGTTTGCTTTTTCAAGAAATTACAAGTCTTGTACTTTCTAGTATTAACTGATTTATGCAAATTTTACACTTATCCTGTCCATGAATTAATGAGTTGCCAATCTCGCTGTGTTTTCAGTCAGATCAGCACCAGATGGAGAGCAGGCTTGCTTAATAAGGGTTTTATCAAAAGAGTAATTCAGCAAGTATACATCAGAAATCCAGTGTCGATACTGACAAGTCTAACAAACTTTCCTAAGGAACCACCTGATTCTGTGGGGGCTGGATTCAGTTTTAAGTTCTTGGCAGAGATCAGTATCCTCTACTTGAACTGTGCTGTCCAAAATGTCTGAACTGAGCCCTGAGCTCAGTTCTCACCCTCATGAAGTCAGTGGCACCACACCAAGTGTCTTCCACTGCATCCAGACTGTGACTTACTGTTTTTAAGTCAGACACTGGCAATTACCTGAAGTGCACCCTTTGGCTGCCATGGCAAGGCCTGGATTAACCCTTTCATCTCCAGTTTAATTAGATCAGCCTTGATATGTTTAGCGATATAAGAGCAATCTTTCTGTGGCACTGCCTTTCCTCTGTTCCTGCTCCTACACAGGCTCTGTGGGCACAGATTTTTTCTCTGTGAACTGGGAATGTAGACCAGGAGCACCTTCCCATCAGAAAAACACAGGCTTTACTGAAACAACAGCAACTCCCCCCATAAAATGTCAGGTTTGCCTATGGGAAAGGCAAATTGAGGCTGGCACAAGGCAGTGTTGAGTCTGACAGTGTGTGACTTCCACAGGTGTTGCTCGAGCTTGTGGGAGGTGTTGCTCTGACTCATGGAGGCTGTCAGAACTAACAGGGCAACTTGATGAGGCAGTCTTGCCAAGGACTTTGGTGGTTCTATGAAGAACCAGGACATTCACAAACTGAAAAGGAGCAAAAGATGTTTCAGGAGAGGGCATGGGGACAGCCACAACTCCTCTGGGCAACAGTGCCAGGGCCTCACCACCCTCAGAGGGAAGAATTTCTTCCTGATGTCCAATCTAAACCTTGTCTGTGTCAGTGTGAAGCTGTTCCCCCTTGTCCTGTCACTACATTTGTAAAAACTTCCTTTCCACCTTTATCCCATCAGGTACCAAAAGGGATTTCTTCCTGTGAAGCCTGCACCTGCTTCAAGAAAGGCTGAATGTCCCCTCTCAGGGAGCGACACACCTGGTGCAATCATGGGAGAAGACCAGACAAGGCTCCCTGGTGGTTGTGTTCGACTGAGTATCTAAATTTTCTTTGGAAGGATAGAAATGAGACAGAAGTAGCCTCCAAATGCTCAATTCATTTACAGTAGCTGGGACAAAAAGAATGTTGAGATCCTTCAGAGAAAGAGGAAAAAGCTGGGTGAAGACACAGCAAAATGGCCAGTAAAACTTGCAGCTGCATAATGTGTAAGAAAAAATCCTCACATGTATCACTGAGATCTAAACGTTTGTGTTCTGAAAAAAACATGTTCTGGGTATTTGTAGTGATGCTAGTTAACAAGAAGGCAGCCCAAATTTAAATCTGAATCAGCCTGCCACTTAACGACCAGTGAATATTCAAGAGACCTGGCTGCCACCACTTCAGGTCAGTGCTCTAAATTCTACCTGCGAGAGACCACCAGTGAAGTTTCACTACCTGCAAAGTGAAGGCTTGTGTTCACTGCACAGGGTGACAGGGTGCATGAGAAAAAGAGAGTGAAAGGGAAAATACCATCTTTACAGTAATCTGTGAATCAGACCATTTTAGGATCCAGCCTTTGGTGCTGGAGCTTAAAACTGAATAGGAAGCCTTACAGGAGATGTGTGAATGATCCACAGCAGAAAATTTAAAAGCAGGGGAAAGGAATTATTTTTTAACACAAGATGTAATTAGGCTATGGAACTTGGTGACACATGTGATCAGACAAGCCAAAAACTTCACTGGATTCCAAAGGGCCAGGACACTGAAGGGAATATCCAGATTATAAACTACACAAGATAAAATCATGGAACAGATTGCTATTCCAGCTATCTTTTCAAATAGTAAGTACTAATCTGGCATGTTGTGATTCTACACAAGGTCTTTACACATCAGTTCAGCACTTGCAACCCCCTCAGTTAAGTTTTCTTAGAGGTAGTCCAAAAGTCTCATTTCCCTTTAATTGTTCCTACCTTCTCCAGCTCCATTTTTTTCCAGCTTAAGCATCATGGACTGACAGTGACACCCACCTTATATAAGAGATCATAGAAACTGACTGATTCATAATTTAGGCTCCAAGCTGACAGTGAGGAGTAATTGCCTCATCCTGCTCCTTTTCCAAAGTGATTTTTGCCACTAGTTCAAAACAGAGCTGAGATCGACCCTTACTCCATCCCACTAGCAGTGGGGAAGTTTACCAAAAACAGCAGCAGTGCTATTTCATCCTCTCTCTGTCTGCTGAAGCCAGTTGCAAAATATTTATTCAATTCTACAGCACAACAGGTCTTCACAGTCCAAATGTAACTTGAATAAGGTAAGGATGGAGTGGGCATCTCTCTGGTCCAAATTCCAGTCTTAGAATCATGGAATGATTTGGGTTGGAAGGGACCTTAAAGATCGTCCAGTTCCATTCCCCTACCATGGGCAGGGACACCTTTCACTTGCTCAGAGCCTCATCCAGCCTGGCCTGGAACATTTCCAGGGATGGGGCAGCCACAGCTTCTCTGGGAAACCTGTGCCAGGGTCTCACCACCCTCACAGGGAACAATTTCTTCCTCATATCCAATCTAAACCTGCTCTCTGTCAGTGTGAAGCCATCGCCCCTTGTCCTGTCACTCCAGGCCCTTAACAAGAGTCTCCATCTTTCCTGTGGGCTCCCTTCAGGCACTGGAAGGCCACAATGAGGTCACCTTGAAGCTTCTCTTCTCCAGGCTGAACAATCCCAGTTCCCTCAGCCTTTTTGTATAGATATTTATCATCCCCTTCCTGGATTGATCCCAGGGGTTAGTGCTATGCAGCTAAGAATGGTAAAGGTTTTGCATCCCTTATAGGATTAAGTTACTCTTCATTCAATGCCTATGAAGTTTGGTAACAGCTATGACATAACTGGTACTGAGCAGCACAGGTCACCCTCCATGCCACCTGTACTTCACCATGGGTGATACCGATGGCCCCCAACACCCAGAGATTATAAAAGTAATGCAGCACATCAAAAAATGTTGCTCAGCACCTTGTTGAAATGCTCCCTTTTTGTACAGCAAATAATGGAGATGGCACCTCTGTTTGCAATGACTTCAGTGTCCTCCCTGACTTCTGAGATGACTTAACAATGGGGATGGTCTACCTAGGAAAAAGCCATGTTTGTCCTGGGTAGTCCCTGCACAGCCATTCTGCTTTCAAATAATTAAGATGAAATTTGTTTTAGTATTCCGAAGTGGACTCAGTGACACCTAAGTCAAGCCTACCCTTATTCCAAATGTGATTATCCACAAAGGAGTGTGCAACATTTTGAGTCATTGTAATTAAGAACTATTTTTCTCTAATTTCCATTCAGATTACACTTCCCAAGTGTTCCCACATAGGTGAAGCCATGAAGCTTTAGGAAAAAAACTCTTTCCAATCTCTGGGCATTCTCTACAGAAGAAAACTTGCTGTAAATTCTTGCCTGTAAAATCTGAAGAGCCACAGTACTGTCCCTGTTACATGCACTGCCTTTTCCCCAAACAAATGTAGCAGGAGCACAATAGGTCAAAATTCTGCAACAGAAACTGCAAGATGATTCTCAGAACATACATGTGCTGTGGAAATGTCCCAGATACACTTCTGTTCCCAAGTACCTTTTGATTTATCACATAGGGTACAACAAAAGGTAGAGCTCAGTTATGGGGAATTTACCTCTTCTTTTTTCTCTTTTCTCTTTTTTTTTTTTTTTTTTCTGGAAAATATGTTTTTGTAAGATATTTGTTGCTTTTAGCCAGTGTGCTTATAGCATTATTTTGAAAAGCCACTGGGCAGATGGTCCCCAAATATGAGTTAATAACTTGTAGGTAGCTTTTGGGGAAGCTTTTTGAAATCCCTTCATGCAAAATGATTTCACAAACTGCCTGCATGCCGTTCTTTAGCCATTTGAACAGACTATTTCAAAATAGTCAAGAGAAAAAAATGGCAGATTACATCCCATTTGTTTTGCAGCAGGCTGCTACATTTCTTTTTCTGTGGTAAAAGAACATAAAGGGAAAATAAAGCACATACAAATCTTTCACTGAAGATTTTTCTAGACCCTGGGGGCCATGACAGGCTTCAAGGTGAGGATGTTTGGGCCTCTGCCCCTCTTCTGCAGCATTTCTTACCTTTCAAAATAAGGTTGCTTTTAGAGAGAGCAGCACAGGCTGAGCGTTCAACAACCATGAGTCAGACTTCACAGCATCATAAGGCCAATGTAAAAATCAGATTTAAAATAGGAGGTTCTTTATGTTCACCACTGGTTTGGTAGAGATACTGTGTGCTTTGCATGGTATAAAGCTAAAAGTGTTTTAAGTGGCCAGTCTGGTGAGCATTTCATCACTGGTTTTGAACACATTTCACCAGAAATCCGTCACTGCACAGATGACAAAATTCTGCAGCCTTTCTTAACAATGGCAGAACATCAAATGCCTTCTGATCCTCACCCAGATCTGCCTCTGTGTGAACCAATCAAGCATGACTGCCCTCTCTCCAGGGTGATGCATAACTTTAGAAAATAGAACAGAAAAATAGGGTATTTTCAGTTGGAAAGGCCCAACTGTCTGAGCAGTCCTCTCCCAGTGTACATTGTGCCCAGCATTCCTCTGTTCCAGGTGCAGAATCCAGCATTTCTTGTTGTTAAATTTCACCCCATGGCTCACAGACCAATGCTCCAACCCACAAGGCCTCTTGGCCCTGAAGAGAGTCAACAGCACCTCCCAGTTTGGTGTCACCAGCAAATTTCTCATGGTGTGTTTGACTCCTGCATCCAGGTTGTTGATAAATAATTGAACAGGAGTGGCCCTAGATTTGAGCCCTGAAGAAACAAGGCCCAAGGTATAAAAAACCATCAGCTCAGAGCCCCAAGTTGACAGTTACAGCAAGTGGTACTTTCTCCTCAAGCACAGCAAACTCTCTCACCATAAGGGACCAGGAAATAACACTTCTTTCTTGACAGGGCCAAAGTTTTGAGGACAAAGGGCAGCTCTGAAATGTACTTTCTTCTCAGAAACCACACATGGCTAATTTATATGTACCTATATTTTCTTTTTCAAACCCCCAGCTGCCTTGATGCTCACAGAGAGCCAATACACATGGGCTATGAGCCACATTTTAGATGGCATAATTGAAAGGGCCTCATCCAGAGAATCAGTGATGAGCACAGTCTAAGAATGTAAACAGAACTGACTGCATTGGCTAGACCAGAAGGGTAAAGTCTGGCAATCAGAGTGACAAACATGATGGTAAATAACTTTACAGTTGCATGTTAGCTTATGTCTATGAAATATGTGGGCATAAAGTGTGGCCACGTGGTCCTTAAGGTTAAGGTATCGGCCTCCCCATCAGGAAATGGGCCTCACTTGTCTGCAGCCCAGCACTGTGTGATCTGGGGACAGTTATCTAGAGCTCACTCCTGCTTTTCAGTTCCAGTCCTAACATGGTATAGTGATAATGCTTTGCTTTCCTTCCTGTCCATTCTCAATTCAGTCCAGAAGTCCTACAGCAAATGCCACCAGTGGGCATAATGTGTATGGAAATTGGGTAGGGAACAATCAACCAACTCTTTTGCAGTGTCTCATACCTTGAAAAACAAATAAAATTAGATATTTCTCAGCTCCAGGAGGTAAAGGAGCTGCAGACATTACTGATCTTGTGCATGTTTCCTAAAGGAGGACTTAAACCCAGTCTATTTGAAGTCCAATAGTAAAGATCCATTCTTCTTGCAAACTCTTCCCTGGAAAAGCCTTCTTTCTCTTCCTCCTGCCTCTCCAACATCACCAGTGCAGTGCAGCAGAAAAAGATATGAGCTTTAAGCTCAAGGTTTTCTTTCCTAAACGAGGGAGGAAGGGAGGAAGGGAGGAAGGGAGGAAGGCAGGAAGGCAGGAAGGCAGGAAGGCAGGAAGGCAGGCAGGCAGGCAGGCAGGCAGGCAGGCAGGCAGGCAGGAAGGAAGGAAGGAAGGAAGGAAGGAAGGAAGGAAGGAAGGAAGGAAGGAAGGAAGGAAGGAAGGAAGGAAGGAAGGAAGGAAGGAAGGAAGGAAGGAAGGAAGGAAGGAAGGAAGGAAATCTGCCTCAAGATACAAGGCACTGTTTGCCTTATTTTAAGCACAACTCTGCTTCTTGCTGTTATCCTGTAAATCCCATCTAATCAGCATTTGCAGCACTTCAGAGAAGTCTGGGAACATACCACGGTCTCTCCTGTGTTGATAGAGTGACAGTTTATGATAGCTCACGCCACAGTTTTTGCCTGAGAGAAGCAGTTTTAATTCCAGTCTTTCTTTCCCCCAATCAGCCAGCTACCTTTCCAAAAGCTGTAAAAATAAGTTATCTTCAAGGCCAGTGTCCTTCAGCCAAATTCAGTTGGAAATGGCCAACAAGTTCAAAAATTAGTGATGAACAAAAGAGTGACTTAAAAGCCACCAAACCCTTCTCCAGACTGAACCCAGCTCAGTCCACTGCTGTCAGCAGAACTGATTTAACCCTGTTTCTGCAGTGCTTCACAGAGCCAACCACGTGTGGAAATAGATGTATCTAAACTTTCTGCTAAGACCACGGTGTCCCTCTGTGGGGAATCATCCCCAACATGAGTCAACACTGCAAGACCTGCTGGGGCCAGAACATGTGTTCCATGGCACATACTGGCATCACCAGAAATGCTGAAGGTGCATTCGACTCCTGCATCCAGGTGGTTGATAAATATGTTGAAGAGGACTGGCCCTGTTCAGTAGGGAGCACTGGGAACAGCCACATCCACTCGGCCCAGAGTGCGGAAGTCAGGAGGGAGATGATGATGGTGAGGCAGAGCCTGCTGAGGCTGCAGAAGAGAGAGAGGGATGGATGAAGGATGGTATGCACAAAAGCACCCTGCCACTGTCCAGGGATGGCTGATGTGCCCACCAAAGCTGGAGGAGAGCCGTGCTGGCTCTGTGGAGCACTGAGCCTGGGGCAGCTCAGCACATCCTGATCTTCCGCACGCCAAGAGGCTCCTGGGCAGCAGAGCAGGCTCAGCACGGAGCTGCAGGACCCTGTCACTCCCTGAGCGCTGCCTGGCCTCAGTGAAAAGCACCAGCTCCAGACTCCCACTGAGATCCAGAGCCAGCAACTCAGCGGGGGCCGCCTGTACCCCTGGCTAGTGACAGAGCCGGTCTGTCCCCATGCTGCACCCTCAGAGCACCTCCTGCGCTGGCTGAGCCCCTGTGGCAGCGCTGCTCGCTCAGTGTGAGCCTGCGATCTGCTAACACGGCATTCGCTCTGATGAGGCAGCAAACACGAGCCCCCCACAAATCCTATAAAAATCACTGACATTCACAGCAGCACGGCCAATCAGCTGCACTCATCCTCCAAATTCCACCACCTCGCCGGGAATTAGAAAGCTGCAGGTTTGGTTCACTGCAAACAGGCTCAGCTCCTTCAGAGTTAAACGTTGGAAAATCCACTTTTTTGCCAAGAACTTTTCCTGTCGCTGTTCCTCCCTTTGTAAAAGATGCTAATTGGCTGTTTGCCATCTGATCAGAAAGGGGAATTGAATATTGCCTGGCTAAGTCACAGCCTGCTGAAATTCACTCCTGTCCTCTCCCTAAATTGAGAAGGCATGTCTGGCACACACCTGAGTAAGACACTTCATGAGTAAGGCTTCTTTTCAGTACAGGTACCTGGCTCATGTTTCCTATACAACAGAGACTAAAACTACGAAATCAACCATGGGCAGCACTCCCAGGATATTTTTCCATTAGCACATATTTCTAAAAACGTCAACACCAGTCTAACCATTCTCATCTGGGGAGCCTGACATCAGATGTACATTAGCCTGGGAAAAAAATATCCAAAATGCAAACCCCTTCTAAAAAGGAAAACAAATTCAAAGTATGTTATACTGGCTCCTGCCTCTGGGCTCTCTGCAAACAAGAGGAGGAAATTTTACAGTGTGATTTTGCACCCAGGACAATTCAATTAGAAAATCAGACAAAGGAATGGACATGGGTTCTACGGGGATGAGACGTGGATGATATGTGAGATTCCTGTTAAGGCCTGATTTCCTGTTTGTTTGGGTTTGCTACCCAACAGCAGACAAAAAAAAAGTCCCAGGCAGGACCTTAAGAGCCATGTGCAGTCCTGGAATGAAATCCAGACAGCTAAACAACACTGCATCTGACTGTGGGAGAGCCTCCCTGGGGAGAAAGCATTTTGGATTGAGCATTTTGTTCCAGTCATCAGTCTCTGATTATTTTCTCTTCCAAATTCGGACCCTTCACACCCCTCCCCAGCATCACCTGCCTTGCCTGAGAGATGAGTGCAGCCAAGACATGCCGTGCTGCCATTTGGCCACGCTGAGTCCAGGCAAGAAGCAATGTTGTTTCCACAGCACATGCCGTCAGCATTCCCCCACTGTTAAGAGAGATCTCCATTTAATTTGGGCTGTCAGGAGTCAAGCAAAACAAAGGATATGACTGCAAAGCTCAAGTCTATCTCAGCAGGATTCCTGGAATGGAATCCAGTTGACTTCAGCAGGACTAATCTGCAGCTACAGAGGGAACAGAGTGCAGGGTGTACTTCTGAAATATTTTAAATATATATTTCTATGAATGCTACAAAAATGACTTTACAACTGCTCTCCCTCGGGGAAATAATTAGAAAGCCCTCCTCCCCTTACTGCCTGTGAGGATGATTGCATCTGCTTACCTCCAAGATGTGTTTGGCACCTGAATTACTTTTGCTTTCTTGCAAATCTTCATGTTTTCTATATGTGCATTTTCACTATGTGTCCTGTCTCTAAATATTAACTCATAAATACAAGAGACAGAGTTTTCAGCCTTACTCATTGAAGCAGACCTCAAGGAGTAGTACCCTGACACAAAAAGTTCCATCACTTTTTCCCAGTTGGTGCACCTCAGCATTCCAAACTCTACAATTCTGGTGGTCTTTTCTGTATGACAGCCACACTAAACCATGTGCCCACTCATCTGCTGAAGGAAAAATCCCATCAATAGGTTCACCTGTCCTCAGTGGTCCCTTCAGAGGGACTTACTTCTCATCCCCCCTCTTGGAGTGGTTGACAGCATCAACATCTGTCAAGACCCATGGATTACAGAAGAGATTTTAAATGGAAGCTTACTTCCAGACATGCACCCTTTCTTCTCCCTCTGACTGAATTTAACTCATGTTCCAGTCCCTGGGGACCCCTGGAATATAGGCTCACCTTGAAGCCACAGAAGAATTCTAGTCCTGGTCCACTTTCTCTCTGTGCTGGGTGGTCCGTGGTTTCTTCACCACTAGAATGCAGTGTGTCCCCATTCCTTCCTTATTTTTTAATAGTTTGTTTGTTGTTTTTTTTTTTTTTTTCCAGTTATTTCTGGTGCATCCTGCCAGATAGCAAGACCAAGGGATGTGTTCAGCTACCAGGGCCTCAGCTGGAATTCTAAGCAGAGTTAGAAGATGCAGTGACTGAAACACAAGGCAAAACCTACACTAGGGCTGGGCAAACAGGAAAATCATCCAAAACCCAAAGCAACAGCATCCCCCTCTCACTGTCAGATCCACTTGTGCTCCTCTGTGTGCAGCTGGAAGATTGTGGTGAGTTTTAGTAGAGTTGCATGTAGATGAGTGCAGGTGGAAGCAGAATCAGATGAGATCAGATTTTGGCAGGAATAACTCTGTTCAGTGAATAGAGGCTGATTACTGTTTAAGAATGTGCCAATAGGGGGAAATGTGTAAAGCTTTTAAGATACTGCAAAAATTGCCTGAGGGCAAGAGGCATCAGAGCAGGGCTGTATCTACACTTGCCACCTCAAAAGTTTGAGGGAACTGTTCCCAGGAAATTAATCACTATCAACTACACTTAAAGGCTCCTGGCCACGCTGGTAAGTCTGTACCCAAGCACTCTCTCCCAAAATACTTCCTAGGCATGATGTGGGAATGAGCAGAGGCCAGGAAGGGAGCCCAGTAGGCTGAGTGCCGAACACCTTGTTTCAGAGGGAGCCTCTGGCAGCAGGAGCACAGCTTGTCTCCTGCCAGCTGGCCTCAGTGCCAGGGAATGGTCCTGGGCACATTTCATTTTCTAATATAGATGCAGTCAGGATGTCTATGAGAATTTGTATCTCCCCCTCAGTGGAATATCCAGCTTCCTTTTTAAGAACAGAGCTACCCCATTTTCCACTTGCAAGGAGCAGTGCAAATTCTGTTTTGAAATGCCCAGCATTTCCAAGCCTTCCAGAGAGATTTCTCTCTCGTGCTCCAGAATTCTTCACTTCTCAGCCTCTGCTGTGTTGTCAGTATATATCACTGAGATGGAGACACTCTGGGAGGCAAGTGGGAAACAGGAATCCGACCAAAATTTTGTTGGTTACTGGACCTTACTCCATCAGGCCTGCAGGAAGATGCCAATGCTTGCCTTTGATCCACACTTTAGCACATTCTCCTAAAGGCAGTATCCTTCCAGTGTACTGAGCAGACTTCTAAAACATGATCCTGCAAGATACTGTGAAGGTATTTTGCCCAGTGGCTGAAATCCAGAAACAGCTGTGGGAGCCACCACCCCTTTCTCAGTCAAATGCCCCAATATCTCACCTGTGGGCTCCTACTCTTCCCTTTGCTTCCTATTTGGCTCAAGGAACACTGTCTCCTTCAAAGCACAGTGGCTAAGCTTAAGCTAGAGGGCATTCCTTCCCAGAACAAGCTTTGTCACCCTCCAGACTCCCTGCTTCTTTGCATCATTCTCTTGCATAATAAAACACTATGTGTTTGCACAATGCCCTTCCTTTACACAACCCCCTTGAACAGCATTATCTTGAAAATTACAGCGTTTGCTGAACTGAGAAACTCATACAATTTGCTCTGCAAATTCATGTTAAAGGAATCACATTCAATCACACCCCATTCGATATTCAAATCATTTTAAACAAGACAGAGAAAAAATTATAAGACTACGTTGCTTAAATAATTCAAATAATTTCTCGCCTCCCCAATCACAGGCATTTCTACCTACAATTAAGCAGGGAGGAGGGAGAGGAAGAGGTTTTAAATGTGTTAAACTCGCTCGAGAGAATTAAATAAGGTATAATGTAACTAATCTCTACAAACTGAAGAGAGTAAAGTAAGCCCTGGTGTGGATCTGTGATAGTTTTGGGGGGAATTACTACATGCTAGGAGACCATCACTGGAGTGAAATTATGACAAGGAAGAAATTCTGCCTGCGCCTTGTACACACCAGAGCCTCAGACCAATGCAGTCAATTTAAATCACACCTTTTCCTCCAGCATCTTTCCAGAAACATCAGCCCTGACATGAGTATTTATTATGCAGCTGTATCATCACAGGAAGAGCTGCAAGGTTTCATTGCACTCTTTGCCCACAGGAGTCAGGAAACCACCACTCCTGGCCAGGGCTGGAGATGGGATTGGAGAAAAGAGACCATATATTTCACCATTTTTCTCCAAACTGGCTTTGTCAGAAAACTAGAGAAGGTCAGAATTACAGCTGTCTTGAGAGGGAAATTATTGCCTGTTTCCACCCAAGGTGGCTTCTCCAGCAACATTCTTTCCAATGTCAATTCTAACACAACATCTGTTTTCCACAAAATTGCAAATGACAATCTCCATGGCACACCATAGTTGAAGCACAGAAATAAGATATATCTTTCTTTTTTCTCTTCTTCCTCTCAATCAAGTGTTAAAACCTACGCTGATTTATTTGGAAACATCCCCCTGATGACTGTGAATTACTAATACAGGAGACAACTTGCAGATGACTTTTGGTAAACTTTAAATTCTATCTGGAAAAATATAAATTCTGCAGTAACCATAAAGACTGTGGGCTAGGAAGCCCAGGCTCTGATGAAAACACTTTCTGCCAGCTAGGAAGGTTATTCATTTTACTATTAGATGAGGCATCCACAGCTTCTCTGGGCAACCTGTGCCAGGACCTCATCACCCTCACAGGGAAGAATTTCTGCCTAATGTCCAATATAAACCTACTTTCTGTCAGTTTGAAACCTTCTTTTTCTTTTAGCAAGTTGGTATTTCTCTTTGCAGCTGCAAAGAGAAATTAATTCCAATTAATTCTTTAGTCATATCATTATCAGCTTTACTTTTTTCCTATTCCAATTAACATAAAACTTCTTATTTCATATTATTTCAACGGGTACTATATCCACATTTTTCACAATATTTCATCATACAGATATTAGGTATGTTCTGGTCAATGGGCTCACAGAGTTACTGGAGAATTTCCGTGTTTAGTCCTCCTATGAGCTGACACGCTGATGTCAGATGGGATGACCCAGGTCCACTGAAGAATATCAGCACCCTGAGGTCCCAAATTTAGGCCAGAGAAACAGAACTTTAACAAACTGACAAGGAGAATTGGGGACTAGTTAGTGCATACAGAAAGTAAGTAAAAAAAAACTCAACAAACTACAAACAAATGAACCAAAACCCAAACATTTCAGAAACTACAAAAAGACTAAATGGCACAATCAAAAAAATATTTAGTGGTGCTTTATACAGCATAGGTGTTGGCAGAATGTTTTGGGAACAATGATTTTAATTGGTCATAGGCTATATTATTATAAAGACCTTTCCTATTTTATTTTTTGGACATATGTAGCTATGGAGTGAGGCTGGTGGTCACACAGTGATATGGCTGAAGCTGCACCAAAGGCAGGCAGATGCTGTTAGAACTTCATCTCCCAGTCTTCTTGCTGCCCCTCTGTCCTGCATGGGACCAACCTTGTTATTCCTCCACATGCTGCCTGCCACACAACATTCCGATCCCACCACTGGCCAAGTGACAAGGCCAAAGCCTTGATGAGGTGCTTAAAGCCCTCCTTCCATGATTCCCTAAGTATGGCAGCAACCAGCCTGGAGACCCCTGCCAAATTTCACTCCTGGTCATGGCATCTAAATAGCTGGATCAGATGTCAGTGAGGCAGCTCGTCCCTCACCACAGCTCAGTGGCACTGTCACATGCCACTAAACGCTCTCCTCAGTTGACCTCAGCACCAGCTTCACTGGCACTGATCAGGAAGAAGAATTTCCTCACAGAAGAGGTGGTCAGGCACTGGAAGGGGCTGCCCAGGGAGGTGCTGGAGTCACCATCCCTGAAGGTGCTCAAGAAGCAACTGGACGTGGCACTCAGTGCTCTGGTTCAGTGGACAAAGTAGTGATCAGTCACAGGTTGGACTTGCTGACCTTGGAGGTCTTTTCCAACCTCAGTGATTCTGTGACAGGTTTCAGAAGAGCCAGACCTTTTGTGCACATGTGTATCTCCCACGGAGAGTGCTCTGACATGTGCTTTGTTCCCTGATGGGAGGTGAAGGGTAGTGCCTGGAGAATGGCTCAGTGAGTGCACTGCAGCTCGACAGCCCCACCAGCACCACCTCCACCACACCAGCAGTGCCTGCAGCTGGAGAGGCCAGGGAACAGCCAGCAGAAGCGCCACGTTCTCCTTACAAAGCCCAAATGAAAAGAGCACTCAAAATAGGGATTTGTTTGTGCCGCTCAGAGCAGCATTAAGTCCCCTCTGTGTCCAGTGATCCCACCAGATGGGTCACAGTGCACAGCTGCTGGCACCCAGTCCTTGCCTGCAGAGACACTCAGACCCATGCAAGAGACCACAGGGGAATCTCCCTCTTCCCTCAGATCCACGTTTTAGACCTCCCAGTCCAGCAAAGCCCACTCCTATTTGTGCTTGTGTCCAAGCCCTCTCCCCCTCTGAAAGGCTTAGTCTTCCCTTCCACAGCCTTTTCTTTACCCTGCCTGCACACAGAGCATGGAACAATTGTTCACAGAGCTCCGGGAGATGAATGGTGTTACATAACTGCTTGTTACTGTTTTATCTTTTTTAGGAGGATGGTAAAGTAAAAAGGAAATGTAGACTCCCCTTGGGGCCAGGCAAAGCAAACTAAACTTACATCACTGGTGACCCAAATGAACATTCACTTCAGCACCCCCAAGAATGCATTTTAGTGCACAGTGTCCCCATGTGAGAGCACAAGCCATTAATAACTACAGCATGTGTGGGGTAAGGGAGCTTCCCTGTTGCAGCTCCTTGCCAAAAGAATTTACAAGGAAGTGTTGGTTTGTTGTTTGGCTGGGTTTGCTTGGGTTTTTTTACGTCTGCAATGATTTGCTATTAATTAAGCTCTGATATCTTGACACTTTTGCTAAGGCAGAGAGGTTTGATTCAGCTTGCTGTTCATTCCAGGTCAGCTAACGTAAAATCAATAGTGGTCAGGACGTATTTCCTTCTTGTGATGGGCCTGGAAGAGAAAACTCTCTTCCTGTCTCACATTTCCAGGAGCTTTCTTGGAGGGATTCAGTTCTCTCTTACACTCTTTTGCAGCACAAATTTGCATCAGCACATTACGTGACTGTACCACAGACCCACATATTAGCCCCAAAATCCAAGAGGAACCAATGACTCAGTTTCAGCCCAGGTTATAACTCATCTTTGAAGAACCATCAGGGAATGAAAGAATACCCCGACCTGAAAGGGACCCACATGGAACATCCAAGTCCAACTCATGATCTGAAACCTCAAAATCATAAAGATCAGTGCATCTACAATGCCTGCTGTAGATTGTGTTGCTTGAAGCACGTGTCCGTGGTAAATGCTCTGCTGAACTGGGCTCTTACCATGTTTCTGGTCATATTACTCAGTGTTTGGCAGCAGTACCTCCCACTAGAAAGCAAATCCTTTACTGCCCTATAAGCCAATAGAAGTTATGCACTTATTTTTAAAGGTGTCAAAGCTGAATTTGCCTGAACTGTGCTTAACAATTGTTTAGAAACCCAAGCCAAACAAATATTTTTAACTATATTCTGAGAATAATTTGTTTTCTTTCTATTGGGAAATTCTGTTGTTCTGTAATGGAAAAACATAGCATATTCAAGCTGGAGGTTGAAGAATGACTTGACAAGCTTGTGTGGAATCCTGTGCAGCAGTCAGGGTATTTTGCTCTCACTAGGCTTGGTTTCGGCTGGGACAAGCCCTACTCTCAGTTGTAGCAGGGACATATTAGACATTAGAAAAATTCTTTCCTGTGAGGGTGGTGAGGCTCTGGCACAGGTTGCCCAGAGAAGCTGTGGCTGCCTGGAACCTGGGACAGTGGAAGGTGTCCCTGCCCATGGCAGAGGGTTGGAAGGAGATGCTCTTTAAGGTCCCTTCCAACCAACACCATTCCATGATTCTATACACTGGAACCCAGAGCTGAATTTTGGAGCCTGGCTCCTGTGGGAAGTTAAAGGCCCTCAGCACCTGGCAGGACTCAGTCCTATGGTACCTCTGCAAACATGAAGTAGGGTTCAACAAGCAGTCATGATAATGTCACAGTTCATGAAAATGTCACAGTTCAAGATAATGTCAAAGTTCACTGCCACTGAGGAGTGAGGATTTCACTCCTTGCTTCCCCACTTCCCCACACCACCGACCTTCCCCATCCCTTCCTTGCACCGTCTCTGGCACTCACTTTCCAGCTCACTAATTTGACACAAAAGGATCTACCTTGTTGCTGAATTTAATTTCCTGTCAGTTGAGCGAGCCCAGGAAGCTCCAGGAGGAGAAGGCAGCACTTGCACTTGTACTTCCATGAGGAGAGAACCAGTTCAGTGCAAGCAACAAAAGGCCACACAGTGGGAAGAAGAAAACTGAAAAGGGAAGGAGGAAGACCATGCTTTCCCTTTGTGTCACAAGATCAGCTTCACCCACTCCCCATAGCTCTGACCTGCTTTTGCCTACATCCTGCAACAACTGCAGAGATGTAATCCAGACCCCTAAAATCCTTACACAAGGTTCCAAACAAGTGGCTGTGTGGACCAAGTGCCCTTGCTCTGAGGAACCGACAGCCCAGCCGATGTAACATACAACTGGAAGACCAAACTCTAGTGGTCAGGAAGGTGGGGGTAGTGGTTAGAGAGACCACCCCAAAACTTTATGCTGAAAGACTCACTGCAATTGTTTGGTGCTTATTCAGGCAAGTCAGATGGATGTGATCACCGAGAGCAAATCAAACCACTTGTCTCACCAAAAAGCCTTACTCCAAGTCAATCAATGACCTAGATCTCAGCAAATGCAGTGGAGTTACACCACTTCTTTGTTTCATCTGAGATTCAGCTCCACCAAAGAGCTGATTCTGCACTTCCCCCTGATGCAACAACTCCCACCAAAGCAACTGGAGATCTCCCTGAGTCTGGAGTGCAGCTGCACTGGGCACTTTTCCTGTCAGTCTTGTTTCAGACAGCTCCTCAGCATATTACAGCCTCACTCCCCATTTAAATAAACAAGAAAACAAACCAAGAAACCAACATCTAAAATCCTAAAATCAATGTGGAAGATGCTGTTCTCTATTATGAGATTCGAATTCCTTCCCCTCAGGCCTGGATTTTAGGCCGAGCACTCTGTTCATGAAAAGTACAACTTGCTTGGAATTTATTTTACTAACTAGGAAGGAAAAAATCACCATGCATTTGGGCATTATCGCTAAAGAGCACGGTCAGGGACAGGGAAGCAGCATTTGTGTCTGGGGAAGAGAATGTCAGAGTGCTGCTTGGCAAAGCTGATCTCTATTTATCTCAGGACATAGATGAGATACTTGAATAAATTATAATCACAGCTTAGTTATATTATAATCACAGCACTTAGTTATATCAGAAAATTTGTTAGAAACAAACCTTGAGCAATGTTGACAATCAAGCCTTCTCTTTTCTGCTACTCTTGCTGTGCCACAGGATGTGGGAAAGGCATGGAACATCCTTCAGCAATGAAACAGAAGTTGGAGGGGGAAAAAGACATGTCCTTTGCAAGAGAAATGGTAACACAACTCTTTGAGCTAAAGGAGCAACTTTGTGTCGGTCTTCAGAGTAAGCTGTGATCTCGACGAAGATAATGTGTCACTCATCTCTTAACAACACCCTCAACTGTAAAATCCACAGCGCTGAGAAGGTTTTGTTTGGAAATAAAAGAAACCAGGGGTGTGTTTTGATGAAAAGATGGTGCTTTCCATCCGTGTCCAAGAGAAAAGCCATGCAATGGTTATTTAAGCAGCACGGCATGCCACGTCCAACTCCTGTAGTGCCATCCACTCCCGGTCTGTGGTAACTAAAACCAGTGAACTGTGTACACAAATGGTGTGTGGATACACAGAGGTGACTGATACACACACCCAAGGAACTTGGAGCAGACAATGAAAACAGTTTTGCAGATATTGCACTCAATATTCTACTTTCTTGTGCCTATCCACTCCCTTGTTTTCGATCTGTTGTGCACTTGGAAATCTGTTCAGATCACTTTTGATCTGTTGTGCACTGGATTGAAACCAGTAACAGCAGACAGATAATTTTTTCCTTTCAGTCTCAGATATATAACAAAGGTATAAAACTGTAAAACTACCAAAAAAATAAAAAAAAAGAAAAAAAGATAAAAAGCTGCACATACTTGAGTGGGGCCAGTAAGCACATGACTGAATTACTTAGAAATTCTGAAACAGGAAGGTAATTATTAAAATTTTTTATGAAGAAGTATATCTACAATATTTAATAATTTAAGGCTCACAAGAAACTAACATATCAATGACAACAGAAGTTTTCTGCTCTAGGGTTCAAAGCACCAAATTCACTTCACATACAAGATAACCAGATCTGTACTGATCACAAGTGGAAAACTCAGAAAGTGCTGATCTGCTAATGTTCCTAGTGCTTTAATGATATCATATTTCACAGGAATGAGAAATCTCCTTTCAACCATAAATACAGTCATACAGATACAAAATATATTTGAATAATTTCAATTTGAAACTACAGTACAAAACCCCTCAACCTCCCCCCTCCCATCCCCAATCCATTCATTCTCCACACATACATCCCCCCAATTCTTTATACTAAACTTGGAGCAAATGAATTGGTTACATATTACCCATTTAAAACCAATGACCATTTGCTAAAATAAGTTTCTACAAATTAGATTTTTCACTGTCATAATTTACCAGCTCCTGCATCATGGAGCGCAGCTTATTCTTAGTCTATTTTAAAAATAGGTGACCCTTTGTGTCATGGAAAAAGAACATAAAAACATGTATTCCTGGAGGACTGCTCAGGACAGTGATCAATTTATAAAATACAGCCTGACTTAAAAAACTAATTGGTACTAAAAGAATAATTATAGTAGCAAGTTTCTGACAACAGAAAATCCTTCTGTGCCTCTGAACTCTAACTCTCTTCTCTCCTCACAGGTCTGTTTCCCTATTGGTGTCCAGACAGAGAGCATAGAGGGATTTTCTGAGATCTACGTTACTTTTCGCTTTGATATTGGCTTTCTCTAAGGAGCTAGTGCCACTGTTGAACTCCTCGCTGTTTTCCAAGTGCACAACAGATTTGTTCAGAGAGTTGTTACTGGGTCTTCTCTTCTCTTCTCCCCCCACAGTGCTGCCCTGAGCACTACTGTGTTCATCTTTGAGGATAGCCTGCTCTTCATGGTCAGTCTCTCGGTGGTAGAAGTAGTTGAAGTTGGACACGATGACAGGGACAGGCAGGGCAATGGTGAGCACACCAG
>JACBWW010000009.1:30296557-30550004 GCA_020086605.1 Lanius collurio | reverse complement strand
GCCCTGCCCTGCCCTGCCCTGCCCTGCCCTGCCCTGCCCTGCCCGACCCGCCTCCCCTCACTGCGCCGCCGAGCGCGGCCGAGCGCGGCCCGGGGGAGCCGCCCGGGGACCCGGATATGAACGAGCGATCATTATATTATGGTCGCTTGACGTCAAAGAGGATCCCTCCTGCTCCGCGCCCCCGCGCAGGCAGCGGCAGCATCCCCCGGAGAGCCGGGATGCCGCATCCCCCCGCGCCTCGCCCCGCCCCGCCTCGCCCCGCCGCGGGGCTGCGCGTCGGGGCGCGGACGCGCTCTGGCAGCCATGCCTGGCTGTGGGGATGCCCACAGGTGCCGGGGCGGGTTGTGGGCGGCGGGAGCACCGCTCCGGAGGTGCGGGAAGCCGGGCGCCGGCGGTACCTGTGCCCGGGCAGGGGCTGGGGCCACCCTCCGGCCCGGGGCACAGCGCTCTCCGCTGCGCAGCCCGCGCCCCCGCCACGCCTGGCTATTACGGAGCGGCCCCCGTGCGTGGATTTACTCGCTAAAGGGATTGCGCGCAGCGAGCGCTCTGGCTGCAAACCCCCGATCACTTCTAATGAAAATCAGAACTGAAAGCCCCGGGGATTCCGGGTGCCTCTTGGCGTGTGTCCTCCCCTCCCCATTCCCCATCGGAATAAGAACAAAGGAAAGGATTGGTTTGTTTCGGTTTTGGTTTTTTTTGTTTGTTGGTTTGTTTTTTTTTTCCGTTGCGTTTGCTCTCCCCGCTCCTGCTCCCTCGAGTTTCTTGCTGAATTAGCTCCAAAAGATGCTTCCCAAGCCAGCAAACGACATTTCTGCCGCGCTACTTTCATGCTACCCGTTGCACACACTTTCCCGTTGATGCATTTTTAACCCACATCCAAAACTGAAACATTTTATATGCACATTTATATGCACATTTTATTAGAGAGAAGCAAGCGGCTTTACACAATTGCTTCGATTACAGTTGAGTAATACAATCGGTGCTAAGATCTTACTTCCTATATTTAAGCCACGAACTCATCCATTCTATTCAAGGTCTTCAGGGTAAGACACTAAATATGTATATAAATACTGTAGGATTAGAACCTGTAGGTATATATACCACTCCAGTCTTGTGGAGTTTCTGGTTTTCTAACAAAATTGTGTGACCATTTTGCCTTCCAGTTGGCATCACTGCAGTGACATTTTTTCCTAAGTCTGTATGTTGCCACACATAGCTCCATCAAACACTTCATCTGGATTCACTGTGACTAGTGGGTTTCCCTTAATTTAAAACATTACCTCTGTGTATGAAATATGCCCGAAGATATTAAAAGCAGTGCCAAAATAGAAAACCATAATTGTATTAAGTGGTTTCTGTAAGTGGTGGCTTGCATTTTATCTCTGAGAACTGAGCACAGAATTGCCAACCGGTTTTGCCACCATGCCAGTGAAGTAATGGACTGCTTTACTCACATAAGTAATTTGTAGAAGCAAAAGTATCTAGAAAATAAGTTCTTCTTTGAAAATAACAGCCCTTTGATTTACAGTTATTTAATAGAATAACATATTAAATCTGCAAAATGTAGGATAACACACTTTGGGACTAGCAAAACCCGCAATAAATACAGACACACCACACACACACACCTGTGCACCCCAGGAAGGAGTGGCTGATCTGCTCCCAATGCTCATGAGGGATTACAACCAGAGAAGGGCTTGCACACTCGAAAACTGTTCTGGTTTTCCAATTCTGTCATCTCCTGTAATGCATGGCATTCTCTCTCGAAACATTGCCTCAGGAATAACCATTTATTTCAGGGGAAAACATCCTCAGACATCTGTGGTGGTGGGCACCACACAGAGCAGAATATAGTGTACAGAGGAGTGGTAACTTGCTGCCTCTCAGATGGTTGTATCCATTCTGCCATTCCTTCATCAATAACAGGGAATGCCTGGGAAGAACCATGCTGAATTTAAGTTCAAGTTTCTAGCCCTTTCTAAGTATCAAGTTGCGGTGTTCACATCCTGAATTTGAAGGCAGATGGGATTATGCTAAAGTGCAAAGAAAAAGAAAGACTTGCCCAAATCCACCTGGATGAAAGCCCAGCAGAAAACCCTGTGAAGAAAATGTACATTATTAATTGATAGATAAGAAAAATGCAGCTGCTTGTACAGCATTTGAGGAACTTGTTACTACTTTCTTTGCAGTCTGAGTCTACAAGAAGTAACTTGTTACTACTTTCTTTGCAGTTTGAGTCTTTCTTTAAAAGGTCTGAGAATCTATTACAGTGACTGTGTATGTGGGTACAAAAGAAGAGCAGAGCAAAGGGACAAGAGAAAGTGGGAGGATGACGTTAATAGTGAAGGAACATCTACTCCAAGAAGGGAATTTTGGAGGACAATTTTTATTTAATAGCCTTTATTTTTTCAGCTCAGTGTAAAGGCCCTGAACACTCTCTTGAAGAGCAGCAGAAAGCCAAGGTACTGGAGAGAAAGGATGACATGCAGACTAGGGCAGAACAGTGCTGAGATGCAGTACTAATGTTTTAACCAGGCACTCCCTGAACTTATTTGTCCCCATATTTGTGATTTAGCCAGAGGTATTTTCTACCCTGAGCATAGGAAATCAGTCCCTTACACTCTAGCACATCCGCAACAAAACCTAGCCTTCACTGCAACTCCCACTGCCCCTCCAGCTCCCCCTGTGCCATTCCATAGCAGGTGCAGCTGCTGGGAGCTGTCCTTCAGTGTCCCACAGCAAAACCAAAGACCCATCCCATGGAGAGGTCCCACATGCTGAGAAATGAGCCGTGGGGATGGTCTGCAGGGGCTGCATTCACCTACCCACACCCAAACACACTCATGCACACACTACATACACCCTCTGGTACCCTGACCAAGGACACCTTGGGGATATCCAGTCTTCTCAGAAATACTCCCTCTTGGGCCATCCCTGTCATTGACAGGGAGTTGCAGCATCACAAAAATAAAAACGCAATGCTGAGAGGTGAAGAGAGGCACACCAAGCTCTTGAGGCTGCCCACAGCCCTCCTCCTCAGCGCTGATGGGACGTCATGTGTCTCCCTCAGCACATTTTGTGGGTACAAGGACGCCAGGGTGACACAGGTGACTCCTTTTTTTTCTTTCTCCATGTGTTAACAAAATAATAGCAAGGTTGTGGCAGATGGTGAGAAAATCATCTGAAGCTGAGAAGAAACCAAAGGGGTTAAAGGCAAATCCGTGCCTCCACCACTTGGTTAATTCCTCAGCAGCCTGATCCCATGTTGAGATGATTCAGGCCAGAGAGACTGCCACAGTCCCTAGGGGAGACCCCAGAGAAAAGACTCGTATTTCCTGTCAAAGGGGATTAAGTACAAGGCCATTGACAAATCACAGTAAACATCTGGATGTGAGCACTCCATCTATCAAGCCCTAATCCACGAAGCTATTCATTAATGAATTCAGCACATTCATACTCTTCTATATATAAGGCTGACTGATCTTTTTAAATGTTTGGCTTGTAGGTAGTTTACATCTGTATCAACAGATTTTTATTTTTCGAGTAAGGCAATCTACTGTATTCTGCTTTTGCTTGTTTAATTGCTTAGAGTAATTCTTTTGCCTTTTTCTTAAAAAAAAACCCAAACAAAACAACACACACAGAGCCGTATTTTCTGATAGTATATAAAAAATCCAATAACTAAAACCCAACCATGTCCCTGCATTTTATATTGCTTAGCAATTTTTAGACCAAGTTCCTCTGGAAACTTTCCATCACATAGGGATGGAAAAAACATTAAATAGTAATTGATTTTCTTTTATGCATTTTGTTTTGATTAAAATGAGAATCCCTCTCATTTATCTTCAGAGAGAAAGTAAGCACTGAGTAAATGGTCTGGTTAATTCAAAAGTAATTTGATCAGAACATCCATAATTTACATTGACTGGAACAGCAGGAAAGATGCTGAGCACTACCAGATATCAAGCTTATTCATTTCAACAGCCTACTTACACTGTGCTTTACATCTTGTTCATGTAAACTGCTCTGAGAAGGTCTAATGACCCACATTTTATAAGGGGAGGGACTTACACACCACCATGCGCTTAAAGGTCATCTGTTAAGATTGAATAACACTCCAGCCTGCTCCCAGCAAACAGGGCTGTGGAGCTGGGCTGTTGTTTTCCACACAGCTGTGGCAGCCTTCTTCCAGAGGAATCTGCAGCCTTTGTCACTGATATTGGTGGAATCAGCATTTGGCCCAGAGGTTTTTCACAAATCCAGCTGTGACAGGATATTTTCAATTCCTCCTCAGAGCTTTGGACTCTACCAGACAGCATGAGCCATCCAAGCTCACAATTTATAATTTCCCCCCACCCCGTTCTCACTTCCAGTGCTTTGCTGTGGTGCAATCTTTAACTCCAGGGACTTGATCTTAGAGGGGAAGTCCCATTCGGTGCCTTTATTCTCTGTTAAATTCCAGGAGCATGTACCTGTGCTCTCAGGGTTTTGTCACAATAGGGTGGCCCAGGTGGACAGTTACAACTGGGATAACCCAATTTTAAAACAGGAGAATGAAGATAAGCAAGTGCAATCTGAAGGAGCAGCCTAGAGAGCCACTCAGCTATACCCCTGCAGATTTATCCTCACTGCCAGTGTGAATACCCTCACAAGTGAATTTTGCTTGCATCAATGCTTCTGTAACAGCTGTGCTCCATGCCAGTGTCTGTTCCTGTGTGGAAAGTGTGGTGTTTCTGGGCAAACTTAACCCCTCCTTATCAGTCAACTGAAAATACTTCATTTTCATGCTATGCCACTGAAGTCACACCCACAAAAAGCTCTTACTCATTCAAGATCAGGCCACGCAGGCTGTGAGGAAGAGGGACAGGAATAAATCAAAGGTTTCGTGTCAAGAACAAATGGTGACAGTAGTGTCTGATTTAAGTGATTAGTCACTTCAAGCTGTCCGGTGACAGATTTGTACCTTCACGTTTTGTTACCACCTATGTGGCCAGTGACACTCCAGAATCCATTGCTCTGTCACACACAGACACGAATTAAGCTGCATAGGCTGCCTTAAAAAAAGCTAAATGGCATGTTTTCAAATTCATCTATTGTAAGAGTGGAAAAGCATTGAGTAATCTCATTCAGATTTCATGCTCATTTGCAATTTTTAAGCAGTCATGAATCAAGGAAAATAAAAATACATGATGTTTAGTCTGGTATAAAATTATGAGTGAACTTAGTAACTACATTCTGAAAACATTAAAGTGAGTGGAAACTGAGGTTGAAACCTACTCGTGTATAGGAAAAAGAGCATTAGATTGTTTTGTGAGTACAGATAATTTAGCTAGCTGCAAGAAATGCTCTACCATGAAACTAGAGGGCCAAATGTACTGATGGTTTAAGCAGGAGAGGGCCTCAAATGAATCATTAAGTGGACAGGAGTAATGAAACAGCTTTACTTGCACTGAGTCTTCAGCTCTGGAGAGGCCCCCAGGGACACCCTCCACATGAATACAGTATGTTAGATACACAGCAGATCCTGTTTTCCTGTCTTTCCAAACTAAGGGAGGAATGAAGGACTCACCCAGGGATTTGCTAATTAAAATTCTGACAAAAGCAGAATTCCAGCATGCAAAAGGGTCACTATTTATGTATTAATTAGCACAGAAATATTTGACAGGAAGAAAACCAACCAGAACAGATGCAGTGATTCTCATACTCACCAGTGACAATCAGAAGAGAGACTTCTCAAATCGCAGGAAGGACATTTATGATGTGTCCTTGTGACAATGTAAAGAAGTCCTTTGTGGATGTGTGTGAAGAGGAGGGGGGCGAGGAATGGCAGAATATTGTTTTATCTTTCATATGTGTGTGGAGGGGCTGAGGGAAAGGTCTGGGATATGAACACAGAGTGGTGAGGAACAAGTTGAATTTATTTTTTGTAGGCACTCAACTCCAGATCGGTGTAGGGCACACAGGGTTTTTTTGGGTACATCCATCTGCTAGGTTCAGGCCAGCTCTAGTCCTCTGGGCATTCCCAGTGGAGTTGGACTTCTTTACATTTGAAGTGGATTTGGTTTGGCAATGCACCATGTCACTAATTCTTCTTCAACACCTTTGTGTTTTACAAAATACCACTACTCTCTAATACCTGTTTTAATTAACTGAGCAGAATTCAATCAATAATTACCACTTTGTAGTTTAATTAGGATTTTCAAAGCACTACCACATCAAAACTTTTAACAGTATTTAACAATCTGCAGATGAATATAAGTGCCAAATTCTTGTTGCAGTTGATTTAGGGGCAAAAAAAGAAGCCAATTAGTGATGTGTTAAAGTCAATGGAGCTATGCAGCTTTGCACTAGCCAATGAACTGATTTTATAAATTTTGTATTAATTCTTATACAATTAGGAAGTGGAGGTGGTTGCTCACGGTGTTGTTAAATTCTTTATGTTTGGCAAGAAGCAAAATTTTAAAATAGCAGTATTAAAAATAAAAACAAATTGGAGGAAAAATGTTATGAATAGGGAATATTAATCTATTCTTTTTAGTTCATTTGTGGCATCTATAAGGAGCAGTACCTTCATACATTAAAATCCTCTATTTTTGTGGAAGCAACCAAGGGCAAACAAGCATTCCAGAAAATGGGACATGGTAGCTCTCACTGCACTAGTTTATTAGGATGAAAGTGCTCATAACGCCTTCTTTAGCTTCAGAACAGTGGACACACCTGTCCAGGCAGTAAACATAATGTCCAATTTCCTTCCTGCTTATGCTGATATGAAAATAATCCATCAGGACCACCCCACTCCTAGCAGGAGCTTCCTTAGCAGGACAGGATGGGATGCAGCGTACAGGTGAGTGCCTCCTGCAGTCCCTGTGGATTCCTGACTGCTGCTGCTACCTGGACATTGATTTCCAGGCTGGAGGCACATGACCCTGCCTGATCTGCAGCACCAAGCTGACATAGTATTATGGATGCAAAGAAACCCTGAATAGCCTAAGAAATGAGGCATGGAGTTGTAGCTGGCTGCTAGATCTTGGACACTGAGCTAAAGATGGAAGGGAAAAAGACCTTATCTTGCAAATGTCCCAAAGCCTGCTATGCTGGTGATTACTTGGCTTAGCTTGGCCTCAGCTTAATTGTGCTCCTCAGTTCCTTAATCCCTGAGTTTACAACATTCCTTTCTTTTCCTTAACCTGGCATATTTGAAGGCAAGACATGATCCTCACATACACTCCCCAAATACATTTTCCTCCTGAAACCACACCAAAAGCAGCAGAGAATGTGCATGTTCATCAGACTGTCCTCTTTGATTTCCTTTAAGTCAGCTTTTCCTGCCTTCCCCTAACGCAGGTCTGATAGCAGAAGTATAGGAAGAGAGACAGGATGTAGAGGAAAACTGTGGTGTTGAAGCCATCAGGGAACGGGCACTCTGTGAAGAAGTTGTAGGAAGAATGAGCAGCAGTGGCCACAAACTGGCACTGGAAGAGGTGGAAAAAAGAGGCAGTCAGATTTGGGAACCTACATGAGATACACCTCAGCTGGCCACTGAGACCATCACAACTCTCACAACATCCTAGCAGTGTCCTCAACCCAGAGGATCACCTGCTTGCCTCTCCTGACATCCCTGAGAACCTGCTTTTCTAGTCCAGCAGTGTTTTCCCACCAGGAAAGATGCCCATCAAACCTGGAGGGTGAACAAATCCAGCTTCTCCTGCCCTTCGCCCATTTCTCTGCCACAGTGCAGCAACTGAGATGTTGGAATATGGAAAGTGAAGGTGGGAGAGTCCTCTTCCCCAGTGGTAATAAGGTTATTATACCCAGAATTATTTTAATTTTTATTTTAGCTTGCAGAGGGGAACTATAGATATGACTTTTATTCATTTAAACATTAATCTTTTTTGTATTTTATTAAGTCACCAAAGCAATGAGCTCTACCTACCAAAAAGCTGTTAAATATTTTTTTTTCTTGTGCTATGATTTGCATTACAAATACCCTCTTATTCCATGAAATGATTTCTTGTTCTGCTTTGCCATGCAGGCTAAGTGAGAATTCTGGAGCAGCCTTCACCGCACTACTACTTTACACATATCCTCTTCCCTTGTAACTGCATACTTTTGGTTTGCAAAGCCTCTCTTTGAGTGAAAAAAACCTCTCCTACAACCATTGTCCTTGTCTGGATCGTTGGATTATGCTGCATCTTTGAAAAAACACAGGGTTTTCAGGATCTGTAACTTCATCAGAGATGAGGGAGAAGGAATAAAACTCACAAATTTCTCTTCTACTTGCCTGTTTGCCTACAGTTAGAGACTGTAGAAGGAACTGAATGAAGGGTCCCCAATCTGCTGCCCTACTGAGAATCCAAAGTTTCCCTGAATCACTGCCCCCACCTCTCAATGTCAAGCTCTGTTTTCAGTGCTCCCTATACAACACAAGAAGGAGGAATCCAGTTGCTAGGTTTCCTCTCCCCTTCCCACGACAAAGCTGTGGATAACTGGTTTGGTATGGTCACTGAAGGCCTCTTAATAGGTCTTGTGAAAGCAACATTTGGAGCAGGTCACCAGTGGCTTCACCTCTGAGAGTGGCATGTGAGGGCACCTGGGGACATGCTGCTGTCCATGGGCAGCAAGCAGAGACTGAGCCACTGAGGTGACAGACAGCAGGGGCCATCACATCTGACCCATGGGAGGGCAGGGATGAACACTCAGAGCTAATTACCGGCTGCAGGATGGTCAGGTAACGCTCCCACCACACGTGCCGGCGCATCCACGGTCCAAGGCTGGCCAGGGTGTAGTAGTCATACATGAAGATGTGGACAAAGGATCTCAGCATCCCAATAAAGAAGGCTGAGGAGTGAAGAGGTGAGGGTGAACAAGACACATGACCCATTCCAGGCTAACCTTGTGAAGGGCTCACAGCCACTGTGATGATGTTTCCAAAATACATCATATCCACCCCTGTGCATGAACATTCCATCTGGGCTTCTCCCTTCCTTCAGCATATGGGTTTGGGTTGGAAGGGACCTTAAAGGCCATTAGCTCCAACCCCCAGGGCACATCTCCCGCTAGAGGTGCCCAAAGCCTCATCCAATCTGGCCTTGAACACTGCCAGGGTTGGGCCATCTACAATGTACCTATCCCATACCAAGTGTTCAGAGACAGAGAAGAGCTTCAAAGGCAGAGGAGAAAATTTCATACCATTCTAGTGTCAAGGTCATGTAGCCAAAATGACTTCCCAAAAAAGAATGCTCCAGTATCGTGTATAGGGCCTACCCAGAGTGGCTTAGTACCCAGATGTTTCTCTTCCAGTTGAGCAAAAGAGGGCAGTGGTCTGGATACAGCCCAGAAAGGGGCACAGAGAGAGCAGGAAACAGAGAGCCAGGACCTGAGCTGCTGCCCCAGGGCCTCTGCATGGGGAGTGAGTGAGCACTGCTCTGGGAGGAGATATACACAGACCTTCTGTGGGATGTTATTTTTTCTGTTTGAACCCACTCTGTTGGCGCTCTCTCATTCTGGGTGAGGCAGTGAACATGGCAGCCTAAACAGCCCCAAGAGCTGAGCAGATGGGATCAGCTGAAATGCACACGTTTTTCACACCTTTGGAAGCAGGTGAGCTTCCTACCTGCCAGTCATCCCATCTGCACTGTTAATGCTACCTCCACAGCCCAAAAAAGCCCTGAAACACAAGGTTTTCTTGCAGCAGCATTTCTTACAAGCATACCTTGTCCTCCAGACACATATTTGACTCCTGACCACCAGCTGAAGAGCATAGAGCCATGATGGTACACATGCAGAAAAGTCACTTGCTCTTGTTTCTTGCACAGAATTAAGAAAACCTGAAAGAAGCCAGGCAGAGGAGAACCTTGAGCCAATGTGCTTAGACAAACATTTCACAGTAAAAAGTTATAAAAATAGCTAGTGATGAGTCTGGATCTCCCAAACCCATTTCCTCTGATGCTGATAAAAACTGGTGAAACTCAATAGATGCAACAGAACTTACAGGGGTAACTGGAAGGCAGAATATCTTCCACAAACCCCCAAATATTTTTATGTCTGGATTCAGGCCTCAAAGTCTAAAGAGGACACATCTGAGACTCTGACTGAGCTTCCATACAATTTGCAGCTGCTTGGGTCTGGTCCTTTTCAGCACATAGGTTGTATGTTTACTGCTACCAGATAGTAACCCACAGAAAAGCCACTCTGTTCAATGGCCAAACCCTCCTGGAATTTGCATTGGCTCAGAGAATGGTTTTGCCAGATGAATACATGTCAGGTCATTGTATTTCACCATGCACGTGCATACACACACACAACAAAAAGTGAATCTGCTTTTCAGGTGCTCAGGACTGGCAAAAAGCTGATTTTGTTGCTGATGCAAACAAATAGGGGATTGGCCAAACCACTGGCAATAGGCCTAGGAAGGATCCACATGTTTATTCACATTTCAGTGTGTTGTCAACTTACACAAAGGTCTGTGAAGTTTTAGGCTAGGACACAGCTTTTTTCTGCTGGCCAAGCAGAGACCTCGTCCAGGAGGAGACCTGAAGACAAGCTCTGAAGAGGTGGGCTTTCAATTCCCCATGGGACACAAACCTTTAGTGCACAGTTCCAGGATAACTTTGGCAGCAGAGATGTCAGGACTTGTCCCCTTGCAGCTCCTTTCCTGCCCCACTGACCGCTGTTAATCAGCCAGCCAGGCAGTGGCAGAACCTGTGTGGCACCAGCAGCTAAAATTTTGGGGGCCCAGCTGGCAGCAGCCAGGGTTAAAACCTCTCCCCTAACACTGTGCCCAGCCTCAGGAAGGGTGCAGCCACCGGGATGGACACAGACAGAGAATCAATACAGGATCGGCCCAGGACATCAGTTCCGGCACGCTGCCTCTTTCTGACAAGGAAATATCTGTTTCCAGCAGCGGTGCCGCTGAGGAGCTGCGCCCTCCTTAGCGTATCCAGCCGCTCGATGACTTTGGAGAAGAGCCACCAACACACTCTTGCCATCTGCTGGGCAGCACAAGGCACGGCGGCTAGAGCTTTACCCAAAATCAGCGCATTTCCAACCAACCACGCGCTGTATCCCTGCCCACCCGAGGGCTGCAGCAAGGCGGGGGGGGGGGGAGGGAGAGGGAATTAAGGGGTTCTTTTCGTTTTTCTGTTTTTGTTTGTTTGTTTGTTTGTTTGTTTGTTTGTTTGTTTCCTCCAGACGGCAAACCCCTGAAAAACTGAAAAGATAATATGATGCTTGCATCTGTTCAAAGCAAGACATTGTAACTCCAAATTCAAACAGAAAAAACTCATGCAGCATTTTTGGAAAGCTGAAGCAGGTGGGACCCAACTCCCTGTGATGAGCAAGGAATAGTTTTAGCTAAACCCCTCTGACAAAAGAAGTATTGAGGAAGATTTCTGTCCTGCAGAGCAGAGGATATAAAAATTGGTTTTCTTGTTGGAAGTGATCACCCAGAATCCTTATACTCCGTGCAAAGAATCACATCTATTTCAGAGGTAATTTGCAATATTGATACTTCAGCTGGTAAAATCACCTTCTCTGCAGTGATCAAAGAAGAAACTTAGATGGCTGCATTGACTGAGATGATTAATTTTAGAGAACTAAAGCAAAGTGCAACAACTGTTGAAGCAGACAATTTAGTGGAACAGATTTACAAGCAACAACAAACTGGAGTCAAAGCCTTCTTAGCCATGCAAATTGCTATTTATGAGCAAAAGAATCTGCACAGCCACAGGAGGCCAGGGCCTAAGGCAAGCTTTCTCCAGAACTGTACCCTCATTCCCAGCTCACTCCAGCTGTAATCCACTGGCTGGCACAGGTACCTGTAGCTGGCCAAGACTGAATCATCAGAACCTGAAACAAACAAAAAGCAAACAGAAATCAATCTTCTGTTCAATGCCATCTGTTCCAAAAAAAGATGGGCATATTAATGCCAAGGTAGTAGGGTCTCAGTCTAATAGTCAAAGAAATCCATGAACAAATAGTAAAAACCTAAAACAAAGTACTTCACATCCTGGTTGGAATCTCAAAAGGCAAATTTGGCCTGGGAAGATTTATAACCCTTTGTGCAAACACTGGAGGGCTCAAAACTACTTCAGCAGGAATAGTGGATTCTTGGCTTCTGAGTCTCTCTGAGAAGACACTGTTCTCCTTTGCAAAGATCCCAGCCTCTTCTGTTTTGAGTGGTTGCATTTGCCTGTTCCTTGGAAAGCCAAAAACTGGACCAAGTAACCAGTGTAAATGTACAACCAAGCACAGAAAAGCAATTTTCACACCTGTCCTCAGATGGAGCAGCATTTGTTAAAAAAAAAAAAAAAAGGCAATTCATGTTAATGTAATGCTTGTGATACAAACTGAAAGGGCATATTGTTGACATCAGAATGTTTTTGAAACCTATTTGGCCATGTTTCCTCGAAGAGTTTTCTGTGGCCTACATAAACCAGACAGGACAGGCTTGTGGAAAGGCTTATGCATTAAGAGCAAGCAGGAAAAAAACATTCTTTACACTCAGGAAGACAGAGAAGTGCTTGGCACTCCTGGACAGAACTGCCAACTCTGGAAAATCACAGAATGTTAAGGGGTTGGAAGGGACTTTAAAGATCATCTAGTCCAAACTCCCTGCCTTGGGGAGGGACACCTTTCACTAGATCAGTGGTTCTCATCCTCAGAGATGGATCCATCTCCAGCCAGACTCGAAGAAAATGAGGCCATTCCACATCCTCCAAGACTCTGTGCCTAATGGGGAGATCTCAGCTTGCAAATCGTTCATTCAGGATGAATGAAATCCCGTGTTAATTTCATGAATGGCAGGAGGATTGAGAAATGGGAGGAAATAAAGTACAGCAGGGCAATACTGCTCCTCTTGTGGCAAAACACGGGACATGTCCAGGCCAGCTCCCACTCCCTTCAGCAGAGTCCACCAGCAAAAGCTGTTCAAAACCTGGAATCTGGAGGCTTTGGAACTGAAACCCTTCCCAGGTGCTTACCTAGGAGCCAATCCTGCCTCCTCACCTTGTAGAACATGCAGGTGGATAATGCCACCAGGGCCAGGTTGTAGGCGACCAGCAGAGCCCACAGCTCCAGCCGCCTCCACAGGGAGCTACGAGGTGAAGACAAGGGTGACTGCAAGTGGGGAACAGACCAGTGGCCACGGGTCTGTCCTTGGATCTGGGAAGCAAAACACACAGCCACAGCTGGCACCACCGCACACTGTAGGGTGGATGCATTTAATTATATTTAATTACTTCCCTTCAGTGCACTTGGTGGCAGAAAGAAAATTGGTGTCTCTGTGTCTTTGCAGAGCTGCACCACAGTCCTTCTGCTGTGACTCAGCCAAAAGGCTTCAGCACAAAGGTTTTAGCACAATTTTTGGGTATGGACTGCAGTGCTGGAAGGCAGCTCTTTCCTGGGATGAGCTGGAGCCCTCCCCTGGCCAAAAGGAGCGATCCCAGACACTGTGCAGGGAGGCACAGGAGCAGCCAAAGCAACAGTGGCTCTTCAGGAGTGTAAATCTTTACAGCTAAATAATAAAAGTGTTTCAATCACCGGTGTCACTTCCTTACAATCCTCAGGACATCTGAAATTCTCCACTCCCTTCATTTTTATACCTGCTCATAGAGCGGACTCTTAAAAAGCATGAATTCACTGAGAAATGCCAAAACACTTATCCCTACTGGAACAGCTCTTCAGTCCTACAGCAAAGGGAAACTCACCAGATTTTCTGTCATGCCACCTCCTCCTAATCCCGCTCTTTCACCTGGGATATGTTGTATCAGCAAAAACATCCCAGGTGCCACTCATGCTTTCCTTTCCTGTTCCCAGTGTGATCACTGCTCTGCCAAACTCCCTCATTTTTTTACAAATGCCACACCAGTCTGGAGAACTCTGTAAACCCCCCATCCCTTCTAAACCATTCAGTTCTTTATTATGGCTGCTTTGGGCTGTCAGGAGCTCTTTGATATTCCATTTATGCATTTAAGAGTTTATCAGAAGTCCTGAATCCCAATTTACACTCTCTTGTGAAATTCAAATCCTGAAACATTTACAGTCTGAGCATTATGCCCCATGTCTTCCTCCTGCCAAAGCTGCCATGCAGGCCTGCTGTTCTGCCTTCATGGCGTTTTGTGGCTTTTCTTTACACCCAGAGATACAACAGACACCTTTGGGACCAAACTGAGCCTCTAACTACTGAAGATCTGATGTCTCCTCACTGCAAAGTGTCAAATCTCAAGCACGGAGGAGTGGTTGCTGCCAGTATTTCACTTGATAACAGGTTTTACCAGCATCACAAAGAGTTTAAACCCCAAAGTATTAACTCTTTGGCCAGCTAAGCTTTCCCATGACACATGATGCATTTAAAAAAATTCACTTCCTTTAGTATTCCAGACTTAACAGGCAATCCCAAGTTTTTCTTGCTCCTGGTCCTGTCAGAACCCACAGGGAAATCTCCCACCCTTTAATTCCTTGCTGTGATCCAATGGGAGGGTCCCTGGGACATGTTTCAAGACTAAAGGGACATTTGTGATCATGCAGAAGGAAAAGTGGAAATCTGCCTAGTGAAGAAAATGTGAGCTAGTATAAGGATAATATTCCTCCTAGGTTTGGTTTTAATGATCAAGCCGTTTATGCAGAAATTCCCGTTTTAGACAGCATCTCTACCTACCTCCACTTTCTCCAGCTGGAGAATTCCTGGAGTTTTCTGCCAAGTTGAAGCTATCCCAGGTTCTGGAAAGAAATTAACTCAACTGAGTCTAGAACGAGAAGGCTCCTTAGACAAAGGCTCAGGACTATAGCTAATGAAAAGACAATAATTTGCCTTCTAAAAATTTTAAAGCAGGATTAAAGTCCCCTTTAAAAAAGGAAGAAAGAAAACCCTGCCCTGCAATGATTAGCTATTCCAGATTTTATTTATTTATAAATTTAACTAACTTATTATTTAATTGCCAGATTTTGATATTTCATGGAGGTTTCACCTCTAAAAAATGCTCTGAGCAGCTGCATGTGATGGTTTGCCAAAGCCAGGAGGGAACTGCCAGCACCACTGGGAAATCAGTCACGAGGCATTGTCTCCTAAAGCACTGTGGGCACAACATTCACGTGAGGACACACACCAGCTGTCATAACTGCATCCTTCTGCAGGTATTCTTGCATATTCCCAGTGCTGGAAGGCAGCTAGGGATTCATTCAGTACTGCTGCAGCTCCAGAGCTGTTAACAGAGCTGGTTATTTGCCTTTCTGGTTTATACATTAACTTTGTTTTATCTTGTACAGATTCTGTAATGTAGTAAATAAAGTAGAATACTCCTACATATTATGATGATCCTCCTCTTCCCTTCTTTCCTTTAGCAGGGAGATGTTTTCAATGGCACTTGGAAGTTCTCCTAGAAAACACTTTTCTGCAGTTAGTTTCAGCAGCTTGTGCAACCTGATCCAGTTGTCTCCATTAGCAAATACACAGGACCAGCTTCCTCCCAGTTTCATCTCCTACTGGCATTGAGAAAAGCACATTTTCTCCTTTGACTCCTCCTCACAGACTGTGACATCCTCGCCCAACACCTTGTTGGTGACAGACACACCCAAATTTCTCTCCTGCAGATAATCCTTGCAGTCTATCCTAAACCCCTTTTTGGGATGTTCCTCTGACACAAAGCCCGAGACCCCCATCAGGCGTCACACCCATTCTGACACAGAGACACATGCCCTTGTAATCCGGGAGGAATCCGCCAGCACCGAGATTAGTCGGTGATTATCAGCTGGCTCAGAGTCAAACCAGCAGGGATTTCATATGGTTACATGCCCCCAAACAATCCACACGCACTCCAGCTCACTCCACTTCCCTTCCTTCCCCCCCTAAACAGTCGGGAAAAGCCAGGAAGGAGGAGAGGACTCACCGCAGCAGCGCAGCTGCCTCCGAGCATCTCTGTCCAGGGCTGGACGAGCCGGTCGTGGCGCAGGTAGAGGCAGCGAGACAAGAAGCTGCAGACTGCGCTCAGCTTTCTTCTCCACAAGGGAGATGAGTACATCACCTGCTGGTCTCCCACAGACCTGGTGGATCCTCATGCCCCTCAGGCGTGGATCTTCGTGCCTCTTCTTCCGTCTCCCAGCAGCAGCCACCAAAAGTGCATCGAGAGCCGCAGGCACCATGCGGTTGTCGCGCAACTTTGCCGGAGTAAGAGGTTACACCACATTCTCCTCCCCCGCCCTCTCTTGCCCCTCCCCACACGGTTTATCAGATTAGGGGACTGGGAAGAGGACGGAAACGAATGCACAGGGCTGGGATCCCCTAGGAGTGAACCACTGACCTTCAGTGCCATGCTCGGGGCAGCCTGGCCAAGTGGGAACTGGGCCAGCATTTCTTCTGCAGGTTTCTTCAGGACATGCCACGACAGCTTTGCAGACAGTAAAAGAATGTGGGATCACGCCTGGAAACCAGTCTGTTCAGAGCACTCCTTCAGACCAGTACAAGGGGCTGTCAGCAAGCTTTTTGTGTGCTCAAAATATGTCCAGATCACCAAATGAGGGGGCAGAGGACAGTAGGAACACTCACTCATTCACTATTCATTCATTCATTCATTCATTCATTCATTCATTCATTCATTCATTCACTCACTCACTCACTCACTCACGGAAGGCAGGAAAAACTCAGCTGGAGTCACCCCCTCAAATCCAGCCTGTGTCCCCGAGGGAGTCACATTCACTGTTTTTGATAAGACAGGGAAATATGTGGAGGGGTGTGACAGTGATACCGAGTGATCCCCAGCGACTGCACAGGGAAAATGCAGAGAGCCACAGTGATTCGGACCCATGTGGGGGTACCAGTGCAGAACCAGGACCCTGGATCCCCACCCTCCAAGAAACAGCCCAAAGCCAAGTGATGGGGTTTTGCTTGGTCATCTGGGGAGTGGATACATCCTCTTCTTTTCCCAGTGGGCACAGATTATTAGCAAACTCCAAATAAAATAGAGGGTAGCGCCATTTCTCGTACCGTTGCACTGTGTCTGTCACCAGAGCCATCACAAACCCGTCTGAAGGGCAAAGCACCAAAGATTAGCTTTTCAAAGCAGCTTTAGGAATTAGGCATATCATTGCTGAGAGTTTTTCATTGAAGCACATCATGTGCTGATGCTGCTGGACAGCTACTGAATTTCTATGATGTATGGAAACTATGAAAGAATTTAAATAGATTTTTGGGAAAAGGGATTTGGGATGAAGGTTTTGAATTTTGGGGGTCAGGGTGTTAGAAGGGCATTCCAGTTTAGAAGAGGGTTTGACTGATCTTTGGTATCATATTGGGTTTTTGCTGACCCAGGTTCAGGGACACAATTATAGTGAACTTTACAATTATAGTGAACTTTACACACTTTTTTGCCCCCAGAGCTTCCTATAAAGACAATTTCTTGAAATTTTCTAATTGCTCGTGAACCGGCAGGTTTCATTTCTATCTTTCTGGTGCCCCAGTCCTAAAAAAGGTTCAGTGATTTATCTGTGTGAATAGATGGAAATGATAAACCAGACCAGTCCTTTCTATCTGTCACATGTAGATGGGACTACGTTTTATTATATCTATTTGGTAATTTAAGTAATATTTGTTGAGCTATTTATATTGATGTATAAGACTCAGAATTATGGACACAAAACTTTTCCATCAAACTTTTTTTACCCTGGTGAAAAAAAATCAGTGAATTTTCACAAATTTCATTTGGGGCAAACTATTTTACTGTTCACATAAACTGGATTTTTTTTTTTAATACCATGAAACATATTTTATTGTTTAAAACCTTCCCTGCTCCTGAAGTATTCTCAGTGGTGCTGTTGCAGATGTTCACTAGCATGACTGACAGATGGAGAGATGTCACCAGTAATATGATACTTTTACACTCCAGGAATGGGTGACAACTCTGAGGGCAGCTCTGCAGGAACCACACAGAGAAGCCTCAGGGCTTTCACTTTCATCAAGAACTCAGTAGAAAAAAAAAAAAAAACCAAACCCAACAACATTGCTCCTTCACGGAAATAGTATTAGGGGAGTTCTGAATGCTCAAGTGTATTGGGTTATTCATTCAGTGACTTAGTAAGAAAAAAGAGTATTGCAGGAACAGGGATGACAGGCACAGTAATAAGGAAGTCAGTTATGTAGAGTGTGTGACAGCTCAGACAGCTCCATCAGAGATTAAGAAATATTTTAACTAATGAAAAACCTAGCTGTCTCCAGTATAGCTTAGAGGTAGCTGCCACAAAATCATTATCAATAGCAAATACCAGCAGTAAAACAATCCTGAGGGCTTCTAGACTGAGCAGCTTTTGCTCTTTGGTCCTATGACTGCTATTGCTTCCAACCAAAGCTGTACTAAAAGCACAAACTACCAAAAGAGACCAGTTTTAATACTTGAGAAAGACAAGGAGCAGGGGGCCACTCTTATCTGGATACCCAGGCTATGTCATGGTGCTCCTCTGAACCCCACAGCAGAGACTTGGCCGATCACAGAATCACAGAATGGTTTGGGCTGAAAGGGACCTTAACAGATCAACCAGTTCCAACCCCCAGCCACACACACGGATGCCTCCCACTATCCCAGGTGGCTCAGAGCCCCATCCAGCCTGGCCTTCAACATTTCCAGAGATGGGAGCTTCTCAGGGCACCCTGTGCCAGGGCCTCAGCACCCTCACAGGGAAAAATTTCTTCCTCATATCCAATCTAAACCCGCTCTCTGTCAGTGTGAAGCCATTGTCCCTTGTCCTGTCACTCCAGGCCCTTGTCAAGAGTCTCTCTCTGTCTTTCCTGTGGGTTCCCTTCAGGGACAAGAAGGCCACAATGAGGTCACCCTAAAGCCTTCTCTTCCCCATGGTCAAGAATAAGATGATCTTTAGGTCCCTTCCAACCCAAACCATTTAGATCCCTTCTGCACAGAGCAAACCTTCACATGATATCGCCAACCTCCTCAAATCAACAAAACACCAAATAATAGCAGCAGGAATTTCAAGCTGGGTCAAAGAACATCTAACCAGTTAAGGCACCACAACCTTAACCACCAGCACACTCAAAGACTGGATGTGGCCAGATACATTCAGATACCTGGCCCTTGGAACACCTGAATAGCATCAAACTCACTTCCTGTGCAATTCAAGTGGATCAAACTGCTCAAGTGCTTTATGAATGCAGATATTCATATGTAGTGGTTTTTATGCAGATAATAAAAATTACTGGTAACTTATGTATGGAATTGGCTTCAATGAGAGGTAAATACTAGAGCTGAGGATGCCAGAGAACAGGAAGGAAGGTGACAAACCCACAAATCTCTTGCTCAGCTCATAACTACATCTACACTCTTGCTAAACATGCTGCTTATAGGATACCATATGAATCAGGAGAAATCCAAGTGCCGAGTCCTGCATTTTGGCCACAAAAGCCCCCTGCAGCCTTGTAGGCTGGGGGTGGTGTGGCTGGACACTGCCCAGGCAGAAAGGGACCTGGGGGTGCTGGTCAACAGCCGACTGAACAGGAGCCAGCAGTGTGCCCCGGTGGCCAAAAAGGCCAACGGCATCCTGGCCTGCATTAGGAATTGTGTGGCCAGCAGGAGCAGGGAGGTCATTCTTCCCCTGTGCTTGGCACTGGTGAGGCCACACCTTGAGTACTGTGTCCAGTTCTGGGCCCTTCAGTTTAGGAAGGACATTGAGATGCTTGAGAGTGCCCAGAGGAAGGCGACAAGGCTGGAGAGGGGCTTGGAACACAAGCCCTGTGAGGAATGACTGAGGGAGCTGGGGTTGTTCAGCCTGGAGAAAAGGAGACTCAGAGGTGACCTTATCACTCTCTACAACTTCCTGAATGGAGGTTATGGCCAGGTGGGGGTCGGTCTCTTTCTCCAGGCAACAAATGACAGAACGAGAGGGCACAGTCTCAAGCTGCATCAAGGGAAATACAAGTTGGATATTAGGAAGAAGTTTTTCACACAAAGAGTGATAAGTTACTGGAATGGCTGCCCAGGGAGGTGGTGGAGTCACCATACCTGGATGTGTTCAAAAACAACTGGATGTGGACTGGATGGTTTAGTTGAGGTGTTAGGGCATGAGTTGGACTCGATTACCTTGAAGGCCTCTTCCAACCTAGTCATTCTGTGATTCTGTGATTCATGGAGAAGATTGTCAACACTTCCAGCAGATGAAGCACCTTGCTCCTCAGCAAGAGTGTCCTCCAGAGAAAGCCCTGAACTCCTGAAATGGCATGTTTATGAATATATTGCCAAGGGAGGTTCATGTCATCTCCCTTATTTCACACTTTTCAATAACCACCTCAGCTCTCAATTGCTCACAACAGAAATAAATGACAGCTGGTTTCATGAGTACTCTCTCAACAATTGGGAACACAGTAATAGATATTTTTACAGCAATAGAATAATAATTCTATTATATTCAGAAAAATAATTGAATGGCTGAGTTAGTTTTGCTAATATGCAATTACCAGCTTACATATGTTTCTGGGGAAATATAGTGGTTTCAGGTGACAATCAGCCATCACTAAAACATTCTGAAAACCTCACCAAAATTTTCAGCACATCAGGGTCTAGACCACAAAGCTCTTCTGCATGAAAAAATCCAGACTCACATCTATTTAGAGCAAAAAGGAGCCCTTAAGAGGCACAGTGAAGCAGCTGAAGCTGCTTCTGGCACAGGGATTCTGTTTCCTGATGGCCTCACTTATGCACCATGCAACCAATTGCACAGACCTTGAAAGGTTTAGAACAGATTACAGGAAGGAATTTTTGGCAGAGGTACTGAGCAGCCTGTCTCTGGGCATAGGACTGGGAGATTGCATCAACTCTTGTGTAAATTACAGTCTTAAACCCCAGTATTTCAATTTTACCAGTACAGATTTTTCACTTTAATTAATCCGTGGGAGTCTCAGAAAAGTAATTTGGCCTCTCCATGCCTCAGTTTCCAGAGCTGAAAAGGAGAAGCAAACCTTTTCTCTCCCACAGGAGGGTGGTGAAGGTGACCAGCAGTGAGTGGAGAGCCAAATCTGCCATGTTCCGCCCATCTGGGTGCAAACCAGGGTACTTCTGGCTCTCGGGCTCACATCTTTGTGACCTTGGGCCAGTAATTTCAAGTGTGAATCATCTAACACAAGCCCTAAATTTAGGTGTCTACATCTAATGAACTTCAGCAAGGCTTAATGAACTCTGCAAGGAGTTCTAAAAGCTGATCCAGCTGTCCGCACAGAGAAATGTGCTGATGCACAGGGTACCCCAAGATATCTCACCTGGGCTCCAAAGGATTCCTTCAAGTTCTGTGCCATATCCGTGAGATCCACGTGGATATCAGAGCTATCTTAAGACATCTCCAGTGCACTGGACACCTACCTATGTACAGGCCTCTGAACTGAGTCCTCTTTGCTTCTAGACCCACCTGTTGTCAGCCTTGCCTGCTTACTTGATCAGTTCTTTGAGATAAGAACCTTCTCTTGTGATGGGCTTTTGTGACCAAGCATCAGTCTTGGTTATAGGAGCCTGAATCAGCTCTGTATCCAACAGTGCATTCCCAAATAACTCCTAGGCCTAGAGAACTCAGAAACCTTTGACTCTCATCTCAAAATCTGCTGTCCTTTCAGCATGTCTTGAATCAGTGTTATTTCAAAGTTGCACTGGGACTGGCAAGGAGAAGGGACTTAATGCTGATGCCAAACATCATTCAAACCCTCCCAGAAATGAGCTTAAATTTATGTATTGATCAATTGGGTAATAACAACCTCTTATTAAAAAAAAAAAAATCCAAACCCCAAACCTTAGGCATCATGGTAGCAACAAGGTTTTTATGCCAATATCTTGGCATAAAAGGAGTGAGAAGCAAAAGGAAGGAGAAGGTGATGAGCCTTCATTTAGACATCCAAGGGATGCCGGGAATATTGTTCTAGTCCTAGAGCTCTACAAAGAACACAGAACGAACTTGATTGTCCAAGGGCTCCAGCAGAAGCAGTGGATCTCCAAACCTAGACCCCAAAGCATTTCCAGTATGCTGGAGCCATGGATAGAACACAGATTTAATTCCTGCTGCAATTAGTGCAGTACCCTAATAATGAGTACAGTGCTGATGACTGCTGTCTCTTGTTTTCCCATCCAAAATCAAGGGAAAACAGAATTTCCATATACCTGTCTCTCGGTAATACTTCTGAGAACTCTCCTCTTCCATTCCACTCCCACACAAATCCACCAACGGCACTGAGCTGAGAAATTAATTCTGACCAGCTGTTCCTGTTGGAGAGTACATGACAGAACTTGCCACTGAACATCCACTGCCATTGGAGAAGGGATTATTTTTCCTCTTTTTTTCCCCTCTACTTTCTGATATTCGTCCATTATGTGCACTCAGCTGATCAAACATGCCGGTCATACCAGATGCTACTTCAGAAGCTAAAGAGAGACATTAAATGTTGTGCAGGCCACCTGCAAATGTCTGGAGTTCACACTGTAGGAAAGAGGATGGTCTTGTAATTGAAATGCTGCTGTTGAAAGAAATATGTACTCTGTTTTTAAAATCAGATGCTCTGAATTACCACACCAACATCTGTCAGCCTCATGGGGATTCTGGAAGTCTAAGACAACTCTTCCTTTTTTTTTTGTTTGCCTGGTAAATACCCAAAACATCTTCCCTCTGCAAAGATGTCTCCACCAAATTAGGCCTACCCAAATCCCTCTGTGATGGAACCGTGCTTTCATCCCCTGCTGCTCCTGCCCTACACCTGGAGAAACCTCCCAACAGAAAACAGTATGGCTCCTTTTCATCATCAAACCTTTCAGCCTAATTATGCCTGCAAGTTGCTGACATGTGGTGGTCAACCAGGCCATGATGTGTCCCCAGCTCTTTCCATTTCACCTTTTATTCCCATTTTGCCTGCTCCTGCCATTATCCTGCCCATGTCTGCAAAGCACTGGATCGTGTCTAACATGCAGATTGCAGGCTCTTGCAGAGTCTGACTCCCCGTGCAGTGACTACCAAAGTATTTATGGCAGCAATAAAAATTGAGGATGCAAAATCCTCTTTCCTCCTCTAATGATCTGGTACATCTGCTCCCAGTGATCTGGAAGCCAAATAGAGCAGATATTTATAGGAGCGAGAAAATGAGCAGTTTGACTTTCCAACTTCCAATGGTGGATTTTGGAGCCAATAGGCAGCACAGAGTGTTCTGATCTCTGTCCTCTAAAGCAATTACTGTTTGGAGAACAGCAGACACCTTCTTGAAATTGCCTTATATTTACAGTAGCAAAAAAGGCTCAGTTTTTTCATGGTCCATCCTGAATCTCTTATCTATGAATGAAAAAAGATCTTGCCTTAAGGCAACTCAATGCAAAAGACAGCGACGTGAAGTCCTTACTGAGGCAACAAACTTCTCCATACAGAAAAAAATGGCAACATCTCTACTGGGCAGGACTTTGGCTGGATTTTATGGTTTGCTCTCACAGCGATGAACACTGTTCAAGCCCTCAAGGCCATGTTTTGCTCAGGGGCTCTGAGCAACCTGGGAGAGTGGAAGGTGTCCCTATCCACAGCAGGGGGTTGGAACTGGGTGATCTTTAAGGTCCCTTCCAACCCAAACCATTTTGGGATTCTCTGAAAACAGTGTAGGTGATTCACTGGAGAAAAACTGCCATTCCCCCTCCATTTATTGCAGAAAAAGGATGTGGTTGGGACTCCTCCAGCTCAGATTCCTTAGACTTGTGGTTAATCAGTCAATAATAGAAGGGCCATACACTGTCAAACAGCTGCAGAGCTGCATCATAAAAGTGGCATGACTCATTTGCAACTCCTTTAGGTGTTATGAGGTTTAATTTCTGTTTTATTCTTAGGGATCCTCACAGAAAGACAATCTGTCCATGGGAAGTGCTGTTAATATCATTGCTGTTGTTGGCAAGTACAGTCCTGGTAAAGGTGGCAACAAATGAGCCAGAGTAACATGCAGGAATTCCCTCTCCTTCTGTTTTCCATTCCCCTGCAACCACATTACATACTAGGGAAGTTAATCTGGCCTACAGGCACAGGTCCTGTCATAATTCCAGGCTACAGGCCAAATCCTGAGGGATGATGTGGGCTAGCAATCCTGCTTTGGTAGCTCACGGTGCTTCAATAGATTTCATCCTTCCTTTTCATCTTGACTACTGTGAGAAGTTTGGAACTGATCCATTTGGGATTGTGCACACTCCTTCGGTTTGTGGGTTTGTCCTTGTTGCCCTACAGTGCTTTGAGAAACAGTCTCCTACACACCAGTGTGGGAAAAGCACAATGACAGAGTATTCTCTGAGCTGGAAGCCAACAAACCACCCCTGTGAGAGGAAAATACTGACCTCTGCCACGGGAGATACAAAGGAATACAGAGCAGGCAAGAATACAGACCTTGGAAAGAAAGCTTGGTTCTGAGTGTGCAGGTCACTCTGTCTCATGTTTGTTAAAAAAATGGAGAGTGTACAATTTGTCTTCAACTGTCTCACGGCAGATGAAGGAAGCCCTTTAAATGACTTTGTCAGGAGGAGATTTGGACAATTAAAAGATGATATAATGACTCTGTAGCTAGCAAGGCTCAAACTAATGATATAAAGAAAGCAGACAGAAAAAAAAGGGACTTTTTTTTTGCAAAAAAAAGTCTATGTGGTTCATAGGCTTCCTTAAGACTACAGAGATTGTGCACTGAAATTAGGATAATATGCTGAGCCCTAGGCTGGTAGTTCCATCTCTATGCTAAGTAGGTAAGGAAGAAGATTTAAAGAGATATTTGAAGGTTTCCTGCTGCTCCTTGCAAAAACATCTCCAAAGGCATGCATTTAGGGCCCTGGTAAGTGCCAGCACAGGCAGTCATCAGGCTGGTTTGTGTAGTGCCAGAATCACCCTCCACAAAATTCATCAATAGATCTCTCCCATCTGCTTACAAAAGTATTCAGGATTTCACGGCCTCACCTGCCCAGGAGCAATGCTCAGCATTGCTCCCTTACCCAGGAGCAATATCTCAGTCAAAAAACAGCTGCCACCAGTAAAATGTGACAAGGGAAGCGCCTCAAGTCCCATCTGAGAGCTCGCAATGGTATCCTGGGGAGCTGGTGATGCTCCCTCAGCACTGTGGGAGGGGTGTAGCAAGGTTTCCACTGCATGAATGGCAGTGATGTCTCATAAAGAGGAGAGCCCAGCTGTGGCCTAAATTAATAGAATAACCCACCCCTCAGCACTATCAGGATATCACTTCTGTTGGGGCCCTTATACCTCAGTTAAATGGATTATCAGAGATATCATGTAGATCCCAGGCAAATATTCATTCTCTCTGAGCTACCTGGAAATCAGCCAAAGATGCCAGGGCTCAGTTGTGGACTAGGGACTTAGGCCAGTTATTTTATTACCTGATTTTTTTTTTTTTTGTTTTTTTTTTTTGTTTTTTTTGTTGTTGTCATGTAGCCATGAGTCTTTAGTCATGCCTCAGGCATCACAGTTTCTTCTTCTGTACTTGGGAACAGTTAACAGCTGCAAGAAATCTGTTAAAAAAGTTGATTTATTAATAGAATCATAGGCTCTCCTGGATTCTAGGATCATTAGTCCAGCTCCTGGCCCTGCACAGACACCCCAACAATCCCCCCCTGTGCATCCCTGAGAGTGTTGTCCAAATGCTCCTGGAGCTCTGGCAGCCTTGGGGCCGTGACCATTCCCTGGGGAGCCTGTTCAGTGCCCCAGCACCCTCTGGGGGAGGAACCTTTTCCTGATATCCAGCCTGACCCTCCCCTGACACAGCTCCAGCCGTTCCCTCAGGTCCTGTCCCTGGTCACACAGAGCAGAGATCAGGGCCTGCCCCTCCTCTTCCTCTCCCGAGGAAATTGCAGAATTGCTGCTCAGGATGCAATTGGACTATTGTGCTGAATGAAAGATTTTTTTTTTTCACAGTGGATCATGAGAGGGAATGTTTGAGAAATGTTGGCAGCATTTGTACCAAAATAGTCCAACTCACACATCCCCTGGACAGGACCAGCAAGTGTAAATCACAGAATGGCCTGGGAAGGAAGGGAGCTTAAAGATCACCCCGTACCAACCCCCCTGTCATGGGCAGGGACACCTTCCACTAGACCAGGTCCCTTCCATAGATCCATGAGAGGGTCTAAAGATACATAAACCCAAGATTATACATCTCAGGAATGCATTCACTTCCAAATACAACGTTCTGGCTTGAATGCCACCCTCAACAGAATTTTACCCTCTTCTGCCATCATTTCTTCTATGGTCTTTGATGAGACTTTGATGACCTTAAGCTTTCCTCCACAGCTCTTTAGTCCTAATATATACAGCATTTCATTTGACCTCTTCTGATGCCTCTCAAATTTGCCTGCTTCTTCAACAAAATGCAGTGACCAGTGACCAAACCCCACTCTCCAATAAAACACACTTAAGGGAAAAAAACCCTTCAGTCACTTTTGACACTTCTCACTTTTTTTCTTTTTTTTTTACATATAGTACTCCTCTCCTTAAAAATGTAGCAAAATGCTGAGATTTTTGGGAAGTATAAGTTTGCATTGTATTCATTTCAGAAATGAAGAGTTTGAGAGTATTATTATTAATCTTAGCGAAAAATTGTAATTAAAAAGAAAAAAAAAAAAACAAACAAAAAACCTCCCCAAAAAACCAGAAAACCAAAAACAAATCACCAAACAACCCTGTGGGAATTGCTTAGTCACTGCCTGGTACTTTGTGCAAAATAAATAAATGTGTGCTGAGTAAATCAAATGTTAAATGCTACGAGATCAGACCTGGCAGGAGGATATGCTCCTTTTGCAAGGGCTGAGAGGAGGATGCTCCTGGGCAACTCTCACCTGAATTTGTCAGGGAGGTGATAGCAATGAGGCATTGAGATGGACTGGCAGAGCCCTGTGCACACACAGACCTGGCAGAAACAGCGGTGGGAAGGCTGGAGCCTCAGCAGGTGTGGTGTGGCATGGCTCTACCCTGCCAGACTCACAGCATCCTACCTCTTTTGGCTACTGCAATTAATTAATTAATTAATTAAGATGAGGGCTATGCATCAAGTGCTTTTCTCTTTTTTAAAAACCTGGTTTACTTTCTCATTGTTTTTTTTTTTTTCAGATTAACAGAGAATTGTCACTGACACCTCTGACCTCTGCCGAATTTCCATTTCCCTCAGGTGAGCAAACTACAAGGCCAAATCTATAAACAGAAAGCATTATGTAATTTATTAAGACTGTAATTGAGCACCATCAGGAACTGTTACAGTTAGGATGGATCCTAAGCTAGATTTTTTTTTTTTTATTTCTACCACTAGAGGCCTGTAATGTGCTGCACATTTGGAAAAATCCACATTATCTGTCAGTGGCATGAGAGTAGGATTGTAAAGAAGTTTCTATGTTTTTTTTTTTAATTTGAACTTCTGACAATGGCAGAACAAGTTCAAATAAGAAACTTTTCAGCAGTTTAATAAGAGAAAACACTTAATAAGCAAATAATTTAATAATTCTATTCTCTTTAAAACCTGTGGACTGACCTCTTGTGTAACATTGCTTAGATTGGGATTTACTGAACAGACACCCAGCCAGCTGGTTTCAAGTTAGGAATAAATAGAAATTTAGGAATAAATGTTCATATCTAGCATGTTTGTGCATTTGTTTTGAAAATATAGCACATCTGACACCTTCACTGGTGTTGGTGGTCTGGAAAAACTACCACATCTATGCATGAAGGCTTAATGTTGTTAGAGAAATAGTATTTTCTTCATAAGTAGGCATAAGAGATGGGTATATCCAAAACAGTGATGCTGTTTATCATGTTGGGGGCAGGGTTGTTTTTTTTTGGTTGGTTTTCTTTCATGTTGATTTGGCCACCTGATCACTCTGCTTTGCTCTGATAGGCAAATTTTCTGCACATGCAGAGAAAACTTCTCTGTGGATTTCAGAGTAACCCCTGAGAACCCTCTGTAACAATCTCTGTGGGTAAACACAAGCTGAGCATTCATACTGGTGGTTTTGTACTCCTGACATGCCCCCAGTCCAGGTCTAATCGTTTCTCTCTTACAAGCTGGCCACGGGTCCACGGACAGAGCCACTGGCATTTCTCAATTTCAGAGCTGCTGCTTCGTCCTGAAGAGCGCATTTCTTCACAAGTCACTGCACACCTCTCACTGGAGGTGTCTGCAGAGGGAGGCAAGAGCAATTGCTTCCTGGGATAAGATTCATCTCACCTAAGTTTACCCACCTGAAAGTTAGATGTCTTCAGCAAACCCACAGACCCTGGAGACAAACCAGTGTTCTTGGGAGGTGAGTCACTGTGCCTGTCAGCCCTACTGTGAATCACCAGTTAGCAGTGCCTTGGTCTTGTACTGACAAAATAAAGAGCCCAGACAAGTAACTGAGGCTGTATGCTTGAGTGTCATCGTTCAAATCAGGGGAAATGTCCCTTCTGCAGCCCCCAGCGCTGGGTGTGGATGGCACTACTGGAAATGAGCAGCTGTGAAGCTCTCTGCTGAGGGCTCTGTGAGGTAATTTCTCTGTGTGGGACACGAAGCAAGCAAAGTCGAGTGTAAAGAAGTGGAGATGCTTTGATTTGCTGGTGCTGCCTCCCCCAGCGCTGTGGGTGCTAAGTGACTACATAAGACATGAGGGAGTCAGACTTACCCAGAGCCCCGTGCCAGTCAGTCCTCTGCCAGCCCCTGATGGCACAACGAACAGGCAGGGCTGTGCCATCCCCCCTGGACGTGCTGTACTCTCCTGCCCTGCCCTTCCCACGCTGCGGCACTGCCACCGTCCCTCTCTGAGCCCAGAACCAGGGGTCACTGCAGAGCCTGAACACAGCAAGGCAGTGAAAAAGCAAGAGAAGGAGGCGTTTTGGAGGTGGAGGCGCTTCCCTTGCCACCCAAGCCAAAGCCTGAAGGTGACTCATCCTCCTCTGCACTCGCTCTCGAACAGCTCCTTCATGTGCTGTTCTTCCCTTCCTTCCCCTTCCTCTCCCCTCCCCACAGAGGTGATCCAAAAAGTCCTTCTTTCCCCAGGAACCGATCTTTCTTTGCTTGGTCACTGGTGTTTCCAGCCCCGTTTTTATGCATTGCTTCAGGCACTGCACGAGTCTTTAGGCATTTACTGCAGAGCAGGGCAGCAAATCTGACACACTTGGTGGAATAAGCATTCCAAGTCGGGGGCTCAGCAGATATAAACTGATGTAGCTCCAGAGAAAATACGACCCTCAGTCCTCCCTTTGTCTCTTGGGACAGCAAATGCAAAATGCCCCTGGTGAAGACTCTGAAAGCAGACCGGTTTAAACTGGGCACAGCTTTGCTGATTTTTAAAACCGTGCTGTTTCTAATTTGCACCAGCATGGGAACGCTTGATAACAGCCTTATTTGTGCGCTTCGGTGCCCAGCAAAACCCATCTTCCCACACACAGAAAGGAGGTGTCTGTTAAAATTAAACCTCATTCTCGTTAGCATTGTAACACACTGAATTTTCGTACTGAAACGTGGCATGTGGAAGAGCTGATAAACAAATCCTCCAAGCCTCCTGCAAACAGGAGAAGGCAGCAAAGCAGAATTATGCTGCCTCTCCCCAGCTGTAGATTTGGTGCTGTAACTCTCTGGAACAGAGACCATCCAAGCTTCGGCGTCCCTGGCATCCTAACAAAGCACAAGAGCCAGAGGACTCGGTGACCCTGGGAAGTTGATCAGCTCCTCCCTCCAGGAAACTCTCACTATGGGAAGGCAGCATTCCCTTTCTGGGGTTGTTAAAGCATACATGCACCCCTGGAGTCATCAGGGAAGCCTTCCCTCCTCTCTTCCTCAAGGCTACATCAGCAAGCTAGGGCAAATGTTTCAAAAAACTACATGGGAAGTACAGAAGCATCGATCTCATCCTAAAACAAGTCCTTCAGCCTGGCTGAGGCTGCCCTTTAGGCAAACAGCTTAGCTTTGCACACACGAGACAGGCTCCCTCAGCTGCCCTGAGCAGGTGGGGTTGGTCTGACGTCAGGGGACACCAGCTGAGGCTCAGGTCAGACCTTTCTCCTGGGCCCATATGTTCCACAGGACACCGGGGCCACGCTGTTGCACTTGAAGCAGTCACTCAACTCCTGTAATTAATAAAAAGCAAAAATGAGCCTTCTGGCAACGGAGACAGCACACTTCAGCGTGACTCCACTGCAAATTGTTCTCTTCCCTCAAAAAACATGGGGAGCCATTGGAAAAAAGGGCAGTGACAACAATCCAGCAGCCAGGGCCAGGGATGAGATCTACCACCCCAAATTTCATTTTCGGCACCAACTCTCCAATGAGCTTGCTTTAGCCCATCTGGAAGGCCCTCACCTTCTCATGCAAGATGGATATTCACACCAATATCCTTTAGACAAGCTCAAACCATCATTGAAAGATATACAGTGTCACCTTCTCTGATCCTGTTACACCTTCTTTGGGAGGGAAGGTGTTCCTCCTGTCTCACTGGAAACTGCAAGCTTAAGCATTTATGCTCTAGAGACTTCCCCTCATAGCTCAGTCTCTGTACAACACACTGAGAATTTAATGGCAAGTTTATGAGTGGCTTCTAAACTACAGTTTTAACACAGATAATGAAAACACCTGCACTCGCAGAATCACAGAATCCTAAGATGAATCAGGCTGGAAGGGACCACAGAGGGGCAGCTGGTGCCACCTCCCTGCTCCAGCAGGGCCATCCCAGAGCACAGGGCACAGGATTGTGTTCAGACCGTTCTGGAATATCCCCAGTGAGGAGACTCCACACCCTCTCTGGTCTCTGTTCAGGGCTCGGGCACTGCCCAGGGAAGAAGTTCTGCCTCCTGTCCAGGTGGAACTTCCTGGGCATCAGTCCCTGCCTGTTCCTCTGGTGCCATTGCTGGGCCCCCCAGAGCAGAGCCTGGGCCCTGCTCGGAGCCCTCCCTGCAGACAGGGACACGCAGGGCTGAGGACTGGGTTGGAAAGGGCCTTAAAGATCATCTTGTTCCAACCCCCCTGCCATGGGCAGGGACACCTTCCACTATCCCAGGTTGCTCAGAGCCCCATCCAATATGGTCTTGGACACTTCCAGCGATGGGGCAGCCACAGCTTCTCTGGGTAACCTGTGCCAGGGTCTCACCACCCTCACAGGGAACAATTTCTTCCTCAAATCCAATCTAAACCTCCTCTCTGTTGGTGAGAATCCATTCCCCTTGTCCTGTCACTCCAGGCCCTTGTCAAGAGTCTCTCTCTGTCTTTCCTGTGGGCCCTCTTCAGGCACTGCAAGGCCACAATGAGGTCACCCCAAAGCCTTCCCTTCTCCAGGCTGAACAATCCCAGTTCCCTCAGCCTTCCCTCAGAGCAGAGCTACTCCATCCCTCTGCTCCCCTTGGTGTCCCTGCTCTGGCCTGGCTCCAGCAGCTCCCTGTCCTTCCTGTGCTGGGCCCAGGGCTGGAGGTAGCTCTGCAGGGGGGTCTCAGCAGAGCAGGGCAGAGGGGCAGAATCCCCTCCCTGTGACCTGCTGGAATCCATGCAATAAAACATATGGACACTGGAAAAAAATTACAAGCTTCACTTTCCCCCTAATTTCAATTTCTTAGCTTATGAATGTAACTAAGGAACAATTCTCCTTAAGCTGATGGAAGTTCTGCTACTACAGCGTTCTGTTCAGCACACACACTCAGATGAGGTACAGCTATTGAACACATAAAACATTGATGTGCTGCATGCAAACACAGATTCTGTCTTTTCTGGAAGTGGAGGCCTGCACAGGGAAGTGATGGTACTCCCACCACAGTGGTATCCTTCCTGCTCCCATCCAGGAACAAGGTGAGAAGCAGAGACTGAGCATCCTGCTCCCAGCATCCCACTCCCAGCCCACGCAGCAAAGCCACTGAGGCAAAAGGCTTGGATGCAGGAGAAGAGGAAGGCAGGAGGAAAGGCAGGTTCCTACTGGCTTTCAAAACTAAACACCAGTTTGAGAACTCATGAGCAGCTTATGCATTTGATTTGAACCAGGTTCAAGGCAGGCAGGTGCTGGGTCAGCAGCCTCTGCAGTGCTGTCAATGCCTTTCACTCCTGATCTGCAGTTCGTTAACATCTTGGCATGTGGGGACTGCTCTGGCATCCACCCCACTTGAAATCTGCTACCCACGGCCTCAGGGAACAGCCATGTCCTTTGGGACCCTCATTCCCTCTTTTCCCCCTGTTCACAGAGAAGACAATGACAGCAAGAATAGAATGGGATAGAGTGGAATGGAATAGAACAGAATATTTCAGTTGGAAGGGACCCACAGTAATCATCCAGTCCAACAGTCTGAGCACTTCAGGGCTGACCAAAGGTTAAGGACATTGTCCAAATACCTCTCAAACAATGACAGACCTGGGGCATTGACCACCCCTTCAGGAAGCCTGGTCCAGTGTCTCACCACTCTCTTGTTAAAGAAATGCTTCCCAATGTCCAGTCTAAAAATCACACGAGGCAGGGGAATATGCTGCAGGAGAGAGGTTTCTGGGGACATTGATCCTTCCTTTTCCCAGTTCTCTGTCTCTGCAATAGCAGAAAATGCAGCATATTCCCCTGCTGTGTGTGATTTTCTGACTGGGCATCAGGATATTTAAGCTACAACTGTTGTCATCAACTACTAAATTCAGGTAAAGAAACTCTCAAGTAAAGGCTGAATGAAGACCAGTAATTTCTCATCTTTCCTTTCTTTTTTTTTTTTCCTATGGGCATATTTGAGGTGAAGGTGGCATAAAAATGGTTTCTTTCCTTTTAATCCTTTTACCAATCTGGGATTTCTGCCACTTGGCTAAGTTGACTTACAACTTTTTTGTATAATAAATAGGATTTAGCTGAAGCTACTCTAGTGAGCTAGGCACGAGGACCTAGAAATTGAAGTCTGGTTGTTACTGTGAAAGCTGTTATTACTTCAGTCTCTGACCCTGATTGTGTTGGCTCTCAATTTCTTGTGAGAAATGACAGTAAATGACATGCAGTCCTCCCGGGTTTCTGACTATCAGTGTCTGGGAAGAGACCTGCTGCATTTACAAATTAAAATTAAGTCAGTCCCTCCCCCCAAAATAATAAAAAAACCAAAATATTGGACACCAAGACCTCTTGGGAACTCCATGCATTTGTAGAGGATGTCTGTATGCTGAGAGGGAATCCTGTCTGTTGTTGCCATCTCAAACACATAGGAAACGTTCCTTTTGTGGATATGAACCCTTCTGTTGCAATTTTCCACACATAGGAGGTGGCAGGATTTCCTCCAAGAAGAAATGAAAGTCCTTGTATGCCCCCACACTGATATATCCTTCAGGAATCCCATAAGGACTTGGAGCAGCTTATTTGTCATTTGTTAATCAAACTCAAGGGGATTTTTAATGTGAAAAAAGTCCTTTGAATGAGACAGTTGAGTGCATCCAGTGAGGGATATCCTGAGATGCAGACTGGCAGTCAGCACAGCTGATACTTGGTTCCAGAACTTTGACCCAAAGACTGACAACTTTTTTTTTAGCATTTTTTGAATTCTATGAAAAACTAGGGGGTTGGAAAATTGTTCTTTTAAAATCTTCTGCATGCTGCCAGAGTGCTCAGAGCGAGAGACTCACCAATATTTATGACTCCAGAGTCAGCACTGCTAATTGAATTAATTGAGGCTGTGCTGATTTGCACTGTCAGAGAACATGAACCCAAAACACTGAATTTAAATTCCTTTTCCCCATGTTTCCAGAGTTCTAGTGAGAGACAAACTGCCTCCCTCTCAGGATTCATAGGGCATGGGGGTATGCAAAATAAGAGGTGTTTGATTCCCCCTTTACCATTAGGGATAGAGAATGAGGAGAGAATGTCGATGGCATGAGTCTGTTTGTCAAGGATGAGCAGGAGGGGGGATGGAGATCTGCTGATGCTGACATGATCTCCAGATCTCCCCTGCAGCATCCCACGAATCCCACCCCTACCAAGGCACACCCTTCCTCCAAATGGAGCACTTTAGGACCCTGCTGTGGTTCCTGTGCCAGAGTAGAAGGCACACACCTGCTCTGCTGCAGGAAGCAGGGATCCTCTTTCCTGTGCATTTCTCCAGGACCCAAACCAGCAACTCTGGCAGTTTGACCCTAGAGACAGATGACCTGCTGCCCTGCTTCAGACACAGAACCTTCTGACCAGCCCACTTCCTCAGGGGCTTGCTGGCTGCCCATCCCTCCAGCTGCTCTGCATCAAACCCAGTTAATGCCACGCAGAAAGCCCTGTAACCCAGGTGAACTCTGGTTCACCCTGCTGATATCTGCTTACACCTCAGCTGCCTCCTCCAAATGATGGCTGCTGACCTGGTAATTTAAGCCTGGTCTCCCTTCACATGATTATATCATTCTTAGAAGCTTCAGTTGGCTTTGTAATAGAGCAGGTCCTCTGTGCAGGTCCAAGGGCACCTTCCGGGATGTTGTGGTGATCCTCACCAATTACCCTGTGCTCCAAGTACCACCTGGGCATCACCAGATGTCACTTGGCTCAGATGCAGAGTGCTGTGCACACCATGGATTTTCCAAGTCCCAATACCAACAAACCACTTTGTCATTCCTCTTGCTGGCTGTTGTTCATGAGAAACATGAAAACTGCAAGACACGATTATGAGCAAAATATCTGTGCCCTGCCTGTATGTGATTCCCATCAAAACAGCATGGGAGAACTTCTAGTGGGAGGTGTCCCTGCTCATAGCAGGGGGGTGGGGACAAAACTATCTTTGAGGTCCTGTCCGACCCAAACTATTCCGTGAGCTTTGTGATCTTTGGGGCAAAACGTTAAGGACACAGGAAAGAGCTGTCTCCTCCCATACAGAAACTGAGGTGCAGGACACCTTTCCCCTTTTCAAGATGAGCTAGAAGTTTGTGGAGCTGGAGGTATGAAATGGACAGGGATTTTCCACCCCTCAGTCCCTGGAATCAGCTCTGATGAGAGAAGCCAACTTGAACTGCTGCCTGAATCCTGCAGAAACAAACTGGCCAAGCTGGCAGCAGCTGAACCATCAGTAGTCACCTCCCAGAATGGCCATCAGCTGCCACTTTGTCAGGAATCCAGCACTGTTTGGTGGCATTTACCTTAGGGGACAGATATTTCTCTGCATCAGGGAGAACAATTTCAGCTTTCAGAACGGTGTCTGTATGTTTATTGCTTTTTTTTGCATTCAAGAATTATTCATGTCACAACTCAGATTCTGACTCAACTTAATTAGCATTGGAAAGGTCATCTCACAGAAACTTAGGTAGATGAAGGACAGGAAGTCTTATACCATGTTCTTCCCTTCCTTGCTCCAGAAGGAAAAGTCTAAACATTTCTATGCTTGTGCCCAGCTCTGGTCCTGTGCAGAGCCAAGAGTTGGATTTATGGTCCCTGTGGGTACCTTCCAACTCAGGATATTCTGTGATTCTGTGAGATGACATTGTATTAGCTGTGACTGTTTAATTTTACCTTTATCTGTAGCCAGGAGAGAAACCTTCCAAAACAGTGCTTCTGCTCTTTTTCTGTGGCTATGAAATGTGTTTGAAAAAGAGTGGAATTAGCTGGGGATGCTGGCCCTCAGGCAGTGTGCTCGTGCACATATTAAATTTAGTAATGTGTATTTAATAGTATGTCATTAAGATGATGTTGAGTTGGCTTTACCCTCATAAATCACACATCTCACTGCATGACACAGCTGGATTGTTCCAATTTTGTTTCAATAATATTTCATGGACTAGGCCAAGTTAACAGGCTAATATTCATGCACATAAGTACAGCTTTGCCTGATATTTCTAAGTCTCATCCAGCAGCTCCTGGATTCTTTTCATGATGACAAAAGTGAGGCAACTATAATCAATTATTATCTGTATTTCTGCTAACAATAAAAATCATCATGGATTTGCTCTCTATAGAGCATCTGACCATCCTTCCTGGAACAAAAATGCTGTAGAAGTGTTCCACTTCATTATTCAAGGATTAAGTCCAGCAATAAAAACTAAGTTTCAGCTGGCAAAACTCACTCCTGATGTCCAATCTAACCCTACTCTCTGTCAGTGTGAAGCCATTCCCCCTTGTCCTGTCACTCCAGGCTCTTGTCAATAGCTCTCCATCTTTCCTGGGGGCTTCCTTCAGGTGCTGGAAGGCTGAAAGTTTCATGGATGTCAAAGGCTGCAAAAGGACAGTGGGAGAGAACCAGACACATAATTTTGCAGGCACAGCCTCAAGCCACTGGATTCCACACCGTGACATGATAGCTAGTGAATGCAACAGCCCTCCAGGGTTCTGGCTCTGGAAAACTGGAGCTGACCCTCACTGTTTGGTCCAGATGCCAAGGCTCACACAGCCACATTTTTCACTCTCCCCTTCCCCTAGAAACCATGAATTCCTAATGGTCTGAGCAACACATTGCACAGTTTCTGCCCTTTGTTCCCTACAGGGACTGGTGTTAATCTGATGGTTCTTGCAGCCTCTGCTAGTGCCTGTCCTCTGCCTTACTCGATGCCCATTTCAAGAACTGCCTATGCAGTACAAGTTATTCCAGCAGATTCTAACACGAGAGAAGAACCACTGAGAACAGCACGAGGCCGGTGGGAGGCATTGCTTGGAGAAAGTCCAGGACCAGAGCAGCAGACCCAGGAAGGAGAAGGCTGCAGACAGCCCTGAGAGCAGAGTCAGAGGCAATCTGTGTGTTGGCAGCATCGTGCATCTCCAAAGGAACTGTGTGATGGGGTCAGTGAGAGACGACTGACACAGCAGAGCAGTGCTTGGAACCACAGGGTCTCTCTCCTCTGTGCTGGCTTTCCTTCATTACCTCATCTCATGATCATAGTTACATCTAGAAGCTACCAGCAACATTTTTCCCCCAAACCCACCATTTTTGCACCTGTTTCCACCAGTGTTCCCCTGGATTTCAGCAAGACTGCTGAGAGAGAAAACGAGTGGAAATGATTGTTCTCGATGGTCTGGGCACGCAGCTTATCCCTGTGTGTAAGCACAGGCAACTTGTACTCACAGCAATCTGCAGTTCCCCTGGGGCTAAAACCCCCTCTCAGTGTCTGCTGAGCTGGTGCTCACCTATAGCTCAGGATCAGATGGAAGTGTGGGGGTGGTGACACACGCTCAGAGGCACTTTCAGTCACACACATCCAAAAGAAAATTCACAGAGGAGCCACCTGCAGCAGAGCAGTCACTGCAAATACCATCTCCCAGCCATCAGAGCATATTCAAAGCACGAGGGTTTCCACAGGTCAGGGACACAGCGGCAAAAACAAGGGGAAGATAATCTGCTGGGTATTAGTGCAAGGATACATGTAATAAAAGGTCAGCTAGTTCAGGAGAAGCCCCTTTGATGTTTCAGATCTGCCTGACATCTGAGAAGTCTGCTGCCTTCCAGAGCTGGCAGAAGAAGCTACTGCTTTCCTCAGGCTCTTTTCTCCATGCCTGTGGCAAGCAAAGCAAGGACATATTCAGCACTGTCTGGCTTGGAAATACTGTTTTTTGGGATGAAAGCACTCCAAGTCGTTACAGGATTAGTGCTAGGGAGACATGTTTTAAACCAAAAAGGTCCAGAGTTCATTTTCTTTCCTGTTCCCACGCTGCCCAACCACTAAGTCTCCTTCCTTAGGTTTGGCCTAGGGCTGGCATCCAAGAACATGGATCCAAAACAGGGTTCTACTGCCTTGCTGTCCTAGTTCTTCTTCCATCCCACAGTAACTACCACATCCTCAGCCTTGCTAAGCAGGTGAAATGCCAGAGGACCTTTGCTGGAGGCTGCATGTGGCTTCACACTGACAGACAGCAGGTTTAGATTGGATATTAGAAAGAAATTCTTCCCTGTGAGGCTGGTGAGGCCCTGGCACAGGTTGCCCAGAGAAGCTGAGGCTGCCCCATCCCTGGAAGTGTTCAAGACCAGACTGGATGGGGCTCTGAGCAACCTGGGATAGTGGAAGGTGTCCCTGCCCATGGCAGGGGCTGGAATGAGATGATCTGTAAGGTCCCTTCCAACCCAGGCCATTCTAGGATTCTGTGATGATTCTGTATGGATCATAGCTGAGAAACAAAGGGTGCCAGCTAGCTCGGGGAGCTGTGTCCTTCAGATGGGAGGTCAGGAGCAAAACCTTTCCAGTCCTGCTTTTTGGACCTGTAGCACAGCTTTACTCTTGCTAACCAAGTCAAAGTCTAGCTTCAAGAAGTCAGGGCTACAGCTAAGCCAGCAGCCTGAAACCTGACCTGAATTTATTCCGTGAGCATGTTTTCCTGTGCTTTGGGTATAAGTGTGCTTGGTGTGGGGATGGCACAAGGAGCACGGATCTGATTGCACAGTTAATCCTTCATTACAAAGGTACTCGCTGGCTTCTCAGCTGGTAGGAGGGAGGGAGACAGACAGACGAAACCCTGACATTTTGTCTGCACAGAACTAGAGACCTGGACTTCCCTAGGGAGGAAGCGCTGCTGGATACTGCCAAGAAAGATCTTTGCTGTGCTCAGGTTTCCCTGACTGAGATCTCTTTGGGGATACAGAGGGGGAGCTGCTGCTACAAAATGTCTCCTACCCACAGAGCTCTTGGTAACATTTTCCTCATGGTTCCCAAGCTCCTCTGTCTCCACAGAGAACAAAAGAATATTCCCACCGCCTTTGCAACACAAGTGCATCCTCACCTCAGCCAGCTGCATCTATACCGAGTCTTTTGTAAAGGAAATCCTTTTTGAGGAACTCCACTTTGAGCTCCACTGCCTTGTTCCTGCAGGCAGAGCTCTACAGGGCTGGGACTGCATCGTGGCTCAGCTCAGCTCAGGTCACTCCATGCGCAGCACCAGCATCTGCAAAGTCATCGAGACTTGGCTGCAGTGTGTTGTGCCGAGCTGGAGCGCAGCTCCACGGGCACTGCGCATTCCTGCCGGCAGGAACAGGCACCGGGAGCACGGGCAGCCTCGCCGCCGCCTTACAAAGTCCGGGAGAGAAGCGAGGGGGACAGGAGCCAGGCTCTCCTGCAGTGGGGCACAACCTGTCACAGCACCCATTTGAAATTCCCCACTCGCTCTGCCCCCTCTTCCTCCTCGTCTCTGGTGGAGGACAGGAGAGGTTTCTGGATCACCTGGTCATTTCTAGCTGTCGTCATGCCCCTGATGACTGCGGTTTCATTATAGGAAGTGGACTTGGCCCAGCTCCAGAAGCCAAGGACTCAGGTCTGGCATCCAATCATTTCTCTTCCCACAACTCAGGAACGCTGAGCCACTGCAACTGGAGCAAACAGCTCTAGGTTGCTCAGGCTACTGGACCAGTTCTTTAGAGATGACTGTTCCTTGGTTTTTGAGAAAACTTCACCTTCTAGGATATTTCAGGTAGAAACTTCTGAGAAGAGCCACATCACTATAAAATAATGAGCATGCAATCCTGAAAAATGAGCTGCAGTTTTTTTAAAACAAAAACAAAAAAAAAGGGGTAGGAGAAGAAAACACTAATCACATCTGTATGCACCAACAGTGTCACTACTGCACTAGTAATTATGCCAAGCCCGTACATTTTCTTAAAAAACAAAAAGATGATCGGTTCTTTAATCTCACACATCTTCTAATTCAAACCAGGCTGAAAAGGATGTCTGTCTACTTGTGAGAAGCCATTTCACATACCTGTATCCCACACCTCTTGTGTCTATAACGCTCTCACCCTTACATAAGAGACAGGGATGAAAATCTCTGAAGTCACAGCTGTAAGAGAAGAGATTACTTCTCCCCCTTATTCCAACACAGAGGAATCTGTGTTGGAATCTGCTAAACTGGGACCAGCTTCCACTCGAGCAATGCTGCTCTTACAGGCACCAGTCAAGTCAGGGCTGATTCCTTGCTCGGATAAGGACACAGTAGGCTTCACATTAGCGAGCTGCACACTCCCCACAGCTGGCAAAGGAACAAGGAGCTCAGGGGGTCCATGACAGCATTTGACAAAAGAGGTGGAGAAAGCCACCCCTGCTGTGAGCAGACACCATTCCTGTGGCAGAAGTGGAACTCTAGGGCAGGCTTTCTAGGGACACAAGGATTAGCTGGGACAGATAAAAATGGCAGTAACAGAAAATAAAATACAAGGCACTCCTTGCAAATTTAATTCTCCTCTTAGTGATGCACGTCCTTTTCATTTGCAAGGCTGACGCTGTCACCAAGGTCAACGCAAATGTGCTGTCAGCTGCAGGAAATAGGTGGGAAACTGAGCATTTCTGAATGTCCCCAGGATTTCTGATGGCCTCTGCAAAATCACACTGGACTTCATTCCCTTGTCACAAGTCCCACTTGTACAGCTAAAACAATTTTTTTCCATTTAGGGTAGAGAAGATATCTCCATTAATCTGATCTGCCCCAGCTCACAACCAAGAGAAGCTCTCCCACACTGCGCTAAGACAGAGGTTTTGCTGGAATTTTAGAAGGGATAAGAACATAACTTTGCTAGTTCTCCTCTCCTAAAAGCACCCCAAGCAGCTGAGATTATTTGACTTTCTTCCCTACAGCCCAACTCTCACCCTAAATGGCAGAGCTGGTCCAGCCAGAGCAGTACGCATTCTCCATCGGTGCTGTGCCAAAAGCTGTGCAGGCAGCTGTGAAACAAAAAAAGGTGCCAGAAGAGAACACTGGTAAAATATCACTTCTGAGACCAGTCAGTTCTGTGAAATGTAAGAACATTGCCATTGCATCGTCTGCCAGCACCACAGCACTGCAGAAATCCTCCCCTCTGTAGGCACTCTTCAGAATGGGTGGGCTCCACCATCTGTCTCCTGAGCACTGCAGAGAGCACAACAACTCCCCCTGCACATGCTCTGGCACGCAGCAGCAGGGAGTGATGTCCCCAGCTCTGGCTTCGAGTGGGCAGATGCAAGCAAATAGGATTTATCAATTCATCACTGTTGCTTTTAGCTTTGCTTTGGTACAACTGCGCTGAATTCCACCGAGCTAAGCTGGAGTAATACCTCAGGGAACCTGCTGCTCCTTCCCCCACCCACGCACCCCACTCCAACCACAGCTCGGACAGGTGGGGTTTGGAAAGCAAGCTCTTTTCAGAATGAAGCACTGGCAGAGGAGACAGCTTGAGGAAAGTTTCCTTCTCAGTGAAACCACCTCTGAAATGGGAATCAGAGCATCAAAGACCAATGATAACACTCAGTATGTGGGGGGAGATTTTTATTCCCAGAACTCATTTCATCCTCTAGCAGAGGGCAGGGAGTGTCACTTGTAGTTACTGAAAGGGCTAAGGATGGCAAGCACCAGGATCCATGTTCCCTATCTCCCACCCAGGCTGTTCCATTGCCTTACAGACGCTGTAATTATTTCCGAAAACCAGCATTCAGCTGGGTCAAAGGAGATGAGACTTGTCCACCAGGCCATCTTCTCTCCATCAAACCCATCCCAATGTAATGTGAGTGGAGGATGTCAAAGATGTCACATCTACCAAAGCTGACAGCTTTTCTCTTAGCAACCCTGACAGTTGCCAGGAAATGATGCCTTGCTGTTACTACGGTGACACAGGGGCCCAAAGCCACATGCCACACAGCACCCACCTGCAAGAGAAGGGGAGAAATGCTCACACTGGCTCTCCTATCACTTCACAGGTGAGGAGGTAGGTGAGGAAAGCCTCCACTCAAGCCACAGAAATTCCAGCAGGGTAAATGAGGAGCAGGGTTCCTGCCACCTCTGGTCTAGAAAGGGCTTTGGCCACCTGTCCAGGCCACCAACAGGTTTGGTATTGCACTGCTTCCTGCCAGCACCCAGAAGCTATTGCTGAGGAGTAACATGAATGCTAAAGAAAGGCCTTAAAGGTGGCAGAGATGTACCAAGCGATCCAGAAACACCATCAGCAAAACCTACCACACAGAAAAGGGAAGAAAACCCCCATTTTTTGTCTCATTGGATGATGCCACAGCCTATTCTACAAGGAGCCAGAACAGGGAGAGGACAAGGCTTTTTTTTTTTCTTTTTGTTGTTTACTTGGCCCATTTCAGATCTCAAACAGTGCCACAAAAAGCATCAGGCCTGTGTAAGTACCAGCTCCTTTTGAGGGATGTGGTCAGGCTATGGAAGGTGGTGACAGCCACAGTGAAGGGCCTGGAGGGGAAGCCACACGAGGAGTGGCTGAGGTCACTTGGTCTGTTCGGCTGGAGGAGACTGAGGTCAGAGCTCACAGCAGTTCTGCAGCTTCCTCACCTGGGGAAGGGGAGGGGCAGGCCCTGATCTCTGCTCTGTGTAAACAGGGACAGGACCTGAGGGAACAGCTGGAGCTGTGTCAGGGAGGGTCAGGCTGGATATCAGGAAAAGGTTTTTCCCCCAGAGGGTGCTGGGGCACTGAACAGGCTCCCCAGGGAATGGTCATGGCCCCAAGGCTGCCAGAGCTCCAGGAGCGTTTGGACAGCACTCTCAGGGCTGCATAGGGTGGGATTGTTGGGGTGTCTGTGCAGGGCCAGGGGCTGGACTGGATGATCCTTGTGAGTCCCCTCCAACTTAGTGGATTCTATGATTCTGTGAGTGCAAGAACCAAGATCCCACAGAAGCAGACAGACACACAGCCTGGTGCAGGATCATACAGGGGATTGTCTGCCCAACCCAGGAGCTGCAGTTTTCCACTGTGCCACCACTTTAGCACAGAAAACAGACAGATTCCAGCCCCTTGCAAAGATGGGAAAGAGGTTTCCTACACCTCTCCCAGTCTGTTCCTGACCCATGACACAACAAACCTGTGGCCTTATGCAGAACAGGTACAAGATTCCTGCTCTGACTTTGCCAGTGCGTTACCTCTGCCTTTTCCTGCCTCAGGAGACACCAAGTGTCAGCCCAGATGGAGCCTTTTGGAACAACCAACTACCTATGTCAGCTAAATGGCAGCCTTGACACCAACACAGATTTCTGTCTCCTCTTAATGGAACCTGGGTTTCCTTTCCTTGCTACAGAGGAAGAAGAAAGGCCTTAGATTTTTATCTCCTGGCCTAAAATTGGTTGAGTGTACCTCGCACTCCAAAGATAAAGTAGGTGGAATTGAAGATGGATAGAAAGACTGACGTATTCCCTCTCCCCCATCCCCAGCCTGTGCGGAGGTATGCCAAGAGGAGCAGGGTGTTCCAGCTGAATGTAAAGTCCTTCCCTCCTGCAGAGGGAACAGCAGGGAATATTCTGCTCTTGCTCCATGCAAAACAGCACAGCTCCTCACCACATCCCACCCAGCAGGTGAGGGCAGAGGATACCAAAGACTTTCAGAGCTGCCACTTTGCCACATATCACAGCCAAGAGGATTAGTTCAGTAAGAGCAGATACTAAGCTCTGATCATCTTGTTCCAAGGGTACAGATTACTGTAATATGAGCCATGGGGAGAAAAAAAAATAAGAAAAAAAAAATACTTGAAAACCAGTTGACAACAAGTGAAGCCAAAACGTTTTTCTCAGAATGGGTAATGACAGAAAAAAAAAATATCACTTTTGCTTTTTTTCACCAGTTCAGAAGCTGATTAGAAATGTTTTGCTCCAAACTCTTAACTGAAAATACAGGCAAAAGATTTTCTGAAAGATGTAAGCACAAAGGAGCCATTTGATCTCTTGGTGTCATCCCCTTGCATTCCACAGACTTCAATTTCACCCATTCCCTTCTTCATTAAACACAATGAGAGATATTGAGCTAAAGCTTCTACTCCTGAAAGCCATCCAGTTTTGAAAACATCAGGAGGTGGTGATGCTTCCTTTGATCATTTCCTCCAGGGAATAACCACTGGATTCAGAAGAGGCCCTCATTTTCTGTTCTCTAACAAACCAGTGACAAACTCTAGATCACCTGGAGGGCACAGACATGCACCCATGCCATCCAGCATATTCTACCAAAATTATTAGCACATTTCAGAGACAACCATCACTGGAGCCATTTATTATTTATCCAGCTCTGGAAGGTTATCAGCTCCCAGCTGAGATCATCAGAGACATTCTTCCTCCATCCTACCTGATTGAAGAGCAATGGAAATCCAGTCTGGGCTTTCTGACTGTGGGAATTGTGCCAGTTGACCTCCCCTGGTGCTTCCAACAACCCTGTTTATGTTACCACACAGCCATCCCCTGCCCTGGGGCAGTTGGCCAGAAAGCTGATGGCTAGTCTGGAATTACAGTAAGTTTAGATATGAGGTATGGTTCCTGTTAGGAACTGGGAGTGTCTTCTTATGGCTGACATAAGCAAGCCTGCATGTGAGGTTTACAAAGCACAATACTGCAGGTCATCAGAGAAATCAAAGGCTGAGACTTTCAGCAGAGATGAGGAACAAGGATCCAGCTTAAAATCAATGAAAAAGAATTTGCTGGTTCTCCTTGGTGGGTCCCAGCCCAAAGACACGAATTCAACATTTAGCTGGAAGCTTCAAATCCCAACCAGGGAGCAGTGAAACTGGCATTTAGATGATGACTTGAGATTTCTCTGCTACTTAAGGCAGGCTCAGTGAGGAAAAAACCTCTTAGAGAGAAAAATTCTTGAACAGATTCCCTGTGTTCCTAGCTCCATCTGTTTCCCTTAATATCCAATGTAGCTACACATTAACCTCACATTTTAAGAATGAATGATGAAGGCTGTAGCCAGCTCTGTACTCTGCAGTGAAAAGGCTCCATAAGGCTAAGCTAAAAGAAGTTAACACTTTTAAGTGGTGTCTTTCAGTGTAAACCTGTCAAACTCTCCCAGCAGTACAACTCTGGAACACTAACCTGCTTTAATATGCAAGAAGCTGTGGCAACTGCTTCTGATGGGTTGCCTTTTTTTTGTCTTTTTCTTCATTCTTCCCCAATGTTTATTTCCTATTTTTGAGCTAAATCTCAAGCCAGGGTCTCTCATGCACTGGGAAATTCTGTGAAAGCAGTGGTCACCCTTTCCTGGTTTGGGTAGGCCAGTGCAAGCCAGGATTGACACAAACTGTAGGGAAGGAGTTGCTGAGGTGCTTTGCAGCACAGCCCAGCCCTCAGGAGAGGTTTTAGCAAGGGCAGAAACTTGCAGGAGGCATTTTTTAATGTCCCCCTCTGCTATATGAGAAGGAAATGCTTCTGGCACAGCCTGCCCACTCTGTCTCCTCCAGCCTGCTTCATTACCTCACACAAGTCCAGAACCCCCCTGAACTTCTGGCTAGGATGGAAGGGAATTCTGTGGCATTCAAGAATTTTGTAAGAAAAAAAAAATCTCAGGTGGTTAAATCAAGAAAAGGGCTCAGCCTTAATTTTCAGAAGAAATAGCCTGTCCACGATAGTATGTTTCTCACCAACCCAGGGCAATGGAGCATCATATAGGGAAATGGAAAATCATATAGGGAAATCATACTGGGATCTTCATGGATTAGTAACAGATGGAGAGGTTACTTCTCTTCACGGAGAGGTAACAGATGGCCTACAAGAAGGATGGAGAGGGACTTTTTACACGGGCCTGGAGTGACAGGACAAGGGGCAATGGCTTCACACTGACAGAGAGCAGGTTTAGATTGGGTATCAGGAAGAAATTGTTCCCTGTGAGGGTGCTGAGGCCCTGGCACAGGTTACCCAGAGAAGCTGTGGCTGCTCCATCCCTGGAAGTGTTCCAGGCCAGGTTGGATGGGGCTCTGAGCAACCTGGGATAGTGGGAGGTGTCCCTGCCCATGGCAGGGTTGATGGAACTGGATGATCTGTAAGGTCCATTCTATGATTCCATGGCCAAATTGTGCTCTCCCAAGTTACATTTGGAATGAGATGAATTTCACTTAGCAAAGTTCCAGCTATGTATTATTAAGCAAAACATAACTGTGCCATTGGATCTGCCACATAAACAGACTCCCTCCAAGCAAGTTCTTACTCTCATTGATATCTGTGGTGCAGTCAATCACAGCGAGGTTCATATCTCTGAACTTCAGGCAGTTGTTGTGGCCATCCAGACTTCCAGAGGTAATGAACAGAACCAGAGACTGCCAGGATTCACCTCATCTCCATCAGAATGTGGACAGCTCCTTACACCAGACAACTCCTGCTCCTTGTTTCTGGATATCATCAGAGTTGATATATCTTGCTCAGAATTACGTCCAAGTCTTTGCTATCAATGTCTACAGATAAATGAAATAAATCCTGTTCCAATTGTCTCTGAGATAGTAAAGGAGTGGTCCAATCAGCTTTGCATCCATGAAGTTATAATTAAATGGTTAATGTAACATGGGCTGATATCCCTGGCTCCTTGGAGATTTAGGAATTTAAGGTTCTACCTAGGGCATTTCATGTCTTCCCTGTCTAATGCCCATGTCAAGAGAAAACTCAAACTTCCAGGATCAACCACTTGATAATGATTTGTGTAGGAGAAAGGATTTCTACATATTCAGTTTAGATTAATTCCACTATTAGGCTGCTATTCCATTATCCCAACTTTTGTCACACAATGCACTTATTAATGTTTTGTCAGCATCCTCCCTGAAACTTGAACCAACAAAGTACCCAAAGCCTTGAGCAGAGCCTGATATCTGCCTGCCATCTCGTCACAGCTGCTGGATATTGATTATCAGCTAATTACCCAATTGACATCCTCCCAGTTTTATTGTCTTGTTAAGGAGTTTATAATAAGATCTGTCAGACAATCCAAAAAGACTTCATTAGCATAGTGCTAATAATTGAAGACTTCAGATGAGTAATAAAATACAAGACATAAATTTCTTATCACTCGTTCTTCCTACTTCCCTCCTGGCGTGACAAAGCACAATAGACAATGATGATGCCTCGCAAATCTGTTTCCCTTCTTCACCCAGAGACTCTATCTGATGGTATCTAGTTTTGAAAAGGAAAACATTGCTCAAAGTAAGGGAAGAAATCAGAAGAGACAGCTTTGTTTAATGATACTCTGGAAGTCAATCCAAACCAGTCTTTCTGTAGTCTTGGAATATATAAGACTACAGAAAGATTAACATCCTTGCAGAACTATTGTGCAAATACAGCTGTTTTGTCTCCTCCTCATGCCCAGGAAGGAATGGCATCCCACAAATCCTACTCAGCAATTTCAAATTAAGTTGGAACCCTTCAGGTTTGGAGATGATCGCCTTCCAGAGCTCCATAAGAGCATTTCACTTGTTTGAGTCAATATTTCATACAAGCAACACTGTGGCTCAGCTTTGTGAAAAACCCTCAATCATGTGTGATTCAGTTCAGTTTATAAAGGAAAAAACTTGAATCTACCCACTCAGAGCACAACAGGGCACAAACTTTTGATGACACCCACCAAGAAATCTTCTTTGCAAAGTTTTCCTTTTGATTTCTTTGAACAGAACAGAATAAAATCATCAATGCACTTGGAGCAACCTTGAGCTAGAAGGGTGGAAAAAATTTCCAGAGCTCTCTGGGTACAAATGAAGCACTAGCAAGTTCTGATTCTCTAAAGCAAGACAAAAATCACACAAGACAAGCTGTCTACACAGTGACACAAAGGCATAAAGACTTATCACTGAAAAGGTGATGCCAGATATAGAGTACTTTGCTAATAAAAGTCAAACCATGCAGATTTGATTATCTCCTCTGGATTAAAATTCATTTTTTTAATTACTACCCCCAAATGTGCTGCAAGATATAGCCATGCCCATATAAAAAGCCCTATAGGTAAGCACCAAATAATTTAAGAAAGATTTAGAGTATAAATACATCCTTCACTAAGAAAAAGAGAAGGTTTCAAATGCAGAGCAATTCTTAGTCCCACTCCTCTTAAAAATGAAACTGATTTTTCCCGGGTGAACTGTTGCTTCTTCAAAAAACGTCTGACTGGACAGTAATATGCCAAGAAAAAAAAACATAGTAGCTGAACTAGTAAAACATTATTTTTCTTATCATTTATAGGAAAATGAACAAGAAATAAATTGTCTTTGAAGGCATCCTTACTTTTACTAAGACATGTGGCACCTTGCTTTGTTATTCTCTGTTTGAATTTCATCCATTTAAGACCCAAATGGCTTTACGTGCAAGTGTCAGCTCAGGATATATGGTTTTAAATAAGGTCAAGGTACTTTCAGATTCTCAAAGGCACCTAACTCTCAATCAGTTAGCCCCAAGCAATCTCTAAGCAGTTATCACAGGCTTGAAACACCCGAGAGACTTTGGAATCTTCATATAGCACTTGGCCAGTTTGAAAATTGAACCATTTTGTCTTTCACTGGATTTGATGCTCTTGGATGCTTGAAACATTTTTGAAGGCCAGTCTTATGGATAGAATTGAGTCTTTAAAGACTCAAAGAGCCACTGGACTTTCAAGGATGCATCTTTTCTTTATGCTGTGCAAGAGTTCCTTACCTGGAAACTGAGGGCAGCAGCAGCAAAGTCCTATTCCCACAAACTGGGATAAGAACAGGAATGATTATTAAACACAGAGATTATACCGGAACAGTGGATTGGACCAAGACAAACTCTGATTCTTCCTGACACTTTTAGTCCAAGGTAAAGAGCTCTGACCTAACCCTGAAAGGGAATGGGCAAGGCCAAAGAACCTAACTGTGACCTAACTGTGGCCTTTCAGTGCCTGAAGGGAGGCTGCAGGAGAAATGGAGAGACTATTTAAAACAAATTACACTGCCAGCTCAGCTCCTGCAAGGCAGAGAAGTTCTGGTGCAGGAGAAGCACAGGGAGTCACAGCCTTGCAAACCAACAAGAGAACCTACAGGCAGAGCCATATTGTTTTCTTTCCCAACCTCCAGAAGCCTTCCCTGGAAGGGAAAGAAGACTGACTTCTTCTGACCCCCATCTGAAACGTGGTCTTGAAAGATGGATGTCAGATCCTCCCCTTTCCTGCTAAATAGAAACATTTTCAGAAGTCAAAGTCAGTTTCCCAACTCTTGTATGTGTTTATTCTGCTCACAGGATGATATTTAGCTCCCCATATTTTTTCCCCTCTAGCTGGCCTGTCATCCAAGGGTGTGATTAGTTCATCAAAAGAATGAGGGGCAGTCCAACCTGCCTGAAGAGAGGTGATGGAAAACAGAGTCCTTGCTAACAAGAGCAGCAGGACAAGGGTCACATATTGGTAGAAGTGATGAAAGCTCCTGCCGGTCTATTCAGTGTGGCTATTGCTATGAGAGTGAAGAGATTTAGCAGCCCTGAAGCAGGGAGAGGACACAGATGCTGTTTTGTTCCATATCAGTTACAGATTCTGGTCACTTGTGTAAGTTAATACTCTCCCAACTTCTTTTAGGCTCATTACATAGCTCTTCTTCTGTTACAGCTCAGCAACACAGCTCTGCCCCTCTTTCCACAGAGAGAACACGCTGCCTTCTGCCCCTAACAGGCACATGGTGGCAAAGGGCAGATTTTAGTCTCTGAATCTGCACTGGTGGTTCTAACTCAGGTTTATTATCTGTGTGGAAAAGAAAGACAACCATCTGTCAGGCCTCTAATCTCAGGAGTGCTTTCCCATTCAGAGGCAGTCTCTCTGTGCTGATGAGAAAATATCTTTGCACCACTGTTCTCAGTAGGATTGTGCTGGGCCATCTCCAGCCATTTTCTCCTGAAAACACTAATGTGTAAATAGGGCAAAAATAAAGACTTGAATCTCTCTATCCAGGTGAAATAAAGAGACTGTATAAAACAGGCGAGCTCCTGGTGCTGCTGAACTCTCTTTTGAAAGTTTGTTCCCACCACAATTAGACTTTGGCTGTTGTTTTCAGGGCAACAGCATCAGAATCATTGCCCAGAGCATTGCTTCAGAAATGAATTCTGTTTCAGGGATGATGACAGGTTTTGAGATAGCCAAGCGAACAACATGCTGGAGCACTGCCCATGCTGTGCAGAGCTGTGAGTGCCATATTAAACACATGTTTAATCATTGTAATGAAGGGGAAACGGTAGAAACACAAGGTCTGCCTCCCTGATCAGCTTAGCACTCAAATGCTACATCCAGAGTTGAGACAAGGAGGCACCACTCTAAGGGTATATGGATGGTGAGGGCCTCTGCTTCATCATCCAATCAAGGACCCTTTCCCTCCCACAGGAATATGAAACAAAGGAGTAATTTATAAAAAAAAGAACATGCAGAGGAACAAGCCATGTGCACAGGGGAGAGAGAGAGGCACTGAGAAAGAGCAAAAGTCTTTAGCCATTAATTGATGGGACCACCAAGGGTTGTCAGGCACAGCTTTGGAGAGGAACTTGTAACTGATAAGAAGGAGGAAACAAGAGGAATAGGACAGCTGAGGATATTTGAGGTGGGCCTGAGGGACTGAACTTAAGGAACATTTAGTGGGTCAGGGCAAAACTAGGGGGGAGGAAGAAAATAGGACATAAAAGGGTATAAAGAAGGGCCAGTCAAATGTAATGCCCCAGTGGATTTGGCTGAACAAGCCTACGCCCAGTCACTACAGCCCATCCTATATTTTTATTAAAGCCTTCTAAAAAGGCCTTTTAAAGATTTTTGCTTTGTCTTTCTGTATGACCTTACAGCCTGTCCCATGTCAGGGAACGCTCTAAGGACAAGGTGCCAGCTACACAGGACAGGAACTGATGCAAACCAAATACAAAGCACTTTGGAAAGGTAAGCAGGGTGAAATCTCTGTTTTCTAACTTCAAACTGACTTTCTCACAGCTCAAATTTCCCCTCAAAAATTTTATTTTTCCAAGTGCTCTCATGGGACAACTGCTGAAGCAACTCTCAAAAAATTTAGGTGCTTAAATACAAAATGTTTCAAGTTGGAAAGACCGTATTTAAGGAGCAAACATATGATCTTTTGGGTCAACCAGTGTCAAGCAGTGCTGTTTTCTATAGAATGAATGGTATACATTCTATAGATATAACTATAGACACACTAATGTAGCATTAAAAAGAAACCCAAACAAAACAGGAAATTATAATAAAGGTAATATCACATTCCAATTTTTTTCAGGGTCCTTGTTACAAGGCAAATCATCTCTCCTGAGCACCAGTGGGAAAGGCAACAAGTTTCTCCTATGAACACATTACAGCAGGAGGGGTTTAGCAGCAGACTCTCTATTCATGGTTCTCTGTTGAGAGATTCCTGCTTTGAACACCTTTCAGTCAAGAAAGAAGAAAAAACATCTCTCCACAGATACGGCTTTATCTAGGCATAATCCCTAATAAAGTAAAAGCCTTGATTTTACAGGGGAAGCAGAGAAGTAAGCAATGCCCAGAAAGGGTTTAAACAGAGAGGTTTTAATAGATTCCCCAATTCTCTTTTATATTGTGCATTCTGGCCAGAGAAACAGGTGCAGGAGTTCCTGAAAACTGGAGTCCATAAGATTTTCTCATCACCATCTAACTCCACCTCAGCCTTATTTTGTATTTTTTTCATGAGACCAACCCTTTTGCTTCTCAATTTTTTTGCCATAACTTTCTGTTCTGAGACCTTGTGGAGACAAAAAACCTTCACAGGCAATCATACACTAATGCCAGCATCAATCAGCAACCACATTAGACAACAAAACCTCTTCCAAAATGTCAATACAATAAACAGTGATCAAATTCCACTCAGTGCAGGCCATGAAGCCTTGCCTGTACTTCCTCATGATTTTTACATGACAATTGCTTAAATTTACGGGAACGGTCCCTCCCTATTTCTAAAGAAAGGAGTAAAGAACTGTGGGAATTCAACTAAATAATCAGGAAATACAATTCCTTATCTTCCCAGGGACAAATGCACAGCCACATCATCTACAAAATGGATAAATGTAATTTCTGGGTTGCTTGAATTTTAACCTAAATCCAGCAGCAGGCAGGCTCAGTTGTGATGGAACAATGCCCATGCTTTTCTGTGACCAAGATGTCAGAACTTCATTTCAGACATGGCTGAAATGGACTTTTTTTGAGGAAAAAAAAAGCTGCTTCTAAGTGAAAAAGCACATTTCAAGAGCTGCACATCCATTGCTCCCTGCAAGTACCGTAGTGCATGGCACGAGCCAGGCCACAACAACTTCTGGAGCTACACATTCCCTTCTGGAGCCTCTCTTGCTCTGTCCTCCAGAAATCCAGCATCCTTTGAATTCTGGGAAGGGAGAAGGTAAAACTTCATGATGGAACAGTATCTCACACTGGCTGTTTAAATACAGATCTCATGTATTATGAGGGCAGGTTTTCCACAGAGATCATGGCTGTGCTGAAACTAAGATTGTACTACCTGCAATCCATTCCCTTCAGGAATCTTTACCAGAGACCCAGGTATCTTATTGGAATGTGATGCCAGTGGCTCTGTGGTAAGTCACTAGCCTTTTCCCAGCCTGTTTTTTTTTCTTTACCTGTTTACCAGCATATTCCACAATTCCAGTTTCCACCAGTGACATGAGGAAGCTTCTCTAGGATGCCATCAGCATTCTCTAGTCTACAGAGCCCAGGAACTGCACCAGTAGCATATTTCTTGCATTAAAGAAAAATGAGAGCTCAAAAAGATAAATTCTCTAAAGTTATCTCCACAGATTCAGCACAGCATTTTTTATTTCTGAAGTAAATACTCTAAAATCTAATTTAGTCTCCTACCAGGATTTCTATGCAATATTAATATGCATAACAGATTTTCCTAGTATTGCTTCCAGTTCTTATCTTCCCTACCACTGCACTTTCTCTGTATAGAGTTATTGCTCTTAGCAGAGAAAATTCTGCCACATAGGGCCTAAAAAATAATATTTTGATTCCCAAAGGCCTTTTGGCAATATGGTAATGCAAACAATAAAGACAAAATTTCCCTGTGGAACTTTTCAGCATAGTATTACCTACCCACCCCAGGAACTTATACCATAACTCTCTTTTTCCTAATGCTGGTATTCAGGAGACAACACAGAAATAACAGAATTTAAGGCAAAAAGATTGATGATGCAGACATTTGTTATGCAGCTCTTCTAAATGTTTGTTACACCTTCTCATCCTACTTTTCTTCTTCCCAGCTTAACTCATTTGCTTTGAAATTCTTCCACTCCGCTGGAATCTGTAGCATGAATCTTTACTGTTTTTAGAATAAACCATGCTCAGTTCACTTTAAAAATAAGGGTTTCTGTCCCACAAGACCTTAGAACTCATTTCCACTGTCGGCAATCTATAGGAAAACTTATTTTCTTCACTTCACTGTCTCTTCCAGCATTCCCATTCTGCATTACTGCAGCATTTTTCGTGGGATCTCTCAAAAATTCCTGCCCCACCACCACGCACGTAGCTCTGCAGTACTTACACATTCCTTGAGCATTCCCGCTGTGTTTCACAGCATCTCCCAATCACTCCCCAGCATTCCCTCAGCCCACCTTCTCTGGAGACAATAAAACACTCACTTCCAGGCACTGAGATCCCTCATCTTGCCAGAGAATGTGGGAAAGAGGACAGGGTCTGTGTAGGAACTCAAATGGAAATGAGCACTGAAAAAGTCAATGCTCACATTTCAAACACTGACTCTCTCCAAATGTAATTTTTGCTATGTGTGTAAAAGGTATTAAACATGTCAAAGACCTTGATCTTAGCCCCGATCAAAGGGCAGGAGACACCATCCAACAATTGATACTGAACTCTCCGAGGGTTCTGTACTAAAGTTCCTCTCAGTTCCTTCTCCAGGAGGTGATGTCAGTGCTATTGGACAGATGGGTTACATGCAAAGGCCACAGGCCAGGGTTTGCTCATCCTCTGATTTCTGTCTCTGCATTCTGCACTGAGACAATGTCAGCTGGCTTGGGGCTTGCAGGTGCCACAGGGGGCAGGCAGGCGAGCCCAACTCACCTCAACTCACCCACCCTCCTCCCAAAATCCTGAGCTCTATGATGAATTTGAAATAAAAACAGCTCAAAGAATCACAGGATGGGTCGGGTTAGAAGGGACCACAGTGTTTTGGTTTGGGTTTTTTTTTCTTTGTTTTTTGGGGTTTTTGTGGGGTGTTTTTATGTGTGGTTTGTTTGGTCAGGTTTGATTTTGGTTTTTGTTGGGTTTTTTTTGTTGTTTTTTTTTTTTTTCTAACAGCTAATTCAGGAGACCTTAAAGCTTATGATAAGAATATCCTGATAGTTACTAGATACATTGTGTTTACAGCAATATTATTGGCTGGACTAGAGTTAGACTGCTGTGCATTTCTACCTCTATGTTTAGCAATGGTTTTGGATTTTCTTAGGAAACACACTACTGTTGTGGATTGGAAATGAAAGAGCCCATAGCCTATAAGGAAGAAAGATACATGAATTATAGCATGACTCCCAAAAGTTCAGTGTTCAAATGCTGAGGGACTCAAAAATGGGGGGGGGAAAGGAGTGCAAGTGAAGCACCACACACTTCTAAATGCTCAGAAAAAACACAGTACATTTTTCCTGTTAATGGCAAGCACTCATCCCTGGTATTTAGAGCATACATAGGATCTAAAGAGCAGCCAATAGCTGTTTTCTAAGCACTGCTAAAATCATTTATATTCACAGTGCAAAACAGACCAGTGGAAGGACATTCATCACTCTACAGGTATATTTAACATATGAGGATGTCTACCCTAAGCCCTGGGACAGCACCTGGGTGCCTGGCCTTCCAGAGATCTGGAATTTGACGCTGCCCTTTAAGTTGATGGGACTCCCATGATTTTCAGGTTCAGGATACCAGAGTGACACCACCAGGGTGCTTTAGTTCAGGATATTGAGAATTGAATGGAATCCTCCTCCCTCTTGCCATTTTCCAGTCCTTCCTACTTCAGAGGGAAGCTTTGATCCAACAAGGATCACAGGCAAAAGGCTGGTGAAATCCCAGATGGAAGAAGGCCAGCGCAATTAAACACAATCCCGCTTTGTAACTCACGATGTTTTCCCTAAGTAAATTATTGCTAATTTGATACACCAGGAAACACAGCTGATGCTTTTGAAGGGAAAAAACCCCTCTGTTCATGAAGACACAACACTACAGGCCACAGCAAGACTAAGCCAGGCTTAAGGGCCAGCAATATAAATAGATTATAGGAGCAGCTGAATTTTCCCCACAGCTTCCTCGAAAGGTGCACAAGCCAAGTAGGGGTTGTGAATGGACAGACAGAAAAAGAAGTAGAGAAGGAAATTTCTATTTAAAGACAAAGATAAATGAGCGGTATGACCATTAGCAGCATATTTTCTTAAGGTCACCCATCAAAAAACTGTGAAGAAATAGAAGTTACCAGCACAGAGAAATATCACAGAATAGGTAAATTTGGAAGGGATCACAGTGGGTCATCTGGTCCCACCTCCATGCTCAAGCAGGGTCAAAATATACAGACTAGATGGCAAGAGCAAGAGAAGCCTGAACAAAGACCATGCCTCAAACAGTGCTTCAAACTTTTTAAATGTTGCTTTTAAGATTCTGTGCTTTTGGGATTGAACCTCACAGCTTTAAAATTAAAAGAAAATGCACACACAGACTTCCAGCCTCATGATAACTTCAGACAACCCAGCATTCCACTTAACTGGAGTTTGTGGAAGATCATTTTTGAAGAGGCAGCTTGTGTCCCCTCACTACAGACCAAATGTTCCACTCTTTCCTCGTCCAAATTTGAGATAGAGATGAATTCATCTTCCTTACTCCCTGTTGTGTAGAACAGGTTGTTCACTAAGTGGAAAAGCCTTCTGGAGCCTTTATTAGGGAAAAATAAGGGACAGAAGCTGACAATTAATAACAGTAAACTCCTGGAGTGACAATGACTGTGGCTTGTCCTTCAAGTTATTACTTTCCCACCCCCAATACAGATCTAAAAATCATGCTTTTCTGTTTGTGTGCTTTCCATCTGTTGCAAAGACAGCAAGAAGGAATATTCCACATGCATTTCTCCCACCATGGAAGAGACAGGAGAAGAACTGATATTCCTATATTGCTGTGCAGCAGCAGCCAAAGGCTGCCCTTCGGATCAGTATCTGCTTGGCTGGGCTCTCTGTCGGTGCACAGGACTTCAAGACCGTGCTGTTTACATCTTCTGGCAAAAGCAAGTGCAAATGTCTTTAAAAAACACTCCTGGACTTAAAATATAAGCACTAAGATTCTTAAGACTTCACAGTGATGCAGAGGTGGGGAGAACTTAACAGAGACAGAGTGTCTTGGGTTCTTTCTGAGGTAAGACATTCCAACTTCCAACCAATCATCAGAACCTCTCCTTTCACACTTGTTTCCTACTTCTGCATCAGTGGGGGACAGCAGCATTCCTAACTAGGTAAAAAAGCCCCTTTTATTTATTCCATAACGCAGCACCCTCCTTTTCCTTAAAGAAGGGGGATAAAAAAAGTGAAACAAGCCACCCAAGCAGCTTTACAGCACTTATTGATACACCTTGAGCTGTGTGAGCTTAGAGGTAAGGGTTAATTTTATTTTCACTGATGCCATCAGAAGGAAACCACTGAACAGTCCACCAGGGAGAAAGCTCCCACTGATGCAATGTGGGAAGTACATGAGCCACAGAGCCTGGGAATCTGCTGAGTCCCCCCTGCAGGGCTGCATCCAGCCCTGGGCCCAGCACAGGAGGGACAGGGAAATGCTGGAGCCAGTCCAGAGCAGGGACACCAAGGGGAGCAGAGGGATGGAGCAGCTCTGCTGTGAGCAAAGGCTGAGGGAACTGGGATTGTTCAGCCTGGAGAAGGGAAGGCTGTGGCTGCCCTGCTCCATCCCATGGCAGTAGGTTGGAACTGAATGGTCTTTAAGGTCCCTTCCAATGCAGGTCATTTTGTGATTCTATGAAAGTTAAAGAAATTCTGATTTTCTGTAGGGCTGCTGAAAAGATTGGGGAAGTGGGTGCCTGCATCCATGTATTGTGCATACTTGAGTAGATAGGGGCTGACTGTACATAAGTCTGTTTGCTGGGAACTCATTTTACATCACCAGAAAACCCAGCAGGTTTCCTTTGTTACACACAGGGGCATCCCTCTGGTTGCCCAATCACATCCTGCTCTTGTACAAAACTTCAGATTAATCTTTATGGCTGTGATGGTGCATATGGCCTACACTTCCCCAAACATGTTTTTTAATGCCCTCCCAATCCTTTGTTATGAGATTAGTACAAGCACTTATTCTACTGCCTTCATCTGTGTGAGGTCACCTCACACACGGAAGCCACCAGCAGAAGTCAGTGATCACCAGTGCTCCAAAGGGTAAGAGAAAAAAAAAAAAAAGATGGTTAGAAAGCCAAATTGCTCATTCGTAGGCAGCAGAACAACTCCTTCTGTCCGAGTGCTCAAATATACAACCCCTCCATTATATACAACCACTCACACATTCATTCCTCCTCAGGCACTGTGGCAAACAGATATATTTTGCTCCTGTGGGTGCTTGTTACTACTAAGTTGCAAAGCATTAGTGGACTTTCCTCCCACCTCCCTATCTTTGACAAAAATATTCTTTTTTTTTTTTTAAGAAGTGCTCTCTTCCACCTCAGTCTGGTGTATTTTTGATAAAGCACGTAGCTCAGCCTTCTTATTTTTTAACTTGGTAGACTAATTTCCATGGAGATCTCTGGAAGGCCAGAGAACAGAACCATCACACCCCCCTTCCATCATCCCTACTTGAGTCTACACTGCTTTTTTCCACATTTTCTTTTCATCCTCTCTTGTTGCACTTGTGCTTGACTAGAAACTCATGTTTACCACTACAGCACTCCTGACTCATGCAAAATGTGAGATCCAACATTAACACAATTCATGAGAAGGGAATTAGAGAACAGAGAAAACGATGTCACCCTCTCCATCTCACCACCCACTCCATCCCAGGTCCTTCTGTGGCCCCAGCTGAAGTAGTAACTGAGCACTTCAGTGCCTATCACTTGGTGGATCTATCCCTAAAAAACTCCATGCAGCAAGGCACTCATAGATCTATTTAAGTTAGCAATGAACCATGAAGAATGAGCCAAAGAGAACTCTGATATTTACACAGAGACTAAAAAAAATAAAAATATACTTAAAACCTGAAAGATGATTCTGAAATACCACTACATCAGTTGAATCACAGGCTCTTCTGCAGGTGTTTCAGATACTGTGCTCTAGAGCTTCCCAGGTACTTGACAGGTACCTGTCTGGGCCTGCTCAAAGGCACTGGCATTCCTCAGGCAGCTGAAAATCTGCATCAGACCTCTACCTAATCTCTCACAGATTTTAAAACCTAGGGGTTGGAGTTACCTTGGTTATCTCCAGTGTTTTACGGACTCACTGAACAACTCAGCCAGTGATCTGAACTCCCATTACAGTCACCGGTCAAACTGGTATTTCTGCAGCACGATCCTCTTACTGTCAGGTCAACATTTAAGGCTGTCAATGAATCACACCCAGAAATTCCTTTTCCTCTCAACTGGCTGTAAAAAAACAGAGTGAGCCAAATGTAGTGCTCACAGGCTAGGAAGGAGATCACACCTTGCCCTGAGCAACCTGGTCCAGTGGGAGGTGTCCCTGCTCACGGCAGGGAGTTGGTCCCTTCCAAACCAGGCGATTCCATGATTCTATGGTTCTATTATTAAGTGATATCGATTGATCTAATAGTTTAGAACTAATTTGGAGCCTGGGGCCCATTATCATTCACAATAATGCACAGATAGCATTCACAGGGCACACAAAAATGAAACCCTCCAAATTAGAACCCCCAAAACCCAAGTAGTACAGGGACACAAAAATGACTTCAGAGACTCTTTGAGAGAAATATAAAGAAGATTAATGCTTTCTCTGTCATTTGTTCTCCCAACAACAGAATCAACATGCCTGCTGCCCTGGCCAACTCGGATTCTCAGGTATTGTTCATTAGCTACATAAATACAAATATAACACATACATACAAATAACTTCCTACCCATATTGCAGCTCTGACTGCTTCTGTAACTCTGAATTTTATTTTTTTTTGGCAGACTTCAAGAAGCCAGAATGAAGTGAATGTCACCAAATGCTTTCACAAATTGTTTTAACGAGCTGGATTCTGATCTATTTAAAGGCCTAAAAAGGTGGATATGCAGCAGAAAGGAGAAGTGGATAGTGGTGCTGCTGGAGAACAGCACTAAAAGCCAAAAAGGGAAATACACAGAGCAACCAGTTTGATGATGCAGCCACCAAATGAGTCTTCAGCCAGGTTGTGTAGGAGAGTATAACAACCTTACCAATTCTGAAAATTGGAAACACCAGAGAGATACCAAACCCTACCCACCACTATCTACATCTTGCAGCATTACACAGGCAGACTCTCAAGTGAGGAAGGATAACAACCATCTCCAGGCATTTGAGATTCTCACAGGACAGACAGAGGATGGAGAATTAAAATGGGAGTCTATAACTAAAACTGAGGAATTTAAGTGCAAAAAATGGCACAAGTGTCAACCAAAATGCCCTAATGGTAAGATTTGGAAAACAACCTCTTGAGAAGTATGAAATAATATTAAAAGCATTTTATAAAGCAGTCTTTTCTTAAAAGGAAGAAAAGTTTAAAGAGATGTCTAATACAGGGATGTAGGTCATGTTGTTATTTATAAAATGGTGATTCCTGTCATTATTTCCAGTATATTCCTGAACTTTATCTTTCATCAGTGACAATGGCAGAGCGAGTGGCATAAGAGTCCCTTCAGAACTTTACGGAGAAATTAAGAAGAAATTAAAGATTAAATACAATCACCCTCAGCAGAAGCTCTTCCCAGATTAGTCTTTGTGTCAATGCACTGAGAAGAAACCCAGGTATTATTTTCACTACTGATCACAGAAAGGCTGAAGTTAGCAAGGACCTCTGGAGGTCACCTGGTTCAACCCCCTGCTCAAGTAGAGCCAGCCACAGCTGCCTGCCCAGGAACATGACCAGTCAGCTTTGGAATATGTCCAAGGATGAAAACTGCAAAACCTCCCTGGGCAATTTTTTTTTTATTTTAAAAAAATAAAACCCGAACAAACAAAAACCCAACCTGAAAACCAGTTTCTGTTCTAGTTTGTGTCCATTGCCTTCGGTCCTGTGGCTGGGCACCATGGAAAAAAAGCCTGGCTCCACCTTATTTACCTCCTCCTACCAGATAATTCTGATAAGATTTCTCAAGAGATACAACACTCTCAGCTCATTCTCACAACAGGGATGCTCCAGTCCCTTCATCAGACTCTCTCCAGCACATCCATGTCTTTCTTTACTGGGCACCCAGAAGGGAAGACAATACTCCAGGTGTGGCCTCACCAGTGCTAAATAGAGGGGGAGGATCAGCCCCTTGACTTGCTGACAAGGATCCTCCCAACACAGCTCAGGATATTTTTAACTTTCTTTGCTGGGGGGAGTACACTTGGCTCACATCCATCCTGGTGCCTGCGAGGACCTTTCCTGCCAAGCTGCTTCCCAGTCACACAGTCCCCAGCAAATACTGGTGTCTCTTCCTCCCCAGGTCCACAGGACTTTGCCCTCCTCCTTCCTGAACTCCAGGAGGTTTCTGCCACCCATTTCTCCAGCCTGCCCAGGCTCCCCTGGATGGCAGCACAGCCCCCATGGACAGCAGCCACTGCTCCCAGTTCTCTGTCGGCTGCAAGAATACTCTGCCCCATCATCCAGATAATTAACGAGGATGTTTTACAGGACTAGACCCAGTTACAGGCCTCCATTTAGACTTTGTGCTACTGACCTTCACATTCAGCCTGTCCCCTGTCTCACTATTTACCCCACCCTCAATCTGCTCCGCTGTGAAGAAAACAGTATCAAAAGCCTTCCTGAATTCCAGGTGGACAACGCCCACTCCTGTCCCCTCATTTACCAACCTAGTCGTTTCCTCACAGAAGGTTGTCTGGGTCGGTCAAGCACAACATCCCTCTGGTAAATCCATGAAGCCTCCTCTTAGTCACCTTCCTGTGCCTGGAAATACCTTCCAGGGTGAGCTACTCCGTCACTTTCTCCACAGATCAAGGTGAGCATGGCCAGCCTGTGGTTCCTTGGGCTCCTCCTTCCTGCCTGCTCATGGAAAGGAGTGGGAAGAGTATGAGGATATTCTTTTCAAGAAAAGAAGGCTGACAAGTGTCTGACATCTACTCTGTCTTCCAAAGGAGGGAATGTCAGATCCAGCCATATCCTCAGCAACGTTCCACTGGTAGTTTGAAGACTTCAATGCCACCTAAACAATCTACTTCAGTTTGACCTTCCCCAAAAGTGACTATTTTTCCTTCCACAAGAACAAATGTCTGACAAGGGCATCCAGCAGCCGTCAGGAAAAAAAGGAACTTTACATGCTGATATGAAGACATTATGGTAGGGCAACATACAAACAAAAAAAAAAGTACCTAGAAAGTTAAATAATTAAGAAAAGGTATCTTCCATCTAAGAGCAGTGCCGTTTTTGAAAGCAGATGGTCTGGAGTTTGAAATAAAATCAGACTTCCCCCTGACTGCCTCCATCCCCCATTACTTGATTAATTTTCCTCAAAGCATTTGGATGTAAATGAGCTCCAACCATGGAATCAGCTACAAAATAAACATGTCTTGTTGTCCTTAGGCTGAGCTGGTGCATCTTGAAATAGTATTCCTGTCGAAGTTAAAGTCTATTCAGTGCAGGAATTATCAGTAACTCCTTTTATTAACATTCCTTTGGCTGAACTGTTTGGGGTCAGCTAAAAATGTTTTCTTTAGTAAGGGAGTATTCTGGAAGAAGCAGTGTTCTATCAATTGAGGAGGCAAACGCAGTGAAAACAAAGAAAAATATATTATAACAATCCAGGATTACAGAATGTGCCAAGTTTGGGGTTTGATTGGTTTTTGGGGTGTTTTTGTTTTGTTTTGGGGTTTCTTTGGGAGGCGGAAAGTTTTTTTTTACTTATAAGTCCACACCAAAATATGCTTTAAATACTTCTCTCAGATACCTGAATTAGCAGATGGTATCAGTTTAAATGATGCATTCCTTCAAATCTACCTGGAAAAGCACAATCAGTTCCTGCCAGGCAAATACTCACTATCTGCAAGGTGCAGCTACAACCAATGGCACAGCTATTCTGCAGCATTATTGATCACCAGCAGAGATGGCGGCTTCATGCACCAGAGTATGGAGAGAAGTGCTGCCCTGTCTCCTGTCTGCACCAGAACAATGCCACTCAGCATTATCTAACCTGGATTATCACCTGACTGGCAGCAAGACAGCCTGATGAATCATTTTTATTCCAAAGCACATTAAAATGTGAAAGGGCAGTGCATTAGGTCCTTCCAGTGGAAAACCTTACTTCTCAATGGAAGAGCCTTCCTCAATAGCGTGTTTCACATAACTCACTGCAAATCTATCCTGCGTACCAGAACAACTTTCACCTTTACTGGTAAGCACCTAAACTTCATCCACCTCTTCAGGAGAGAAGTTACTCTCAAAACAAGTAATTGGGACTTGGACAAAAGCTCAATTACCTCTGAGGGGCTAATACTACTCTGGGAATACATCAGGTTCCCGCTAACTTATGCATGGAACAAAAAGCTATGTGCCATCAACAGAACAGAGAGCAGCATCCTACCCCACTTAAACTCATCCCTGCAGCTGCACAGAAAGCAAGCAGCAAAACAAAAATTGCCTCAGAGATGCATTCACACTGACTGCAAACCCAACATTTCCAAGAAAGCCTTGATTAAGTCCTGGACACAAGCCAGATAGAAAATGAAGCACTTCTATGAAAATTATAGTCACTGATTCGTTTCTATTGGCTGCAAAGTTGTTTGTTTAAAAACGTTTCATTCCCACCACACATTTCAAGTAAAAAGGTACACAGAAAGCTTCAGGACTTCTTCATCCTTTGCCCTCTCTCCCTATTTCCTCTCCACCTCTCTCAGTCCTTAAGCTTCTCTCAGCACCTTGCAAACGGTACCTCCTTCTCCCACCATACGCAAATCAATTCCCTCCTTCCAGCAGAACTGGAGACACGTGTGAGCTGGGCACAGAAACACAGAATGGTTTGGGTTGGAAGAGATTCCAACCCCCTTTCTTCCTCATATCCCATCTAACTCTGCCCTCGCTGTCACTGTGAAGCCATTCCCCCTTGTCCTGTCACTCCAGGCCCTTGTCAAGAGTGTCTCTCCATCTTTCCTGTGGGCTCCCTTCAGGCACTGCAAGGCCACAATGAGGTCACCCCAAAGCCTTCTCTTCTCCAGGCTGAACAATCCTAATTCCCTCAGCCTTTCCTCAGAGCAGAGCTGCTCCATCCCTCTGCTCCCCTTGGTGTCCCTGGACTGCTTCAGCACTGAAAGCAGAGGGAAGTAGTGACTTGAACTGCCTGGCCTCAGCCTTTCAGAAAGGGTTGATTTTCCTACCTGGTGACTACAGACCACATCTGCTACACCAATTAATTTATCATGGGGATTTTGTTTGCTTGCTTTTGAGCAAAAGAATGAAAGCATTTTCTTGGGGAAGAAAAAGCACTTGGTACAGTCTGCAAAAATGGGTAGTTTTCAGCCGATTCAACTTAATTCATAATTCATCCTAATTGATGATACAAGGAGTCTGTCTAAGCAAGTGCATGTTCATGAACAAGTAAAATGACCACAATGAATCACTTAACACACCTTCATGTGAAGTAGGAAAAGCATTCCTAGGACAGTTATTCCTCTTTTGTTAAAGCAAGGTGCGCTCCAGCCCCCAGCCCACACACACTCTGCTCTGGGACTTCCAAGGCAAGACCTCAGTCACCTTTAGAATCACAGAATAGAATCACAGGATCATTAACATTGGGAAAGATGCCCAAAATCATTAAATACGACCTTTGAACTATCCCACCTCATCAACTAAAGCATTAAGTGCCACTTCCAGTTGTTTCTTGGACACCTCCAGGGACGGAGACTCCATCATCTCCATGGGCAGCCCCTTCCAATGCCTGACCACCCTTTCCATGGAGAAATTCCTTCTGATGTCCAACATGAGCTTCCCCTGGCACAGCTTGAGGCCATTTCTTCTCGTCCTGTCCCTTGTTCCCTGGGAGCAGAGCCTGACCCCCCCAGCTGCCCCCTCCTGTCAGGGAGTTGTGCAGAGCCATAAGGTCCCCCCTGAGCCTCCTTTTCTCCAGGCTGAGCCCCTTTCCCAGCTCCCTCAGCCCCTCCTGCTGCTCCAGCCCCTTCCCCAGCTCCGTTCCCTTCCCTGGACATGCTGCAGCCCTTCAATGTCTTTCTTGTCCTGAGGGGCCCAGAGCTGCCCCAGGATGTGAGGTGTGGCCCCAGCAGTGCCCAGCACAGGGGACAGTCACTGCCCTGGCCCTGCTGCCACCCCATAGCTGGCACAGCCCAGGTGCCATTGGCCTCTTGCCCCCTGGGCACACCTGGGCTCATGTCCAGCCGCTGTCCCCAGCAGCCACAGGAGAATGCTGTGGGAGACCCACATGAGACTCTGCTATCACTTAAAGGACTGGGCCTCACGTTTTGCCCAGCCCATAACTTTGGATACCCTGTTCTTCTCCCACTCCCCCATTTTCCACCAGCACCACCAGGATTCCAGCTCCATGGTGACTGAATCCACAGGCTGATGAAGCTGAAAGCTGAGTTTTCGGCCAAGCTTGTGGAGCTGATGTGAGTCACAGCACAGCTTCCAGAACACCCAAGTGGATCTGGGCTTGTTTGGAACCTCAGCTGAGCTCAGGCAGAGGAGCTGCTCCTTTTGGCAACACATCACACGTAACTCAGTGGGGGTGAGCTGGCTGTAAAGCCACACTCCCAGTCAAACGCTTCTTTTACCTCAGCTCAAACAGCTGCAGACACAGAGAAAAATCCATGGAGCCAACAGGTTGCAAATCTCCCTGGCCTAAGGACCAAGTTTTCACTCATCCTTGTACAGCCCCCACTACCAAAAGGCACCCCAGCTCAAGTGGCATTCTTGAGCCAGCTCAGCTTTCAAACTTTGAACCGCTGCAATCACTTCTGGATCCACCCTGATCATGCCACATCAGAGCCCAGCTCTTGCTTCCCCGCAGAAAACAGACATGTTTTATGAGTGTTTTTCACTCCTGAGCATACCCTGTCCCAAATAACCAAGATCTTGGTTCTTTTCCCTCTGAACCCTATTAGAGCTTTCTGCCATCTGCTATGTCTGTGACAGATGTTTGTATAACTGACAGATCAAGCTAAATATAAGATACCAACACCCCCGTGTGCTCCAAGTGTTCCAAGTTCAGTAGTCCTATTGTAAGTGAGGCCTAAATATAGCAAGATAAACCAAAAACATCTTTTATGTTGAAGCATTCCTAAGTTTGATCACACCTCAGCACAAGTACTCCAAAGCTTAGCAGGGAAGGGAGGGGACAACATCTCCTGAGGGCGTTATTTGGAGATTAAAAGCATCACTGCCAAGGCTGTAGAAAACCTTTCCCCACATGAGGACACTCTGCTCTGAAGCAGCACAGCTGAGCTATGTTTGCCACCATGGCTACAAATCCAGAGTGCCATGAAAGCTCCCTGATGGAGAGCAGAACTCTGCAGGCAACATCAGCCCAGCCCAGGAGGTGACTGACACATTTTCTACTCCTCATCTTGTTCAGCAGAGGAAAGCTGCCCTCTTTTCTAAAGCTCCAGGGACCTACACAGGTAGAAAAGCTGTCCTGTTCCCCTCCACCAAAGCCACAAGGCTCCCATGTCCTAAGGGACAGTGAAATCAAGGAGCAGAGACCCTTTGCAGGCTGAAGAACACCCAGCAGGACAGGAGCTGCTGTCTCTGGACAGCTTTTCACCTTGAAGTAACTCACAGCACTTCATGGACTCCAAGTAGCTGCCATTTCACCCACCCCAGAAACCCAGGTACCCACAGTGTAAGCTGCCAGCTGCTTAAGCGGGCTATTGGGGGAAAAAACACTTTAAATGTGGAAGTGGAACACACCACTGAGCAAACAGCATCAGCCAGGAGGGAGATGCACATTTAAATAAGGAAATCCACGTGCCCACGCTGGACTTCAGCCAGCTACTCTGTCCTGAGAGCTCTGTTAACCACAAGGACCCAAACCATCTTTATTTTTTTGGTCTCAAAAACACACTGATGATACAACTATTACACTGTGGCACCACTGCAATACCCAGATGCAATTACACTGCATCTGATGAACCAGAGCTACAAATACCACGACTTCTTCCTTACAAGTTTCATTTAGGAATCTCCTGTTCAAGCACTGTTTATATGACAATACCAATTGTGTTGTGAATTAAAGTGCAACCTAAACTTCTCACGCTGTTTGTGCAGGCCTGCTTACTGCAAACAAACCTGAGCTCTCTCTTCTAACTCTGCACTTCATTTCCACTGAAGACAACAACTGAGCTTTGGGTGAATTCAGGGAGCTTTAGAACAGAGCCCAAAGGGTCAAACATTGCTCTCCAGCAACAGAGAACTGGCTAAAAACCTAAATGCTGTGCAGTATCAACCAGAAAAATCTTCCCTTGCCTACCAGTGCCTTAAACATAAAGGACAACTTGGCTGAATGAAACAGGAACAACATTGTGCCTCTAAACAAAGGAGTTCTATCGCTTACTTTATGACAGGTCCCCCTTCTGCATTTCAATATAAGTTAACAAGCACAAAGATATCCATACCCCTTTGCTAGGAGTACTCCTGTGCTGAAAACAGCCAAAACTACAGACAGCACACATCCAAAACCCACCCAGGAGAATAAAAGACAAGGCTAGGTACAAGCATAGCTGCAACACAGGTTAGACTGAGCCTGATGCCTCCAGCCAGAGCTGCCAGGGAGCTATCAGTATATATCAGGTGTGTTGTGAAAGCCTCAGGTGATCAGGTTAATCAAGTCCTATTAGTGCCCCAGGATCCCCACACCAAGAGCTGGAGGGCAGCTGCAAATTGTAAACGAAGACACAGAGAATTACCACACACATGGGCAAAATTCCTGCCATGTGCCCACACATCCCAACCTTCAGGGGGCTGAGAGCCATGGAATACAAACCCTGGGCTGAAACAGCTGGCATGAGATAAGATACAGCCTCTCTCACCAGAAGGACTGGATGATGCAAAGCCCTGAAGCCCTCAGCATTCCCCTGTCCCTGGCAGATCCCACAGTGTGACCTTTCTGCTGCTTCACTCCTGACACAGGAAGGGTAGGAAAGGTGATTTCTGAGCTCCAGCCTACAGCTCTCAGAACAATCTGGGATGTCTTGCTCTCTTCCCTGTCCCTTTTTACTCATGTAGCACCTATTCTCAACACAGTATTGGCTGGAATTGAGGGAGTTTGGGCTGGGATGAAGTTAATTTTCTTCCCAGGAGCTAGTATGGGGCTTTGTCTCAGATTTGGGCTGGAAACAGTGTGGATAACACTGGGATGGTTTAGTTCTAGCTGAGCAAGGCTTGCACAGAGCAAAGATCTTCTCTGCTTCTCACCAGAGAGGCAGCTGGGGGGTGCACAAGGCATTGGGAGGGGACATAGCTGGGACAGCTCATCCCCACTGTCCCAAGGGACATCTCATGCCACAGCACACGAGGAGGAAGTGGTGGATATTGGCAGCAATGGTGCTTGTTTTCCCAAGTCAGCGTTACACATGATGGAGCCCTCCTTTTTTTGGAGAGAGCTGAACCATGGGCAGTGGTGAATGAATTCCACGTTTTGCTTTGCTCGCAGCCCAGGAGTTTTCTCATTTTCACCTGCCAATTCTTTCCCCCATCCCACTGCAGTGAGTGAGTGAGTGGCTGTGTGGGGCTGAGCTGCCAGCTGAGGCTAAACCATGACAAAAGGTCATCTAGACCAACCTCCTGCCCGGAGCAGCATCACCATCAAGACTAGACCAGGTCACCTACAGCTTCAGCCAGCCAAAGCCAGGAAATTTCAAGGGCTGGAGTTTCCCAACAGCTCTCCAGATGACTCACGTCAGTGCTAAACTACCCACGTGGTGACTTTTTTTTTTTTTTTTTCATGTCCATTCTGAGCCCCAGTAATGTCACCGGAGACCTCACATGGGGATTTCTCTCCAATTTAATGTCTTTCCCCTTTCAGATAACTCCCAGCCTTATCCACTGAACTTCCACACTAACACACACTGCCTTGCCCTTACATTTTCCATGGTTTATATAGGACATACAGCTGTAAAGTTCCTGTTAAATATGACCTAATTTAGTTCCAAGTTTAGCATTACCAGGACATTTTCAGGGATGGGAATTTCACGGGCTTGTGACTGTGCAGCCATGTGATTCTATGAAATAGCATTCAAGTGCAACATTTTCAATAAGGCACTCCAGAAAAGGATATTTACAGGGGATCACTGTTTTCTGGGGTCCCAAAAGTTACTGAGCACCATTTGGCTGTCTCACACCAGCACAAATTGGTGATTCTATTTCAGGCCTGCCTGCATCACAGAATGCCCACAGAGATGTCAGACACCTCAAGCCCTATTTCAAAAGCATCACAGAGAGACTGTGCAAAAGGTCAAGAGATTTGAGTCCCAGGAGCACCAAGTGCAATGCCAGCCCTTCCAAATATGAAAGAAGCAAGCTGGGCAAATCCTGCCTCTACATTCTCAATGGAAGACAAAAAATCAAAGGCAGCCCGCAAACTGTGAGGCTCTAACTGCCCTTGGTCACACTGTGCAGCTCCCTTTGAAGCCAGCAGGACCACAGGAGAAAACACCTCTGAGATGCTGCAGTGGTTTCTTGAAGAATCGTTTTGCTTTAGAGGGAAAAAAAACCCCAAAACATCAAATCCATGTTGGATTGTGCATTCTGACAGAAGAACAAAATGAATGGGTATAAGGAGGCAGGAGATGCAGTGTGGGCGATGCTCAGCACTGCACTTAACGGCACTTTGAAAATTACACTTGAAATACAATTTGCACATAATAAGTGGAATTGTATCAGAGAGCACCAACACCTTGGAGGTGATGAGAGCTCCTTAATCACATCAGTGTAAACACCTGGATTTCAAAGGAGGGAGGCAAGAGAAATCAGAATGTAAGGGAGCAGCCCAGAAAACCCACAGAGTAATGACAAAATCAGATTCTTCACTGACCAGGATATCAATGATAAAGGAGAGCCACAGTTTTCAGAACAGTCTGGTGTATTCAGACAATGAAAAACTGGATGAACCCTGTTACTGATGTGGCCAAGCTGCCTAAATCCTCTACAGGATTTCTCTACGTGGGGAAATGAGTGAGTGGGCAGAGAGCCCCACTTAGCCAGGGAGCTACAGAAACAGCTTTACAGCCACATCACAAATGAAGTGCCCAGAAGTCAATGAACTAATTTAAGCTACAGCTCCTCTGCAGACATAAGGTCCATGTCTACACAGTGCCTTAAATAGCACACAGTATGGATTCCCCAGCTGGCCCCACATAGAGAAACTGCACAGAGAGAGAGAGCATGCCTCAAATTATTGCCCTGATTTCTGGGATCATCTCTATTGCAGAAGGAACCTGGAACAATTCCATTCAAGTGTGACAAAAAGGACTTCAAGGGCTCTGTTTATGAAGAAATTATTTCTGTCCTAATTTTACTCTTCCTTTTGCTTTCAGAGGTCTGCCCAGTCTCTCCCAGACAAAATGTTACATTGAGTCGAGGTAAAAAAGCCAAGGGGAGTGAGAGACATTTGCCATGCACTTGGGAAGAACCAAGGAGAAGAGTGGGGAATTAACTGTCACGTATAGAGAAAAGTCAAAGGAAAATGCAGGATGTTCACATTTTCCAGTGATTAAACCCTTTCTGAAGGTGTCTGAATGGCAACAAGGATTGACTGGGAACTCCAAGGTCCCATGCTCAAAGGACTGGATTTGTATCTTTTCGATATATTAATCAAGAGTTACTCTGAGATAAGATTAAAATGCTCTCTAGAATGGGCAAGCAGTTCATTGAGCAGGGAATTTCTTTACGCCTAATCACTATGCTGATGGGATTCCCATTACTAGAAACTTATGGTTACAATCCATGTAAGCCTTGAAAAGGATCAAAATATTCATCATTTTGTCTGGATGGATATTATCCATCAAAGATTTCTTCAGTCATAATATGGGATAAAAACTGAGTTGTCTTGTCTCTAAAACACTGATGTTCAGAAACTCTCTAAAGATTCTGGGATTTATGCTGACCCGCCACAGTGAGTTCTGTTCTCTCTACAGACAAGCTCTCCTCTCTCCCTCACAGCAAGCAGAGAAAGATGTAGCTGAACTGGAGCTGTGGGAGGTGGTACCCTCTGGAAAAACTGAGCCTGTGCTGCAGCAGCTCTACACAATCCCTCCTTTGGCAGGAAAACAGTTTCACAGGTAATGATTTAATAAACCAGGGAGCTCACTAGAATGAAGTCTGCTAAATGTAGGAACAGTTTTTTCAGTTCCCTTTCGCCCTCAAAAAAAAAAAAAGAAAAAAAAGAAAAAGAAAAAAGAAATGTATTTGTCCATAGACTACAAGACAAAGTAGTTTTTTGTTTGGGGACTTTTTTTCTTCTTTTTGGACAGCCAAATGTTTTCTTCTGCCAAGAAGAGAACTCTTGGATGTGTTGCTCAAAAATTCTGGAGAAAAGAGAAAGCTTCTACTTTAAATCATGTTTTTGCTTGTTTGAAAAATCTTTTCAGCTAGTTTTTTCTAGCTGAGAGATTTTTCTGTTGTTGAAAGTAATTAAACAGAGGAAAGTGGAAGTTCCTCTCTCTTCTACTTCAGCTGGTGGTTTGTGAAAACATCACTACTTCCAGAATATTGATGGAATATCATTTAGGCCAAGGTTTCATGTCTCTTCCATCTGACAAGCAGGGAAGTGAGCTGTGTTCTGTGACACACCTGCTTTGTGTGACTCCAGACCTCTTCATTTTCCCTCTTACTCACACCCAAACTTCTGCAACTGGATGAAACCCAACACCCCTCCTTCCAGTCCTCAGGAAGTCACACTTCAGGCCAGAAGATTGCCTGAACCAGAAGAACCTAAGCATCCTTTTTTTTCCCTCTGATTCTGCAGAAACTGTTAGTCCCAGATGAGAACCCCCAGCCTGCAACTTTGTGCATGTTCTTTTTCATACACAGTGATTGACTACAATGGGGATGTGAGAGATTTGTAACAGCACATTCCAGCGCAGAGTTTGTCCTTTGTGCCTGGATTTTTACAGTGGCAGCATCTGTTTCACGCTGCCATCCAATCACAGTGATGTTTCCACTCTCTCCTCAGGCTATGATGAATGTAATTTTCCAATGTTTGCCTGAATCCCACACAGCACTAATCAGCAATTATCAAAAGCAGCAAACACAAATAATTAAGATATTTCCATAGCATGCAGGCACAGTCTTCTCTGAGATGTGTGCCTCACACTGTCATGGGTAGAGATGTTCTCTGTACCACCCAGGAGAAACCCTGAGGGGAAGAGCAGCTTCATCTCCACGTCTTGACCCCAACTCATCAAAACAGTGTGGATGAGGCATCCAAGTGATTTTATATTTACAGAGGAAACAAGCAGTTTAAAAGTGACACCCTCTGCTCCACAATCAGCCCAGCAAACATGGGGAAGCCCAAGCAAGGGATGCAACAGCATCAAGCACCTTTAGTATCTGACATGATTATTGGTGCTCTGGCAGATCAACCAGTGCCCTTCATCCCCTCACTCTCAGTTGCTCCCAAATACAGCCCAACACAAGAGATTTCAATCTCCCTTTACTGACACGTCGTTTCTCAGTCACATCTCCCCGTTTGCTCCAGTGTGGGCTCCTCAGCCAGCCTGTAATGCACTGCAGCCAGGGGCTCCTTTCAGACTTTGATGTGGAGGATTTATTTTTGTTAACGTGTAAGATTTCCTCCTGCTACAATTAGAGGGATGCTAAATAAGCACGCTTACATATTCACGTGTCCTTATCTCAAATTCCCAGGAAAAATCAGTGGATCTGTGTGAGCATACTGACATGGGTGGGAATGCTTGCTGAAAAGCCTACACACCCCGCTCCCCTCTCCTCTCTCCAGCTTATTTTTGCTGCTGAAATCACCATTCCAATTTGGACCTGCTGTAAAGTGGTAGAGCTTAGAGGAAATCAGTGGACCTACAGCAGTTCCCATGACCCAAAATCTTTTATTCATACCCCATCAGAAATTGAGCAGGTTTAATATGACCACTGGTCTACCAAAAGTCCAGACCCACGAACCTCTCTTTCCAGCATGTGCATCATATTTAAATCCCTGCTTTAATCTTTATGTGTGTAAGTCTGCACAGAACTGACTCCATTCAAGTGACTTGAATCAGCATCAGCTCAAACAGGTGGGATTATGTGAGTAACTCCTTAAGGGACAAGAAACATGAAAAATTTTGCCTCCAGATTTTGCATTTTGGTTCTCGCCTTGACCAAGGCCCAAAGAAAGAGTGAGCCTTGTGTATTTATACATATATCTTGAGGGTATTTCTCATTTCTCTAATTACCTGTTTCACTTTTGAAAGAGATGCTGACCATAACCTTTTAGGTTTTAAAGCAAACTCTCTACCAGAAACCAGGATAAGGCTGCACATGAGAATGTATCTATAAGGTGATTTAGATGACTATACATAAAAATTCTCCAGAGTTTCTGTGCCTTCTGCAGCATCCAGCGCCAGAGGACAGACAACAGGACTGTCCTCTAACAGGATTAGGACCTTGGGACAGACTCCAAGATCCTAATCGGGCATGGATATGCAAGGATGGATCTCCAAATGCCTCTGCTTGGATTCACAGTTCCTTGTGATCACATTGCCCCACCTGTGAACAAACATCCTACAGAGATGATCAAAGGACTGGGAACATCTGCCATATGCTCCAGGAGAGGCTGGGAGAGCCAGGTCTGTTCCTGGAGAAGGGAAAGCTCAGGAGAACCCCCCTCAATGTGGATAAATCCCTAATGGGGGAGGGTGTAAAGAAGATGAAGTCAGAGTCTTGTCAGTAGTACCCAGCCAAGAGTCAATGGCACAAACTGAACAATAAGGAATTCCACAGAAATATAAGAAAAATTCTCAGTTTGAGTGTGAAGGTGATTGAACAGTGGAACACATTTCTCAGAGAGGTTGTGAAATCTCCATTCTTGGAGGTATTCAAAACATGAATGCACATGGTCCTTTGCAGCTGGCTCCAGGAGACCCTGCTTGGAGCACAGAGATTGGACTAGAAAATCACCAGAGAGTTCATCCAAACTCAGCTTTTCTGTGATTCTGTGCTACTGCTGAGTAAGAAAACAACAATTTTCAACATCTGGCCCAACACAAATGAAAACATCACCTGAAAATTACTTGCTAAAGAGTGCAAAGATGGAGTATTTACAGATACCATCCATTCTGAAACTGGGAACACAAGCGATGGCAAGGGTAAGAGAGGGGAGGGAGGAAAGGGGATGGGAGGACAAGGACCAGGATGCCCTGCACTTTAACTACTCTTTAAAATGTAACATTTCTTCAGCCTCCTAAGAGGGCAAAAGTAACTCCATGAGACACACACCAAGAGGTCCATGTGGCCCAGGGCTGTCAAGCAAGTACCATATTCCTTGGAGAACTGCAGAGAAGGGGAGCACTGGGAGAGGTCTCCAACTTACCCCTTGTGGTGATTCTGCTCCAAAGGCAACAACAAAGTTCAGGCAACCACAGGGACCCCAAGGAACTCCCATGTGCCCTGGAGTCTGGGACACCAAGGAATTCTCTCTATCTCTACCAGTCAGGTAGTGATAGAGGCAGTGCTGGTACTCAAATTTTCTCAGAGCAAATTGTCATGTGTGTTGGACAGCAAATCTATAGATGTGGCTTTTTTAATGTAGCTATTTAGCCTGAAGACTGGGAAGGCTCAAACAATTACTTGGAAGGCTGGAACTTACTCACAGCATCAATAGATTGTAATGTCTCTTCATCATATTTATGAGCAGAGAGACATTCAGCAAACCCATTTCCTAGCAAACCCATAAACTTGCTGCTTCTACTGAGCTTCACTTCATGTGACTCAACAGAAACCCTAAGAGAAAGAGTGCAGCAAAGAGTAAATCAGTCTTCTTTTCATGCACTGAAAAGTATTGCCTGGAAAAGTTCAAACAAATGGAAAGAGCAAGACCTTTTTATGTCTCAGTTTCCCCATCAGTCACAATCTCATCTTCCACAGAGATGCTGCTCACACAGGTTGTAAATAAAATGAATCAGAAAGCTTTTCTCCCATTTATCCACAAAACACCTGCCTCACTCCAGATGTTACTGACTAGAAATAATCAGAGAGGGCTTTGTTTTAAACACTAATCACCAAGATTATATTAAAAAAATAAAAATGCTTGGTTTTACTCATGTTTTTAGTGTAGTCACACTCTGGGATCCAGGGCTCCATTTTACTTGGTGCTTTACACCAGCAGTGCCTGCCTTGAGTGGGTGACAAAGCACGGGAATTTCACCTGGACTAACCACGGAACATCACTCAAGCAACAGCATCTACTGCTTTCCCACATGTCATTGTTAATGTAATTCCTGCTCAGTAATATATTAAGAGGTGCTGAACTCCACAGGAATTTAGGGCACTTGGAAAGATCAGCTCAGAAATGCACAGGGACTCGCAGACAAATGCCCTCAATTGCTCCCTGCTGCCGTAAGCGGCTTTTGTACTACAATTTCATGGCTGTTTCCTGCTCATTCACTTCACACTGGTAATCTCACAGGGCCACTGGCTTCCCCAGAACCCAGCCCAGTGTATCACCATGGAGTGTTAGAAGTCCTGAAGCTGGGTGTAAGTTTTGGTGCAATTTTGACTGAAATTGAGGAGACTCACCTCCAAAGTGCACATAGGTTATGTTTGTATAAAAAAAAAAAAAATATGCTGGTATGTGTTTTTGACCATGTTCTGCACAAAGTGAGATACACAAGTAGACCTAAAGTATCACAGCAGAGATTTACTGTGAGAGAAATAAAGACTTCCTTCCCCTACACTTCCAGATAATACTTATCTGCAGGAGGTTTTAGGTTCCCTTGTAAAAGCAGATAAAGTTCCACGACAGTAAATCATATTTTTTGATACTGCTACAGTAGCTTTATCACAGGAGTGTTTAAAAATTCTGGAGAAGAGTAGGAATTAACAAGTTTGCTTGCTCTGTAGATGTCTCCATGAAAGCTGACATTTTCCATGTATCTTAGATGGTACAAAATTAATTCACCATCTCTCATTCATGTTTTTCATAAACTGTTCCATATTAAGTTCAAATCTATGCACAGTGAAAGAGAAGAATTTAAGTCTTCACTAAAACAGCATCATAGCTGTGAGGCCTATGGGCAAAATAAAGGACTCACGGGCTCATGTGTTTATTTCATTGCCTTAATTTTTATTATCTTAAAGCACAGACTCTGTGTGATCATAGAACATTGTCCAGAGTCACAGAACACCAATTGATGAAAATACATTTGGTGTCACTTTAACACATCTCTCCTTTAAAAGAGGTGGGCTTTTTATCCTATTTATTGTGCCACAGGGGAACCTGACAGGGAAAATTCTTTCCTGCTGGCCAAACTAAAGCTCGTATTTATGTAGAACTTTATCAGATGTGAATAGAAGAGGAAGACCCTGAGCTGGTTAGTTCAGAAGAAATGAATTATGTTGACTTGCACGAGGGCATTTTCATCTTGTACAAGAGCAATGAGCTGCACAAATGCAGCCAGTGAAGTCTCTGTTCCCACGTTCTTCACATTCATTTTGGCGCCCCAAGTCACAGGAGTAAGAACTAAATGAATATTACCAAAAAGACACACAGAAATCAAAGGACCAACCCCCCCCCCACACACTCTGCTACCTGTCTGCCAGTCACAGGTTCCAGCCAGGACATGTGGTTGTGTGGACACGCTGAGCTGAGCTGCTCTGTGTGTTGGGGGATTTCAGCAGCCTTTTGAAGGTGTCATAAACGGGTGAGATCATAGACACCTGCTGACCAGGAGAAGCACATCCCAGTCCTGTCAGGCAGTTTGAATACGCATCAGCAATAGTGGCTCTACACCCTGTTGTAAGACCCAGTTTCCATTTGCTACCTTTAATTAACAATTGAAGGCATTGACTCCCATCGTTTTTGACTGCTGTTTAGGATCCTCGATAAATAGATTGATACCTTGGATTAACACAGAAGAGCCTGAGCATCCCCAAACCCTTGACTGGTCTGAGGGACTGACACAAAAGCTCCCTTCCCATTTCTGAAACTCCTGAGACAGAACACGATTTCTCTCCAACACTGGAATGTTACCAAGGGATGAGAGCAGCACATGAAATATTCATGGGGCAAACAGACACAGAGCCAAAGCAGACCAGAGCAGAACTCCTGGCCTGCCTAGACACCAGGAAAGCTTCATGGTTTGTAATGACACCGAGATCTTATCACATTTGTCATACCAAGGGCCGACAAGGTGTTGTGCTGGAAATCAATTCAACTTTACCCCAGGAGGACCAAAGCAGTGGGTTCAAAATCTCCACACCAAACACACAGACCTGCTGGAGACTCAGCAAAAACTTCACACAAACTATGTGTTTTTGACAGACTGGCCACAGGACAAAACAAAGCAGTGGTCTGGCTCATGCCACTTTTATGTCTCAAACACAGGAGGATAAACAAAAGCATAATGGAAAAAGGTGCCAAATGTTAAGAGCCAAAATGCCAGAAGCCAGCGTGGCATGAAGTCCACAGGAAGACATTAACTCATCATGATTTACTGCACAAATTTTTTCAGGACAAGCAAGTTTGTGTCACAGCAGTTTTCTCCTCATAGGCGAAAAGATTTCCCATTTGGTGTTCGGAACCTTAAAGTTAATCCATCCTTCTGCTGAACTAAAGCAACCACCCAGGGTGACTTTGGGGTCTCAGCTCAGCGGGCAACACCCAGTTCGAGCTGCATCCCTACACTCCAGTGACCAGTTGTGGATGTCACCCAGAAGTGCACAGCCCTCTGAACGCCACCCTGTCACTGTACAAACCCAGCAGCTGCTCCTGCAGTACTCACATCTTACCCTCTTCAGGATTTAAATATTAAATACCACAAGAGTTTACATTAAAGCCTCATTACCACTAAATGTTCTTCTCCTGGGACGCCAGCCATTTTTTTTATCATCTAAATAATCCTAACGAGGGTATGTACCCCAAGTAGTGAGATATTTATTTCTCCTCCTAACTTTTCAAATTCTGTCCAAAAAAAAAAAATTGCAACTGAAACAACCAAACTTAAAGATATTAATTGAAGGTGCAGGTGTCAGGGTTGAAGGAAACAGGCATATCCATGAGTATTTCAGGAACATTTGCAAGTTATTTACTTGTGTTAAAAGCCACAGCTACAGTCAAAGTCCAGCAAATCAAGTTTGTTTGGCTAAATAGAAAAGCACCAAAGGAAAGCTACATCCCTGAAAGATGGAATTGGCTTTTTTGGGCTGAAGATGAGTACTGGAACACACTGAAAACAGAAGACTCAAAGAAGAAGGCAAAGACACATCTGAACACCTACCATTGCCTGAGTGATTCCACTTGAAGGCAGGACCCTGTTGCCAGTCTCAGCTCACACCATCAATCCAGAATATCATGACCCAGTTGCCACAGGAAACTAGAAAATCCTTCATGCAGAGTTTAGTGCAGAATTCTGCATGCAGATTTGTGTTCAGAAAGGCCAAACAGCAATGAGCTAAATGTTCAGTAAATTAAAAACTTTTTTTTTCTCCCCAACCTCGAAAAAATAGTTCAAGTCTACTGTGTGTTCTCAGTATTCCTGACAAAAGAGCTGGAGGATCCAGCTGGGTGTCAGCCTAGGAGATGTGGAACTCTAAATGCCATTTCCACTGCACCTGGGTTTCACTCAGCAAAATTCTTACGTGAACTGAAAACAGGTGAGGGTGGGTGAAAAGGGTGACCCATGAAATGCACCTGTCCTTGACCTGTTCTCCTTCTAAGGATCAACAAGTGCTTTTCCTGCAGCTCTCCCTGTCACAGTGACAACTGCAAGCTCCTCTCCTCCAAAGCCAAATGTGTACTGCTGCTCCTACCTAGTGAGAGGAGGTCACCAAATATACCATCTACAATTACAGTTTCATCTGCTAGCTGTAAAAGGTTTCTATTCAAGAGTCGTAATTGTCTTCTCGTTGGAATAAAATGTGAGGTATTTTAGGAAGCTCTTAGAGAAGCTGAGTGGATTGAAGCATTGTTGTGCTAATTAAAGCTTCTTTGATTTTCCAACGCTTAATCTAACACTCTATGAAGGGAGCATTTTTATAGCAAGGCCAGCCATGGGAAATAATGCAACTCCAAAAGTACCTGGTAGAAGCCTCGAGCACAGAATGTTTCTCATCTTCTTTTCTCCACAGACTGAAAAAGAGCACGAAATCGTGGTCTTTCGACAGCCTTCTGAGGTGAAAAGACACAACCGTGTTTACTCCTGTGGGCCCTGGGTTACTTCAAGAGCCTGTATTTGGCTGTGGCAGGGCAGAGCAGCTGCTCTCAGGGACAGCCCTGAATCAGATCTCTGACTGGCTTTCCAGTCAGACCATCTGACTTAAACTGCCAGCCCCAAAGGCACTGCTCCTGAGGCTGCAGAGGATGGGCAACACTTTAACACTGGGGAAGGGTGCACCCATGAGAAAAGTTTAGTTTTGCTTTCAGAGTTAAGAGTCATTTTATGGCTTGGAGTTTTAGGATTCTTATTCATTGAAGCGTAAATACCTGGTTTCTGCATGGCAAGAAAGTGTATATTCACACCTGAGATCCACAGGATTCCACAAAGCAATTGTTTTGTATCCATCAATGAAACCATATATGAAAACTGACCAACCTCCAAGATTAACTGCCAGATAAATCAAATTTATGTTGAAGTCATCAATATTATACCAAGAAGGTAACAGGAAGATAGCACCTTGTTACTGAATGGACTCTGTATCCCTCTCTGTGTTGAAAGTCTGCTGAATTACTGCTCCTCTTACAACCCACCTGCTTGTGCAGCTGAAGAAGAAAGAGGAGCTTATTCCATGGATCATCATGTGTTATCTAAGCTATACCTGCAGAGACACATTTTTTAACTCAGTGTAGGATGCTTTAGAGAGAACCTATATAGGAGGTGGCTCAGTGTGACCAAAGGAAGGACTCAACATGCAACATTTCTGTAAATTATGAAGTATAAAAGACAGCATAGGAGGATTTGCATTTTGGGGTAAAAAACCCACACCATTTACTACTGAGATTGAGTAAGGAATTAACACAGAGATTCAACTAACCCAGTACACAGTGTTGGTTGGGTTTTTGTCTGGTTTCTTTTTTTTCTTCTTTTAATTAAGTGATTTTAGAGGGCAAAACCATGTCCTAGGACCTGGTCCTGAATGCACAAAGTTTCAACAGGAAACAACAGGAGCTTTGCCAAGAGCAAATGGGAGAGGACTGCTATTGTTAAATATAAACAAGCTTTTTGGTTTGGTTTGGTTTGGTTTTTAAACACAAGAAAGAGAAAAGGAAGAAGCAATAAGACTTCAGACACACCTAGAGCCAGCAAAACTCAATGACAGAGATCACCCCCTTGAAGGGAGTCATGGACATGGACACAAGCACCTCTTTGAATTAAGACCACCACCACAAAGCAGCCAACAACAGACAAACAGCTTGGACTAGACTCATGTGAGACCACTGCAAATCCTTACTGACAGTTCATCAAAATGATTTCTGACAGTTTGTAAGTGATATTCACTCAACTGCCTGGACACTCGAAGCTGTCGATGAACGAGGGTATCATTGACAAAAGCTTTTCTCGACCAAGAAGGCAAAACAAGTAAGGCAATAAAATCACAGCACAGACCACACAAAATGTTCTGCTTTGTGTGAGGTCAGGGTACTTTCACTTCATTTCACCAACGTGTGACCAGCGCCCTGTATGTGTCCCACTGTTGGAAACCGCCCCTATCTCCTGAAAAACCCATCTCTGTAGGTAGACTCCCAACACACAACAGCTTTGGCACAAAATAGTGAGTATTTAATAAGCATTTATGTCACTGCCTCCTTTGTGTACAACACAACACTGCGACATGGCACACATGGCTCTATCGGAGCACTCTGCATGAAACACGCCTTGAAAAAGCAATTTTCCAAAGAAAAACAACATCAAGTCACTTGGATTTGCTGTCATCCAACCCAACCCAAAGCCCATGGTCGGTGACACAGTGGTTTGAAACCTGGTTTCAAGTCTGCACTTAGATGATAATGTTAATCAATACCCACAAGCCTTTGGAGGGTGCAATCAGTGATCATGACCAGTAGGTTTAACCCGATTTCTACTGGTTTTGGTGGGACTGAGTGATGTCTCAGCAGTGAGGGCAGCACAGCTCGGCCCCAGAATGTTACTCAGGGCTGGATCCAAGGTCTGGGGAAGCCAAACCTTTGGATTAATTGCACTGTAAAGCTTGAGTTGACATTTACAAGCCTCTCAAAGCCCACAGCCACATTTCCCACTCACTACATTGCCACTTCTTATACCATTCAGTAGGAAAACTGTCAATAAAGCAACCACTCATTTCAGACAGAACTGGCCAATAGTGACAGCAGAGAAACCAGACTCCAGAAAATAACCAGACAAAATAAACCTGGGTAAGATCCTTAAAAATTATCTTTAATTGATGCCAAGTATGAACAGATGAACGAGTACAGAAGCAGGTAAAACTGCATAGATGAAAACTATGCATTTCAAATAGTTCAAGAACTCATAACATCAGATGTTTTAAAAATGGTAAGTCAAACAATTTCACTACTTGGAAGTAAAAGGAGCTGTAACGTGACAATGAAGTACATACTTCACCCAAAGTATAACTGGTAAATGGTGGAAATAAGTACAGCTGTGTCAGCTTAAATGGTTTGTTGCCCTGATGGTGCACTTTCATATGGAGACTATTCAGTTTCTATATTTCACATTGGCAATATCTGATCTTTAAAGTCAGAGGTATGTCTGAGAGGCCATTTACAGTTCTATTGACAGCTGTTATTTATTCATTTCAAAGCGACATACTGCAAAAAACCCAATGTTTTACATGTAAAGAAAAAGGAAAAAAAAGATTTCATCATAGCAGGTTATAGGTAAGGGTTTGCTGAATTTAGTCATAAAAATATCATTTTTACTTTTGTACAAAAGTAAAATATACATTTGATCCCAATTACATTATAGAAATGTCACTGAAACAATAACATGGATCAAAGACTGATGCACTAAAGGAACTGAATGCAGAGTCTTCATTTTATTACAGAAACTAGAAATGGAAGATATCTTTTTTATATATAACTTGTAGTGACATTTGCTGGAGCCTGTGAACAGATGAAATATACAGAATTACATAGATATTAACAGAAACTTTGAGACAAATTTCAGTTAAGACCTCAGTTTCATTTTATTTCCTTTGAAAATATCAAAGCATTCTATGCCTTGACAGCATAAATTGTTGACCTCACCAGTGGCAAGTTCACTTGTACTGAGTGAAACTGTAGAACACCCTGAAGTTTCTTTTTTTTTTTTTTTTTTTTTTTTTAAAGCAGATACAAATACCGACACCTTTAAGAATACTTGATAAGCATTTCAGGGAAAAGAAATTCCCTACACCTGATTAAGTAAAGCCAGAACAACAGAAAAGAGAAAAAGAAACTCAGCCTGAATTAAGTCCAACCAAAATTGAAGTGTAGGTCCCTGGTTAAAGTATCTCAGAAAAGGAGCCTGTTCCAGACTTGCAGGAGGCAGGTCTGGGACAAACTTGCCCTGCTGTGCAATTGCAAGGACAGCTTTCCAGTTGCACCCAGCTCTGCGGCTGCAGAGGCTAAATCACACCTTGGAGCTGACTCTGCATCCCTCTGAGTCTGAAATTACTCTGAGAATCCCTGGCATCAGGCTGCTGGAAGCCTACAGGATCAGACCATTCCTGGAAAAGCTGCAATACCTCCCTCTTCTTCTGGTTAGGGGAAAAGATTAATCCAGAATGGCACCCCTCAAGCAGCAGTTATCAAGGTAGTAATTGGGAAGGAATAGTTTCTTTCCATATATTGCATATGTATGCAGAAGATTCTGTTCTAAAATGCAACTTTCCACCTTTTTCTAACAAATTTCAGATGTTCCTGACCTATTGTGTGTTGTGTTTTGTTTAATAAATGTGCGTGTAAGAAACTGCACTGTTCAAGTGTGGACTATGGAAAAGTGAAACTCACCATCAGTTCCTTAAAATCAGCAGGTTTTGAAGTTACACTTGGGCTTCAGCTCTCTCATAATAGAAACTGACTTCCTGTACTTCTGCCTAGTGAAAACAATCGTCCCTTAGTAAAGAAAAAACCCTGCCAATAAAAGTTGCTACTGTTCCTGTTGCTGATTTGGGCCACCGCAGCCTACAATGAATGATACACAGCTGATTTGCAAAAAAGGGTCTGATCTCTGAAATCTCTGCGGAGGCAGAAATCACTGCTGCAAGCAAGAGGACTTTGGCTGAATTTTGTCCTGTCTCTGGTGCTTCATTCTGTCTTTCAAGTGCTTGTCCGTGTGACCAACAGCACGTCAGGGTAAGCACGTGTTCAGTTCTGTAAAGTGGAAATTAATTCCTTGGGCCACGATCATTTTCAGCTTCCCCAAAGGCAGCAGGGTGGATTATCCTGACAAAGGTGTAAACCAGGAACAAAGGAAGGGATCAAGAGTTAGTTTTCCCCTCAGTAAGCCAGGCTGTGAATCTGCAGCACTCGTGTACCAAGAGTTTTGCTGCACGCAGGCACGCCCTGCCCAGCCACCCCTGCACAGTGGGGTCAGTTCCAGTACGTGTAATACAGGCTTATCTGTCTGAATGGACTTGTGAGGCAGATGAGGTAAACTGCATTAAGCCCCATTGTGTTCGGAATTAAAGCAGCCCTAATTCAATTCAGGTTACTTCCCTTTCAAAAGCAATGACTCCAAATCAGATTAAGGCTGCCTTAATACTGCAACAGAATGTCCATGCTGGGCTATAAAGCAGTTTAACAAATCTACTTTAAATGCACACCTTTCATTAATTCGGATTAACTTTCCTGAAGTCCCCGGTGGAGATAAGGCTTAGGACACCCCATGCAGGGAATCTGCATGGGTTTGCTGGGATGCTGTGAACTCACAGCCTGGCTTACTGCATCCTAACTTCCTCAAGAAGGCGACTACATCCAGTTCATGGCCTGTGCTGGAGCTGCCACACAGAGGGTTTGAGCTCTTGACAGTCTGGCAGCAACCCCTCAGTTCTGTGAAGGAACGGGGTAGAGAGTCCTTCATTTTCACTCTCTCCCTTGCTCCTCTGCCTCTCCCTGGTGCTCTTGAGATAAGTATGGCAGGACCAGATGGGGAATTCTGGCAGGGATACCAGCCTATGGGATTTCTGCCCGCTGCCTCTCCGCTTCATTCCTGCCTCTGCACTGCAGTGCACTGCTGCTTTGCCCTTGCCAGGTAAATTCCCTCACCCCTTTCCCTGAGTAGACAAAGGAAGAGCTGCACAGGACCAGCTATGAAGCACAGAGGGGCACAGAGCAGTGGGTGGTAAAGAGGGCTTGGGGAATGACTCCTTCTCCTGGAAAATCTGCCTTCCCCTCATCAAACTAAAGACCATATCCACTGGGTTCCCTGTCCAGCATAACACAGGCATCACTTCCAGGAGGCCCCTACCAAATGAATTCTCGTGACTCTTTCAGAGAAGCACTAAACTGGCCATCAGCTCATTTCCAGTCCTCTTCCAGTTACATAAAAAACCCCTTAGAGTCCACAAGTGGTAAAAAGAAACATAAAGGCCAAAAGAAAAAAAAAAAAGAAAGAGATCTAAAAAGAAAAGAAATAAAGAAATAAAAAAGGATGCTTGCTGATAAGAACAGGCAGTTTGTTAAGTGCACCTTCAGGCCCACAAAGACATTTCAGCACTCCTGTGTAAAGGGAGTAAGAGCCTTGTTTTTGTTGTTTATTTTTTTGTGTCAAACTTGTCGAAAATGCATGCCTATGCTACATGAGGTTAATTCCTGTACTCCATATGGATTGAGATCCTTTGCAGTGAGCTATAAATGGACAAAGCAACATTCAGGCTCCCCAAACCACGAGTCCTAATGATCTGTCCCAGTCTCCTGACAAAGCATCGCTGCATGCAGCACTTTTCTCTGTGCACACGCAGAATGATCATCACTCTGCACATTAAATTAAAGGTGTGCACACCCAGCTGGGGCAGAAATTACCCAAGTGAGGCCTCATCTCCCAAATGCATCCTTCTGATCATCAGTCCCATAGCACTGAATTGATTATTGCTGTTTAGTTTAGTCAGATGGTGGTTTTATACGCTGAGTGCAGCATTCAAGGCCATTTTGACATCAGAAGTCCTATCCTAGGATTCAAGAGTTTGGGAAGATCAGGACCACTGGAATTTAACAGGGAGAGAGGTGTACAATGGGCAAAGGCGTGAGCAGGGGACAGGAAAGAAGCTTTACAACATCTACCTAGAGGATGTAATGCCCTGTTTTATCTGATGCTTTGCACTTCTTGCAGGAGTTAAGAGCTCCCTCAGTTCTTGATCTTTCTCATTGCTAAGATTCACAGAGGTCACACAGTGAGAAATAAAGTCAAGTCTTTCTGGAAACCTGTCAGGTCAAGCTTGTGCGTAACTGCAGAGTTAGGATTGGTTTTTAACTGTAAGTGCCTCGATTTGATTTTATTTTATATATACATGTGTCTGCATACGTATGTGACACACACAGGAGCAGACAAACATATATATATATTTATACACATATATACAAATATCAGAAAGATAGGGGAGGGAAGGATCTGTACAGTGTGGAAGGAGGCGTGTTCAACAGCAGTTGGCCACATGCTAAGTGCAGAATGAAGATCCTCAACTTTGTCCATTTGAAAAATTAAGATAAGTGCCTACGTTAGTTCAGATCAAAGGTTATTATCTTCCAGGGCCTAGCAGTCAAGGTTGGCATGTTGCAGAAGACACCTTCTCCTAGCCTTGCTTCCCTCACCAGTAAATGATGGAAGCAGAGTAAGATCAGGGACCAGAAAGAAGAATACGGCTTAAAGGCTGTGATGGGATCTAAGATCTGAAAGGGGATGGAGGAGATAGGGATGGGAGGGCCCTGCAAAGCCTTTCCCATCTACCTGCTGGGGAATGTCAGAGAAAGAAGAGCACAGTCCTTCAGGCTGGTTGCCTGACTGGGAGATGCCAGAACCCATGTTCCTCCTGCCCTGCAGGGACAACATGCCAAAAAGCCACCTCAGGGAAAGGACGTGCAGATACAATGATGGCAGTGATGTCTCTATGAACAGCCTGGAGAAACCTGAAGCCTTGCATGAACACAACTATGAGTTATTTGGCAGAAGCAAATGCTGAGCCCTGCACCATCAGACTGGCTGTGGAAGGAAAGTATCCCATGGGCACTGGTGGTCTCTGCCTGCTTCTTCTGCATTCCTCTCACTCACACTTGATCCTTCTATCCCTAAACCCTTCCGTGCTGTGCCAGGAGACAGCACAGGACACCCCTGACAGTGGACTGACTCTTTGCCCTTTCCTTCGATGTCTCTGATCCGCTCAGTTCCTGTAGGCACTTTCAGCAATTTGGGGGGTGTAAGATAAAGGCACTGTGCAACTCTCTCCATCAATCTGCTGAGTCTCTTTAGTGAGTTTTTGCGGGGTACAAAGAATTCTCAACTGATGACTGCAAAAGAAACCAGCTGCTGCCATTTGGATGCATATAATAGATAAGTTTCATTTACATTCTGAGAATGCACCAAAAAGCATGCATCTGCACCTTTCATCTATAGAGGATACTAGGTTTTTAGGTGTTGCTATATATAACTTGACTTCTTAATTTTCCATATAGCTTTCCCTTTAAGGGATGGGATATGTTCCCTTCTGACAACACCTGGACAAAAGCAAACACATTTCCCTGAACAATGCAGGAAAACAATCAGGTTTCTCTATTCAGTTCATTCAAGCCCTCAGTCTATCAAGCTCATTTTTAAAATTTTTATTGTTATCGTTATTGTTGTTATTATCATCATTATTATTATTATTATCATTGAATTCATGCACTAATTAATTCAAGTTACACTTTAATCAAATAGGCCATAATGCTGAATATTTGAACATGCTTTGATCTCCAAAAGTTATTGTTCCCATTTGACTAACATATGCACTTAAATACAGTACTTTAAATTACTAGTCAACGATTTAATAAATTAAGGAGTGCACTTCTGGTGAATGCAAATCAAAAAGAAAAAAAAAAGAAATGAAAAAGAGAGGAGACAGGACCTATTTTTAGAAGATTCAGTTCAAACGAAAGCTTATCCGCTATTGTCTGAGGTAACGTTTCAAGCATGCGATCATAAAATAAATAGTATCAAATTCAAACATGCTTATATTAAACTCCATTGTGCTATCTTGCAACAGAGGGGCTTAAAGTTTTGTATCCAGTTCCGAACAGGGAGGAGGAGAAAAGTGTGTTGCTATCATCTGCATGTGAGAGAACTTAGCAGCATTGCAGATGTTTTGTCTTCAGTTTTGTTTGTTATTCTCCTTTTAGGATATTTCTTCTACGGACAGCAAAAGAGACCAGGCTTAAGTAGATTGTTTAATAAGGTGCTGTGTGGATCTGTAGTTTGGAAGGATGGAATCTTTCACAGAGGGGGCGGAAGGAAAACTTGCACTCCTTCATAAACCCCACGGCAAATACTTGCCGCAGGTTTTGGCTGATCTTTTTGTACTATTATTATCTGATGCACTTTCTCACAACTGTGCAGTTTTGCAGAATATTTTTACTGGAATCCATGCATATGCTTAATAGCTCTAAAAACTGTCTTACTTAGTTTAAAATAACTTTATCCAAAAATAAAAAAAAAAAAAAAAGAGGAGATGAGAGAGGAAAAGTTTAGGTCTAGCGTCATAACGGCTTAAAACTAAACTAGTTCAAATGGTTATAGTTTACCAGGTGGAAAAGGCTTTTTTTGAAAATAAACAAAATTTTATCTTTCATGGATCCTGGAAGCTTCTTTATCGCAGAGCAAAGATTCGCAATGCAACAATGCATTTACAAGGTAAATAAAGCATTCAAAGACTATCAGTAAAGCATCTACAACGTGTGACTGTGTCACTAAAGTCTTCAAGCTGTGAGTGGGGATTTTGTTTTGTTTTTGTTTACACATCAGTCAGCAGCTTGCTTTTATTAACGCAGTTTTGGTTGGCTACAGTGCAGTTGCCAGTTCTGAGATTAGCCTCTCTAAAATTGTCTATGCTATTATTCATATCCTCTTCGATTTCCATGTACTCAGATTTGCTGATTGTGGAGGAGCTGCGGCGACTGAGATCACTGTCAGAGGCTAAATTAGGGGAGCTAACATGAAGTAACTGAGCCTGTTCTTCCCCTTCTGTTTCTCGGTGGTAGAAGTAGTTGAAGTTGGACACGATGACAGGTACAGGCAGGGCAATTGTCAGCACACCAGCGATGGCACACAAGGAGCCTACGATTTTGCCTCCAATTGTCACAGGGTACATGTCACCATAGCCCACAGTGGTCATGGATACCACCGCCCACCAGAAAGCATCAGGGATACTTGTGAAATGAGACTCAGGTTCTTCAGCCTCAGCAAAATATACCGCACTAGAGAACAAAATCACCCCAATGAAGAGGAAGAAGATTAGTAAACCTAGCTCTCTCATACTTGCTTTGAGGGTCTGTCCCAAAATCTGAAGGCCCTTAGAGTGCCGGGAGAGTTTGAAGATTCGAAAGACTCTTACCAGTCTGATGACTCTCAGGATGGCCAAGGAGGTGGCCTGCTCTCCCTTCTGAGTCCCCTCCCGCTCTGCCATCTCGGTGCCCAGGGTGATGAAGTAAGGGATGATGGCCACAATGTCAATGAAGTTCATTATGTTCTTGAAGAAATCAGTCTTGCTAGGGCAAGCAAAGAAGCGCACCACCAGCTCAAAGGAGAACCAGATGATGCACAGGGTCTCCACCACAAAGAAGGGATCTGTGAAGATGTTGGATTTGTAGACCTGGGTGGTGTTGTCAGTGCGGTGCACTGTGTACTCCTTGTCCTCCTTCAGCTCAGGTAATGTCTCTAGGCAGAAGATCACGATGGAGATGAGGATCACCATGACAGAGACTATTGCAATAACCCTTGCCGGCCCAGAGCTCTCTGGGTACTCAAAGAGGAGCCACACTTGGCGCTGGTACTCCCCCTCTGGCAAGGGTCTCTCCTCATCTTTAATGAATCCTTCATCTTCCCGGAACTTCTCCATGGCCTCTTCACCCAGCTCATAGAATTTGATCTCCTCAGAGAACATGTCCAGGGGGACATTGACGGGCCGGCGCAGCCGCCCCCCGGACTGGTAGTAGTAGAGGATGGCGTCGAAGCTGGGCCGGTTGCGGTCGAAGAAGTACTCATTGCGCAAGGGGTCAAAGTAGCGCATGCGCTTCTTGGGGTTGCCCAGCAGCGTGTTGGGGAACTGGGCTAAAGTCTTCAGCTGCGTCTCGAAGCGCAGTCCCGCAATGTTTATCACCACGCGCTCACAGCACTCGTGGTCGTCGTGGGCAGCGGGCTGGTAGCTATCCTGGGGGTGGCCAGGTAGCGCAGAAGTCTCGTCCATGTTCTCTCCAGCCATCACGGTCATGGTGGCACACGGGAAAGGGGACCAAGGGGCAGGGGAGAAGTGAGGGAAAGGGAGGAGGAGGATGGAGGAGCACAGAGAGACCCAGGGCGGTTCAGGGGTGGGGGGTTGAGGGGGAACGGGGAGCTTGAGGAAGGGGTGGATGAGGAGCCTAAAGGATGGAAATACCCAAAAGGGGAAAAGAGAGGTGGGATGAAGGGAGAGGCATCAGGGATGACGGGAGGGTGAAGAAAGAGGGAAGAAGTACCTTTAGGGGGGGCAGAGGGCAGGTAAGGTGAGGGGTCCTGTCCCCCAAACCGGGAGGCTGAAGGTCTATGAAGTGCACCCCCAGGCTGGGGCTCCCCTCCCCAGCCGTCTCCTTTAGCCTTTAACTCGATCCGTCCACTTTTCTCGCCGACTCGACCATCGCCGCAGCTGCTGTCATGAAGCTACCACACACACACACACATGCACGCACATACACATAAAATAAATAAATAAATACAGAAATAAATATATAAATCACGGGCTGGCTGGGAGGCGAGTCCTTGCAATGCCAACTCAGCAAATTTCCATCACCTGCCTCTTCCTTCCCCCTCCCCCTCCCCCCCCCCCCACTGCCCTGGTCCTCTCCTCTTTTGCGCTGGGGAGGGAGGGATGGAAATACTCTGCTTTGAAGGCATAAAGCTCACTTGCAGGATGGAGGCTGCCAGGGAGGAGAGAAACAGAATAAACCAGCCCCCAAACCCCTCCACACACACACACACACACACACACTCAGGCGCAATGGATTGGCTTTCACACCAGCAGGAACATCCCGTTCTGCCCACTACGGCAGCACGTGCAGAGTTCTACGCGTTCCTACACATCCCCGGACATGCACCAGGGCCTCCAAGGCACGAAGGTGCCCCGAACTCATCGGGAGGGCTTCCCAGGCAACTTCAGCGGGGTCAGCTCCTGCAAGGAGTCTCCCGAACACCGCGCTCCCCGCTGTGGAGACTTAGCTGAGCACAGACAACTTCATCACACCAGCGGGGGGGGTTAGGAGAACGGGAGCAAAGCATCTCCTCTCCTGCTTTGCAGCAGCTAAACGTAACTGAGAGAGAGACAAGGGGAGGGAGGTCGACATCCCAAACCCAAACCGTCCAAAATTGTGTATAACAGCGGCGGGGAGAAGGGGCTTTTCCTTACCTGCTCCGGGTGAGACGCGCCTCTCAGGAGTAGGAGCCAGTGCCGGAATGCGTCAAGTCGTCTTGCAGCAGCATCCAAAAAAACCAAACCAAAACAAAAACCGCAGCGGCAAACTTAACCCTCCTCCTCCTCCTCTTGCGCCCCTCTTTATAACACAGCGATCGCTTTACAGGGCTGCCTGCGAGACACTGAAATATTCATACACTGTCTTAGGCTGCACCAAGGGCGAGTGGGTTTAATTAGTTTCTGCTGAGAACCGCAGTGGGGGGTGGAGGGTGTGTGTGGAAAAGAGTGCAAAGTACCTTTTCCAAAAGGCTTGATAGTCAATAAAATCAAGGAGTCCTAGATAGCTGCTGGCTCTCCAGCTCTCTTCCCTCAGGACAGCTGGAAGAGGAGCCGGGCGCCGGGCAGCGGCGGCGGGGGAGATGTCAGAGCGCCGCAGCCCTGCAGCCGCATCCCCGGAGTCGGTCTTGGCTCGTCCCGGCAGCAGCAGCGGCGGAGGCAGGAGGAGGCAGGAGCTGGACGCGTGTGGCAGGAGCGAGAGGGCTGCTGAATGCATAAGAGCGAGGAGCAAACTCGAGCCATTTCTTGACGCTGCAGTATCAGCAGAAACCTGAGAGCTGTTTGGTGCAGCTCGGGGAGCGGGAGGGCGGGGGAGCCGGGGGCCGGGGCCGGCGGAGGAGGGAGGGATGCGCGCTGCCCCCGGGCCGGCCGCCCCCGCACGCTGCGCGCCGCGCCCCCGACGCAATGCGGGCGGCCCCGGGATGGGGCTGCGGGGTGGGATGCGGGAGCCAGCGGGATCCCGGGCAGCCGGCACGGGAGGCGCCGGCAGCCCGGACAGGTGCGCCGAGCAGCCGCTTCCCGACGCGCCAAGGGACAGTGTTTCGTCCTCCGCAGGTCCCCCCGCAGCACCCGCGGCGGAGCGCGGTCGCACATCCCGCACGGAGCGCGGCTGCGGCCCCGGAGGGCGGCGGCTGCGCCCGCAGTGCCCAGAGCCCCCCTGGCCCCGGGCCCCGGCCCGCCTCGGCACTGAAGGGGGTTGCGCATCCGGAGCCTCCGGGACACACTGGTGGAGGCTAAATCCCGAGCGGAGTGGCTGGAACTGGGAGGGTTAATCGTCGGGCAGGGAAATTGCCCTTTCATGCTGCTTTATGCCACCGAATTCGTTTAATTGATGAATCACATAACTTCGAGATGGAAAAGACCCATTATGTCATCAGCTTGCCTCCCCTGCCAGCGCAGGATTGTTCCCCACAGTCTATGATCACTTACATTATATAAAAGCCTTCTGCTCACTTTGTTAGAGCGGGAGCGGTGATCAAATACAACCCGTGCCTGTGTAATTTGAAGCACTCCAGAGCTAAGTAACACCAAGTCCGTGTTTAACAGACCTGGTCTCATTAGCTTTCCACTGCATAATACATTATCTTCACTTAAGATCACCACCTTGACAGTCCAAAAATACTTAACCACCTGACCTCCCGAGTGGTTTCTGTCTCTTCTTCCCTTCCTTTCCCTTCTCCTTACTTATGCCCGTGTTTTGTTGTTTTGGGGTGAGGTTTTATGATGTTGTTATGGGGGTTTTTTTGTTTTTTTTTTTTTCCCTAGAGTAAAAATCATTCTAAAATCCTCTACTCCTGGCAGTGCTGCAATCACAGCTAGTTAGCATGCTGTATTCACCAGCCCTGTGGAAACATAAGTGCAAAGAAACAAACAGATTTCCTGTCTAGCCTGGTATAGGGTGGGTTTTGTTGTTTGGTGTTTTTTTCAGTGAGTGTCATATATGCTGAAAGTATTGGGAGAAACTTCTGGTGAAGTTCCGAGCAAGAGAGAAATCTCTTTCTGCCACTCCATGTTGAAACAATCAAAACACAAAGTAAAAAGAGTCTTCTTCCAGTGAAAAAGAAAGCACAGTTTTCTGTCTGAAGTTCAGCAGCTCAGCATCAGCACCCAGACCTGGACCCTGTACAGACTGGCTCCCCCCCAAAAAAGAGAGGCTGTCCCATCACCTAAACTAACCAGACTGTTTTTCATCCCTTCGAGAAACTCAGTTACAGCCTTCGACTCAACATCCTCTTATGGCAGTGAATTCCTGGGTGACAGGGCTGGCTGCAGAGTGTTCCGGGAGCTCTGCATTCAGTGCGCTCGGAGCTGCTGGGCAGCAGGAGCTCTGTGAGTGAGTGCTCCCCTGCCTCTGTTGCAGTGCTTTATACCCCTGTCCCAGCCCAAAGGATGCTCACAAATGGGATGAAAATGCAGATCTGACATGCAGAGGCCCAAGTCCACAGTGCTGCTCTGCCCTTGGCTTCCTGCAGAATTGCAGGCAAGGCTATACATTCTGCTTTTGCATCTGGAAAACAGGACTTAAAAGTGCTTCCTTTGCCTGTCACAGCTCCTTAGGCTGCTGGTTTCTGAGAGGTGCCTTAGCACAGCAGAACCCAAATCCTCACTGGGAGCTGCGTGCACACCAGGCACAGAAGAAAAAAAAAAAACAGGAGTAATAGCGGCCTTTGTTTCTCCACTGCAGCAAAAAGATAAACTGGGATATTGCAGTCCCCCCTCCTCATTTTGGATAGCTTTGAACTCTGGGATTTCTCTTTGCAATCTACCATCGCTGACAAGCAGTCACGATGGAAAGGAAGGATCTTTCTAAGTGGGCTGTTAGCCTCAGGGTCAATAAAATCTTGTTAAAGTACACAGACTAATGAGCAGTGTAACTAGGGCTTGCAAGGAGGTCGTATGTTATGCATTATGGTGCTAAGTAGCTTCAATTAAATGTTGAGGAATGGAAGGAGAATCTAGCTTGCTGCCAAATTTGAAGTCAGGCTGCTATTTACTACCTTAAATATTACAGAGAATCGCCAGCAGCAGTTGAACTGATAATCCCCCCAAAGAGCCAGACAGAGAAGTTCTCTTCAGGAACAACATTTTTTTCATAGGGAAACTAAAAGTTGCAAAAATCTTTTCAGCTTTGTGTGGTGGGAAGTCTGGTGGTACTGTTGTGATGAGAAAGAACAGCAATTTATATGTATATATATATATTTTTTTTTTTTGGTGGGGGGAAAGAATTTAGTCGTTCATTAAAAGTCCTTGTGTGTTGTAAGGATTACAAAAAAAAAAAAAAAAAACAAAAAAACATTTGAATGAATGGGAATCTGAAACAGGATTAATAAAACAAGCATTGGCTTTACAAAGTGAAACAGGCTTTAAACACTGTCACCAGGGAACCTGGAAAATCCTGATTGAAATCAATGGATGCAGAAGTACAGTGGATTTCTGAGCAGAGCACATTCCTGTGAGTGTCTTGAGTGACCCCCAAAATTTTCTCACCCTGAAGAGTCATTTTGTGTGATAAAAACCATTGTGAAATCCAATGGCAAAGGATGGCCTGGTTGTTTGAACATTTTGGATCCTCATGGGCACTCTAATCCCAATCCATCTAAGCCTGTAAACCAACCTGGAAACATTATAGCTCCACTTTGAGCTGCCTAAACCCAGCAAGGAGTTGTGCAGGTGTCACCACACACTGCATTTAATGGCCTTGGAGGCAGAGGATAAAGTGAGATGTTTTGGCCCAAATTTGCCATGCAGAGGCTCTGTCAATCGTTCTGGCTCATGACATGGAAAGAGCCAACAGATGGAACCAAAGGTGAGCTTGTGGTGTTGACAGTTGGGTTTTCTTCCTTGAGGGGAACAAAGAATCCTTTAAAAGGTTTTAATCTTTTAGCACTGATTTATGAGCCTTGCTAATATCCTTCAGTATCATTAGGCATTTTTTGGGACTGGAATAATCAAACCTCATGCTTCAAAGCATACTGATAGCTGATGGGAGATGGCAATTACTTTGGTTTCCTCTAGTCATATCATTTCATTGTTTGTCCTGCTCCTTTTTAAAGCCTTAAATATGGGGCCTCTGTGATCAAAAAAAGGCAAGGAGTAGACCCAGTCCTGTTGCTACACAGAGGGAAGAGGAGAGCTTGAGAGTTATCCCTGTGAAGAAGGAAGCAGAAACTGCCTTCACTCACAAGATAGTTGTGCCATTAGAACCAAACAGGAGAGAAAAGGTGCCCCTGCCTTGCCTCTATATCCCACATCAGTGGTTTGGAAAGGCCCAAAGTGTGGCAGTGGGAGAACAGATGAGCAGGGAAAACCAGAAAAGGTTCTGTATTGGGTCAGGGTTGAGTCTTCTGTCCTCCTCAAATGCAGCTGTATAATCAGATAGAAACAAAGTGCCAATCCACCCTTGGCACATTCAGGTTTTTAATACACAGGACTTTTTTCTTAACAGGACCCACTTTTGGCTTCCCATAATTGGATGACTTAGTACGAGATCTTATAAAACCACCACAACAAGAAAATATGCCACCGAGTGCAGAGAGCACAGAGTGACCTTTCCCCGTGTCATGAGTGGCAAGCACCACAAAGTGCCACTGTCAGAGAAAGGAACACCTGAGGAGGACAGAGCACCCCCAGAGCAAGTATGTTCCTGCTAAACCCCAAAAGCAGTCCTTGCAGTGGGTCCTTGCAATATGCAGCCAAGAGGTCAGATCTGGGAAGTCTGAGTTTTCTCCTGTGTGAGGTCATTTGCAGGATGATTCCACCTTATGAAAAAAGATGCTGACACATATCTAAACAAAACCCCACCTCAGATGGCATCTGAGTGAATCAGAAACTTGTTGTTGAAGTAACAAGTCTTGTTATGAAGCCCCAAGCTTGAGGCAGAGTGGTGATGAATCGTAGAATCACATAATCATGGAATGGCTTGGGTTGGAAAAGACTTTAAAGATCATCTCAGTCTACCCCCTTGCCATGGGCAGGGACACCTTCCACTATCCCAGGTTGCTCCAAGCCCCATGCAACCTGGCCTGGAACACTTCCAGGGATGGAGCAGCCACAGCTTCTCTGGGCAACTTGTGCCAGGGCCTCAGCACCCTCACAGGGAACAATTTCTTTCCAATACCCAATCTAAACCTGCTCTCTGTCAGTGTGAAGTCATTGCCCCTTGTCCTGTCACTCCAGGCCCTTGTCAAGAGTCCCTCTCCATCTTTTTTGGAGGCTCCCTTCAGATACTGGAATGCTGCAATGAGGTCACCCCGAAGCCTTCTCTTCTCAGAGCTGAGCAAACCCTCTTAGTGGAGTTCTCTAAGAAAACAATGTCTGCCTTAGGAACTTAGGATACTCCCAGTGCTCAAATAATCTACCAGTCTTGCCATAATCATAGCTATCCCACAAAACCAGAGCCAGGTTTAGCCCTGGCTGGGCTGCAAGGTCACCTGCAACAGAACTCCAGGAAGGCTCACTAACAGCAACATTAGACTGCAGCAATAGAACTTGGAGTTTGCAGCAGAGGATATTTTAAGGCCAGTGGGCAGTTGCAAGCTCTTGATAAGTTGCCATGAAATATGGCACATTATCACTTGGTCTTATGATAAAGGACACTCACAGACACCATCCATCACTGAGCAAGCCATGGGGAGGGAGAAGTCCTCATGGGATTCATTTAGCCTTCCCCAAAAGCGTTGCCTTATTGTTTAACCAACGGGCTGGTTCCTGCCTCAAAAGCTGACTGGAGACCTGAAATTCAGGCTACCAAAACATGGCAGTCTGTTGGTACTCTCAGTGTTACTGAGGGAAAATTCCTGAAAAGGAGACATGTAAAGGAGAGCTATAAAGGAGTGATGTGAAGAGACCTACAGAGAAAGGAGCAGAGCATACATTAGAGGCAGTGACAATGAAAAACAAGGAGTATCTGCATAAAATGAGAATCTACACTGATGCCAAACCAGTGTCTACAGGATTGAAGTCACCAATCTTCAGCAGTGGCAGAAGTCAGGGTCAATTAGATGTATCAAATCCAAAAGTATTCAGTATTTCTTATGAGTCAGGGAAGCATCTTACACTGGATTAATGGTTGTCTTTATCACACCTGACAGAATGTGAATGCTGGGATCATAATCGTGTGTGTTCCCAGCAGAAACTAAAACATGCAGTGGAGGGATTCCCAGGCACCAAGGCAGTGGCTGAGGGCAGTTTCCACTGGAACTGGAAGTGTTGAAGAAGAAGGAGCCCCAGCCATGATTCCAGACCCTCAGAACAGCATATTAGACTGGATGCAGATAAGCTGAAGCTTGCAGGGAATGGTGGCCTGCACGCCTCTGAACTTTTCAGTGTTTCCAACTATACCTCAAAAACCTTAGAGCCATGAAGGAAATGTCCAGAGCAAAAGTGGTGAAGGATTTCTAGTGGTTCATAGAGAAGATAAACTACTGGATTCTTCTTTTTGTCCTCCTGCCTCTTGGGACACAAAAATCATCAAAGAAGTTGTCAAACAGAGACAAGATCTGGCAGCAGTCAGGGCCCCATGTGATGGGGTAAAGGCACTCCAATGCAGGGAACCAGTCCCAAATTGCTATAGACCCCTGGAACAGACAGAAAGCTTGGACCTTGCTGCAAAGTCAGCACCTGGAGCACTTCCTGGTAGAGCCCTGACACGACCAGGATAGAGCCAGATAAAGAAGGAACTGCTGCTCTTGCTCAGGGGGGTGGGACAGTCCCCGTGTGTCACTTTGGGGCACGGCATGAAGATGCAGCATGAGATCCAGCACAAGGAGAGCATTCTGAGGAAGTGCTGGGTGCTCCTGGAAGCTGTCTGGGTGCAGTGATAAAGACATGGAGCCACTTTCTGTCCAGAGCGTGCAGCTCTGCGGGGAGGAAGAAGGAAAACAGGCATCATCCATCTCATTACTAGGCAAAGGATTGAGTGTTTGTGTCTGTGGGTGTGTGCACATGTGCAAGATAGGATTTTATTTAAAGCAGGACAAGCAGTAATCCCTGAGGATATAAGAGCTGCCATCAGGAAATGAATAACTTTGTACCTAGGGATAGAGGCTGCTTTATTGGAGTCAGGCTATTCCACTGGCCAGGCACCAATGAGCACTGCAGAGCATGCAGAGCGGGGTAAACACTGATCGGCTGGGATCTTCCTGCCATGCCAAGACACCTTTGCAAATGGTCATTTTTAAGGACAGGAGATGGATGGTCTGCTTTCTGGGAGCTGACTCTGGAGGAAGTTCTGGAAGAACTGATGAAGAGTGGAGCAGTGCCTTCCCAAAGTCTGACAGGCCTTGCATGCCCGGCTCTGACATGGCTCGTAGCACTCTGCAGTGGAATTTGTGCCATTCAGCATTTCACAGGCCAGATTTGAGCACCAGATGTCTTGCCGTGGGTCTCAAAAATGAAGAAGAGTGAGAGCAAACAAAGTTAGCAGCATAAGCAGTGCAGGGACTGATAGTCAAAACAAGGCAGTCAGGAAGGAGATCCTTACCTGCCAGAGCTGGGCCACGGCAAAGCTTTTTCCCTAAGATAATAAACAGGAAATGACCACTGCATCTACTGAAGGAAACATGTTCAGGGGGCTGGGTTGCAGTCCAGCAGCCAGGCTTTAGAAGCAGTTACATGAAACAAGACACTTTCAATAGGAAATGGAGAAAAGAGACAGTCATTTGCATCTGCTGCTCAGAGTGGAGCAGGTATGAACACAGACAGAGAGCAGCAGCACAGGTAAGGCCAAAAGAAAGCAGCTGCAGCCTGGCAGGGAGCATAGGTGGCAGCTGCAGTGGCAAGAAACTGGTAAAGGAGGGCCAAAGGTAGCTGCAGAGCTGGGAGAAATGTCCTGACACAGCCTGAGCAGAAGCCGAACCAGAAAACATCTGCACTGAGGTGCTTGTGCAGCAGAGCCACACTGGCAGGAAATGGGGGAATGTAAAAGGTATGAGGGAAATCAAAACCCTGGCAATAAGACTCCATCCTTCTTGGAGGGACTTGGGATCTTCAGCCCCAGCTCTAAGCCTGTAGAAAGCCTGAAAGAGCCACACAAGGGCAGAAAATGCTGAGCAGGTAGTTCAAGCATCTGTGTCTGTTGCAGAGGATTGGAAATGCTCCCTGCTACTTTCCCTGATGAAAATTCCCAGTGCAGGTTGCTTTGCAGAGCTGCTTTGGCAGCAGGGCTTCCTCTTGCTTTATTTTTAGGACACAGGAGAGGGAAAAATGCTTAACAGGGTGTGTTTCAAACATATCCTTGCCTTAGAGCCCAAATTTCGAGTTACATGTCCTCTTCGGGAACAGGGTGCTTGCTGACCTGCCTGCCCAGAATGATTCTTGTCTTCTGGAGAGGCAGCTCAAGTGAAGCAGAAGCAATTATTTACGGAAAAAGAAGGAACTTGAGTAAACAAAAACACCGGCGGCTACTGTGTATTAGAGTGAAAGACCCAGATGCTTTGAAGCCCTGTCCCCAGGTGATTGTAAGTGCTTCAGAATAATTCTAAGTCCTACCCAAAATGAAGGCAGCTAGGCACCCCTCAGACACTACCAGGCCATCGATGTCCTATCTCTTCTGTGCCTTGGGCACTGTTGTTGTTCCAGCTTCTCAGTCTTGCTTTTTTTTTTTTTTTTTTGGTTTGTCCTACTTTATTTCTGGGCCAGGGTCTGTTCTGGACTCGAGAAGTTTGTGACCTATTCCCTTTCTGGAGCCTCTTCTGTGCTAGCTGTGGCAGAAGGGAATGGGCTGCTTCCTGTTGGTTGTATTCCTTATGTGCTTTGTTAGAACACAGCTCTTGAGTTCTGAGCACCTCTTTTTATGATTTATTTTCACTTGAAGTCTCAAAATCAAGTCTCATGGTGTTTAAAATGCCAGTGAGTGCTTAGTGAACACATTGCAGTAGGGCCATTACACTTCAGACTAATCTCTCCCTCGCTTCATGGCAACTTGCTGATTTATTTACAAATTGCTTGCCTTTAGAATTTCTAAAGCTTTTGCCCCCTTATGTCCCACTTTTCAAATCTTTGTGCATTATGCAGAAAAAGAGACAGGACATTCAGCTGTGTTACCTCCTGTCTGTGTCCAATTGCCTCAGAGCAGCAGTCAGTAAGTTAATATTCAACACTCAGAGCAGTATTTTCTGGCTCCAACCGTGTCTAAGGACTGATCCCAGAATAATGATCCCATTGTAATGTGTAGCAGAGAAATGCATTGATAGTGTGAGGCATGCCAGGAAGAGCCTTTCAACAAGGGACAGGGAGCAGTGAGCATGGTGAGATGGATGTGGTAGGGCAAACATAACAGCACAGTGCAAAATGCCTTGCCAGTAGCTAGTTCCAAATGCTCTGCTAATAACAGTGTATGTAAGAGGTCAAGACACACTGGGATGCTCCAAATCTGAGCCAGAATATCATACCACTATTCTGGCCCTGTCTTACCAAATATCTGCTTCTCCAACACCCTGAGATGTGCTTTGGAACAGGTAATCACTGTAAAAGCCACATCCCCAAAGCAACAGAACCCTTGGCAAAGATGTCAGCCTCTGGGATGTGTGGCAGAGCCAGTAAAACCCACTCCTGGAAGGAAGTTTGGTGTCTGCCTGAAAATTCAAGGTGATCCATGTTTGACCATTTGGATCCAGAGCCTGTCATACTCGTAATCTTTGATTTCCCTCATGCTTATTGATTTGTTTTAAAAACTCAAACTGGTTGTTGTTAAAACATAAACTGTTTTACAGTTTAAAAATAAGAGGTTGTGCTTGCCTCTGTCCTCACAAGTCAACATTTTGCCTATGGAAATTTCCATGGCCTAGGTGAAGTGAAAGGAATCCCACCTACCTGCAAGAACAGGTGACACCCAAGTATCCAGGCCTTCAGTATCCTGGCATGTTTTACACATGGCAAATCCATCCCTTTTCTCCTGTGAATGAATATAGATTTATTTAGGGTTCCCAAACTATGGATGGATTTCAGATTTCCTTATGAAAAATTTACCTGGACCAGCCTGAGGTCACTGTGTATGGTTCAATGAAGCCAATTTCCTACAACAGCAAAGCAGTAGAAAAGTAATTATGATGTTTTGTTTGATTGATAAAAAGAGATAGAAAGATAATCATTAAAAAGTTAGACGATATCTTCATCTGCAACACTATTTCCATGTTTGGGTATCTTGTGGGGAAAAGGCAGAGATTGAAAATGCATTAAATTTAGCAGCTGAAGATGGTGAATGGCATAGGAAAAAAAAAATGTGTAAAAAAAATTTATTTCAACATAAAGTAAATCCTTCTTTAATTGGTCTCTGCAATTTATTAAATTTATCACAAATCATGAGTAGTTTCAGGTTATCCACAGCTGCGAATTTTTAGAGTTAACTTTGTTAAAGAATGATCACCCTTGTAACGCACAGGCATCTGTGACTGTGCATATCTCATTGGATTGCTACCAGCTGGAAAATCAGAGCATGGAGCACAACTCTGACCTTTGTGCTGCAAAATCAGAGGAAACAATCAACTGAAGGAGATAAAGGAGAATCTTCCTCATTAGGGAGGAAGTGGTACAGAAATCAAATTCACTGGTGCAAAGATTCACTTTGCCAGCCAGCCCACCAAGGTGAAGAACTCCCACTGCTCAGCCAGCTGCAGGAAGGATCTGGGAATTTTAACTTGGAGCATTAAATTAATCAGAGAACGGTTAGGAGCTGGCACAGCAGGGCTTGGAGGGTCCATTATGCTGTGGAACCCTGTTTGAGGAAGAGCTGTAGGAGCAGACCAGGCCGCTTCTTCATTCTAGCCAGGGAAACAACAAAGACATCCAGTGACATTAGTGCCAAGTAAACACAGAACAATCAAAGGAGCTCTTTCCTCGCATAATATGAAAGTCACCACTGTATTGAGGACAAGCACAAGTCATATGTTCCCCTTAAGTCCTACTTAATCCCTGCTTTGAGGATTTAAAGGACATTCAAGTGATTCATAAACCCTGTGCATGTTGTCTGCACAAGAATGATTTTTACCCACCACAGAGACATCTGAGCCATGGGAAATTCTGCAGTGGGTCTCATCAGTGGAATAATGCTGCTGTGTTCAGGAAGGTCTGTCTGAGGCTCTATCTCATTTGCAGCTGTAACTTTAACATCTGACATCCTGATAATCCAAACTTAAGGTTTATGGTGTGCTCTGATTCCCCACGGGGTTCTGCAAGTAATGTATGTGTCTTACCGGTATCGTTACATATCTGGCTGGGAAAGTAAGTCAAGGAGGAGCTTTGCATCAAGCACAAGCCAGGAATAAAGGCAGGAGGTCTTTTCTGACAGTTTATTGATCTGAGCCAGCATGACCAACTTCCTGTTTTCTTAAAAACAACAAAAAAAAAAAGGATAGAAAAATATCTGATTGTTTTCAGAGATTATGTGCAGCTGGAAAATGGTCTGAAACCAGCAAGATGGTTTCTAAATATTGCTGCTTTTGAAGGTAACATCTAAATTGTGAAAGATGGTTTCAGATACCTTTTCCACACTGTATGTGAATTTATTTTTGCTTGGGTTTTTGGTTTATGCCTTGCTGTGGTGATCTGTTCTTGTTTCTCTTGCATATGTTTTTTTTGCAGGTTCCTTGGCAGTGGCTCCTGCATCTATCACAGCTCCGTTCTGCAGCACGCAGCGGAAAGGAGATTATTCAGATCTATAGTTCTGTCAAATGACACTCCTTAAGATATTGTGTAAGCTTAAAAAGGTGAATTTATGCTCTGGCTTTTATTCCTCTTTGTGCTTGAGACAGTTTGATATATGAGAATCTTTCAATAAAAGCAAATAAACATGCACAACCACCACTTGCGGGGGCCATGAGCTCTGAGAGTTATTTTGTAGGGGGACTGGTACCTTCTTACCTCCTTCCTTAAAAGGAAAAAGAAAATGAAGGGAGATTATTTACAAGGGCCTCAAGTGACAGGATGAGAGGAAATGACTTCACACTGACAGAGAGTAGGGTTAGATTGGATATGAGGAAAAAATTCTGTAAGGGTGCTGAGGCCCTGGCACAGGTTGCCCAGAGCAGCTGTGGCTGCCCCATCCCTGGCAGTGCTCCAGGTCAGGCTGGATGGGGCTCTGAGCAACCTGGGATAGTGTAAGGTATCCCTGCCCATGGCTCAGTCGGAACTGGATGATCTTTAAGGTCCCTTCCAACCTCAGTCATTCTGTGAGTCCATGAAATTCAAACATGTTACAAGAAGCAGAGAAAAACTGGTATTGAAAAAGTATCAGGGACAAACTCTGGACAGGGTAATCCTTTTTCTCATCCACAGAATAAATCCTAAATGATAACTCCTAAAACCTAGATAGTGTTTTAGATGCTGGATTCTAGTCCCAGAACCCTGGTTCTCACTTGTGACCCTCAGCAGCAGCAGAGTTAACTTGGTCCAGACATTTTCCTCCCCTTCCCATCTTGCCTTTCCTATGTAGACTGCAGTCTCTGTGGAGCAAGAAATTGCATGTCCATATGATATTTCATTCAAGTGGCCCTGATCCTGTGCCAGTAGAAGAATATAAAAATCTCAAGTTTGACTCTCAGCAATGCAGCTGGAAAGTTGGAGAGGGAGCAACAGTACCATTTGTTCCTGATGGAGCATGACCTCTGGCTCTGTCCAGCTTTGATCACGAGAGAAGAGAAATCTTTCCCAGTCCTTTCATACTGCTTCCCCTGCTGTGCTGTTCTTTTTTGCTCCTGGGTAGTTCCCCAGCTGCGGCAGGAACTCCCAGCTGTCCGTCCCTGCTGGGTGGAAATGGTGCTCCTCGCCAGCAGAGGTGTCCTGGATGCAATTATAAACCAGAGGGATCTCCTGTGGCATGAGGAGTATCACATTTACTCTGGATATTTAGCAAGAATTGGTGATCCAAAGCATGCTGGCCCTACTGCAGCTCTCCTTTCCTTCAAAAACCCTCATGAGTCCTCTCTTCTATCTCCATCTTCCATGGAACACCTGTGGCTTTGCAGCAGATGGCAATGCAGCACTGCCCGCTGCCAAGATGAGCCAGTTCATTTTTCCATCGTCTGCATCTTACTATGAAGCAGCAGAAAAAGAGGGGGAAAAAAACCCCACTTGGCAGCTGATCTGTGGCAAGTTCTCTCCTGTTGTGGGGCTCTCAGCAATATGAGCACATCGATTCAAATAACTCAGGAATAAGCAAGTGAAGAAGTCCAGAGACAGCTGGCCCTTATTGATATGGTGGACATAGTCCTGAAGGCAATCTGCAGACTTAGATGAAATTCCAACCTCAGATTTCCAATCAGCTCAGATTTTCCCCTGCTTTTCCTAGGGGAGGGGCAGAGAATGTCCCCCTGGTGCAGCATTTAAATGGAATATTTCCTTGGCATTGTACCTCTCTTATCTGCTCTCTCCACCCACTTTCTTCACATTGTGTCTCAGCATTAGCCTAGCTTTTGGGCACACGATGCTGTGGAATTACAAACTTAAGTTTCTAGCAGATTAGTACAATCAGCTTTCAGCTGTGACAAAACCAAAAACAACCGTCAAATGGTGGTATCACAGCAAGGAATGCACAAGATATCCAGGTGTAGATTTAGCTCAATTAAAACTATCAATTTTATTTCTCATTCCCTCTATGTGTTTTTAATCACTTCAGTAAAGGCAAATAAAGAGCTTTCAACTTGCTCAGGCCCAAACTGAGTTAAAACTCCTTTTTTATGAAGGAAGAATTGTCCAATTTCCCATTTTTTGGTGCTAAGTGGTATTTTCCATGGGCCGCTGAATGCCTTCAGAATAAAAACCAAAGCTTCGTAAATACAAGCGCAGCATTCCTTTCCCTCTGAAACTCTGAATTGCTCTTAGAAAATAAACAGGGATGGACATTTCAAGATGATGGTTCCCATTCCAAATCTGAAGTATTTGACAGAGGTCCCTCTTCCTGCTGTTCTGCCTTGGGGCTTTGGCAGAAGGGAGCTGTGGTTCAAGCTCTTGGTGCAGTGCCAAGTCATGGCTTCTGATGGATTTGCTCCTCAGATTTGCTTTGTTGAGGATGCCAGAAGAGTGAAAAAAAGGGTCAGGAAGTTCAGATACAGCCTCAAGGAGCAGCCTCCAGCAGCAGGTAAGTGAGCAGTACTAAAAGATAAAGAGCATAATCATCTTCTAGGGAGCTTGACAAAGTTTTCAAAGTAAACAGCATTTCTGATACCATGTAGAGTAAATGCAATGCTCTGTTGTAACTCAAATTAGGCAAGAGGTACCAATATTTCAACATCCCCCCAAAAAATTCATGCATTCAAAACAAACAACAGAAAGAAGAAAGGGATATGAAAACATCATAGCTAAAATGTGCCTTTCATCTTCTTGTATCAGGATCTTAATTATTACAGATCAGCAATGTGCTTATCCTGCTGCATACTTGTGAAACATCCATAAGAAATTTTTGGTTTGACTTGAAAACAAACAAAAAAACCCCATGTAAAGTATTTCAGCTAAGTCCAAGGGATCATTTTATATTTCCAAATGCACAGAAAACTCAAGATACTTGCAGTTAAATGTACCTCTCCCAGGCCAGTGGGATTCATTTAGGCTCTGCAGTGTTTTTGCTGAGCTGTGCTGGAGTTTTGGCTCATGTAAATCAGGATTTTAGTGCCTGTGCTTGTCTGTGCAACAGAAACAGCAGGCAGTAGGGTGTACCTAGTAAAAACCCCTAGCTGAGAAGTTTTAAGTTGGTTATCTTGGCGTACAAACCTGAGAAGTGAAGGAAAGAGAGTGTTTTCCTGTGCTGCTTTTACTATGGGTGAAGCAAGAGCAGAAATTCAGGGTGGACAGCTGGAGGTATATTTCAAAGCACAGCAGTTAGAATCTCCAAAGCTTCCCAAGTCCAAAAGCAGTTTGTTTTCCTGAGCTACAAGAACCTGCTGAACATAGAAGTCCCTGCATGGGTGAACACAAGCACTGGCCATCTGGATATAAAGAAAAAGATAGTGCAAATTACAGGAGAGCAGGCTGCAGTAATGGTGTCTTAGCAAAACTCAGTGAAACAGGAAGGGGTGGACAGAAATCTGATGGTTAATTCTAAAGGTTTCTTTACTCAGCACATCAAAGTTTGACACAGTTCAGATATCTCAGATCCTTGGAGACAGGTATTTTCCTAAATATTTATTGGTTTTCAGACACTGAACTTCTGTCTCCAGCTACAGTTGTGCAGTTGTGGGGTTTTTCCCCTTTTTTATCTATTATCCCAGAGGTGCTACCACTATTCTGGATGGTCTCAGCCATGGCAAGTGGCAGGTCCATCCTGGAGCCACCTGGAATTGGCTCTGTTGGACAAGGGGAAACCTTCCAGCAGCTCCTCACCTCTATGATGAAATCTGTGCCCTGCAAACCCAGTGCACCCCAAAATAAAAATAACCAAAATTAAATGCTGTAAATTTTTTCTCAAACCTCCTCTGTGTATTTTTCAGGCCTAAATGAAGCTGATTTTAGAATATTACCTGTTCAAGGTAAAGCTAGGAAGAGCTTCCCTTCCAGAAGCAATTCATGCTAAGTGCATTATTTGAATGCAGGGCTGTCCTTTAGCGATCTGCTTTTACAATGCAAATGTGCAAAGATGGATGTGAAAATAGGAAAAATCCTTTCACACAGGCTTTTCATTTGAGCTTTCTTGTCCAGAGAGAGCAAGGGTGCAAAGTTCAGCAGCCTAAACTTAATTTGTGCCTCGGAGTATTTTGCTGTCTTACATTTTCTTTCTGTGACTCTCCCAAGCAGATGTTATACATCAAAATATGATCTCAAACACACTCATTTGCTTCAAAGTATTACCTTTTTCTAGCCAGCATTTCTTCACAATGTTCCATCTAAATGTACTCTCTGTCAGTGTGAAACCATTGGAAGTTGTGCCATGGCATCCTACTAAAGAGAGGATTACAAAATATGTCATATAATGTTTATCCAGTCACAGCCAAAATAACACACTTTAATTCACAGGGCAGCTCACAGCACCCCGTTGGGATGGCACAAAAGTGGTGAAGATGGTAACTGCAGAAAATTTCTACTGGATTACAAGGAGAAGGAAACATGAGGAGGGACTCTTGACAAGGGCCTGGAGTGACAGGACAAGGGGCAATGGCTTCACACTGACAGAGAGCAGGTTTAGACTGGATATGAGGAAGAAATTGTTCCCTGTGAGAGTGCTGAGGCCCTGGCACAGGTTGCCCAGAGAAGCTGTGGCTGCCTCATCCCTGGGAGTGTTCCAGGCCAGGCTGCATGGGGCTTTGAGAAGGGGGTTGGAACTGGATGATATTTAAACTTCATTCCAACCATTCTGTGATTCTGGGAAAGTGGTTTCAGGTGGTAAAACCACACCTGCCCACCGCCCCCTCAAGCCATAATTTGAATGAAACAACACAGGCCAAACATTGCTTTAGCCTTTTGCTCTTTGGATAATATTACCAGCTCTCCCAGGCTTGAGTGTAAGGAGCTTAACTCTGCAGCATTATTGTGACTAATCTCATCAGAGACTGCTGTGGCAGCCAGGCTCCCCAAGATACACGATGGGGAGATCTCAGGGAATAAGGGAAGGGCAGATGGGGAAGCCCTGTATAAAATCATAAAGAATATGAAATAAACATTCAAGAGCTCAATCAAAATCCCAGATAAAAAAACCCAACAAACATATCTAGCCTCAGGCCGCTTTGCACCTAAAAATATCAAAATCCTGTTTCTGCTCTTTAATAGACTGTAGATCTGTATCAGAAGAATCTAATGTGGGCATGAACCCATATGGGACATTTATTGCTGGACATTCCATGAGTTTCAAATCCATTTTCATAAGTGCTACATTAGTAGTGGCAAGTTCACCAAATAATGTGACCTCATCATCCTGAAAATTACTTGATCCTGGACCTCAAAGCAGCAAAGTTACCTTAGGAAAAGATTTATTAAAACAAGACTTTCTTTCTATTTTCTTTCTCTCAGGAAAAAAAGAAAAAAATCACCTGGCTGGAAATTATAGGATGATAAGAGAGCAATTCTGGCTTAGACTGTGATGAAGACCCAAAAACCTAGAACATTTCAGATTTTCCTATGATTTCCAACAGAGACCAAGAAAGAAATTTGTACCATAGAAAGTACCAAAATTGTAGATCCAGCCCAGTCAGAGAGATGAGAAGAGACCCTGGGCAAGGTTATGAACTTTCAAGAGAGAAAGGTGTATTGCTGGGAACCTACTGTAACTTTTCTGTGGCTACAAGCTTCCAGAGTCATGTAAAATGTGCTTTCTGCATTGATTTTGATTCATATGCTAGGAACTCACCTGCTAAGGCAGCATTTTATTAGCAAAAAAAAAAAACAAAAAAAAACCAAAAAAAAACCCCAAGACAATCTCACAGAAAACATGTAGGCACGGAAAAATGATAGTCATGAAGACTGGAAAAAATCATATCAGCTCATGATCTCAATCCACAGATGGGCCTAACCTTTGTCAGATCTATTGCAAGGCATGTCAGAAGAACAGAGAGAGCTGGCTGGGAAAACATAAAATTGCCTGAAAGAATACATATTTATCCACTCATATCTGCCCATCCAGCCATTCATTGATCTTGTGCGCACCCTGACAAGACATGCTTCCAGCTTCCTTTGTTTCTCCCCTCACACATCAATCCAGGCAGTTAGTGGACATGATAATTATAGTAAGCTCTTAAATCCCAATAAATACTACCAAGCTGGCTACTCAGAGGCTTCCATGCCATCGACTATTTAACACAGGAATGATGATTAGATTCTATTGCATCTCAGCACTTTTAGAGGTTTACCCCTTGATTAGACTTAAGGAGAGGGAGGAAATACTGTCAGAAATGGGAAGGAGATATTTCAGCCTGGGAAGAAGTTATGTTTTCAAATTTTGACTTTCAGAACAGTGGCAGAAAAATAAACGTGCAGAGATTCCTATTGTTAGGCTCTGGTGCTCTTTCAAACATGCCAGTGACAGAGAAAATGATGCCTCTCCTGCTGTGAGGGCTTTGGGACACCCAGTGCTGTGGAAACTTATTTTATCACTGGCTAACCCAAGTCCTGCAACATAAGCTCAATTTCTTAGGCTGCACTTGCCAAAAGGGCAAAAAGCTTGGCTTACTACTTATAGTTGTGCTTAAATTCCATTGCCCAGCACCATCAGTGGAAGTGCCCAAGGCTTTCACGACCAAGAGCAAAATCAGAACCAGGGTGGGGGTCAGTGGAAACAGAACCAGGGATGTAGCACCTGCCACCCTCCACCTGCATGTTGGGTAGGCATTGCCTCAGTTGTATCAGTCCTCCTGCCTCCTCTCTCCATCCCACCTGGGCCACGAAAATCGTGCAGCTCCCTGCAGGTTTGCTGTCCAGCAAAGTTCACCATACAGTTTAGGAAACACAAACTACTTCTTCTTCTGGCCTCAACTCAGAGAGCTCAAATGTTTCCTCTGAGGGAAATGCCTTCTGAATCTCAAATTTCTCATGATTCGGAACTTACTCAGAGCCCTTCTTTCTAGCACATCTCACAAAAAGCACCATTTGGTTTTGCTGCCTTAAGATCTTTATTCTGCAGCAGCAGCAGCAGAGTAGGACCAGGATGAGGAGGGAAACACACAAGATAAGTGAATGTTTGGCAGCCCAAATGGCTGAAAGGTGAAGAAGGTTTCCTGGCATATCATGAGTCAAAAAAAAGGAAAGTCAAGAGTCAAGAAAAAAAATCTAGGAAGGGTAGATAAAACTGCAAGTGAAAGGAGTAGGGTTTGGGTAGAGAAGGGCTGCAGGGGACCAGCAGCATTGCAGGGGCTATAAAATCTTTAGAGCACTATGGGTGAGTGGAGTGAAGCAAGGATCATCAGATCCTTCTCCTGAATCCTGTAAGTGACTCTTACAGAATCTGGATACCAACAAATACATCAGAACCAGGTGATTCAAGTCACTTTGGTTGCTGTAAGTGCAGTGAAGTTCTGTGTACAGTGATTCACAAAGGATGAGCAGGGCCCAGCAGTCTGTGGCAGGAGCAGTGGAAACCTGCCAAGGCCACGGCAGCCTGTGTGCTCTCCGTGTCACAGGACTGGAGTGACATGCCAATCACTTTCCCTCCTTACTTTCCATGGAAGTTTGTCCAGACTCCTGGCCATAATCAAGGCCTGTTGGATGCCCAGGTAATTTTGTACTAAGACTCAGCTTCCAGTTTGTGGCAGAATTGCTCCTGAAGGGCAAAAATAAAAAATACCAGCAGTATTGTAGCTCTTGGTAGAATTCGAGGCTCTGGTTCTGCCTGACCCTGAGGAGGGCACAAGACTTTATACAGCAATCACTCACTGTTCCTGTCTAGGAGATGGCAATATCAGGTGACTGCAAATTCATATGAGAGGGACCAAATGAAAGAGGCCAAAGATATGTCAGCTGAAGAGGAAATCAGTTGAAAGGGCCAGTCTTAGTTTCTTCAGCAAACTGCAATTCAAAGGCTTGACTACTGAGGATATTAAAAGGTAGATTTTAATATTGAAGCTATTTTATACTCCTGCTGACTGGTCTACAAAAATAATGTTTATGTTACTACTGCTTTGAAATGTGATATACTTTCCAACCTGTGTTTATTTGTTGCTTGTATCTCTATTCACTTCCACTGACACTGAATATACACAGAAAAATAGCTGTCTTTATAAATTCCAGCGTCTTCCTCTATGAAAAACTTCCAGGGCAGGACATGGCAGCCATTTAGCAGCACACAGCAGCCCTGTGCACCACTTCAGGGTATGAAGGACTGCAGATTCCCTTATCCAATTGCTATTGCAAATGAAAGCATAGATACTTAGGCTATAATTAACCACATTGAATTTGAGCAGTAAGCTAAGGTTAATGGTCCTACAACACTTGAGAAAAGTGTAATTGATCTCTTAGAGAGTGTAAGTGATTAGGAGATGGGTTTGTGTCACTGGGAAGGCAGTGCTGTCAACAACACAGTGGTCACCAACAGTGTTCATGGGGCAGCCCTTCAGCACCAGCCTAATGAAATGTATCTGCTTCATCTCCCACATTGGCCAGCACCTTATAAAAGTGGACCAAAGCTGATTGCATTGCCTTTTTTATTGGTCACAGCCAGATGAACTGCTCAAATGGGGATTCATTTATCTCAAAATAATCCATTTCCTGCTCCTCCCAAAGTCAGGTAATGCTGTTGTCCCCATTTCATTACACCTGAGCCAGAGCTATGATATATTGCCTCAAGCACAAGGAATTGCCATGATGCTACATCCAAGGTGATGAAGCCTGAGCCACTGAGGACATGGCAAACTGAGATCAAAGAATCACAGAATGATTCAGGTTGGAAGGGACCTTACAGATCATCCAGTTCCAACCTCCTGCCATGGCAGGGACACCTTCCACTATCCAAGGCAGAGCCACATCCAGCCTGGCCTTGAACACTGCCAGGGATGGGGCAGCCACAGCTTCTCTGGGCAACCTGTGCCAGGGCCTCAGCACCCTCACAGGGAACAATTTCTTCCCAATATCCAATCTAACCCTGCTCTTTGTCAGTGTGAAGCCATTCTCCATTGTCCTGTCACTCCAGGCCCTTGTCAAGAGTCTCTCTCCATCTTTCCTGTGGGCTCCCTTCAGGCACTGCAAGGACACAATGAGGTCACCCCAAAGCCTTCCCTTCTCCAGGCTGAACAATCCCAATTCCCTCAGCCTTTGCTCACAGCAGAGCTGCTCCATCCCTCTGCTCCCCTTGGTGTCCCTGCTCTGGCCTGGCTCCAGCAGCTCCCTGTCCTTCCTGTGCTGGGCCCAGGGCTGGAGGTAGCTCTGCAGGGGGGTGCTCTGTTAATGTGCACTTGCAGACTTACTCTAGTCCCACGATGGGACTACAGCACAGGAGAATCCACCTCTGGAAATGAGAAAGAACAATAAAAACTTTTTGCCTGATGAGATTCAGCACAGTTACCTTCCAGAAAAATTTCTGGGGAAATTTTCAACTGCAAACCTTTTCTTCACAGCAACAACAAACTTACAAAATAAAGTCAAACGAAACAAATCAAAAAGTTTAAGGAAGAATGGAAGTCTCTCCCTTTTCAATTTCCATTTAGAAATTGATTTTAATTCATTACCTTGTCTACCCCATCATACAAACTGACCAAAACAATGAATGGTCTTTCTAACTGCATGCCCCTTCTTAATGCAGATGTGTGCCTAAATCTCCTTCTCAAAAATTAGTTGTATTTCTACTTGAGCTTTTCACTGTAGAACAGAAATAGATCTTATCTGACCCCAAAGGGATTGTTAATAATGAGCGGATTAGAAGGAAAACAGATGCTGGGGTAGAAGAGATGTAGTTCTGCTCATATTTTTAATCAGATCTAGATGTTGTCCCCAAGAAACACTGCAGCCAGGGTGGACCTACCCAGGGCTGAGTAGGTGTTTAAAATGCTTCTGCAGAGAGGTGTCCTTTCCAACAGGCAGAAGCTTTGAGTCATTCAAGTGCACAGAAGATACAATCCCGTTAAGGACAGTCTTCTCTCAATACCTTTCATCCTACTGCCCTTGGATTTTAAGAAGCTTTTGAAAAGGATGCATCTTCCAGCAGGTGTACCCCTCCTTTCTCTGGTGTCATGTGCACACCTGAATACCTTTATTAGAAAGGTGAATAACTGACATTCTTGAGTTTTCTAATAACAGAAATTTAATTTTGCAGCCAAGTGAAGGCAGCTGGATCACAGCCACTGTCTGCCCATGCTGTTAAAAATTCCTCTGAAGTCCCCAGTGTAACGCAGAGTGGTTCACAATGTGAAGAATGCACACAAAAGCTCTCACTCAGAGCCGGGTGAGCTGCAGTTGGGGAAGATTTTGGCCCCCCCCATATTTGTCTTCTCCTTCCCTCTGCTGAGCTAAAGCCCCAGGCATTAAGGTGCTGAGCCAAAATGTAGCATTGCCTGCAGGGCTCTGGTTTAGAGGCATTTGAAATATGACAGTGCAGACTAAAACTCATGTTTTCTTGATGGCAAATAGAGGAGGAAGAAAATATTTTTAAGGACACAGCATTGCTTGGGTTATCCAGCCAGCAGCAGAAACTTGTTAACAGGACAGCGAACACTGAATATACCAATATTCAAGCATTCCTGAATATTTGTGGATGGTGTTCTCACTCTTAAGTCTTAAAGAAAGCTTATGACCTTGCAGTTGCACATCCCTATGGCAGAGAATCCTGTCCGCTAACTTTTGCATTAAACCTGCATCTCTTGCCTTTGGAGCAAATTACATTAAATGGCAGGACAGGGACTAGAAAGGTGCAGGTTAGTATTTTGTCAAATTAGCAATTTAGTTAGTAGTTGAACATAAATTTAATCCTGGGTATATCAGCCCATCACATTCTGGGCTGGGAAATGTTCTGTTTAATATATCTTGCATTGTTTTCCCAACAGCACTTGAAATCTTACTAAGGCAGCATTTGCTTTATTTACAGTTCATTTCTCTGCTACAAATATCCTTAAAAACAGGCAGTTAAGCAGTGTAAGAACACAAATGGACACCACTTATCTTATAAAAACGAGCAGAACTCCCTTGTGTTCCATCAGAGCTGCAGCCATATCAAATGTGTGTCTGAACAGGCCAGCACAAGGCACACACTGCCCATGCTCCCAGCATTAGTGCTCACTTTTCCTTCATTAGAAAGAGGAAAGGAGAATTTGCCATCCTTTCTGGATGACAACTGCAATTCTGAACTTTCACACCTGGAGCTGAGAGCTTGATTTTGAGAAGAACCACAATAATGAACAAGGCAAACACTGTGATGGTGAAAAGGGAAGTTGTGGCCAGCACAAAACACTTTGTAGATTCTGGTGTGACATGAGACACCTTTTGTCCTTATGACATTTTAATTGTTGACTATTAATTGTTGGCCGATTTAATTTCAGTTTGAAAAAGCTTTTTGAGATGACACCTCAGGGCGGGGTCTTTTCAGGAGAGTTAACTTTGCTATTACATCAGTTAACATTTAAGACAGAGAAAAAATAGCTTTTAAAATTAAAATATAAGTCTTATCCAGCAAAGCAAGCAGCTGTTCAAGCTTGGCTTCTTCCTTGGTGTATATTTAGTCAAATGCACTGAGCCTGCAAGGGACCAAAAATAAAATATCTGTACTATGGCCTTCTGCACCCCCACTCCCCCAAACTCCCAGCAGCTCACAGATACACAAACCCAGCCTAAAATCTGAGCAGCATGGTCTCCACTTGCACATACTTGCCTAGCTCAGTAGCTGGACGTTTATTAAGATGAACAATAACCAAAACCTGGAGAAAGCTGCTACAATGCACTCTGTGCTCTGCTATCCCCACAAGTGTATGGAACGAGCCTGAGAGTCCAAGTGTTCTCAGATGGCTGGAGTTTCTAGTATTTAATCATGCCAAAACTCACTTAGCCCTTGAAATCAGACAAGATCAAGCTTATGAAATGTGGGAAGCTCCTCGAGCATTCACTCAGTGGCAATTTACTGTAACTCCAGTAATGAGTTCCTCCCATGAGGCACTTGCATATCTGAAGCACTATTTCCTGAGGCTGTCATGTCATTAATTTCCAATGTTTATAGGCCAGTGGAGCTCCTGGATTTGCTGTGTGTAAAGGCTGGGAGATTCTACTGCATCTGCTGCAGTGCAGAACATGTGTATCAAGCCTCCAACACAACCTCTTCAGAGGGAGGAGTTCAAGCAGCATTTAGGAAAAGAGGGGAAAGGGGAATGGGAAAAGGAAGGAGAAGGGGAAAAGGACAGAGAGTGCTGCACTGAACCCTTAGTATACAAAGCAAAGGCCTTTATCAGAATCTGCAGAATCTCCTATTTTCATTCTCAAAGGTGTCATTTTTATGTTTAACACACACCTGGTGCATTCGATACCTTTTGAGCTGAATATTTCCTTTCAGATGATGGCAGGAACTGGAAGTGCTGGGCAGCCCACAAACCTGGCTTGGCTCATGCAAAAATTTAGTTTCACCGGAAGAGTGAAACTAAGAGCGGACAGCAGAACACCAGCTGAGGACTGTGAACTGCAGCCACAAAGCTCTGCAGTCACTCGTAATTAGAGTGACAGGAAAGCCACTTTGAGCTGCCCTAGAAGCATTCCCTGATCACACTGAAGTTTGTTATGCATGGAGGTGTTGGTTCAAACGCAGATAATTAAAGACCTTTTTCCTTTGTGCCGTCTTCTCCTGTTCCATGCCCGGATGTAGCGCAGAGAAATTACCAAATTTCCTATCAGATTTCCCTTGGCATGTATTTAATGTATTATGCAGAGACAAAAGGCTCTGAACATGGGGTTTTTAGTAAGGTTCTGAATCTTTCCTAGAGGGCCTAGAAATAATTTGTGCCTGATCCAAGTCACACTAAAGGGTCCTGCTGACCCAAATCTGAATGGACTTTATCCCCTTATCTTGTGGTTGTAAATTCTTATCATCCAAATGGACTAAAGAAGTCCTGAGGAAACAAGAAAGGAAACAAATCCCTCAGTTTGTTGTGACACAAAACAGAAAATAATTTTTAAATATTCTATTAAAACGACCATTTGAAACAAAACAAATATGCACCCATTCTAATGTCCAGAGAAATTCTCTTCAGTTGGATAAAGGAGAATTACTTGAGTTTCTGCCAAACAGGGGGCACCAACCCAAGGACTGGCTGTTCTGTTGTACACTAGCTCTAAAAATGCCTCAGGTCTGTGCACTCAGAAATTTTAATCATCAGCTTGAATTCAAATGTTTCAAAACAGAGGAACCCCTAGAGTTGGGAATATAAGTATTGTGAGGAAATTTGCTTTCAAATTATCTTTTAAGCACAAAGCTAAACATTTGCTCCACAAAATTAGGTTTTTAACATGGATTTTTAAAACCTCTCTGAGACAAATCAGATGGAGGAAATTTTCTTATATTCCCCCAACCTGACTTCAAAATTTTCCTTGTGAACCATTTCAATCTGAGTAACACTGAAAAAAACCACTGCTATTTGTTGGTGCTGTAATGAAACATTTTGTTCCAGATTAGAACAATATCTCTCTCTTTTTTAATTCTTTTTTTATTTTTTTCATTTAAAATAAATTTTTAAGCCTGACTAGATTTTTTCTTTTACTTTACAAGTTTTTTAATCAACCAAGTAAACAAAGATTGGAGTACTCCATCACCTCTTCTATGAGGAACTATTAGGGATTTTAAGGCATCAGCAATGTGCCTGTAAAACTATGGATTCTGATCAGAGGAGGGAAGATGCTGAAGGCAAGGCAGAAGGTTAAACAGTAGAGTAAGTAGCACGTCAGGAAATTCAGTGAACAGTGCCATTTATGTTTATCCAGAAGCCTTTTCGCTTGACAGAACTCAAGAATCCCATTTTATAGGAGATACCCATAGGACTTACAAACTTAAAGTAATTCCATTTAAATTTTCAGCTAGGAAAAGCAGTATTTCCATTTAGGTGTGTGTGTCTGGTAGAGGGATGGCCCTGCCTTGGAAGGAGGGTTGGACTGGATGATCTCCACAGGTCTCTTCCAGCTCAAACAGTTCTGTGATTCTGTGACCATAAATCATGCTATAGGATTTGGATTACAGCAGGAATTTATCACCAGAAAATTCCTCAAGACATCTAAGAAGTCCTCAGGGAACATCTGCTGATGTCACTGCTGTTTGATAGCTTTCTTATTGTTCTTCCCTGTATTCCCTCCTTTGTGAATCACATTTTTAGTTTTTTTCAAGGTCACATTTTTTATTTCAGAGTTGTCTTTGAAATAATTATCTTTCTTTCCTGTCAAAAAAAAAATAAATTGTGATTTATACCTACATCTCCTCTCAGGCAGTTTTGACTTTTAGAGCTTTGAATATTTGTGCCTTTCCATAAAGTTAAGGATGCAGATCATTTATCTGTTGATTCCTAACATTACTGTAAGGTAGTGAACTCTTAATATATTTGTGGTACCAACCAAGCAGTCCAGATGAGTCCCTGCCTAAACATCTTACAATCCTACAAAGAGAAGATGTTTTATGGGAAAATGAGACATGGATTGATCACACACAGCACATGATACACACCTGAATGCTGGACACATCAGCCTATCTCTGCCTTCGCTATCAGCACACAACAGCTGTGGCAAAAGTGGGATTTGATCCTGGTTTCCTTGCACACACGCACAAAGAAGTTCCAATGCTAGGATCCTGCAGCTTTTTAAAAATAAATTTCCAAACTAAAAAATAAAAATAAAAAAAAAAAAAAAGAAAAATATAAAATAGGCAATGTTGTCTGGAAACTAACTGGAAAGACACAGAAGATTTGTGGAATACAATTTTTTCACAAAAAATTACTTTCTTGATACCTGAAACTCCTTTTTCAGCCTCTGCAGTCCTCTGAGCATTAGGAATGTAAGGGAGATTTTCCAGGGAGATTGGACAATGCACAACTTTTAGTTGCACCCTTTTCCATCTTCCACAGGCCCTGTGCCAGACAAATGAAAGTCATTAGCCTCCTTTCCAGTCATGCTCACTTGGAAACTGAGCTCAACCACCCACCTAATCCCCAGTCCTTGTCAGCTGGTGATTATTCCCCTCTTTTCTCATCATCCTGCCATTCCCAACATCCCATTAAATCCTGCCTGTGTGTCTCCTGCCTTGCCTCCACCGGAGAAAGCTCAGTACTGCCAGCCTTGATAAAGTGGATTTAACCTTCAGCACGAATATCAAGTCTCACATGATTCAGGCACACAATTAAGCTTTGCAAGATAAGGGGCTAATTAATTTAATTGCCAAACAGAAAGAGGGAACTCCTACTCAGGTTTGCCTGAAATCATGCTGTTAATTAATTATTTATTTATTTGCCATTTTACTTTCAAACCAGAAGGTAATGGAAATGTGAACAATAGCTCCCCATTCCTCCCTTTAAATTTTGATTTTCCAGGTCAAATGAAAGCCTCTCTTTTACTGCATGTGGGAGGAAAAAAAACCAAAAACTTTCTGATGTTTCAGATAGAATTTCAAAGGCTCTACTTTTACTCTAATCAAGAAGTAGTGGGATTAAACAACAATTAATACATTATCCTCTATCATGAGACCTTTGCACTAAAAGTGATAGTTTTAACAAATTGTTCTGTGGAAAAGTGTTCTGAAATCAGGTGGATTTGGCTAACCCCGCTGGAGACATGTTTATTAGTGACTGACTCAGGGTTCTGATACCCAAGAGGATTTAGAACATACCTGATTTTAAGAGGAGCAGTTCAATGAGTATGTGGAACATCTGCTCAAATGGTTAAGGTTAGAAAATTGCATAATAAGCATTTGACTAAAACACAAATCTAAATCTGGTTCTCAGAGGAAATGTTTCTAACTTTTTTCCAAGTTTTCCCCAGGAATTTATTAAGGCTTCTTACAAAATTTGTGTGTTGGAATAAATGCTGTTACTACTTTCAACCTGTAAAATGGCCTGAGTTGGCCAGAAAGTTCTCCAAAAGTAAATGGAAGCAAAATTTTTATTCTTTGTTCAGAATACATTTTTTCAAGCTTTACTTTAAGTCTATTCTCATGACACTGAAGGTCATTTTTAATGTTCCAATATCCTTTTATCATGAAATTCAGTGTGGAAAGGGTCCAACACTCATTCACTGCTTCTGTCCTGGAGCAGTGAAGAAACACAATAACATACTTGCCATCTATCTAGTAAGAGTTCCTGCAGCATCTTCTGGGATGATAACACCCAGAGCAGCAGGAAAACAGTCAAATGAGCCAATCATTCCAACTCTGTAGAGTCACTGCAGTCTCATCAGCTGTTTTCTCATCCAGCATAAAATGCATGAGCAAATGTGCCCATCCTCGAGACTTGTCTGAGGAAGTTTAAAGCTTTCCAACAATGATCAAAGAATCACAAAATGGTTTGGGTTGGAAGGGACCTTACAGATCATCTTGCTCCAAATCCCCTGCCATGGGCAGGGACACTTCAGACTAGACCAGGTTGTTTGGAGCTTCAGATGTCCCAGCCTGGGACAATTCCAGGGATGGGGCAGCCACAGCTGCTCTGGGCACCCTGTGCCAGGGCCTCAGCACCCTCACAGGGAACAATTTCTTCCCAATATCCCATCTAAACCTGCTCTCTGTCAGTGTGAAGCCATTGTCCCTTGTCCTGTCACTCCAGGCCCTTGTCAAGAGTCTCTCTCCATCTTTCCTGTGGGCTCCCTTCAGGCACTGCCAAGGCCACAATGAGGTCACCCCATAGCCTTCCCTTCTCCAGGCTGAACAATCCCAGTTCCCTCAGCCTTTGCTCACAGCAGAGCTGCTCCATCCCTCTGCTCCCCTCGGTGTCCCTGCTCTGAGCTGGCTCCAGCATTTCCCTGTCCTTCCTGTGCTGGGCCCAGGGCTGGATGCAGCTCTGCAGGGGGGGTCTCAGCAGAGCGGGGCAGAGGGGCAGAATCCCTCCCTCACAGGGTAGAGGATGGTAGAGAAGAGCAGGCCAGCAGGTAGTGCTCCTCCTGAACTGGATTTCCCCAGTAAGGGAATCTGTGGCCCCTCCCTCTCTGGGTAATGCTCAAATGCTGTCCCAGGATGAGAAAAGGATGAGAAATGATGCACTGGACACCCTCCTGAGCACTTCGTTTCTGTGGGAGATGGAGCAGCAATCAAGGTTCTAAGTGGCAATTTGGAACAAGGCTCTGCAGTGGGATACAGGACAGGGATAAGTTAGTCATGAGCACAGATGAAGAGTAATCCTGCATTAGTCACACCACAGATAATAAGAGCTGGAAAATGATGACATGTGAGCCTCATGTTAAACCCACTTATGCTTAATTCTGTATGCTGAATATAAATTGTTCTAAAGAACAACGCATTCCCACAGAACGATTCTTCACATCATGCCACTAACATCTCTGTCATCTTGATTTAGGCCATTTAAATGTCAGCAAGACAAGTTAACACTGCCTAAGGGCAGCTCTGTCCCATGCACCAGAAATCTTGTTCTATCATATTCTATTCTCCTGCAGTGCCTCATGGAAAAGTGCAACTTTCGCACGCAGGGGTAGGTTTGCAGTGGGGTTACAGGGGAGAGGGATGGTGAATCTTCTTTCTCCCCCAGTATTCCTCCCCAGTGCAGTACGGAATATGAAGAATTAAGATCTAATGTGACTTGGTGTATCTCTGCCACCACCCTGCCCCTGCTGTACCCAGCCTGCCACATGGAAATGCTTCCCTTCCACTCATTCCAGCCCTGAATGCCTTGATTCTCCAGATGTATATTTATATGTCCCCAAAAACCCAAATGAAAAGCCATGGATGATGAGGGAGCACAGGTCAAGTTTCCCATACGAATACAAGGTGCTCATCTGCCTCGCAACAGCTTTGAATGCCAAAAGATCCACAATTTCTACCATCAGACAGGATTATTAGACACTGAAACCACAGGAAATATCATAAGCCACAGGACCAATTAGGTTGGAAAAGACTTCTAAAGTCATCAAGTCCAACCTTTGACCATGCTGGTCACAGAGAAACTGGGTATTGAAGGGCAGAATATTCCTGAGGGAAAGGGGAGTTGCTGTGTTGATTTCTGAGGATGCAAGTTCAACATAAAAAGCTATAATGAATTTTTCTTTTGGCAAAAGTGGGTGTAGAGCCTGACAGCGTTAAAGCCTCTGAGGTGAAATTTGAAAATGTTAGCAGATTATTAGCAGCATATAAAAAAAAAAAAAGTGCAGAAAGCTGCAGTGCTGAATTAATGAAGTGCTGCCCTCTCAACCCCTTGCAGCTTTTTTGAAGAGAGGATCTGAACCCCCTGCCACAAGGTCCCTTCACCTGAAGCCATGGTGCAGATGACACTCCACCAAGTGCCTCCCACCTGCTGAGGTTCCAGGTTTGTCCCACCTGCTGGAGAATTTCCAAGCAGGTGCTCAAAGGCACCTTTGAAGGGCAGTTAAAACGAATTTTATAAATAAACAACCTTGGGCTCCTGGGAGAGCTGTACCTACTCCGGCAGCTTTCTCTAAAGGTAACGCGTAGCTTGAGACTCAAGCTACCCACCCTTCTGGAGACTGAACCTTTGGAGCACTGTCACAGCATTTTTTCCTAATGACTTCGTGTATTTGTCCTTGAAGAACAACAGCAGCTTTGGAGTGGGGAGGGGAAGAGATAAATGTTCTTTGAAGATGCTCTTTCTGGAGGTTACTTTTACAAAGTCTGAAGTCTGCTGCCATTAAAATCAGCAAGAAAGTTACCACTGGCATCAGTGGGAACAAGACCACGTGCAGCAGTTTTACATTCAGGCTGGGTTAGGGAGTCTTTGTTCTTGCCTCTCGTTTGTGTCTTGTTTACACAGGGCAGTTAGTGCCAATGAAAGGACTAAGCACCCCTAACAAGCAGCTGTAACAGATAACCCGGTGGCTATGGGATGGCATGGATTGTGTTACAGCAGGGAAGGGGGGGACTTGTAGCTCTGTGTTATATTAAGATGCTGTTTTCCCATACAGGGAGCAAATTCTCCAGTGGTTAAACAAAGGAGGGATCTCACCAATTTGTACTGAATCACTCCTTCTGTCCCCACCCCGGAGCACACTCGCCCTGGGAACAAGGCAGCCTGAAGGTATTCAGCTCTTAGCACCAATGCCTGAGCGGTGAAAACACCAAGCACCTTAGCAGGAGGTTTCAAAGGCATATCCCTAGGGCAGAGAACAGATAAAGTTCCTGTCTCTTAGGTTTTTTTACATTATCATGGAAATAAAAGTACTGTGATTGACACAGTAGCATCCACCCGTTCCCTGCAAGCTCCCTGCCCCACCTGCTTCAGCGTTGCCATCTTTCCTTTGCACACCCTGGATTTCTCCTTGGGATCTTTCTCTGAGCCCCGGGCTCTTCATTTAACCATGCAATTGTCGGCTCTGCACACTCCCTCTCTTGTCTGCTCCCTTCTCTCCCAATCTTTTCTCAACCTCAGCCCTTCCCTTCCACTTCCCTGTGTCTTCATTTACCCAAATTCACTTTCCTCCACACCCTACCCTGCTGCAGACCCTCCTTCACTGTCTCCTGTCTCCTCCCCCCTTGGTGTTCCCATCACCTTGCACTCTTAGCATGCCTTCCTTCCTCCTTCTCAGAGTTACCCTTAGAATGTCCTCTGTCCCCTTTCACCATGACCTTTAAGCTTTCCCACACTGATACCCTGATCTGGTACCCAGCAGGTGCTCCCCTGCCATCTCCAGGCATGTCAAACATCAGACTGTGCAAAGCATACCTGTGACAGTTTTGAATCTCCAAGCAGGAAACCCAAGGCAATGCTGTATGAACTGTGTTCTCTCCAAGGGCACATCTGGTACTTCGAGGTCTGGGCTCTGTTTTGCTCTTATGAAGATTTGTGACTCCAACCTGGAGTACAGGGCATCCCTGCCCTCAGACAAGCACCTTCAAGCTCTGCAATAAACCCACAACAAGGGTAATCCTGCATTTTTCTTGCAGTGTCTGCTTGGTGCCAACACGGTCTCCTTGATTTGCAGTGAGGAGTCCAGATGTGGCATGGCCAAAAGACTGGAACATGCCCTGTGCTGCTGCATAACATGGGTTTAATTTTCAATGTCTTCTGAGGGAAAAGTTATGAAAGAGTTTAACTCTCTTCACTAAAGGGTTTCTGTTCTTTTCTGTCATCCCTTTGTGTTACCAGCGTGTCTTTCACTAATATCTTCTCTCACTAATACCTTCTTTCCATTTCCTCACTTCCCTCTCTTCCTTCCAACCAATTTACAAACCCTTTGGCAATGGCAGAGCCGTGGGGGAATGGCTTCAAACTGAGAGAGAGGAGGTTTAGATTGGATATTAGGAAAGAATTCTTCCCTGTGAGGGTGCTGAGGCCCTGGCACAGGTTGCCCAGAGAAGCTGTGGCTGCACCATCCCTGGAATTGTCCAAGGCCAGCTTGGATGGAGCTCTGAGCAAACTGGTCTAGTGGAAGGCGTCCCTGCCCATGCCTGGGGAGGTTGAAGCTGGGTGATCTGTAGTCCCCTGCAACCCAAACTATTCCATGACTCTCTGAAGGAGTCAGGGAGGCAGCAGCCAACTTTGCAAATGAGGTCATTACAAAGCTGGAAATTTAACCCAGTCCCTGATAGGATTGGGCTGACTCTCACCGGCTTTGTTTCTCAGGAGACACCCAGTCTGGGTTTGGTCACTGTCTGCAAACACAGCTTTAGCTCTAAAGCCCTGCTCTTCTTCCTAGCACAGATATGAAATCCAGCAGATAAAAACTGGGATCCTCTCCTTGCGCCTTTCCCAGTAAAGGAGGAATTTCTGTTCCCTGCAGAAGGCTTGTACAGAAGATGGTTGGTCTGTGTGTGCTGCTTGCTGTTCATTTAGCCAGGCTGCAACAAGCCCTCATTTGTGTTGCTTGTTAAGGAATTTTCAGCAAATTTTCTGCTATAAAATGTGGCCAAGGCAAAAAGAAACCTTTCATGGCAATGTTTTCATTCAATGAAAACTCTGGGGATGCAGCATCCTGGATCCAGGAGGAAAACCCTGATGAGAAGAAGTGTGAAAGAGTCTATTTTCCTTGTGTATAACAAGTGGGTTTATTTCTCAACACCTGGATTAGGCAGGGAACTTCATCCTGAGTCTCCTGTCTCTCCTGTACTTGAGCAAAGCCACATCCAAAGGGATCTTTCTAGCCCAGGGCAGGTGTTTCACAGTTTTCCCTGCTAGAGTGTATCTAACCTGCATAAATACTTAAACACTTGCTGAGAGAGGAGAGCGTTTTCAAGAGATTGATTTGACAGTGCTGTTGTTCAGGCGTTCACACAGGATGTGGGAAACTGAGGTTCAGCTCCCTGCCTCAATGAATATTGAATTATTTATGGAAAGCAGAGCAGCTGCAGTAGGGAGGAGTGAGACAGTAATGCCTTTGGAGTTGGGGCACTTATAGGGCATGTTGGAGATGGCAGAGCAAGATCTCATCCCCAAGTCTCCCACATTCCTCGTGACTGTCCCAGCCATGGCTGGCTCATTTGCTCTGTTACCTCAGGAGAAACATTCAGAGCTTGCTCCTGTCCCACTGCAAAAGTTGTAAAAACTCTGTGTAGTACAAATTACTCCAGTTCTGGCATTTTTCAGCTTTTCAGTGTTAATGTTGTTTTACACTGTACAAATATTTAAAATGCAAATTAAAAGATTTCTATCTTTCTGTGACTTCTCAAGGAAGCAGTCTGAATAGTTCCCAGTATTTTCAGCCTGGATTCCAGGGCCTGCTGGTCTGGGCTCCTGAGTACTTCTGTGGCTGAGGGAAAAATAATTAAAAATAAATAAATAAAATTAATGGGTTTTATATTTGGTTTGGACAGTCATAAGGTTTGAGGTCAGGCTTGCAGAAGCAATTTCCGTAGACTAACACTCCCAAGATGTGTCTTACAATGTCCTTAAGGATCAGGAAAGGAGGTTGTAAAAATAAAATACCCACTCTGAAGAAACATGAATATTATGTTCTCAGGCCTCACCACAGAGGTGTTGGCTTATCACCTACAGGCACTCCTCATGGAGTCCAGGAGCCTGGGCTCAGTGTTCCACAAAAAGACTACATGCAGAGGAAGGAGTGGACATTGAGTGGCAGGTGGGGTAAACTTCTGTATTTCATGGTGTCTCTGGACTTTCATCCCAATCCTTTACTCTCCTTCAGTTTGTCACCCCCTTTTCATGCTTGCTGTTTGTACCAGGTCAGAGAATTTATGATGTGAAATCCCAGAGCTTCATCCTTAAGTTCACACAGTCATCCCAGGTCGTTTTCGCTTGGCCACTGTAGTGTGGAATTTAAGCCTGTCAGATCTAACTTTGCTGCTCATCCCCTCAAATACAGGTGTCTCTGGCTGCCTGACTTCAGCAAATACTGGTTTTCTACAAAGCTTTCACCAGCTAGATGCCTTTAAAACCATAAAATTCTCCATAGGGCAAATGGAAGCTCCCCTAGCTTTCTGAACTACCTTGGAGCACACATTCATCTCTTATCCATCACCTTGCTGTTATCTTTCTCCCTGAACTCTAATTTTACCCTGTTTTGTTTAGTATGCTGATATCCCTGTCCCCATCACCACAGCCATATATTCATATCACTGCTTCCTCATCTTCCAGCTTGCTGAAATCCTCTTTAACTTAGCAAGGAGTGTCAAACTGAACGTGTTGCTATCCATCAGGGACATTTGGCAGACAGGGATAGCTCTGGTTCAAGGCAGGGAAAGGACATGAGTCAGAAATGGCACCCAAACTTCCCACCTGAGCAGTGACTGGGGCAGCTCTGGGCTCAAAGTAGCTGAAGAAGGGCCCAGATCAGATAGACTGCTCCTAAACAGGAGATGACTGCCTGCAGACTGGAGTTAGGACTAATTAGGAAAGGTCAGTTCCATGCCAGGGCTTTCCCAGCACAGGCAGTGACCTTCCAGCTCCCAGTCCCCAGACACACTCAGGTTTAATGCAACAGACACAGCCTGGTTGCCAAATCCAGCAGGATCAAGGACCTTGTTTTCATCTTAATTCAGAAAACCTCCTTCTTGTTGGGAAGGGTAAGATACGTCCTACTTTGCTGCTTTGTGAAAGGCCATTTAGCAATAACCATGTAGCAGAGGAGGTAAAATTTGTTGCACAATCCATCACCCTGACCTTTGCAGGAAATAAAGCTCTGCTTTGGAGCTCATCAACAACAACTCACGGCATGATTTACTGCTGGGGCTCCTGAATTTTATGCTAATGTAACACTATTGATTTCTGCAGATTTGCAGTGGTATTACATGGGAGGAACACGAAAATAAACTGAGCACTCAGTGCGATGAGGGGTCTGTGTGACAGAAAGGTTGCCTGTGTTTTCCAATTTTATCAGCTGGCCTAATGAAAGCTGCTACTTCTCTGTGCACTCCTCAATGCCATCAGTCCAAACACAGTATTAGTTTAAAAAAGTGATAAATTACCTTCTCTCACTGCTGTCTGGATCTAAAGCTATTTGTGAATTATGGTCAGTAGGTATTTCAAGAGATAAAAATAAGAAGAAATAAAAATCAATTCAGCAAATGCCCCTAAGTAGTACAAACAAAGGAAGATTTGTAAATGACCTGTGCTCAGCATATCTGTCACCAACAGGGATGACAATGTTTGGCTGTATTTTTCCAGTTGATTTGTAACCACCCTGGAGAACAGTGAAATTTGGCTGAAATTCTTGTGCTGCCACTTATTTCTCAATTTGTTTGTTGAGGGTTTTTTTGTCTCTGTACTGAACACAAATGTTCTCCTTTGGGCTGCTCCTCTGACTTTTGGTTCATGCTGCAGAAGGAAAACATGAATCCCTTGACAGCTGCTATTCTGGCTTATCAAAGACTTGCTTAAAACACATTGGAGTCAAAGAAAGGCTGCTGTGCAGCAAACAGACACAGGACAACAGGGTGAAATGATGCCAAAACAACTCCTTTGCAAAGCAAAGTTTAGAAAGCAGAGTTCAGTTTGAAGCAGAAAAAGACATACACATTAATTTGACCATATTTGACTGGGAATAAGGAGCACAAAGATTCTTCTTGCTGAGGAAAAATAAATCCATGAGACCTCCTCAGGTAGGAGAATATTCATAAACATTTCTGTCAGCGGATTCTCAGTAGGATAAAGAAAGGGTATCTCGTTTTTTGACAGAACAAGCTTTGTACCTCACACTTTGTCCAGAAGCCTGCTTTGGTCTCAGTGTCTGGCTTCTGACACCTGCATGGATTATTTTCCACCACAAGCTCCTGTGTACACCTTCTTTCAGGATGATGCCTGTCAAAACAAAGCCATGAATTCGACCACTGGCACTTCCCTCACTCCGTGGAGTTATCCTTAATGCAAGCTAGAAATTAAAGCTGTGCATTTTTTTAAAGAAAGTTTCTGGATTTTGGCAGAATATGGAATAGGAATATGGCTAGGGCAAGATGGTTCTCCATAGAGCAGGAAAGGAGCTAATTTAATGCTATGGGGATAGAATAATAGTACTACTAAACTTCTAGGGAATATTAGGCAATCAGCAACACCACCTTCATGCAAGCTCAGATGACCAAACAGTAAAATGATCTAGAGTTACTGAATTTTCACTGACCAAGGCCAAAATCTGAGTTTCCAATTGTAGGATGTTCATTTGGGGTGGTAAGGGATGGACCTGCAGTACCAGAAGCTGTTTGGATTCAGCTGACAGCAGCTCTGAGTTACAGGTTAGTTGGTGATCATAAAATGGATCAAGAACTGACACTCATTCATTCATTCACTCATTACTGGGGACACAAAGGAATGTTTTCCTTACCCTGAATCCACCAGCTCAGTCTCAACAGCGGGCAAGACTGGTGAGGTACAGGCATGGCTACCCAGAAGAAGGGAAGAATTCAGGGAACAAGGGATAGGAGCTTTACTTATGTTCCCATCCTAGCTCCCTGCTAGCCTTAGAACCTGCTGCAAAGGACCTTGTCTCTTGCCTTTCACCCAAGGTGCTGCCTGCGGAATATTTAGTTCCACAGCTAGGTTGGTCCTCTAATACAAACACACACTTCTGCACTTCCAGAGGTTTTCTGGTCTGCCAGAGCATGAAGGGGAAGTAAATAGCACACACAGGCTGCCCTCCCACTGCAAGCAGAGAGGATCAGACTCTCAGACCACAACAGCAGAGTGTGGTCAGTCCCCTGCAGCCAAACCTCCTCTCAGCCAAGCTGGGCCCATTGCTTGCTGTTCTCCAGCATTAGCAAGGAATATTATCACTCGAATCAGCCCCTAAGTCCTTCGAATTCCATGGCAAGATGTAGCAGTAAGATGGCACCCACCAAAGTAAAATGAATCCCAAATCTCTGCCTCTGAGGGCTGTGACCAGAGTAGGGGTGTGGGTCTGCCCTTTTCCTCAGGCTGGGAGGGAAAGAGTGATGAGCACAGGGGAGTGGCTGTAGGAATCCCAGGTTGTGCTTCCCATTTCTTCTTCTGCCTGGGAAACTGGGAGACGGTCAGGAGTGAGTCTGAGGGGTGGGGAAGCAGGAGTATTAGGGACAGGAGGCGTTTGGTGTAGGTGTGGGAAGATCAGGCGCCGTGCAGCCGTGAATCCAGGGCTGACAGCAGGCACTGACGGCAGGGCTGTCACGTTCCCCACTCTGCCTGGAATTACCTCACTAACAGCATCTCTTCCACAAAAGCTCTTTCACACCTTCTACAAATGTGTAACAGTAAACAAACTCCCACTGCGGGTAAAAAAAAAAATCTCTGCCAGTGTAAGAAACCTCGAGCAGGATTTTAAGATGAGGAAAAGTGCACAAAGGTTGTGCTGGCTTGTTAAGCTGTATGTGCATGAGGAATTTGTGACCTCCTCGACTTTTCACAGGACTTATCCTGGCTTCCCATAGCTTTGCACAGGTATATTGCAAAACATCCCTTTTACTCCCTTCAAAGTGAGACATTTTTTCTTCACCAGTATTAGCTCTGCAGTGGGCTGAGCGTATCCTTCATGTTCCAGTTACAGTCCCTGCAAAACTGAATGAAGAATTACACAGGATGGTGTTTGGGTATCTGCTCAGATTTGGTGGGTCTATAGTGTCGCCGAGACTGCGGGAAAAACAAAAACCTTCCAACAGTATTTTTAATGTTAGAGAGTTAAGGCATTGCTTTATTATCTGGCCAGGATGTTGTTCTGGCCAGGATGTACCACAGAAATCATCTCATCTACACAAACCCTGGGTGTGCAGAGAGAATCATTCCATGACACATGACCTTTACTAGATTTTTCAGATATTTTATACAGTCAAAACTCATAGAAACGAATTGGGTCAATGTTCATTGGTCTCAAGTTGTGTAGTTCTTAGTATTTGGTCTCCTATTGGATCTGGATTTCTTCACTTCTGATGTTAATTAGATCTTCATTCCTTGATTTTCTTATCAGTCTTTTCCAGAGGAGATGTGTCCAACTGCGCTGGAGGCAGAGTCTGGGGTAGATGTTCACAGATGGCTGATGTTCTGTTGCTGTGAATCTCTGGCCTTATCTCTTTGGAGCTACTCCCAATCTGTTGAAATGCTAAGTTCATCAGGACTCACCTAGAGAAACATTGCCCTGGAAAGAAGCTTCAGTTCCCTTCCCCTGGGGCAAAGGTGAACAAACTTAGCTACATTTATATATAAAAAAATTTTAAACTGGTAGGTTTTCCAACAATAGGGGGAATCAAATTCCATTGTTCCTTCATTCATTTCCAGCCACCAAGAGTGAGGCAGTTAAACATGTGAACTCAGCTGAAATTTCAATCCAAGTTTTTCACTGAAAATTTCCATGGCTTAAAATAATGCATTTTTTAAAACAGTAACATGCAATAAAGTACAATGCATGCCCCCTGCCACTAAGCAAAACCAAAAATCTACAAAAACTTGTGTGTTTTCAACAACTCAAATGCTGGGCCCAATGCAAGCATGATGCACTTTGGTTTGCCTCCTATTCTTCAGGGCATTTCTGTCTGAGTGTAAGTGCTCAGTGGAAATTAGAACATTAAATGACCTGAGAGAAAGATCAGAGCATCAAGGTCTACATATACTCCAAAAAGTGGTAGAGAAACTGTTGCCAGAAGAAAGTTCATCAGTCTTGCAGCTGGAGTAGAAAACAAGGGCAAAAGATTTCCTCATAACTCCAAGAAGGTCCTTTACTACATAAACACCTCAGGCTGATGAGCAGAGGAGGGGTAAAGGGTTTGGTGAAGGCACGCACAGGAGCACCACCTGCACCACGATTGTTTATGCACTGCAGAAAGCCATAAAATCACAGAACAATTTGGGTTGGAAGGAATCTTAAAGATCATCCAGTTCCTACCCCTGCCATGGGCAGGGACACCTTCTACTAGACCACACTGCTCAGAGCCCCATCCAACCTGGCCTTGGACACTGCCAGGGATGGGGCAGCCACAGCTTCTCTGGGCACCCTGTGCCAGGGCCTCAACACCCCCACAGGGAACAATTTCTTCCTGATAGCCAATCTAAACCTGCTCTCTGTCAGTGTGAAGCCATTGCCCCTTGTCCTGTCACTCCAGGCCCTTGTCAAGAGTCTTTCCAATGGGCTCCCTTCAGGCACTGGAAGGCCACAATTAGGTCACCCCAAAGACTTCTCCAGGCTGAAAGATTCAAGTTCCCTCAGCCTTTGCTCACAGCAGAGCTGCTCCATCCCTCTGCTCCCCTTGGTGTCCCTGCTCTGGCCTGGCTCCAGCAGCTCCCTGTCCTTCCTATGCTGGGCCCAGGGCTGGATGCAGCTCTGCAGGGGGGGCTCAGCAGAGCAGGGCAGAGAGGCAGAATCCCTCCCTCCCTCAGAGTATCGGCACATTACTCCTATTGATGGTCTTTGTAGTGTTAAATGTGGGCTTGGGAGTCACCTACATAAACTCCTCAGACCTGTGTAACAGCAGAAGTCTCACAAGAAAGAATCAGTCACTGCTTTGTGAAGGCCTGGTTGCAAATACAGGCCTGGCACAATGGGTGCTGACAAAGGCACTCCTTGGAGCCAGGGCCTTGCTTTCTCCAACAAACTGTCAAGCCAAGGGCAAGACACATGAAATAACTGCTTCTAAAAGGAGATGTTAGCCTCCAGAAACAGAAAGTGGGGCCACACTCCTGAAGACTCTGGCAATCCTCTCTGGGAGCAGTTCTGATATAAACCCACTCACCAGTACAAAGAATAAGAACAGCTTGTTTTGCAGCAGAAAAGACACCTTCATTTTTCAGAGAGGAGCAGAAAGGACAGACACTGTTTAAGAAAATATCTTTATTACATTTCAGGACACTGGGGAACACTGGATCTGTGGCAGTGTTTTGGGTCTTGAAATGCAGGTGTAAGGAAAAAGAAGGAAAGTTCTTTTCATCTAGATGTGGAGTGTAGAATAATTACCTGTCCCCCTGCCTTCCTGTGTCACACAGATGCCAGCAGTGGGAAGAGTTTTGCTGAGGGAACTCAGGTGCCTCTCTTTGCCTGAGAGTAGATGTCTGCAGGTGTTTTAGAACTGTCCCTGTCTGAAGGGGATAAACAACTGAGCTGTTTCAACTGGTTTAAGAGTAAGCAAATTTCATAACTCCCACCTTGCAATCAAAGATATGAGACCAAACTGAAGAAGTTCCAGTTCAGCTAACAGAGGAGGCACCATGCATTCACTCTTTACAGTTCCCTCTGTCACTACTGAGCTGGAAAAACTGTATCTAGACAAAGTGTGGCTTCACCTGGAGATACTGCTCCATGGTCCTTTCCATCCTGTGGATTAAATTTCCTTGTGAAGCCATCAGAGGATTGCACAGGCCTTTGCTAGGAAAACTGCAGCATTAGCATGTGGCCTGAGGAAGATACCATCACTGAAACAATTATAATGGTCACTTTTGTAACCTCAGGGAGGGAGAAGGCATGTTTAATATGGCACCTGGCTGTGCCCTGGCAGCCAGGAGGGTCATCCCTGTCCTGGGGGCATCAGGCCCAGCACAGCCAGCCAGCCCAGGGAGGGGATTGTCCTGCTCTGCACTGGGCTGGGGTGGCCTCACCTCAAGTGCTGGGGCAGTTTTGGGTGCCACAATAGTAGAAAGACCTAAAGCTGTTACAGAGCTGCGTCACGGAAGGGTTAGGCTGGATTTCAGGAAAAGGTTCTTCCCCCAGAGGGTGGATGAACACTGACCAGGCTCCCCCAAGCAGGGGTCACAGCACAAAGCCAGACAGAGATCCAGAAGTGTTTGGACAGCGCTCTCAGGCACATGGTAATTCTTGGTCTGGGCTGTGCAGAGTTGGACTAGATGACCCTTGTGGTTCCTTTCCAGTTCAGGACATTCTATGATTCTATGAAACTTCTTCCAGCGAATCTTCAGCAGGTTATGTTATAGATAGAAATGACCAAGGGCCAATATAGGTACAAAACAATCAGGAATTTATTGAATCATTAAGCAAGTGGCACCAAGCAAAACAGCGCTGGGCGGCCGAGGAGTCTCAGCTCCGCCAACGGCGCACTCCTTTCCCCCGCAGTACCTCAGTTCTTATACATGTTCTCTTCTGGTTGACCTGGTTCCTTTCTGGTGTACTCTGCGTCTGCATGGCGGGTTGCTAGGGGGTCTTATTCTGCCCTACAGTGGTCGTGGGGAGGAAGGCTCTATCCTCTTCCTCACAGGCAGCTTTGACCTGTGAATAATAACCTTTTCCATATGTGGTTATACAGGTCTCTTTGCTGAGCAAGCAGGGTTTGCGTAATTATGCTAGTTGTCTTCCTTTGCAGCTTTCAGTAATACCTTCCTCTGTTTGTTTGGATTCAATTCATGTCTTGGGTTAATGAACAAAAAAAACAAAGACTACCCCTTTTTTTATCACAGTTACAACATGAGATGAGTGCTCCATTTCCATTTACAGCCTAATTTCCTTGATCTTCCTAACCACTAAGCAGTTACCACTGTGTGATGCAGGCCCAGATTACAGCAGCTCTTCCAGTCAAGAGGAAGGTGATGTCAGAACAGTGAGAAGACTTTGGTTTCCCTGAAGGCTACAATGAGTTAAGCAGGTGCAGCATTCCCATTTCCACACAGAGATGGGAAGATGGAGCCAATTCCATGCAGATGGTGAGCTGTGAAACAAGACATTCCTGTTCTGCACCAGCCTGCTGATGTGCCTCCTGCCAGAGGGCATCTGCAGGCTGAGCACTGCCAGTTTCCAGACCAGGCACTTCCCCCATTCCACCAGCACTGCTTGTACAAACAGGGGAAAGGCACTGCATCCCACCATCCCTCCTCTGCTCCTTCAGGCCCAGGGAAGCAGGAAATCTACACATTTATCACTCAGAAAGACACTTTGGTGACAGTGGAAAATATTACACACAACCATAAAAATAGTCGTGTCTCCTACCCGACAACAGCATTATTTCAGTGTGATGGATGGCTTAAGCCAAATAAAGTTACTTTCAGAGGCAAACCTTGGCCTTCAGGGCTTGTTATTAGATATGTAAAGCTTCATCCACCAGGGCTCTCAAGCAGCTGTTTAAAGATGCAGAGTCTTAATGAAGTCAGCAATGCTCCTGATGTGTTTCAAGCACTCTTTGCTGGATCCATGCTCATAAAACAATTCTGCTGCCCTTAACCATGGAGGTGTTTAATGGCCCAGGTGTCATGCCGTGGAAGTGACCACCATTCTTGTCACCCAAAGGGAAATGAGGGCATGTAATGGGCCAGGTTCAAATAGTACTGTTTTTTCATCAATTTCAGTGGGGCTACTTCCACTCCAGATATTAAGACTAGTATCACAGAGTTGTGCCTCCTTGCAAAAGCTTAGTTATTCACATATTGAGCCAAGAAAAGTTCACAGTGCAGAGTCTATTTTAGCCCTAGTCTTGAAAGGGGTCTGCTATAGCTGGCTTTATTATATATGTGAATTTCCAGGTGCATGTCTGACCAAATACCAACGAGTATTTTCAATCTCTGTGGAATGCCTACCAGTGATGCTCCAAAACATCTTCCTCAGACTGCCTGTGTAGCTCATTCTTTTTTCTGTTCGTTCTTCTATCTCTGACCAATGAAAACATGTACCCAAGCTCATATTTATACAACCTCATTTGCCATCTCAACTGAGGAGAGGCTGAGCTTAAGCTTCCAACCAGGCCTGCAGCAGTGCCTATATTGCAGGCTGGTTGTTTGGGCTGGGTCTGCGGATGGAGGAAATCCAGGCAGTGCTGGCTTCTAGAGCCCAGTGACACAGCTGATCACCAGCTAACGTGGCTTCAGGCAAGCAGGAGCTCTCAGTTCTCTTGACCATCACTGGAATCTCCATGGCTCAGAGCAGTTGCTTAATCATGGACATCTGACGCCATCTGAGGCTGATGAGGATGTCCCTACTCTGGCTTTCTACTCCTGCTGCAGGACAATGCCACTCTCCATGCCTGTAATTCCCCAGGCACCTCTGGGATGCCCTAGGAAGCTCACTGCTTATTTATTTCAAACCTTGTTTCTCTAGAAGAGTTGCTTGTGTCAAGGACCAGAGGGTTTTTCTCTGTGCTTTCAAGAGAGAGGGGGGCCCAGTGGAACACATTTACCACTGACATTGACACAAGTAAGAGTGGTGTTTGCTTTAAAACCAAAACTCCTGTACCAAGAGCCCCATTGCTTATAAGAGTTATTAGTCAAGCTCCAGTTTTAAACCTTGTGAATTAAGTAATCTATTATAAAAAATAAAATATAGCGGTGAGACAGTTGAAAGAAGCAGAATATTCAAAGTCAGTTATTCAAAATATCCAAAGGAAGTCCATTTTAAAGGTATTGATGAGACTATTTCTTCCAGACCACCAAGAGTCTGAGACATTCAGATGTCCAGAAGCAGAATAGACGGTGCAATTTATTTACCTGATCTATGCAAGCTAACGTAACTGGGGTTTTAAGTAATAATTTATTGATAGCCACCTATTTGTGAGCACTATATAACCCCCTGAGATTGTGGCATATTTCTTCAGACACAAGGAGTCAGACAGTTAAGACAATATGAGAGCAGAGAGGATGCAAACACAACGATTTTTTCACATGATTTTTGCAAAGCAATATAGAAAACACCAAAATAACAAGATCATCACTTTTGTACAACAGTGCAGTTACTATTCCTGGGTGTAGGACTGACCTCTGCAAAGCATTTTGATTTGCTGTAGCTCAGTTTCTCCAGTGGAAAATGGCCACTCTGCTGCCACACACAAGAAATGCTGTGTGAATTAAGCTGCTGATACATTATCTCTGATTCTGTTTACAGCTGGTGAGGGTTGTTGGCACAGCAGACTTGTGTGGGTCAGGCAGGCATTCTGTTTTCCACACAGTGCTGGAATGCTGGTGTGCAGAGGTGGCTGTGTGGGCTGGCAATTATGGTGCCGTTGACTCGGATCCATCCATGATCTCTCTGAAGAGAGACCTTGTCAGGCTTCCTACCATGTGGGCAGAGTCATTCCCAGAGTGGAGCCAGCCTGGGTGTAAGGGCAGATTTGGGGATGAGATGTTGGGGAGCAGTGCCAGGGAAAGGGACCTGGGGGTCCTGGTCAGTGGCCAGTTGGACATGAGCCAGCAATGGCCTGGAGCCAGGAGGGACATCCCTGTCCTGGGGGCACCAGGCCCAGCATGGCCAGCCAGGCCAGGGAGGGATTGTCCTGCTCTGCTCTGGGCTGGGGCAGCCTCACCTTGAATACTGTGTGTGGTTTTGGGTGCCACCATATAAGAAGGATCTAAAGCTGTTAGAGAGTGTCCAAAGTAGAGTTTTAGAGATGGTGAAAAGCCTGGAGGGTAAGCCACATAAGGAGCAGCTGAGGGCATTTGGTCTGTTCAGCTGGGGAAGAGGAGACTGAGGTCAGAGCTCACAGCAGTTCTGCAGCTTCCTCAGGAGAGGAAGAGGAGGGGCAGGCCCTGATCTCTGCTCTGTGGGACTAGAGACAGGACCCAGGGAACAGCTGGAGCTGTCAGGGAGGTTTAGGTTGGATACCAGGAAAAGGTTCTTCCCCCAGAGGGTGGTCAGGCTCTGAACAGGCTCCCCAGGGAATGGACACAGCACCGAACCCGACAGACCTCAAGGAGTGTTTGGACAACACTCCCAGGCCCAGAGTGAGATTGTTGGGATGTCTGTGCAGGGCCAGGAGTTGGGCTGGATGATCCTTTTGGGTCCTTTCCAGCTCAGGATATTCTGTGATTCTGTGGCCATGTCAGCTGCAGGGAACACTAACCCAGAATAAGATGATTTTATGACAGTGAAGCACAAATGGGTGGATTACAAATTCCAGGACAAGGAGGCTGATCATGTATCCTGAAAAGCTAATGATGATATGCAAGGAGATAGCCAGACATCCCACTGACTGGTCCAGGTGAAGACAGGTAGGAAGGTGGGCATCTTCCTACTTGAAACTAAAACCCAGGCAAAACTGATCTCTGCTTAGGTTTGATTACAAGCATGAATCTCAGGTTGAGTTCACCAAAGTTCCAGGATGGGAGCTGAGTATTGAGTGAAATGAGCGTTCAGATTTCCAGCAGGTCCAAGTCATGTTTAGACTCAAGCTCAGTTCTCAGTCTGAGGATCTATGGTTGCAGAAAGGAAGGTGGTAAACAGAAACGCTTTTAACTGGAAACCACTCCAAACTAAGATCTGGAAAAGTACTGCTTTCTATTTTCTGGTTATATGAGGAATAAAATGGTGTCAATGCAAGAAAAAGGGTTTTCTAATAGAGCTACTTTAAAATGGGGTCCTGCACAATTTTCATCTGCCTCTTCTCAGATTTTGGATCCGTGTTCAAGCTTTTGTAAGCATGTACTGGAAAATGGAGGGGAATTCTGATTTAGTTTGTTTTGTGGGCATTATTGGCATTTTTTTTTTTTTGGCTTGTATCTGCTTTCCAAATTGGGAAATTACATAAACACTTGCATTTTTTAGTCTTTTTAACCCATTCTCAGGCTCACCTTCACGACAAGGGCTTGAGACCCCACATGTAGTTCAGACCTAATTTTTTTTTGCTTTTCCAGAGTGGATTTCACTTTTTATTTTCTCTGATTGCAAGAGGGAAAACAGAATAGGTGTCATTTTAAAAAACTCTTCTGAACCACATGTACCTAGGCAGATAAGGGCCCAGAAAGGACCATGTAGGTCTGGTTCTATCAGGATTAAAGCCCCCAGGAGGGCAAACATAGGAGGCAGCATGCCAGAAATGCTCATGCTCTGTCTTACCCTGTCTATACCTGTGTGTCAGGTCTGACGTTGATATCTGTATGTCTAGGAACTGAAATAATAAATTGAGTCAAGAGTGGCCCCCCAGAGAGATCAGCATCACCTCTCCACTGTGCCCTGTTGCATGACATGGTATTATCAGCATAACAGGGATGTTTATCTGTGTCCAGGTACTACTGCTCCCTTTCCCTCTTTCACCTGGGGTCAATCTCTACAGCCAACCTCTCCAGGACCTCAAGGGCTTTAAAGCATCCCTACAAACTCTGCAGGTATGCTCTTGGTGTGAACAATACAGAATGTTTCTGCTCTGTATCTCATCTGGACCTCCACCAACAAGCCAGTGCTCAGGCTGCTCTTGCTCTGCTTCTCATCTCATGTAATTTAAAAACACTTTCCCATTCTCCCAGAGCTCCCAGACACCTCCTTGCTCCCTTCCTGTCTGCTTGGTGGGCCTGCTGCAGTGCCAGCACTCTTCTCCATGTCTGCAAGCCCATTTCTGTGCACACCAAACCAAGAAGGTTCTCTAGTGCCACACCTGAATGGGCAGAACCTCCCCATCTGCCACATTCCCACCCACTCTGCAGATTTGGGCCGGTGCTTCCTACCAGCAGAAGGCAAACTGTGGAACAGAAGAACACCTGAATCACAGAATCATGGAATCATTTAGGTTGGAAAAGGCCTCTGAGATCCAACCTGTGACCAAATACCAGACCATTGTACCCATTGCCATGTCCAGTCTTTCCTTAAACACTTCTGAGGATGGGGACTCCACCACCACCCTGGACAGCCCCATCCAATGTTTAATCACCCTTCCAGTGAAGAAATTCCTCTTGATGTCCAATCTCAACCTCCCTTGGTGAAGCTTGAAACCATTTCCTCTTGTCCTGTCCCTTGTTCCCTGGGAGCAGAGCCTGACCCCCCAGCTGCCCCCTCCTGTCAGGGAGTTGTGCAGAGCCACAAGGTCCCCCCTGAGCCTCCTTTTCTCCAGGCTGAGCCCCTTTCCCAGCTCCTTCAGCCCCTCCTGCTGCTCCAGCCCCTTCCCCAGCTCCGTTCCCTTCCCCGGACACGCTGCAGCCCCTCAATGTCTTTCTTGTCCTGAGGGGCCCAGAGCTGCCCCAGGATGTGAGGTGTGGCCCCACCACTGCCAAGTAGAGGGGGACAATCACTGTTCTGGTCCTGCTGGCCACACCACTGCTGATCCCACCCAGGTGCCATTGGCCTTCTTGCCCACATGTTGGTTCACATTCAGCCACTGTCACCAGCACCCCCAGGTTCTTTCACTTTCCAGCCATTCTGCCCCAGACTAGAGCACTGCAGGGAGCTGTTCAGGCCAAAGTGTAGGACCCAGCACTTGGCCTGGTTGAACCTCATGTTCCCCCTGATGCCTTTTCCTGGTCTTGAAATCAAGAGTCGAACATGGTTAGAAGAGAAAAAGGGATTTTACCTTGGTATTTATTTTAAGGATCCTTAGGTGCACTACGTTCAGGTCGAATGGACCTCCATGCACTACAATGCACACCCCCAAAAGATCTGGTATAACATCATAGGTCTTACTAATTGGCATATCTATCAAAAATTCCCAAATGAGAGGCTCGAATGAGCCCCCTTCCCCAAGGAACCTTCCACTGGATGGTTCTGTCTTAATTTACAGAATGTGTTCTGGAGAGGACCTTGGGGTCTGGGGCACACTGACCCCTAACTAAGAAGCTTCTAAAATGTTTAGTCTCCTAGCTGAATGAACAAATCCAAGAATGTAGGCAGAAAGCACTAAGAATACAGAAGTTGTAAAAAGGTATAACAGGGGTATAAAAGAAAAGGCAAAAAATCTTCATGGCATCACCATTAATCACCACAGTGGTCGAATTCTCTCCAGTCCTTGAGGCCTTTCCCTCCTGGAAACAGTTGATAAGAAAGATCCCTTGCTAAGGCAACACCTCTGGCCATATAGGGAAATCGTTTGAGTGTTCATCATCTGTGAGGACAGCCAGCACTGCTCTGGAAGGCAGCCTGCAAAAGGCTGTGTCCTCTGAGAAAAAGAGTCCACCCACTGAGACCACCTCCAGCCAGTCTTGTGTTATCTTCAGCTGGCATCCCTTTGCCATCAAACCTAGGAGCTTATCTTTCATGCCCGAAATCTAGGGCTGTCTTAGGTTACAAAGTAAGGTGTAACCAAAAGAATGTATTCTTTCAGCATCTTCATAAGCTGTTAAAGCACATGGGGCTGTGTTCCCTATCTCCTTCATGACACATCCCTGACAACTCCCTCTGGGAGATATCTTGTGCTAATGGCCCATCCAGCCTCACTGCATGACTCATAAATTACATCATCCCATTGTGAGATGTTCTGCCCAGGGGGAGGAACCAAGAATTCCTACCTGGATATAGTCTGAGGTTTGGAACAGCACAGGCAGCCCCTTCCTACTGGATTCCCAGAGGACAAGAGCTACATAAGCACCACTGGACCTTCAGAGGAAGACCAGACCCTTTCTGCAGGATCCCTGCTTCAACAGAACCATATCTATCACTTCAGGAGGACTGCAGCTGTTGCAGTGTATCCCTGGGATCATACCCGGGCCCTTTCCCCGTGACTCTGAGATATTCCTTTGTTTAAAATTCAAGTAGCCTGGGCTGTGATCTGGTTGGTTATTTATCCCAGCTTCACCCCTGGTATCCCCTTTTCCCCGCCCCGTGACAAAAGTAACTTCACACAGAGGCCCTGCCTCTTTTTCTGGCTTCCCCCTTGATTGGAAGCACCCTGTCTCTTGGGATGGGGAAATAAATGATTTTAAGAATATAGCTGGGGTCTGAGCTATATTTCATCTCTTCTGCTTCTGGTGATTAGCTGACAGCTGGCACTGGCTGAAGTGGAGCTGCACAGCCGAGGGATATCTAAGCTTTCTGTAGGTGGTTTGAGATATACCAAGGCATATAGAGGCAAGCTTTACCACAGAAATTAAGCAATGTAATGTACATAAAAACCAGATGCAGCCACCCCTTCATCGGACTGCTACTGTCACCCTGACCAACAGGGGGTCAGTTCTGACTTGGGATCTCCGGTTCGTTTCTTTTCAGACTAGCATGAGGGCTGGCTATAATTAATGCAATGCTGCTCCAATTTCTTTCCCTAATTCCTGTTTTCCCAGGGGTTACTCCCTGTAAATAGGCTTCCTTCAGCAATGATACCACAAGGTGTAAATTTTCCACCTTCTTTACAAGCTCTTCCTGCCTTTCCATATATATATATATATATATGCTGATCTGATCTTTCTGTGCTTACCTTGGTAATACCTTTTCAAAACCATCCCCCTTCCTCTCTAAGTTGCTTCCCCTTTCCTTGTGGCTCCCCTTTAGCACTTAATTTTTTGGCTTTTCTAATTAATCTCCCTGAAATGCTGAGATGCTAATAAAATCATAGGGAGAAAGGATTTTTTTGGGGACCCAGAGCTTGCTTGAAAGCTAATAACCTTGCTAACGCAGATTTAAGAGATGCTAGGTGCAGCCTTGTTCTGTGTGCAAACCTTGACTCAGCACATATGCAAACAGGCTCCAAAAATAGCTTGCACTTTCCCAATTCACATGTGATGCATGTGCCATAATTCTGCACTGTGCTTTCCAAAAATAGCACTCACACCCCATTGGCTGGTCTAAATCCGTGGACATTTAGGTTTTTCAATCCAGGCATCAAAGCACGGGGCTGCACAGCTTTTTCATAGAGGGATTTTTCTCCTGGGCGCCTCCCCCTCTATTCACAAAAATAAAGAGATTTATCCCCTCCCCTATGCAATTGCTTAAGATCCCCGTGGCAAGTGCATAAACCCCTCGTGAGGAGAAGTGAGGTGTTGGCTCAGAGTTATTTTTAGCTTCTTGCCATGCTCTCTAGCAGCTGGAAGCAAAGAGGTAACCCATTACCTTGAAGGTGGCCAGTTCTCCTGGAACAGCAGCGAGGGCTCTGCAGAGCAGCAGCCCAGAAACCACAGCCTGAAAAGCATACAGATCTGAATGAGGAGCTCGGTTAGAGACTGAGTAAGAGTCTCCTCTCCTGCATTTCAGGGATATAGACTGAATGAAAGGCTTCTCTCCTGTATTTCAGGGATATAGACTGAATGAAAGGCTTCTCTCCTGTATTTCAGGGGAGCAAGTGAGTTTCTGGGATATGACTGAAAAGGCAGAGCAGTGATCTGATCACTGGGATCAAGGGCAAGTTGGATGGGGCTCTGAGCAACCTGGGCTAGTGGGAGGTGTCCCTGCCCGTGGCAGGGGGTTGGAACTATATGAACTTCAGTGCCTTTCCAATCCAAGTCATTCTATCATCCTGTGATGACCATTTCTTTGGAATAAAGCAGCTGGGCAGTTGGGGAGTAACAGCTGTGGCAGTGCCATCCCTTAAGGATGGCCCTGAACCCACACCCTGGCACTGCCGTGTTGCATAGCCCAGCACAACTCCAGGGCACTACAGATCCAGGGATGCCTCACAGGTTTCCACCCACACCTCAAATCTTGGGCACACACCCACTGTGGTACAGGCACAGGAATATGACACAGCAAGAGTCAACACCTTGAGAAGGGACACGGCAAATTCCTTTGAGGACTTCTGTTGCTAAAACAAATATGGCACAGCCACATAGCAAAAGTACATAAAATGTCCATTCAAATGCAGCCCAAAATGTACAAAAATAACTCTGTTCCACCAGGCCTTATGTTAGAGCAGGTGCTGTTCTTCCTGCAGCTGTGGTCAGCAGCTCCCATGTGTGCTATCAATAGTGCAGCAGAAATGTGAGGAACATCCATCCATACCTTTGCAGTGGTGCTGCTGGATGATCCAACACTGCATTGATCCCATATCAGTGGCCATTAGTTGTGCAGCCTGAGGGGAAGAGAAAACAGATGTGGTACATGAGTCTTATCACTTACCAGATAAGGTGTTCAAGTGCCTGTAGTGGTAAAAACAGATTTGAAGCAAAGGACAGTGTATGTTGGGGCTATGCTGTGCAGGGCTGACGGCTGGGCACAGTGATCCTTGTGGGTCCCTTCCAGCTCAGGACTTCGTACAGTTCTATATTCTGTGATGTATCAGGCCGATAACACTGATATGTCCTCCAAGCCTGAAGAAAGGAATTTAACCTGCAGAAAATTCAGGGACTGAGACACAGCCTGGACCAAACTCATTAGGGATCAATACTGCAAGGTGCCAAGTGCTTACTGTCAGCACATCACCCTCTTTTCCCTTATCTAAATAGCCTGCTACTACCACTACCTTGCTTATCAAGTCCTGCTTTATACTTATGGAACTCCAGCAGCTTTGCTCCTAAAATATACCAGCACACAAATACGCTGGCATGACTCAGAGGTGGTAACATCAGTGGGGATTTTTTTGCAAAGCAGGAATGTTTAAAGATAAAAATTAATGCAGCTACTCTAGGGGCAGAGAGAGAAGTCAAGGAACTGGCAGCTGAAATCCCTTTACCTGTGAGTATCTTTGCAAGCAGTCACAGGCTCTGACCAAGGACCCTTCATATCTGCTTCAGCTCATGCTGGAGATGTTCAACCCTTACAAACAGGCACTGATGGGAAACTTCTTGAGAGTTTGCAGCTTTCCTTCTATTCAGCCATCTTCACTGCAATACCAGAGTCTAACACTGCATTATTCCCCAGGAAAATAGACAGAATTTTTGCCAGAAAGGAGCTGGGGGTGCTGCTGGGTGAGAGCTGGCCCTGCCCTGGCCATGTGCACTGGGAGTCAGAGCCCCCCTGTGCTGGGCTGAGCCCCTGGGGGGAATCCTGCCCCTCTGCCCCGCTTAGGTGAGAGCCCACCTGCAGAGCTGCCTCCAGCCCTGGGGGCCCAGCACAGGAAGGACAGGGAGCTCCTGGAGCCAGGCCAGAGCAGGGACACCGAGATGGTGAGAGGGATGGAGCAGGTCTGATGTGAGGAAAGGCTGAGGGAATTTGGATTGTTGGGCCTGGAGAAGAGAAGCTTTGGGGTGACCTCACTGTGGCCTTGCAGTGCCTGAAGGGAGCCCACAGGAAAGGGCTGACAAGGGCCTGGAGTGACAGGACAAGGGGCAATGGCTTCACACTGACAGAGAGCAGGTTTAGATGGGATATGAGGAAGAAATTGTTCCCTGTGAGGGTGCTGAGGCCCTGGCACAGGTTACCCAGAGCAGCTGTGGCTGCCCCATCCCTGGCAGTGCCAAGGGCCAGGCTGGATGGGGCTCTGACCAACCTGGGATAGCGGAAAGTGTCCCTGCCCATGGCAGGGGGTTTGGAAATGGCTGATCTTTAAAGTCCTTTCCAACCCAGCCATTCTATGATTTATTGATTCCTATCCCTCCTGTCTCAACCCTTCAACTCCCATCAGATTTTCAGATTCCTGCAAGCCACTCCTTTGGGACAGCAGAGCAACAAACTGATACTCAGTTTGCAGTGGAAGTACAGCAGTGACCTGGGGCTGCTGACTGGGCACGGGTCACGAAGGGTGTCTGAAAGGATATCCCTGAGATGGAGGCTCTGCTCCGTTCCCCCATGAACAGGGTGGGTTCAGCTATTGCTGGAACACCTCCGCTGCTCAGCGGTGCAGACGGAGCCCACAGCCCCCCTGAGCTGGCACAGACTGTGGGCTAGAGCAGTGCAGAGGAGTTGGTGTGTGACAGACAGACTGGCTCCTCCGCTCCTGGGTCACCACGGAGCTCTGGGATGTCACCGTGCAGATGTGGGTGGGGACATGAGCGTGCTCTTGGTTGCCATTCCCTCCGAGGAAAGGCAGCCTCATTTATGTGTAGTTCTGAATAAATTCCCTGCTAACCTCCCAGCCATCTGCTGAGGCAGTTGTACCTCCAGAGGCAGCCAACAGCTCAGCTGCCAGCAGCATGAAGCAGAACTGGTGCCTTCTCAGAGCATGGGGCTGGTGCCAACAGAACTTAAGTCAGGCAGTTTTCCTGGGGGCTTCCAAATGGTTGTTCTTTTGTCCAGTGGCATGAAATGTAAGAAGAGTGTGAGGCACCTGCGATGAAATGCAAACCTAGGCAAAATTCCCCTGGTTTGGTTACAAATGTGGGTCTCAGGTTAGGTTCACAAAAGTTCAAAGGTCTCCTGGTGAACTTGAGATGGGTCTTTTGAGAACTAAAACTTGAGGCTGGGAAATTTAGAGCCCTGAGCAACCCTGTGAAATCAAGATATGAGTGAGGAGGCAACAAAGGGACAGGTTTATGTAAGAGGAGGTGACTGTTCGGGAGGGCTGAGTTGTAGGACTCCTTCCTGCAGGATGTTGTTTACAGAGGTTTAGCTGGTCAAACTCATGGAAGAGAAATTCCTTGGGGGTTTATATTTGAAATAAATTCCATCAACTTGTGAAGCTTCTGGACGTTTCATGGGTTCAGGGAATGGACTCGGGGCAAGAACAGCACAAAGAGCCATTCCTGTGTACTGTGCATTATTTCCTTGACCAGCACTCAAGGTTCAAAGGTGCAAAAGTGTATACAATCTCAAATTTTACTAAACAAGGGAGTTTAAGTTTCTGTGCCTTTGTGATTCTGCAGAAGGGTGGCTCACCACCACCCACAGAAACTTTTCTTCAGTCTTCCCATGACATTCACACAAGTGGCTGATGGAGGAGGTGCTCCACATGTGTCTGTGGTCTGTAAAATCAGCGTTCAAAGGCACAGCTGAGCTAGTACAGCCCAAGGAACAAACCCATGTGGTTGAAGGGCAGGAATTGTCCTCTTGGGCAGCCTTGTCTGCAGCAGGAAATATAGAAGAGACATTGTCTTAAGCATCTGTGAAAAGATTGAATACAGACATCATCTCTCACATTTGTGAGGGGATCAGAGCATGACATGGGCAAATACTACATTGAACTGATGTGTGATCATCCTCTGTGAGGTTGCTGAGGCCCTGGCACAGGTTGTCCAGAGAAGCTGTGGCTTCCCCATCCCTGGCAGTGTTCCAGGCCAGGCTGTATGTGACTCTGAGCAACCTGGGACAGTGAAAGGTGTCCCTGCCCATGGCAGGGGGGTTTGAACCACAAGATCCTTGATGTCCCTTCCAAGCCAGGCCATTCTGTGATTTCTACGGAGCCACCAGAGCTCAGTGATAAATCTTGCTTCCCTTGCAGACAAATGTTCCCCCACATCAACTACTTTGACTGACATGAGTGGAGCAGTGCCAGCTTACACCAGCAGTACATCTGCTCCCACATCTTTACATAACTGTTCCTGAATTTTTCCCTTTTATTTCTTTTTCCTCCCCACAGGTAAAAAGAAGCTGTGGTTATGCTGGATTCATTTGAGAAATTCCACCAAAATTGATGATACCATGATGATTATTACCAATATCAACTACTGTTCACATTTTAAGTCCTTTAAACTCTTCCTTATGTTTTTTTCAGAGCTGGGCTGTTAAATTCATTCCCAATATAAAAGGCAAGGAAAAAAAACTTTGTAAAAACATTAAACATGCTGCAAGACTTGGACCAAACCTGATTTACAGTCACTCTAGATGATCTAATAATGTACAGATCAGGTTCATGCAGCAGTGAGCAATTTGACGGTCAGACCAACAGTGTTTCAGAGAAGGGGAAAGCCACGAGGCAGGCAAAAGGATGCTCTGTGGAAATGAAACACTTCACAGTGGGGTTCTGCTTGCAAAAGCATTTTTCACCTTCATTATTAATGTTTATCTGTTCCAAAGCATCACCTCTGGTAAATGGCAGGCACGTTTACTATAGGCACCATGTTGACATCACCCTAGAGAAAATAACAATGGTTTGGCAGCCTGCAAAGTCTTTTTAAAAATAGCCCGAGAAGCCCCTGAGAAAACGACAGGCTCTAAAAATAGGACTAGAGCTGAGAAAGGCAAAAAAGAAAAAAAAAAAAAAAAAAGCCCTTTCCTGATGCTAAAGCTCAGGGTCAGCTGGAAAATGTGGGGTTCCTTCGAGGACATACAATGAATGCTTTGCAGTGCTCTGCAATGAATGAAAGCTTCCTCTCTGAATCCTCCCTGTGCTGCACTGGTCTCTCAATGAGGGATGAAGAGGGAAAAAGGCAGAATTTTAGCAAATTCAAGTAGGTACAATCTAGGGTTCCCCCTCCTTCCTACCCCTGACCTGCCCTTGATAAAAACATCTCATGAAAGTGGTGTGGATCTACCTTTGCTTCTCCCCTGCCTCTGTTCTCCAGTGCCAAGGTACCTTCTCACAAAAACAGATTTTGTGAGCACATCTTTACTGCACTGGCACAGAGACAGACCTCAGGAGGCTGAGAAAATCATTGTAATAACCCAAATAATTGCAAGCAAGCGTCCCAGATTCTTAGTTATTCATGATGCAGCAAGCTGGACATCCCCTTTTCAATTCTCATGCCCAAATATTAGGATAAGGCATGAGGCTTCTGCAGGATTTTAGACCCTCCTTTTGGCCCATGACAGTGGTAATTTTTAGTATCATTCTCTCATAGTTATGAAATAAAACCAGAGCCCTCCAGTGGCCAAAAGCACACCAGTAACCTTGCTGGAGGCTAACCAGAGAAGGACTCCAAGTTAGCTGCCCTGCTTTACTTTGACACCAGCCAACAATCAGTGTGGAAAGGCTGGACAGCTGCAGTCAGTGAGATATACTGGGATAGACACCTGTGAGGACTGTGGGATCCCATGGGATAAAATCCTGGCATCATTAGTGGAGAAAACACCAATGGAAATGGGGAGCCACTTCAAATGGCCCTGGTCATGTGCTGGGAATAACCTGATCCAGCTATCCTTTGGAGAGTTACAGGGGAGGAAGGGACTAACCTGAGATTTTGACAGGAATGCAGTGGGAAGGCAAGCCACTGATACAGCCATGGGTCAGACACCCCAGAAATGCCACTGTACCACCTTTGAGAACAGCTGTGAACCTCCAAGGAATTCTCTTTGAGACAGGCACCAAATTCAGCCAAGTGAAGTTGTACCTGTGCTTCTGGCAGCTGCCTTACAAACAACTGCTTGGTGACCATGTTTTGTTTCCTTGAGCAGTTGCCCAAATGTACTTCTTCTTTCTCCAGTTCTGTGTTATTTACCAAGGAGTGGGTTCAGGAGAGGCTGAGCCTTGTGTTCATGTCATTCCAAGTCTCAGGGTCTCCTAATGGTGGATCCTGAAGGTGTGACAGCACTTTCCTTATGGGATTATCCTTATTCCTGTGACCCTCCTTGCCAGGTGCTTGCTGTTGCAAAAGAAAGCAGGTTTGCTTGTCTAGGGTTTTCTTCCTCTAACTTTGATCACTCCACTTTTGATTTTTTTTTTCCCCCAAACCACAAGGAAATTGAGTTACCTCTGAAAACATGGAAGTGCCGTGTGGTCTCCTGACTGTCAGTGCCCTCCTCACAGGCTGAGTACATCCTGAGCAGCAGACCCAGGCTGCTCTGAGTTTCTCCAGCTGAGGAATGCCATGGCAGAGTCCTCCCTGACAGACTCCATAAACCTCAACCCTGCCCCAGCTCTCTTTGCTCCTGGGAGAAACCCTCCAGAGGAACGGGAAACTTCACCAAGCATGGAGCAAGAGCTCCCAGGGACAACAGCAGTTCTCCTTTCCTGTACTTCCCAGCCCTGCAAACTGAGAGCAAGAGCAAAGTGACTTCACCTCCTGGGCCCACTGAGTGCCATTTATCTGCCTCTCCCCTTGATGCTGCTTGCCTCCAACACCATTTCATTTTGACAAAGATATCCCAAACTTTTCAATTGAAAAGTGGTCAAGTATCTCACTAGTCACTTTTTTTAGACCCTGCACCTGGAGTTTTTTCCCCACAAGGTTCCAGTTCCATTTCCCTGCCCACTCCTAAGTGCTGACAGTGAAGGAGTGCTCCATCCTACAGAGCTTCCAGACACCAGGATGATATTCCTGGCTGGCACAGTGAATGCTACTTTTTGATGCTAGGGAGAAGATTAACCTTTCAGCCTATGTTAGATCTTCTCCCATGGACCTTCAAAACCAAGCTGAATGCAGAGATGCCAAAAAAACCCAAAAAACAACCAAAGCCAGAACATAAGTACAAGCTGAATTATTCCCCAGAAACATCCATATACCTAAAATGGGAGAAACAAGAGAAAATAATGGGAAAACCTCTAGAAATGCATTTTTGCTGAGTTATGAAGCCTGGTATGGCTTTCTGCAGATGAAAACCCAAGAGCCAGAATAAGGTTAGTAAGAAAAAGTTCCTTGACCATTCTTTTTTTCTCTCCCACCACAGATATCTCAGTCCTCAGTCATCAGTGAGCAAAAGTAAGGATTTTTTTAGCCCAACAGCCCTATCCACAAATGGCATTAAAATTATCACTTCTATTCTGGGATTCTGGAGGGCTACCGGAAAAGGGGAAAAAAAAAACCTCTTTCACTCTGCCACAATCCATCAGCAGAATGAAAGGGGTGTCTACGTTTGGAAGAACTCAAGGAAGCATTTGGCACAGTTCATAAGACAAAAGAAGAAGATCAAACAGGTGGGAAAGAAGAGGGAACTATGGAGGAAATTTTGAAAAATTACAAAGGTACAGTCGTCGAGACTTTCTGTGGGTGAAAAAGCACCACAACGGCCTAGGAAAAAAATGTTCAGGTGTATTACATCCTGCTTTGAGATCAAGATGTCAGGGAGGAGAAATGACCATAATTTAGCCAAGAGACCAATTAAAGTGTCTTTAGATACCTTAAAACAAACTGTCTCCTTGAAACTGGAGTTACTCTGGTTTTATACGGCAGAATTTACTGCAATCTGAAACAATAAATCAGTGTTTTAAAAAGAACAGCTTGTTCACCATGCATGGAGCCAGTCAATCCAGCTTAATGACTTGCAGGACACGGGCTTTAGAGACTTCTGCCTGCATTATTCAACACTGATATACAGCCCTTGAAAGAACAGAAACAGGTCCTCATGCCAGCAGCATACAGATGATATCCAAGTGGGAAGGTACGACAACGCTAAGAAACAGATAGGAAATCCATGTCACTAGGATGAAGGGAAAAAGGTCCTTGCTAACTAAGGTCTGTCTGACCTTATTTAGCAAGGAAGGTCACATTAATTTATAATCACAGTATCAAGGAATGGTTTGGGTTGGAAGGGATCTTAAAGATCATCCTGTTCCAACCCCACTGCCATGGGCAGGGATACCTTCCACTAGACCACACTGCTGAGAGCCCCATACAACCTTGTCTGGAACACTTCCAGGGATGGAGCAGCCACAGCTGCTCTGGGTAACCTGTGCCAGGGTCCTCACCAGCTTCACAGGGAACAATTTCTTCTTCATATCCCATCTAAATCTGCTCTCTGTCAGCATGAAGCCATTCCCCCTTGCCCTGTCACTCCAGGCCCTTGTCAAGAGTCTCTCTCTGTCATTCCTGTGCCTTCAGGCACTGGAAAGCCACAGTGAGGTCACCTCAAAGCCTTCCCTTCTCCAGGCTGAACAATCCAAATTCCCTCAGCCTTTCCTCACAGCAGAGCTGTTCCATCCCTGTGATGCCCTTGGCATCCTTGCTCTGGAGTGGCTCTAGCAGCTCCATCCCAGAGCACAGCCTTTTGGCTGGGGATCCTCTTGCTGCATTCCTGACCACTCCCTGTGAAAAAAGGTATCTCCAGTCTCTGGAGGAAATTGTTTGGAGACATTTTTCCTGGTATGTATCCCATTCCCACTACTGCAGTCTTTAAAGGGAAGACACAGACTGGAAAGACAGCCCTAGAATAAATCCTGAATGTCCTGCATGTATTGGATGGGAATGCTGGAGAGCGACTTTACCAAGACAGAGCTCTGCCATGGGTCTTATGAGGAGTACAAATTCTTTGATTAGCAGCAAAGAACTCTGTGTTCCTCTAATTGCCAGATGAAGCAACTTTGTCATCTTAACCATCCCCAAAAGAAGCAGATCAGACCATAACAGGACACCATCCTCATCACAGTCCCCTAGAACTGCAACCCTGCAGAGCAGGGAATGTTACTATAGGTCAGAGAGGAAGACTTTCTCTGCATCCACCCCAACAGGATTTGTAGTGACACTGTCAGACTCAGCAGCAGCACTGCTGGTGTGTTTGGTTTAGCCAAGCTTGGCTGAGGTAAGAAAATGCTTTAAGCCCTGCTTGGCCTGACTTTTGGAGTCAGATAGTAGTGGTTTCTTGTTGGTTCCTTGAGAAGTTCATCACAGCACTGGACTCTGCCCTGTCTGAAATGGTTTGATTTTTCTGGAGGAGTTAAACAACACCTGGATCCCCACATGAGGCCACCATTGCAATTCACCTCAGAGGTGAGTTCCTCAGTGAATGTGGGTTTGCTCTGCTCTCTCTGACTCTACAATGTTAACTGGCATCAAGACCACTTCTCTGGCTTGCACCAGATCCCAGCTGTCCAACCAGAACAAAATCTAGACCTGTCCCACCAGCACCTTCTCTAAGCCTCTCTTTATATCCTTCTCTCTCCCATACCAGCTTTCCCAGCCTCTCACAACAGGATGTGGCTGCTCCATCAGTTCCACCTCCCAGGAACCAGCCACTTTCTGATGCAGAGAAAGCTGCAGCTTTTACATACAGGCAGCTCATCAGCTCTGTTTGCTGCCACTCACTTCAATTTTTGCGCACGCTATTCTATTCACCGAACTCCCACTAGAACCTGAAAGATTTTTAGATATGCCTAAATATCTGTTTCCTTTATTCATCCCAAAGACATTTCCTTCTCCTAGCAATTGATTTCCAGGGAAGCAGAGATTAAAGAGCTGCTTCTCACAAGCTGGCAACAGTTTGGGTATCCTCTAGTGGCAGGAAGTGGGATTTCAGTCACAAAAACACGGATGTCTGTAAGATCTCTCACCCTTCCCGTGCCAGCACATATCCTCCCTCCTCTGAATTTGCTTTGCTGTGCTCCTTAGCATCCCCCAAAATCCCAATTTTGGGATAACTTCAGCTGTGATAGCCACAAGAGAAGAAAAAAAGAGGCTTCTGACACTAGGTATGTTAAGACACGAAGGCTCTGTGCTCTCTTGCCATGTACAAACCTTGGCCATTCTTGTGTGTGAGACTTTTAACAAGAATGTTTGTGTTCAAACAGCTGTGTGACCAAAGACTTGTCACACATCATAACAAATGCATCTGCTGCCATTGCCCCAGGAAAAAGAGACAGCTCCACCGTGGCAGCCAGTGTCAGAGCAGGGTTTTGGTCACAGAATTAGAGAACCACAGAATCAGCTAAGTTGGAAAAGACCTTGGAGATCATCAAGTCCAACCTAACACCACCTTATCAACCAAACGATGGCACAAGTGCCACATCCAGCCTTTTTTGAAACACCTGGTCCATGGAGTCATCCCATCCTCCACTGATAAGAGGAGTAACAACTTCAGTGTAAAAGAAGCAGCAGAGCACCTGCTGCCAAATCTCTAAGCTACAGGCTTAGTTATAAGATGGTATCATATCTAATAATGGAAAAGAGTTGACAGTATAACAGTACTGTCATAATTTTATTTTTATTTTAATACATACCACCAAGATTATCAGTAATAACAATTTAAAAATTCTCCAGTGCAACATGATAGAATACACCCAGTTTGAGAAAAATAGGATATTTTATTTTTCTTTCGGAGAAACTTTAAGTGGCACTGCTCTGCCATGAGAAGCTTGGTGACAAATCTTAGTGGCACAGTTCTTGGCCCTCTGCAGCTCTGTGCACTTCACACATGGGGAACACTTCTGCATTTCCTTGTCCACAGAGAGCTTTCAGTCATCCAAAAGCATCTGCTTTTGTGTTGGCAAAGTCAGCTCTGTAATAACCCAGGTTCCAGAGGCGGAGTGAAAAAGGATAACCTTTCTTTAGCTTTTTTTGCATCATCCTGTAACCTTTAAATTGGAACAGCCCCTCTGCTATCAAATTCAACGGGAGATTTCATACAGTATTTTTATGAGACTCATTATCTGGGGAGTACATCTGCCGTCAATTTTAAAGCCAGGAAAGATTGCTATGATCATGTATTGTACTTAGAAAAGGGAAGAGTGGAATCTCAACCTACTGGCAGAGCAGTCCTGTAATGCAGCTAGCACTTCTCCCACTGTCAGCCTTGTACCTTCCCTGTCCTCTAAACATGCAAGTTAAAATCCACAAGTTAAAATCCACTCTTCACTGGGTTAAAACTGGCTGGATGGCCAGGCCCGCAGAGTGGTGGTGAATGGAGTTACATCCAGATGGTGGCCAGACCAGAGTGCACCCTCAGTCAGTTCTCAGATGACACCCAGCTGGGTGGGAGTGTGGATCTGCTGGAGGGCAGGAAGGCTCTGCAGAGGGAACTGGACAGGATGGATCCATGGGCCCAGGACAGTGGTCTGAGGGTTCACAAGGCCAAGGGCCCGATCCTGCCTTGGGTCACAGCAACCCCCTGCAGCTCCAGGCTGGGGCAGAGGGGCTGGAAAGCTGGGAAAGGCCCTGGGGCTGCTGGGGACAGCGGCTGGACATGAGCCCAGGTGTGCCCAGGGGGCAAGAGGCCAATGGCACCTGGGTTGTGCCAGCCATGGGGTGGCAGCAGGGCCAGGGCAGTGACTGTCCCCTGTGCTGGGCACTGCTGGGGCCACACCTCACATCCTGGGGCAGCTCTGGGCCCCTCAGGACAAGAAAGACATTGAGGGGCTGCAGCGTGTCCAGGGAAGGGAACGGAGCTGGGGAAGGGGCTGGAGCAGCAGGAGGGGCTGAGGGAGCTGGGAAAGGGGCTCAGCCTGGAGAAAAGGAGGCTCAGGGGGGACCTTGGGGACCTTGTGGCTCTGCACAACTCCCTGACAGGAGGGGGCAGCTGGGGGAGTCAGGCTCTGCTCCCAGGGAACAAGGGACAGGAGGAGAGGAAATGGTCTCGAGTTGCACCAGGAGAGATTCAGTTTGGACATCGGGAAGAATTTCTTCTCTGAAAGGGTGATTGGAAGGGGCTGTCCAGGGAGGAAGTGGAGTCACTGTCCCTGGAGGTGTTCAAGAAATGACTGCATGGGGCACTCAGTGCTCTGGGCTGGTTGACATGGTGGTCACAGGTCGGGCTCGATGATCCTAGAGGTCTTTTCCAACCTGAATGACTCTGTTATGCAATGATTCTATGATTCTAAGGTACCCGTATGGAATAACTTCAGCAGGCAAACACCGCACACTTTCATCAGCAAAGGGAGAGGGAAAAATCTAGAGACTGTCCTAGAGGTAGACTCTGTAGGGGCAAGTAGTCACACACATGAAATAGCACTGCAGAGGGAAAGAAAAAAAAAAAAATCAGCCATTGGAACAGCTCCTTCCTGAATGGATCCCGCGCCCTCTGCTGGAGCCCTGTGCTCATCCCAGCCGAGCCAGGGCGGACAGAACGGAACACAGGTGTGCCATGGGAGGGTCAGAGCTGGGAACAGGCAGTGGCCGGTCAGCAGGGACAAGGCTCAAGGGATATAATGCAGTGTAAAGGCTTTACATGAGGGAGAAAGGAAGCACTACACAATAAGTGATGAGGGGGGATCTTGCTCCCTACAGGGTGCCCAGAGGAGGATGGATGGACAAAGGGATGTGGGGCTGTCTCAGCTCACTTCACAGCAGAGAGCAGACCCCAAAATTTGGATACTACAGCAGAGGGGAATTTGGAATGTCAGGTTTACTAAAAACTCCATCAGAAATCTCTGGCATGCAGGAGGATGGTGCCAATCTTTTCTCCAGGCACAGGTCAGATCAGTGGTATGGGAGAAGGGCACTGCCTGCACAGCCTCTAGGGTGGGTTCCACCTCCATCTGTGCTGCTCAGCTCACTGCAGTCACTTTTCCAGGAAGTTTCATGAACTCCTCCGATGTCCCAACAACAAGACAGTGCAGCAGATGTAAGGCAAGCTATTCTTGCAGACTTCTCCAGGCCTCTGGCTTCAGGGAGACTTGGAGGAGGAGCAGATCAGCAGATCCTGGAATGGCCATCCCCACTTCTGGGGATGCATAGGGCAAGGTGTCACTGAGACTCAGCCCTTTGCAGCCCAGTGTACTTGTACCTCTGATACCTGGTGCTGCTTCCAGCCTGGAACTGCAGCTTGGTCACCATCAGGGGTGTGTGGTATGGATAAAAAGTCCTGGGAGTTTTTTTCCCTCCTTCTGTGATGCCCAGGTTTGATTCCTACATGGACATAGAAAGGAGTGGCAGGACTGCATTGGGTGTACAGAGCAACCAGAAGACACAAAGTGAGCAGCTGCAGGAGGCAAACAGGACCTGGTTGATTTGGAAGAACTACAGGTACACATCCCTATATAACTAAGAAGTTTAGGATAAGCAGTGACTTCCTGGAACACAGCATCAAAACATACTGGCAAGGGTGAATTTTTCTGATAATAAACAAGGAAATTATTCCCCTGTGACTATGCAAATTACTACTCAGGAAATAGCCTGGGCTATGGGGAGCTGTTTCTGTGCACAAAGTCGATACCCATGCAGTTTGTCTGCTCCACTCAAAGGCAAATACAGCAGCCACACTGGCTTGGATTGGTCTGGGGGATGAAATATGATTTCCCCCTTTGAAAAGAGTGTGCTGTGCAGACCTGATGGTGTCACCAAGAACCTCAACAATTCGCTGTGATTCTTTGGACATGGTAGTGGACAAACACAAATTTCAGGTCACAAAGAGAAATAGACACAGGGTTCTCACATTTCTCTGGTGAGAACTTCACCTCTCTCTTATTTGTGAGCTTCAGACTCTCACTCTTGTGACTACTTGCTCCTTTTCCAAGAGTGGGTGTCTGCTGCCTGCAATAAATTTGAAAATTAAGGATGAACTCTACACAGTGCAGCCAATGTCCTTCAAGCTATTGTCCAAGACTCTTTAAGGGCCTGTGGACAAGTTTTAAGGAGTCTATAAAGGTCACTAAGAAAAAATAGTTGGTTGTCAGCAAGCTGGTGTTTACTGTACTGCTATTCTCATCCCCAGCAACAACATTTAGAGGATGTGCAAATAAAAGACTGGGAAACAGTTATCTTAGTCCATCAGAGCTTGGGAAAGGTCAGATCTAGATCTCTCGAAAGGGTCAAAACTATGTAACACCAGTTAATACCATTTACTGAAAAGCTGAACTGATTTTAATCTAGACATAAGTATCCTGTTTCTGCCAATCTTCTGCATGAATATTAAAGTCTGAAGAACGACTACTGCCACCCTGACTAAGAGGCAGGTCATATCTGACTCTGTCAGTTTAAATCAGTTTTGTTCTTTTTTTTCCCCTGCTTTGTTTTTTATATATATATATATATATTATTAGTAAAGAACTGTTATTCCTATTTCCCATATCTTTGCCTGAAAGCCCCTTGATTTCAAAATTATAATAATTCAGAAGGAAGGGGGGTTGTATCTTCCATTCCAAGGGAGGGTCCTTCCTTCCTTAGCAGACACCTGTCTTTCAAACCAAGACACAGGGCCTTATTCCTCAGCTGTTGTCTCCTTGACCTCTTCCAGAGAGGTAGACACATGGATAAATGCCATCTACATGGGCTCACCTTTGTAGATCCCAAGTCCAGAAGCAAGCAAAAGCTGAGTGAAGAGGAATTTGGAGATTGCCACTGAGCATTCCCACATGCAGTGACCACGATGGAGCAGGACAGGACTCGTGGAAGGTGGTAATACTCTGGGAAGCACCCAAGTTGGCTCTGTTTTGTCTTGGTATCCAACCAGACACAGAATCTGGGAGATGGAAAAGCACCTTCAAAAACACCTTTCCTTGAGCAAGGGCTGGAATGGAGTCAGAACAGATCCCTCACCAGCACTACACTGATCTCCATTAACTTGATGGCTGGCAGAGCTGTCACCAAACAGAGGGACCACCTCTGCAGGACCAGCAGGGGGACATGCCAAATTATCTTCACATCTTTCCCTGTAGCAGGAGTTCAGTGCAGCACCCACCTTTGAGGAAGAGAAGGTGAAATTCTGCAAGTGGATGTGGAGTGTCCTAAAAAAGCTGCACATTTAAGAGGAACACAGTAAAGTTCAAGAGGGCAACCAGCCTTTTTGACATAAAAAACTCCCACACAACACTTTAAAAAATACTGATTTTATTCATGTCTAGCTTATTCAACAGTGGATTACACTGGTAGGAACAACCACAAATATCGAGTTACAAGGTTTCATCAGGTTCTCGCCTGTGCAACGCCGGATTTGAGTCAAGCACCACCACTAATGACAATGATTGCTGTTCAAAGCTCACACAAGTCCCATCTCCCTGGTTCACTTCTGAGCCAAATTTCTTTGTCTCCCACTGTGTGTGGGACTGTCTGCAGAGAATTTGTGTTCTCAAAGCCCAAATGCAGCAAGCATCCTGAAGCACATGCTCCAGCTAAAAATCCCCTATACCTCATGGTCTTTATTTGAGAGGCTTCAAGTTTTCAATGAAACAAACAAACAAAACCTCTCACCATCAACAATTTCTCAGGAATGTTGGACCTGACCTGTATAAATCAGCTCCAGTAATGGAGCTGGAATTACTTATTACACATGATCCAGCCTGCAAATTCCAGCTGTTTTTCTTGGAATAATGCATCACAGCAAGGCTTCACACCAAAAGCCAAGCACCCCTGTCAGTATCATTCCTGCTGATGGTGTGGGCACGCAGCATGGCCAAGGTCTCTGCCCCATGGATTTCCCCAGGATATTCACACTTTTCCAAAGGCAGCCTGCACTTATGCCGACTCTGAAGACAACTGCCGTTGCAAGGAGGGTCCACAGCAGCTCTGGTCACTCATGGTCAGCCATGTGGTCTTGAAACACAGATCAGGATACTCAGAGAATTCCCACAGCTGGCCTGCACTAAGAAAGCAGGTCCCTTGGGATTTTGGAGTGCATATTGCCTCCCCAGGACTGCAGGCTCAAATCCATGCCCAGCACTTAGAAGAGCTGCACCAGAACCAGCCTCCAGTCTGGCAGCTCAGGGTTTCTCTAAGCCCAGTCCTACAAGCCTGTGGGAGCCACAGGGAGTCAGGAAGCTCCTCAGAGATCCAGACCCTCAGCCAGCAGCCACAAGGAGGTATTGCAGTCCCAGAGCTGCCAAATCAGAGAGAGTTGCCTTCTACTTCTTTTCCCTCACGCACTGATGCTGAAAACTGCCAGTCAGGCTAAAAGACACTCAGGAAGATATAGAGGGTGTTACTGATAAGGAATTCTAGGGAAGTTGGATGCCCAGCATCCATCAAACTAACTTCTGAAAATCCCAGCTGTCACATTTAACTCCACTGTTCGTCTCAGGCTCTCCTCTTTCAGAATCGATTTTTCTTACACCACCCGTCGCCCCCTCCTATGCAGAGAGCTGGCAACACACACAGGCTAGATGCACATGTGGTCATGGAAACTTGGCTGCACAGCTGACCTTTGCTGCTGCCAAAGGAAGGGAATTCCAGGCCAGAGCACTGCTCTCTGCCCTTCACTCTCCAGAGCTAATTGGGTTTTCTATCACTTTCAGCACAGTACAGCGTGGACTTGTGGAGCTTGAAAAGCAGCAGAGGTTTTTACCACAATAGTGCAATGGGAGAAGACTTCTGCTTTTTCAGAGCATTTTCTGGGAACGCCACGTACAATTATATTACAGTTCCAGAATTGTCTGGCTACTGTGTCTCCTAAAATCACACAAAAGACTACAAACAGGACTATTTCAGTGAAACTCGCTATGACCACTGAAAATAAGTCACTAACTCCGATAGAGCAGGCAATAGACTCACGTGTTCACAAGAGTTGACTGTACAGATGTTGAAGCCAGACACTTTGTAGGTAAATGAGAAACACCTCTAGTTTGGGCTCATCCCTTAGACAGCACATATTTTGCATGAAAAGGATGATTACTACTTGTAGAGCTATGTGAAACATCTACCTTTTTATCCAAGCTATGAAAGCACAGCTTTGAAAAGCACAGTAATCCAAGGCCAAAAAGACAGGCAGACAAATGGACAGACTTTGGCCCTTCATTTGATTTTCTAGAGAGAGCTGTTTGCTCTTCTAAAGGCTGACCTTATACATTTGCCAGGTCTGGATGTTCCACTTGAAAAAAAAGGCTTAAAGGAAGTTTCAACAGCTGACTCTTCTGGAGGTGTCCTGTGTCAATCTCCAGCTTCCCACAGGACTTGGTGCTTCTCTGGGGCTTTTGAGGAACAGCTCATAAATTGCTGCTATTTAGCCACTGGCAGTTGAATCCTGCTTTATTTAGTTTTCCCAGAAATGAGACACATTTGAATCTTGTAGGGCATTCTCCCTGCTTCCTTCCTCCAGTCCCTGTTCACATTTAGTTTCAGTTTCCTGGACTGCTGACTCCTTTAAAAGCAACAGCAACAAGAAAACCACAAAGCAAGGAAAACAGTTTCCTGACCATAAAGGCTGTACCTCCTGCACACAGGGAAACTCCACCAACTCTACAGGAAGAAGATGCCACAGCCTCTTTTGCAGCATCCTGACATGACAGCCTTGCAGCATCCAGAATCCAGCCTAGCAAGGAAAACAAAAAAAAATGTTAAAAAAAAGTGCACAAGAAAAAGGTGTTATTTTACATGGATCACAGCAAAGCCACCCCAACCTAAGGGTTCGTTTCTTCATGAGAATGTTTGAAGGGGCTGAACTTGAGATCTCTTGTGAGCTGCAGCTGGCTAAAATGGAAAGTGCTACATTTCTTTGCTTACCGTGATGCCTATTGGGATTGGCATTTGGGCCAATTTTTTCTTACAGCTCCTGGGAATTACAAGCCTGTCTTCTTGCATGAGATGAAATAAGTTTAATAGAAGGTTGCAAAGTTTGTTAGGATGCTTTGCAGTACTGTGCTCTTCAAGGACAGAGACACAAGGTCTGACTCTTATTGTAACTGGGACTTTGGGAATTCCCAGAGCCATTTTCTTGGCATATAATTTTAGGTTATTTTAAGACAGATCTGTAATGACAATTTGGCTTATAGGCCCCTCCTTCCATGCTGGGGGCATGCAAGTCTATCAAAACAAGTAAAGGAATTTTAAAATTTTATTTTTATTTTATTAAATCAGATCTGAAACAATTTATTAGACAACAGAATGAAAAAGGTAGGGTCTGCTAGAACTTTTCTCCCTTTAGGGACTTCTCTATTGTCACACTTTTGTGCAGTCCATTCCAGTTGCATCTGTGCTGGTGACTCATGAAACCTAAAGGGCTATTAATAAGTTATTAAAAGCATCAGCAGTCTTCCACAACAAAAGACGGAGAAAGAAAAACATGACTGGAATAAATGAAGGACTGAACCCTGTGGAAGGGATCCACACTGGAGCAGGTCATGGCGAACTGCAGCCCATGGGTGAGGAGGATTGACTCCTGTGGGAGGGATCCCACACTGGCCCACAGGAGGAGTGTGAAGAGTCTTTAGTGGTATTTTTTCTCTCCTGTGGAGATGAGCCTGGAGAGTGACAGAGTGGCTTTGGGGGGCACCCAGCATCCAGCCAGGGTCAACCCACCACAGGTACATGGATAGGTTGTGATAGTAAATTCATCATTTCAAGACTGCTGAGTGCTGAACAAAACTCTGAGGTCCAGACTTAATTGTGGGAGCAGGGCTAGGAATCAGCTTAAAGAAATCCAGCTTGTGCCTGCCAAAATGCTGAGCAGCTCAAGCCTTGCACTGCAAGGAGTTTGCACCATTTATGTTTTCATATGGCATTTTCTACCACAATTCCCTTTCCCACTCAGTGCAGGAGTTTGAAAGTAGCTTATTCCACTATGAAAACCATACACTTTCTAGTCCCTGAGCTCCCACAGCTCCTGCTACTGCTTGGCAATGACTCAAGTAGCCAGAAAAAGAACAAGAACAGGCTGTAAAAAGTGTGGCAGTGAGAAAGCCCTGGGCCAGAAGGTTGTTTGTCACACTGCCAAAACCCAAAGGAGGAGAAAGAAGTGGGAGGAACATCAGAGATGGGAGAAGCCCACAAAGTGAACAAGATTTGTCAAGAACTCTGCCTAGGTTCAGAAAAGAGAAAATGTCAGCAGCACAAAAAATATATAAATATGCATCCTTATATAAATATAAATATATATCAACACATTTGCACCTGCTCTTCTAAAAGTTTTCTAAGACAAAGAAAAGCCAGGTCTACCAACAAAAGGCACAACTTGCTTGCTTTGAGTTCACCCCAATTGTGAGCAATCTCTGCTTTCCAGGCTAAATAAGTGCTGATCTTCAAAGCAAAATTCCCTCAGCGAGTTTTATTTCATGTCAAAGTTTTTCCTGTGGATTTATTATTTAACTCTCAGAGAGGAGAGTTTTCATTCCAGGGATTACAGAGGATGAAGAAATCGAGATGCTGAGGCCAGCTCACAGTTTTCAAGAGAGTCAAAGCAGCAATAATTGAATCCCAGTGATTGTTTGAAGTTTGGTAAGGCAGAAAACCATCAGACAATTCAGAGGCAGAAAGACACGTCTGCAACAGCTGCATTAATTTAACCTATGACAAATCCCTGGATTTCCCAGCAGAGTGAACAATCACAGTGGTGGTTTGGTCACAGTTTTAGTTTTACACTGATGTATCTGACATTCCCCAAAGTTAGGAGAGATGTTCCACTGGGAAAGAGGAGAGGATGAGAGTCTAGATATTCAATATTTGCTATCTAGGATCTCCTTTTATCCATTGTGCATATTAATAATAATAATAATAAAAAGATGAGAAATTGTAAAATACACACTCTTATAACTTGTTTCTGGCCTGTAGGGAGAAGATTCCTGCTCCTTTATGGTTTGTCAATTTGTTTAGGAAAACTCATTGGCAGAAAATGTGACTCCTCTTGAACTGGAAGTGCAGCATGTTTAGGGTGCGTAATGCTACCTCCCTGTCCAAAGCAAGGGTTGTGCAAAAAAAATGGTCCCAGTAAATAAAAAGGTAACAAATTATATAAACAGGTTTTTGAGTTTAGCATGAAAAAAATTCTTGCATTACCTGTAAATTGAAAAACCCAAGTCTAAGTTTTTCTGGACAACCTTTTATCAGGTGTTGTATAAACAAAGCATCTTCAGGGATCAAACACCACAGCCTTAAGCAGATCTCTGCAAACAGCTTAGAAAGTATAACTGAGCTGTTTTATTCAGCTACAGCAGAACAAACAATCCTTCAACACTGCAAATATTAGGAAAAACCCAACCAGTGTGGCCACATGACAGCAAACCTCACATTTTAAATCTGCCCATTAAGCCTGGCTTTAGCCAGCACAGCCCAGGAGAGAGGGAATGGCATGAAACCATCGATATCCATGTTTATGACAGTGCTGTAAGGCACCATTAAAATAATGATTACTGTCACTCACACAGAGAAATTAATAGGAAAGGTTTGGACTGGGCCAGAAGAGTGGCAGGTGGACCAAAGAAGGTTTTTCTATCTCTATAACTCTATAAATGCAAAAGTGATAAAGCACCTAAAAGGAATGGACATGAAGGCAAATGTGAAGCAAAAGTTAAATAAAATACTGAAGTACTCCTTGCCTATGACTTACTTATTACTCAGTTATTGCTTAACTACTTTTAAATACTATTTAAAGTACAAAACTAAACCAAGAATTGCTTACATGCTGAATGACATTGGATGCTCAGCTTGAGCTGTAAAGGGACCAAATTCCAGAAAGCAGAAGGCAGGTGTTGGACAGAAACAAAACCTACTACACTGCAGTAATTTCTTACAAGGTGGACCTCGTATATGTGTGGAGGGTTGCAGGGATTAATTTTGGGCACCCATTTCTCTATCCTTAATTTTGAGAGCCTAATATTGATGCATAAATTCATAATAAATAGCTCAACACTCCCCAGCGAGGTTTTTGGAGACCGGAGACGTGAAAAATTGGACTATGCTCTGAAATGGCATCTAAACTCAACTGGGCAAGTTTTCAACCCTGTTTCAGACACTTTCTACATTTATGAATTGAAAAGATGGAATAAAAGTCATGTTTAAAACCAAACTGCTGCCTTCTGCTACCCTGCAAGGTCCAGGAATCCCCCTCAATGGTGAGAAATGCAATCCCATTCAGACTATACATGCAAGTAAGAAGATATACAGGCAGAAACAACTTCTAGCAAGTTAACTGAGAATAATTTCAGGCTTTGAGTATCCCTGGGGGTGGCACAAATGTAGGGAAAGTTACTTCAAGTGGATGTAACTCCACTGAAGCAAATTTCACTCGCTTTCATTAGGACAGACCCCAGTGGCAGCCAGGCTATCACACTGAGCAGAGATAAGGGAGAAGTGATTAAACAGACCAGATCCAATGTATTTATAGTGCCCATCTGAAAGCTGAGAAGCAGAAAAGAGCAGCAGGATTGTGAAGTGAGCATCTCTGTTCCTAATGAGAGGATGAACTCCTTCCAGTGTCGTGCTGTAACAAAGGACACAGATGCAATGGACACATCAAATCAGCTGGCATAACTAAGTGGAAAGATCCAGCACTGCCTCATGTGAGATTGGTTGCTTTATCTTGACTAAGTGAATCAAAATATTCAAGGAAATTCCACCATTCCTCCTCAAATGAAGCCCCCAGTTTAACCCAAACAGCGCTGGCCATATGCAGCTCACACTTCTCTCCCTGGGAGCCATCTGGAACTCCCTCGAGGAATCCTGACTTTCCAGCACATGTTGTGTTTAATTCTGACATTAAAAGGACATTGTTGGGTTTAATGACATTGTGCAAAGAATACACTGACTTGCCTCAGAAAAATGTACCATGTGGCCAAGTCCCACATCCATTCCTCAAATCCAACCCAAGGCTAAGTGCTTGTCCTCAGCTGCCACCAAAGCAGCTCCCTCAAAGCTGACTCTGGAGAAAAAAAAAAACCAAAAACACAGAAAATCTTGCATTTCTCTACATATCTATGGCAAACTACAGTGCCACTCAGGCTGCCTCAAACTTCAGGCCCATCCAGTACATGCCAGCAGCCCATACCTCACTACATATATTGCTTAAAGCTTTAAGCAAGAGGCCCAGCTGTGGGCATAATGACCACAGCTGCTGTATCCCTAGGGCTCACTCCATGCTCAGCCTAAAACAAACCTAGGCCCTGATTATTTAGGTAGAACTGCAGCAGCAAAGGAAATGGATTAATAAATGCTGAGGCAGACCTTTCCCTATAAAACTGCCTTTATCCCAGCCCAGGGTTTTTTCCAGCTTTTACCCTTCCCATTTTCCCCCATATCCTGCTGGGGGGGGAGGGAGAGTGAGCGAGCACCCACTGGAGCTGCCAACACCCTGCGGCAGTGCGGGTCACCCGTGCAGGTGTTCCTTGTCTTATACCTCCCTGGTCCACAGGATGGCACTCTGACACCCCACAAACTCCTCCCGGGCTCTTGGGGCTGCTTCCTGACAAGAACACTCAGTATTTTTCCCAAACTCACGACTTTTTCCCCACTGCTTTTCAAATTTCCTTTGAATTTTCAGGCTTCCCAGCATTCAGCCGAATTCTACGGATTCTCCCATGCCGGTGCATGTCTTTGCCCGGCAAGGTCATCTCTCTTTCTGTGGGCATTTTGCTGGAATAAACATTAGTGACCTTCCCCCCAGAAAAGTGTTTATTAAAAGTTACACACCAACCCTCCAGAAAAAACTACTGCTTTTTGCTGCTGAGAAATTGTATTCAGAAAACCCTGAGGTTAATTAATAACAGGGAACGGAGATAGGGAAGGGGCTGGAGAGCCAGTCATGTGAGGAACAGCTGAGGGAGCTGGGAAAGGGGCTCAGCCTGGAGAAAAGGAGGCTCAGGGGGGACCTTGTGGCTCTGCACAACTCCCTGACAGGAGGGGGCAGCCGGGGGAGTCAGGTTCTACTCCCAGGGAACAAGGGACAGGACAAGGGGAAACAGCCTCAGACTGGGTCAGGGGAGGTTCAGGTTGTACATCAGCAGGAATTTCATTATGGAAAGGGTGGTCAGGCACTGGAAAGGCCTGTCCAGGGAGGCAGTGGAGTCTCCCTCCCTGGAGGTGTCCAGGGAATGACTGAATGTGGCACTCAGTGCTCTGGGCTGGGTGACAAGGTGAGCATCAGACAGCTGGACTTGATGATCTTAGGAATCTTTCCCAGCCTTAATTACTCTGTGGTTCTGTGACCAACTGTTGCTTACATCACACTTCAAAGTACTGTACAAAACCAAATCTACTTCACAGCCTTGCTGTTTACCACACCACCACTTGCATTTTACTTCAGATCACGTAAAAACCTTGCAGTTTGGGAGCCTACAGCTTTCCAGCACTGATGTTCACCCAGCCTTCATGTGCACAGACACACCTGGTACAGAAGCTCTGGCTCAGCTGACACAGAACCCACTCAGTTTCCCAATCCTTTCCCATTTATGGGTCGAAGATGCAGCCAAACCATGGCTGTTAAAATCTGGGCTGTGCATCAGGTTTCAAAGCCTTCTGGGCAGTGCTGGAGGAGCCTATGACAGGGCTTAGCACCTTCCCTTGGCTCACAAAGCAGCCCTTCAAGAGCAATATTTTGGGAGAACTGCAGAGTCAAAAACTTTAAACTAAAATTCAACAAGCTACACTTGTCCTTATTAAAATTTCGGAAAGGATCACAAAGGTCAGTGTTTTCAGCTTAAAGTAGCTGAGAAGCTGAAGCAAGCACAGTTTTACTAAACTCATATCCAACCTTCCTTATCAGCTTTAACCTCAGTTGCCAGCCCTCATTAAATCCTCATCTCTCTTCACTGATGTTTTAAATGCCTTTTTGAAATATCCCTGGGGAACCAGCACACAAAATCACACCAAAGAAAACCCTGACCACACCTTCCCCTTCCTTCTTCTTCCCCCACGTTATACACTGAGCATGATGCCATAACATCTGGAATATCCCTCTGCAGCAGAGGCAAAGACAGCAGTTGCTAAGGACAACAGCCTGCTGGGGACAGCAAAACAGCCGTGGTCCTGCTGCCTGCTCTGCTTCCACCCCAGCCCTGGGAAGCCAGGATGGCAGCTGCTGATGAGAAATGTGTGAAAGAGACTTAGGGACAAGGAAATTCCTGCCATAACTGTGGCAGTGGCCATAGTTGTCTCCACTCCTTACCTCTCTCCTCATCCCAAGGTGTTGGGACATTTGCCAGAGCTGTGAATCTCCAGCCAGTATACAAAAGGTTTTCATGAAAAAGAACCATCTGTTTGATAAGAATGCTCACAGCTGCAGCACAGGTCGAGAGGTTAATTGGTAAAGGACCAAGAAGAAGATAAACAGAGCTATAAAAATGTCATGCTTGTAGAACGAAGATAATGAGTATAAACATGTGAAGATTTATCTTTTGCTTACTTTTGCTTACTTTTGCTTGGAATGCTTTGTTCACACGCTTGCTAACATATAAGGCAGACTGTAACTTTGAATAAATTGGAATCAGTTCCACATCGTATTGGTGTGTTGTCTGTTCCCTTCTCCAAAATGACCTCAACATTCTGGTGACCCCGATGTGATGAAGGGGACAACAGGATGCTAACGAGTGTCTGCTGAAGTTTGGAGGGTGATTTGATCCCACTGCGGTTGCGACCGGGCGTTCGAGAGAGACGCGGTGCCGTGTGAAGAAGAAGTAACACGGGGACGTCTGAGAGACGTGAGTGGCCACGATTCGACCGGTGAGTCGGCAGCCTTGAGCTGGAATTGGTGGGATGGGTAATGCTGTATCAGCCGTGGAGAAGGCTGCAATAGATGCCTTGCTCCGTCTAAGTCAAAAGACTGATTCTCCGATTGACCGAGCGCTGTTAACTGACTTGCTGTCTTGAGCTGCTCACCGTGGTTTACTTACTGAGACTGCTCAGCTGTTTAAAGTTGAAAGTTGGCAAAAGATCGGGGAAGAATTATGGGAGGCATTTCAAAGTGGGTCAAAAGAAGCAAAAAAACTTGCTACTACTTATAGGCAAGTGAGAACCTTGATAGAACAAATGGGGGCAGAGGCTGAGCTGGAAGCAGCAGCAAAAGAAGTCTTTACTGCAGCAGAAGAGAAGCTGCATTCTGCCAAAGCACAGCCTGATGATACTAACTCAGTAGACGAATTTGCTGAGAAATACTCCCTTCATACTGAAGAGATTATTGCTGCCCCCACACACAAAGGTCCCTATGATGATTTAATTCCCCTGTGGGATGGCGTACCTGTTAATGCTAAGTCCTCATCAGCATCCGCACCCGCTGAAGCAGCTGCACCTCCCGTGCCAATGGAAATAGACCCAGCAAAAGTGCTGCTGCCATTAGACCATGATGCAGACAGAGCAGACTTTCGGAATCTGCTTTCCAAGCAGGCAAATATTATGTCTCAGTTATTAAAAGAAATGCAAAGATTAGATAAAAGTGCTAAGTCTGCAGATATAAAATACGCTTACAAAAAGGCACATGAAGCAATTGTATCAGGATTGAAAAATATAGAAGAACAACTTCCTAAACTAGCAGACGAGCAAAAAATATCACCGCCTCCTCCCTATGCTATAGATTCAGAGAAACGCCATGTTCTGTTAGATTGTGTTAAAGATAGAGAATGGACTTTAGAAGAAGCAGACAACTATCTCTGCTCTATATTTGGTAGCGCAGCACGTATAACCCCACAATAGCGGCAATCTATTCAAAAATCGTGGGTCAAACATCCGCCCTCTGTAGCTAAAACAAAACAAGAAGCTAAGTCTCTTAGTGAAAAATTAACAGAATGGTTGCCCTGGACAAAAGATCCTGAAACTGCATCCCCTTCATTTGGCGTAAGTGCTGGCTGCCAACCGAGTCACCCTAATTTTGACATGGCAAAACGCTGGAAAGGGATTGTAACTAATGCTGAACTATCCGGAGATTTTCAGTTTGTAGCTGCTCCTGAGGTTGTTACTCCTGTGGGACAAGAATGGGAGCCACTCAATTGGGGAATGGTGTCCAGATTGCAAAAGGCTGTTATGGATTATGGAATTGATAATCGATTAGTAAAAAGACAAGTTGAAGCAGTCATTAAGTATCAACAAGTCATTCCTGCTGATATCAGAAGTTTATTTGAATTGATTCTGGGGCCAACCAGCTACATGTTATTTCTAACAAAGTGGCAAGAGCGACTTGAAGCACGACAAGTTGACAATTTAGGCCTACCAGATGGAGACCCTCTCCGTTTCACAACGTTAAGCCAGTTAATGGGTTCAGGTGAATATCGCGATCCAAGCAGACAAGCTGCACTGAGCCCTGGAATTCTTGCGTAGTCTAAAGCTGCTGCTCTTGAAGCCTTTTTGGCTCTCCCCCAAGTGGAAAAGCCCCGCCAACCATATTTACACATTATTCAAAAAGAGCAGGAACCGTTTTTGAGCTTTGTTGATCGAATCAAACAAGGAGTAGAGGCAGCCCCCAATATTCCTCACGATATGAGAGACACGTTGGTAAAAGAAATAGCAGTACAAAATGCCAATCCTAATTGTAAGCGTTTAATTGCAGCCTTAACCAGCAGGGGCTACTCTAATACAAATAATTGAACAATGTTCACGAGCGCCATTAGAAGAAGAAAAAGAAAAAGCTCAGGTTCATGCAACTGCTTTAGCTGCTGCTTTACAAAAGGTATCTGTTCAAGGCAAAGGAGATAAAGGAGCAAAATGTTTCTCATGTGGTCAAACAGGACATATGAAAAAACATCGTCCTGGGAAAAATAGAACTAATAAAGAAGCATCCTCCTTCAAAGGTACATGTAATAGATGTGATAAATTTGGACATCGCTCAAAGAAGTGCAGATCTAAATTTAAAAAGGATGGAATCCCCTTATCCAGTTCGGGAAATGGGAAGAGCCGCGAGGGGGGCGCGGTGAATCAAAACCCTCCACTGATCTTGGCTGCCTCTCCCAACTCACGTCAGCAACCCAAGGCAGCGCTGGAGTCGATTTGGCCGTGGCAGACACAGTCACTCTCCTAAACAATCAAGTACATGTTGTTCAATCAACTGAGTCAGGACTGCTAGGATTTGGACTATCTGCATTAGTAATTGGGCGCTCTTCTGCTTCTAAAATAGGATTATTGTGCTCCCAGGTTTAATCGATGCAGATTATACAGGCGTCATAATGATTATGGTATCAACCTTTCACCCCCCAGTTACCATTCCACAAGGCAGCAAAACTGCACAGTTAATTCCCTTTAAATCAAGTGTTCCACGACCCAATACGGAACACCAGAGAGGAAACAGAGCATTTGGGAGTAGTGGTCCTGCAGTTTTGTTTGCTGAATCTATCAGCAAAAACAGACTTACGCAGCAAGTCACAATTACTCACCTTAATTCCGTTAACTCGGCAGCGAAACAAATTACTGCTACTGTGATGATTGATACTGGGGCTGATGTCACTATCATCCCTCATTCTTGGCCCGAAGCGTGGCCCCTTAGAAATGCTTCCTCCAATATCATGGGCGTCGCTGGGACAGTTAAAACCTTAGAGAGTGTTGGCTTTGTTCAAATTGAAGATGCTGAGCATAATTCTGCAGTTGTCCGTCCATACATTATGGATACTCCTTTGTGGATACTGGGCAGAGATGCACTGTCACAGTGGAATGTCACCCTCACTACAGTGGGTTTTCCCTAGCGACCGCTGGACAAGAATCTGTGCCCACAATAAAACTCACCTGGAAAACACAAGATCCAGGGTGGGTAGCACAGTGGCCGCTTTCCACTGAAAAGGTGGGCCATTTACAAGACCTTGTAGATGAACAATTGAAGCTCAAACATATTCGACCATCTACAAGCCCTTGGAACACACCTGTGTTTGTGATCCAAAAGAAATCTGGAAAGTGGAGGCTGTTACATGATCTCCGTGCAGTCAATGCACAGATGGAACCTATGGGAGCATTACAGCCTGGCCTTCCCTCTCCTGATGCTTTACCTCAAAACTGGTTTCTTTTAGTTATCGATTTAAAAGATTGCTTCTTTAGTATTCCTCTGCATAATGATGACTGCAAGCGATTTGCGTTTAGTGTTCCTGAAACGAACAATAAAGCACCAATGAAGCGCTATGAATGGACAGTTTTGCCACAAGGGATGAAGAATAGTCCTACAATCTGCCAGTAGTTTGTTGCCCAAGCCCTGAAAACATGGAGACAATTGCAGTCTGATAAAATAACTTACCACTATATGCACGACATCTTAGTTGCTTCCTCTGAGCCCCTAAAACCACAGGAAGAATAATAAAAGAATTGAACAAATGGGGTTTAACAATTGCTCCAGAAAAAATTCAAAAAACAGAGCCCTGGTCATATTTGGGAATGCAAGTTAGTCGAACTAGAATCCAGCCTCACAATACTACTTCGTCATGACGTCTCAACTGTACGTGATGTCCAAAAACTCGTAGGAGAAATTCAATGGCTACGCAATTGGGCTGGAATTTCTAATACTGATTTGAATCCATTGTTTCAACTACTTCAAGACTCGTCTGATCCCCTTGAAGCCAGAACGTTGACTGAGCCTGCTCAAAAATCTTTACAAATCATTGAAGAAAAAATTTCCCAAACTCAGGCATATCGATATCAGCCTCATTTGCCGTTGTGTATCTACTTGCGAAATCAGTCCGATGAGACGCTACTTCGGCCCTGCTGCATACACCTCTGTATGTTCAGACCTGGGACCATACCACGAATAAGTGGGAGGGACCACATCAGTTGCTAACTTGGGGTCGAGGTTATACTTGTGTTTCCACAGGAACCACCTTTCTTTGGATCCCAGCAAAGTGGGTTAAGCCCTGGATCAAGCCTGTGAATCAGAGCGATGACACCGTTATCGGTGGACAAGTCGATTAGACCCACTCAGACAACATGTAAGAAGTTTGTTAGACACTCATAACATTGAATATAGTAACCTTGTTTCTGTTTATTATCAATTAAATTGTAATCAAGTAGCAGTACTTAGACCTAATTGTGGGTGTTTGGGTTGGGTATTGTCCATTGTACGTTGTGGAAAGTGTAGTTTAAGTTTTTATGCCTTAACTATAGGAGAATTATTTACAGGTTGTAGTACATGTAGATCGCAATTACAAGTTAATCCTGTTATAATATTACGACATTGGTTGAGTATACCTGATTTTACATATAATCAAGCTTTAGAGTGTTTTGACAACTTAGAAGAAAAAGAGCTCGCAGAAACATATTTAGAATTGTGTCGCTTTGCCTCTTACGTTAAGATATTGACAAAATCAGTTGTATTAGATTCTAACTATAGATCTTTGTGTTCTTACCACCAAGATGTATTTACCAATGATAATTTTTCTGGTTTGTTTAACCCCGTTGACTGATGAACAAAACATTGATAGCAGGTCCAATTTCTGGGTTGCATGGGCCAACAGAACCAATACGCCCTCCTTTTGCCTACATTTGACAGCCGCAACCGATCCATTCTGAACTTGTCTTGTAGGCATCCCTGGCTATGATAGTAGTGTTTTTAAGGGTTTGGCATCAAATAATTGTACACAAGCACGCAACACAAGCCACTGTACTGCTCTCCTACTCTCTTCCTTAATGAAATCCTTACCTTGGGACCCTCAAGAAATTAATTTGCTAAGTAGCAAACGTCTTCATCCAAACGAGACAGGATGTGTGTACTTTGGTTATTTTGTTATGTCAATTTATGATAAGGTTCTTTGGATGACGCCCCATCAAACTGAATTAAGTAATGCCTCCTTTTTGTGTGGTGAACTTGCAGTATATGGTTGGAATTCAGGAAACATTAGGATCTTTGTTAACAAAACCGCAAAAGCTCTTCCTCCAAAGGTATATCTCATTTGTGGAGATAGAGCTTGGCAAGGCATACCAAAAAACGCTGTAGGAGGTCCTTGTTATTTAGGAAACCTTGCATTGCTCACTCCCTCGCAAAATGATTTAGAATTCCTGAGAAATAACAGAAGTAAACGAGACATTAATACATTATCACCTGATTGTGATGATGATGTCCCACTGTGGAGTCAACAGCACGATTTTTTGGTTCACTAGTACCTGGGTTTGGAACTGCTCACGCATTATCCGCAATAGAGAGGCTGGCCTGCTGGGCCGCGAAACAAGCAAATGTCACCACTGATGTGTTGTACCAAATGTCACAAGACATGTCAAGCCTTCGAAAAGCTGTGATACAAAACAGGGCTGCCATCGACTATTTACTCTTAGCACAGGGGAAAGGCTGCCAAGAAGTAGAAGGTATGTGTTGTTTTAACCTGTTTGGCCATTGTGAATCTATCTATTCAAAACTACAGCGGCTACGAGAGCACACCCAAAAGATAACTGTCAATCACAATCCATTAGACGATTGGCTTGAGTCCTGGGGTCTTACATCTTGGTGGAAAGAACTTGCTAAGACAGTTGGATGGATTTTAGTGATTGTTTTGTTGATTCTGCTTATTGGCCCATGTATCATACGTTGTTTTTTTAGTTGTATTTCTGCTATTGCTGACTCTGTATTTGAAAAAAGAGGGGGAAGTGTTGGGACATTTGCCGGAGCTGTGAATCTCCAGCCAGTATACAAAAGGTTTTCGTGAAAAAGAACCATCTGTTTGATAAGAATGCTCACAGGTGCAGCACAGGTTGAGAGGTTAATTGGTAAAGGACCAAGAAGAAGATAAACAGAGCTATAAAAATGTCATGCTTGTAGAATGAAGATAATGAGTATAAACATGTGAAGATTTATCTTTTGCTTACTTTTGCTTGGAATGCTTTGTTCACACGCTTGCTAACATATAAGGCAGACTGTAACTTTGAATAAATTGGAATCAGTTCCACATGATATTGGTGTGTTGTCTGTTCCCTTCTCCAAAAGGACTTCAACACCAAGGGTCTCTCAGGTTCCTCTATGATCAAACCCAGCAATGGCAATACAAGCAGAAGTTCATGTCTCCTGTGAGGGAGGCTCGGACACGGCTCAGGGAAGAAGTTCTGCCTCATGTCCAGGTGGAACTTCCTGGGATCGGTCCCTGCCCGTTCCTCTGGTGCCATTGCTGGGCCCCCCCGGAGCAGAGCCTGGGCCCTGCTCGGAGCCCTCCCTGCAGACAGGGACACACAGGGCTGAGGGCCCCTCTCAGCTGGGGCTCCTCTCGAGGCTGAACAGCCCCAGCTCCCTCAGCCTTTCCCTGTCAGGGATGCTCCAGGCCCTGAATCATCTCCTCAGCCTCTGCTGGCCCCACTCCAGGAGCTCCCTGTCCCTCCTGTCCTGAGGAGCTCAGGACTGGACACAGCACTCCAGATGAGCTGAGCAGAAGGAGAGGATCACTCCCTGACCTGCTGCTTGGAACAAGAGGCAGGATTTTCAAATGTGCTTGCTATTGCTCCAACTTGGTTTCACTAAAGTCACTAGAAAAAATTCCCACAGGCCGTGGTGTGTTTTGGCATTTTTTTAAATGCCACCTTCTATCAAAGTTCTGGAAGTGTGAATTTATGGCATCTTCTGAATGCCTGGCTGCTTAGTTAACTATTTATGCTCCCACTGTAGTTGCCTAAAGACCCAATAGTGAAGTTTCCAAAGCCGGGAAAGATGTGTAGAGGCACAGGAAAATATTCAGAGAATCACAGAATGGCCTGGCTTGGAAGGGACGTTCAAGATAATCTCATTCCACCTCCCTGCCATGGGCAGGGACACCTTCCACTATCCCAGCTTGCTCAGAGCCCCATCCAACCTGGCCTGGAACACTGCCAGGGATGCAGCACCCACAGTTTCTCTGGGCAACCTGTGCCAGGGCCTCAGCACCCTCACAGGGAAGAGTTTCTTACTAAAAAAATAACATTAACAGAAGCAACATTACCAAAGCAAGTAAAGAGGGTCAACATCCCATTTGTCCTGTTTCCAGCTGTGAAAATAATGATAGCCTTTACAGAAGTTGCAACCATGTGAAATCAGAAACAGATCAGAGAAGCTCCTTGAAGGTCCCAGAGTAACCAACTGCCCCAGCTGTACATCTAGGTCCTGTCCCCACCCCTGGCAATGTCGAAAGCCAGCCTGGATAGGGCTCTGAGCACCCTGGGCTAGTGGAAGATATCCCTGCCTGTGTCAGGAGCACTGGAATGAGATCATCTTTAAGGTCCTTTCCAACCCAAGTCATTCTGTGATTCTAAGGTTCTAACTTCCCAGGCCTGCTTCACACCATCTGCTTGTGATCCCCTGCAGGAGAAAAATGGCCATTTGCTTTATCTGAAGACAAATTAGTGTATCTAGAACTTTACCACTGATACCCAACTGCACACTGAAGAGAGAAAAATGTTATTTCTCTTCCAGAGCCAGAGGAATTGAGGTACAGGAAACGTGAAATGTTAGATCCATCCCAGATCCTGACCCAGAATGTGCCTGCGAGCATCAGTCTGTCCACAGGCTAGCATGGTGCTGTGGCACATCTGACAGCCAGAACTCAAAAACCATTCAAAGGGGGATTTTTACTTATACGTCAAAACACTGAATTTCCAAGATAAACAGGTCTTGCTTCCCAATGATATGGTAAATATACCAAAAAAACCCCTTAAATTATAAAAAAAAAAAGGCTTCTAAAGCACCCTGTACCATGCTGCCTAGCTGGCATCAGAAGAAAAATGTGCTGATGCATGAACACCAGCTGAGAATTTGGCTCCATTTGCCTGAAACCACGTCTCTGCATCAGCAGGGCTGTTAAAATATTTCAGCCATCAAAAACACCTCTTCATGCAATCATGGTGGACACAAAGACATGGCAAGAGTCCCTCTCCAAAAACGTAAGGTTTTTGTAAGACTCATGCATTGCTTGTAAGACTCTGGCACCTAAATGTGCTATAGGACAGGAAGGAATTTGCAAGAGGATTCATCTGGGCCTTTTTACATATGCTTGCTTCTGAATCACCAATTTATGACTAAATATAAACCATGAAGAGCTGTAATTGCTATTCTACGTATCCTCATATCCCTCTGAAATACCATAAAGGAAGAAAAACTACCAAAGCATTTAGGAGGATTACTTCCTAACAATGCCTGTGAAAATCTGCAAAAAACCCCCAATCTTGCCAGATTCAAAGTGCAGATTTGACTGCTCAGTACCAGTCTTTCATGCTTGGAGAGCTGACACAAATCTCTGAAAGAGATGGTGAACTCCTCCCACCTGCAGCATATTTTCTTCTGCTGTTTTAACACCTTGGTCCCTGAGGGAAACTCAGGGGGTAGAACAGAAGAACTTGCTTCAATTCCCTTCCTCTGGACCAGCTGGGAAAAGTGATGTCAGCCTCTGATCTCCATGGAGCATTCCAGGAGCTTTCAATTTACCTTGCTGTTAAGTGAGCTCTGGGCTTTGCCAGACAGAAACATTTTTGCCCACATACAGCAGCCTGCAAGGCAAGAGAGAGTCACAAATGAGGGGCCTGCTCTGAGTGTTTTGTGCCGGGGCCTGGAAAACAGGAATCAGATCAGCATGGCCCAAGCCCAGCACAGAACCAGGTAACAGAAGGACTTGTCAGCATTTGGGTATTCCATGAGTCCCATGCACAGGGACTAACATTTTCCTGTGGTTTTCTTCATCTTCACTGCCCATCTGTTTGCTATTGCTGTTGTGACAGGGACACAACACTGTGTCCTGAGGGAGGAAAGGTCCCCAGCCACGCCTGACATTATCCAGGAGTCAGGGAAGAGATGAGGAGCACTCAGAAATATCTCCCTGTCTAAAAGGTTTAGGAAAAACAAGTAACTGAATGGCTTTATACTGTCCCACCTTATTGCTGAGGCACTGAGACATGAGGGACATCCAAAGGCCACGTGACAGTAGTGAGGACTGTCCTCTTGACCCCAAGCCCAGCATTTAATTACCTTCCTTCCTAAGGAGTCTCTTAACTATTAAAAAACCCCACACAACATTTTGATGCAATTACTAACAAGCAGAAATATCATGGCCAGAAGTACCAGTGGGTGGGTTTTCTACGCGGTTCCCATCATTGGGGATGGAGGATGGAGAGGAAAGCTGCATCAGCCTCCAGAACCCCTCCCAGCTGCAGCTGGCTTGATCAATATGTATTCAGACACCTTCTATGGGGATGATGATTAGTGGTTACTGTGCAAAGAACTCCCAACTCATCTCCTCTGAAATCCCTTTAGCTAAGTGTTAGTGGCAGCTCACAGATCTGCCCAGGTTTGGTTTTTAAAGAGCCAAGACAAAGTAAGTAAGGAGGGAGCTACAGACCTCTGCAGATAGCACCTTTTCCTTCCATTCTCAATTCACACAGAAAATATTAGTAACAAGTTTTTTGTAGTTTTAAATTTATTTTTCTTATTACATAATCATGGAGTAAAAAGATCCTAAAAGCTGACTAGCTGAATGGAAATAGGAGGAGCTTAGAACTCAGAATGACATGTTCTAACAAGTCAGATTGTGCTGGAAAAGCAGCATAGAGATCATCTTTAAGGTCCTAAAAAACCTTCTCACCTGGGCAAGTGTGTGGAGGTGCCTTCTCCTGAAATCCCAGGGGGAGGGACCCTGCAGGGTACGGGTCTGTCCCTGCTCCCATGTCACGTGTGCCCCATACCTGTTCCTGATTGGGTGGTTTGGGTGTGCCCGAGACCGGGGAAGAGAGAGGGCTGGTAACTGGGGTCTGCCTGGGAACTCCAGCCATACGGCTGGAGAAATAAATCAGTTCTGGACATCTACAAGAAATATTGCTTCATCTTTCCTTCCAAGTCCATCGCTGTCCTATATATGTTGTAAGGATTCCCCTCATTACAACAAATGGTGGAGATATGCGGACATTCGATCCCTGAAAACGATTTCTAAAGGTCCGGAGTACACCGATGTGAATTGTGAGTAATTGAACTTTCTTATTGTCTTGGTTTTGGCTGTACTTTCTGATCAGATGGAGAAATCAGAGGAGTTGTGGCTATCTGAGCCACAGAGAAAAATGTACTTGGAAGAGAAAGAAGTACTAGTGCAACAAAATGCAAAACTGGACCCAGGAGATTTAGAACACTTCTTTAACTGGCTTTTCAAAAATTTCTTTTATGTCACTCAAGACTTAATTTTTGATGTTGGTTTTCCTGTGACTAGAGGGGACAATTTTTGGAAAGAAATCGATGAGTTGATAATGATTCAGTCAAGAAGTGGAGTGGTTGTAGAATTGATCCTAGCATCTTTTACAATTGAAGATGCTCTCATAAAGCATATACTCGGTCCCAGTAACACAGAGGTGCCTGCGGTGGAGGCGCCCAGCCCCCCTAAAAGCACAAGCCATAGAGCAGACCCCATCCCTGTATCGGAGTGCACTCCTGAGGGACAGTGGGTGAGAGAGCGATGACGAAGATGCTGGATGTGAGAGTGCATTCCTAGGGGTCTCCGAGGTATTCTTACAGCGAATAAAGAAGGACAGCTAGAAGAAAGAGCTGCTGAAAAACGCAAAAAGTGAGCCATGAGAGCAGAGGAGCGAGCAGTGAAGGCAGCAGCGAGGGCGGCAGCGAGAGCAGCAGTGGCGCGACCCGGCGATGGCCGCCCCGCGCCGCGTGGTGAGCGATGGTCTGAGCCCGAGCCTGAGCCCTGTGCCGAGAAAGGCAGCGGCGATTGTGGCAGTCACTATGGCAACCGTGGTGAGCCACGCCGAGCAGAGCCAGAGGGGCGTGGGGGCGAGAAGGAAACCGTGCTAGCCAACGGCCACACAGCCGACAGCAGCAGCGGCAGTGCCGGCGATACAAAGCCGTGCACACACGAATGCCTCACAGGGCACAGCCATGCAGCTGCGCGAACGCCCGGAAAGCGTGGAGCAGTCACGCAGAGCTCCAGAGGGGGAGCGAGCATGGCGCCAAACGGCGGTGCAGAGGTGGCTTGAAGGTGGAGCAGCCGGCAGGGTCAGCGTGCAGCAGCACGGCCAGACCGGACCTGCGCGGCCCCACACGAGGAGTCAAGACCCCACGACAGGAATGCGCTGGCGGCCCTGGCCCCGGTGGTCCCGGCTGTGGCAGCTCCGATGCGAGAGCAAGCAAAGCTGAAAGTGAAAGCAAGAACAAAGGAACTCGGAAAAATGAAAAGGTTATCGCAGCTAGGGTTTTTGGAACTGTAAAATGGTATAATGTAAAGAAAAATTATGGTTTCTTGTTGAAAAACAATACTGGATAAAGTATTTTTGTCCATAAATCTGCTATTGCAAAAAATAACCCCAAAAGTGATGTTCCAAGCTTAGAAGAAGGAGAAAGAGTAGAATTTAAAATTGTGCAAGGAAGGAAGGGCCCACAGGCCGCATATGTTACAGGCCCTGGGGGTGCCCCTGTCAAAGGCAGTAGATATGCTGGACAATATCCCCATAATCCCTATCCTTTCCCCTATCCCACCTTCCCCTTTTAGCCCATGTCCCTTTTCCCCTCATATATGCCCAGCCCAAATCTCCCTTTCTGGCTCCCCTCACAAAACCAGTCCTTTTCATTTGCCATTAATCCCTTTGCAGTGCCGATGGGGGGGATGAAAAGGAGGGAGGGAAGAAATTACCTGTCCTTTTCTAAGATTCCAACAGGTACAAAAAGGAAAATCCCTTCCTCAGTTTCCATCTCAAGCATGCTCAAGTCCTGTCTCCCTTCTGATGCTCCAAAGAAAATCTGTTTGGACATCTGGGGACTCAAGATAGTGGCTTCCTTTCCTTTGAAAATGTTTTGTTGTTTATCCAACTGTTTCCAATGTTATTTTATTTAATAAGAACGGGTGAATTGTGGAGGCGCCTCCCCTGAAATCCCTGGGGGAGGGACCCTGCAGGGTAGGGGTCTGTCCCTGTCTCTGTCCCCATGTCACGTGTGCCCCATACCTGTTCCTGATTGGGTGGTTTGGGGTGCCCGGGGCCCGGGAAGAGAGCAGGGTCCCATGACTGGGGTCTGCCTGGGAACTCCAGCCATAGGCTGGAGAAATAAATCAGTTCTGGACATCTACAAGAAATATCGCTTTGTATTTCCTTCCAAGTCCATCACTGTCATATATATGTTGTAAGGATTCCCCGACTACAACACAAGTGTTGCAGCTGCAGAAAAGAACAACTGGCTTGGCCCAGCCATAGCCAAAGCACTGGAACATCCCTTCTGTCAGTGGGAATACATGCTGTAGTATCCAAGAGGTTTGGCCTGGCATTCCATCTCTTCTACAGCATCTGAGTATCACCTAACTGAATGCAAGGAAGTGTTGGAGGTGACAGTGGAGTCACACTGCTGATGAACAGGAACAATCAATGCCTACCACTACACTGCTTAAAAAAAGAAAGCTTATTAAGAATAAACTCCCCTAAACCAAGGATAATCCCCTCCCTTCCAAAAGAATAGAAAAAACACTAACCCCAAATCCATGTTATATCTCATTCCAGATCAGAGTTTAAAATAACCAAACAAAAAAAACCAAACCAAGACAAAACCCCAAACCAAACCCCTAAAAAACCAAAACAACAACAAAAAAAAAAAAAAGGGAAAAATTATATATATTACCTTGTTTACTTACATTTTCTTTAAAAAAATAAAAGGCAAAAAACATTCAGAATATTAAGAAAGGAATCATGCACCTTTCAAAATTTTCCAAACATGCCTTTTGTAAAGAATAACGAAGTGAAATGAAACTTCGCTTACAAATGTTGCTGATTTTGAGGAAGGGGCACTTTTTGATGGAAAGATATCCTAGAGAAATGTTAGCAGTCCACTGCTGAAAACTGTAGCAGAACATCAAATACCAAATTAATGCAAGAGTGAATACTCTCCAAAATGTTTCTGAAAGTCAATTCCAAGGACAGACTACAAAGATCAATTGCTCTGTCATAAGCACGAAAGACCATAGTCTACAGTTCTAAAAGGAATGTGCCAGACAGTGCTATTTCTGACACACTAAAATATGACAATAATTCAGAGCCTGAGAACTACACACTGCTAAGGGTCCTTTCCAACTTGGGCTATCCCACAATTCTGTGAGTGAACTGAGATCAGAAATAAATGCAACTCTGCGTTCATGGTTCAAATCAAACTCCTTGGCTTACTGTGTATTTCCTATAACTCCTTTCTAATGTGGCTTGGTGCCATTACTCAAATGATGCCAAGTGCTTGGGACAGACTCTTAAGACATCTTAAGGGCCACCAGATTTGTGTGCACCATCCTGCCAATGTCACTGATAGAGCACAAGTACTGTCCACACTCACAGGCTTTCATGATGTACATGGATATTCATAACATTTCCTTTACCTGGCATCTCTTTCTTTCCCTCACTGAATCACAGAATCACAGACCAGCCTGAGCTGGAAGGGACCCACAAGGACCATCCAGCCCAACTCCTGGCCCTGCACAGACACCCCAACAATCCCCCCCTGTGCATCTCTGAGAGCATTGTCCAAATGCTCCTGGAGCTCTGGCAGCCTTGGGGCCGTGACCATTCCCTGGGGAGCCTGTTCAGTGCCCCAGCACCCTCTGGGGGAAGAACCTTTTCCTGATATCCAGCCTAACCCTCCCCTAACACTGCTCCAGCTGTTCCTGGGGTCCTGTCCCTGGTCACACAGAGCAGAGATCAGCATCTACCCCTCCTCCTTGTGAGGAAGCTGCAGAACTGCAGCTTCGGGCCTCAGTCCCCTCTTCTCCATCCGAACAGACCAAATGCCCTCAGCTGCTCCTCATGTGGCTTACCCTCCAGGCCCTTCACCATCTTTCTTCTCACAGGAGAAAAGCTAAAGAGCAGAACTGGCTGGTCAAACTAGAGATGGAAATGACAATGGTTTCCTCATGAAAGTGAACAAAAAGCATCAACAAGCAGGAAGGCTCAAAGACAAAGTCAAGGACAGCTCTTTCCTGGCACTTTGGTGACCCAGAGCAGGCTGGACAAATGGAGTTCCCACCTCGGTCAATATTCTTCTGCCTCCTGAGCTTAAGGGGATATTCACCTTCACAAGGGGAAATTATTTGGGAGAGATAAGAGAGAAAATGTGAAGCTTTATTCTGTCTGTGTCAGAACAGTGCCTGCAATAGGAAATTATTCTGCTCATCTCCTCAGGCCAGGGTGGCTATCAGGATCAACTGCTCTGACCTTCTACACAACAATGCTGCTCCCCACAACTCCCTAACAGGAGGGTCTGGCCAGGCAAGGGTCAGCCTCTTCTCCAAGGGAACAAGTGACAGGACAACAGGAAGGGGCCTCAAGTCACATCACAGAAGGTTCAGGTTGGATATCAGGGAAAATGTCTTTACTGAAAGGATGATTAAGCATCAGAACAGAAGTGCTAGAGTCACCAACCCAGGAAGTGTTCAAAGAATGCATGGACATAGTGCTTCATTATATGGTTTGCTGGGCATTGTTCTATTCCACTGAAGGTTGTACTTGATGATCTTGGAGGTATTTTCCAACCTTAATGATTCTGTGAGCAGCAGTTGTTGAAGACCCTACATCACTGCTTACTTCTGCAACAAATCAAGGAATCACAGACTGGTTTGAGTTGGAAAGGACCTTGAAGATCACTTCATTCTAACCATCCTGCCAGAGGGGCAGGAACACCTTCCACCAGGGCCGGTTGCTGCAATCAGATAATCTAGCTGAGCTGCAGCAGAGCTGGTTCAAGGCTTTCCCCAACATTAGACACAAAGCTGAGTTCCACTGATTCCAGGGAGCTCGTGGTAGTGAGGAATGACCACAGACTCCAGGAAGGAGGAAGGTCAGCAAAGAGCTGGAGAGCTCTGGATAGTGAGAAAACACAGGACCAGGTGAGCAGCCATTCCAGGTTGAGGGGAAGAGCAGTGAACAGAGTTTGGTGGGCTTTTTAAAGGGTGTGAATTTGCTCTCTACCTCCAGACCAGCTCCTGGAGGGCTGTGGTATTCCCTGCGCCTTTCTACCCCACTCCTAGGACTTCTTTCTCTCCTCTCAGTCTCACAGAGGAAAAATACCTCCCAAAACTCACAGTTCCTCCCCTAGCTCTCCCTCCTACCCACAAACCCCAAGTATTTAATAGTAAAATCACCAGGATTCGGTGTTTTGTAGGTAAACGTGTAGTATGGGAAATTATCTGGAGACAAAAGAAATGTAGGAAGATCTCACAGTTTCTCATATTTTTCTTCTCCATTGGTTACTCTGCCCCCAGTATTTTCTTAAATACAGGTCTTGTCAGTCTTTTGCTGGCCTAGAAAAGTCAGGCTTTTCCAGCTTCCACTTGCAAGGCAGTTTCCATCCACCTGATCATTCTTGCTGTTCTTCTGTGCATCCTGCCTGACCAAATTTAGGTCACCAACAATGCACATAGCATTCCAGATGAGGCCTTGCAGAATTCCAATTTCCCAGGTGGTACTGAACATGCTTGTCCCGAGATTTTCCAAGACCAGTACCTTGATTTTTAAGGCTGCATTACTCTGGTGGCTCAGGTAGTGACACTGGCACTCAAAGTGAAGGACAGGGAGCTGCTGCAGCCAGTCCAGAGCAGGGACACCAAGGGGAGCAGAGGGAAGGAGCAGCTCTGCTGTGAGCAAAGGCTGAGGGAATTGGGATTGTTGTGCCTGGAGAAGGGAAGGCTTTGGGGTGACCTCATTGTGGCCTTGCAGTGCCTGAAGGGAGCCCATAGGAAAGATGGAGAGAGACTCTTGACAAGGGCCTGGAGTGACAGGACAAGGGGGAATGGCTTCACACTGACAGAGAGCAGGTTTAGATTGGATATTGGGAAGAAATTGTTCCCTGTGAGGGTGCTGAGGCCCTGGCACAGGGTGCCCAGAGCAGCTGTGGCTGCCTCATCCCTGAAGATATTCAAGACCAGACTGGATGGGGCTCTGAAAAATCAAGATGTCCCTGCCCATGGCTGAGGGTAGGAACAAGATGGTCTTTAAGGTCCCTTTCCAGCCTGGCCATTCTATGATTCCACAAATATTCCTTCTATTCACCATCATCTGTCCCATCTCCAGTGGTATTTTTCCTTACAGCAAATGAATGATTTTATACAAAGCTTTCTGTCCAGTTTCAGGGAAGGCATCACTGAGATCAGAAGAGTTAGAGCAGGAAAGCCCCATTTTTACAAACCTAGTACCCCCTGTAAATGGAGACTCTGAAACCAGCAGATGTAGAGTCAACCTGCCAGGACTGCAATGATTTTCACACAGCAGAAAAATGTAGGAGGAGCAGAGCTTGTCTCCACATCTACCTCTGCCACCCTTCTGTTGTTCTATTACTTAAAAATTGCACCTACATTTCTTCAGCTTAAACAACTCTGTCTCCTTGGGAAACATATCCAGGCAAGAGGAAGCTAAGATGGAGAGTGGTCAGGAATCCAGAGCCACCAAGTGCTCCATTCAGCAGGAGGAATTTGGTGGCCATGCACGCCCTAGGCCAGCCAGGCACGTGAGGGGGTTTGTCAAGGACACAAAAGTGCTGAGCGTAGCACAGCAGACAGGCACTCGCCCTCACCTTATGGTGTGGCAGTGGCACACCTTCCCCAGAGCTCCAGAGCAGAGAGGCAAACAAAAGAGACTGTGGTCCAATTCTGCCTTCGCTGGGGATAAATTTGGAGTCACTTCACTGACGTCAGCGGAGTTATTCCAGAATTGCACCAGTGTAAAAGAGGGCAGCATCTGCTTTCTGAAAACGGATGCCATCAAGCTAATTGAAAACAACAGATGCATCAAGGAGCAGCAAGAAGGGACAGTAATGTTCCAGTTTTCTTGTAAAATACCATTTGATTTCCCTCCAGAGAACCTAAGAGGATAAACCGATATGTACTCTAAAAGCTAAACCTTTTGTTTTTGTAAAATTGTATACAACTTTTAGGTGAATGGACCAATGTGTACCGACAACACCTGAAGAGATCCAGCCTAGTCATGTGCACTTACAGCCCTCTTCTTTGGGCCTGATCCTTCTCTCACACTCATTTAAATCAGGAGTCATACCACCCACAGTCCTAAGGAAACATTTATCTAACCTTGGGTAGAGAGCAGAATCAAGGCCCCTCATTTCTTTAAACATACAAGGGCTAGATTTGGCAATTAAATTGATACATTTGTGATTTATGCCACTTTTTGACTATGTGTCTTCCAAAATTTTTCACCACTGAATAAATATCTTTATATTCATTTAGTGAAAATGAAGCCAAAGAAGGACTTGCTGAATTTTCAATGATATTTTGTGTGAAGACGAAAGTTTCCCCTAATTCTTATCTCCAATGAATTGTCAACACATATTCAGTATTTACGGTGACTATGGAAATTGATGAGCACTTTCCCTCCTGCAAATCCTTTCACTAAAAAGAAGTTGTGCGCAGAAAAGCTCAATTATTACTTGGGCTCCTCTTATTAATTGGCACTACAGACAACCTGGATATTTCCAGTGGTGAGGGTTCATCAGGGAATGCTGTAGGACTGTAAAACCCACAATGGTCTCAGCTATGAGTTTCCCAAAGTGTAAACCCATGTTCTGATATTCAAATTCTTTGAAGCCTCAGACAGATTTCCCTGGAGCAATGGAAAACCCACCCAAAGAGGGAAAAGCATGTGGAATTAACATGTACTAACAGCATATGCTGCACTGCTAATTAGCACCATCCCTGTCTGCTTTCCCCAAAACCATTTTTCTGGATTTATCTCCTTGGGTAGAGTCTTGTGTTATGTAGGACCCCACCCAGAACAGGAAGAGCTCCTTGAAACTGGCAGACAATTTCCTCTGCCACTGTCTTTGGTGGCAGCTAAGGACACGCAGCATCCCCTGGTTCCTTCCATCAGGGGATTAAGGCTTTTCATCTTGCCAGCCCCTGCTCCCCTCCTATGCCTAACGCAGGTGCCGGCAATTCAGGCCTTCTCCTGTGAACCTGCTGATAACACGGCTCCAAATGCCTTCAGAAGGGGATCTGTCCCTAGTGCAAGCTTCAAAGAGCAACGATGAAGGGCTCAAGGCTGTGCTTTTGGTCACAGCAGCACAAACAGAGCTATCTCACGCTCACAGGGCTGCCAGGGAGGGCAGTATCTTCAAATTCCCCAAGCATCTGTCCACATCTTTCCACCACTGAGAAATAAATACATAAAATGCTGCTGCTCTTAACTCCCATCAATATAAACTTTAAGTTAAGCTCAGCTTAGTAGGACTTACATGGAACTTGAGTCAGATGAGAGCTTTTGGGAAAGCTGTGGTTGACTCCTGCTGTAATCTGCAGATCTTTCCCTCATGTAAACAGGACCTCAAGAAAAGAACAAACAAAAAGAAGCACTTTAACAAACAGTACATATGCTTGGATTTGATGCAGAAGGTTGAAGTGGGAGCCTGATATAATGCAAGGTAGTTGTACTAAAATGAGTTTTGTCAGCTTGAATCAGCAGATGGTGAGGATCTGGCTCATACTACATTTCAGTAGTTTATAATTATCTTTCTTTCTTCACCTAGAATCAAATTCTCCCTTTAGGCTGCAAATCTTAATTAGGAAATCCTTCCTCATTAATCTCAAGAAACTCTTAGTTGTTAATTTCCCAGAACAAAAAGAAACCTTACCTATTTCTGCTATAGCAGCAGATGCTGGAGCTGTTTGTTCCTTTGCTTTTAGGGTTGATGCTGTTCCTTCCATCACCGTATGGAAGACACTTCAGTCCTTACCATGTCTCTTGCCCTGAATTTTCTTTACACTCACTCTTCTTTATCTCCATAGGGACTTCTGAATGAGAGGGCCCAGGAGAGAACACCAAGTCCAGTCACCTTCACCCTCAGGGCTGCTGTAGCAGTGAATTTTTTTTTCTGTGAAAGCTGGATCAAAATGCCCAAACAAAAAATTACTCAGAAATCCCAAATTCAAACATTTTTCCAGGAAGGAGCAGAATAGGAATTTCATCTTGGAGATAAGGGCAGAAATCCACCAGTAAAATGCCACAAAATAGGTCTTCACACCTTTCATGCTTCCAAATCCTTGATGTGGACAAAAAAAAACTTGTGTCCAGTAAAATTCTTTCTTTCTTTCTTTCCTTCCCTCTTTCCCACCTCCAAGGAGATGAATTCTGCCCTGTCCTGCTTTGGTGCAAAACATCCTGTGGGAAAATTATCAGGGGAACCAAATGTCACAAACCAGCCAGAGGATCAGGAAGGAGCAACAGTCTCTTCCACTGCAAAACTATTTCCTAGTGAGATTGCTGCAAGAGGGATTTCTGGGTTTTTAATGTGATGCTTGAGCTTGTATTCCTTGCCAGCAGGCACCCAGACAACTCTACATTCCCAAGCCAGTTGCCCCTCAGCTCCCCAGCTGAGTGCTCAGATTGTCCTTCACACACTCTCCAGCTCTCTGTGCACAGGGATGGACAAATAAAATCTCTTCCCATCTCCACGTTTGCACTCCCTGCTTTCAAAGGCTGCAAACTGCCCACCTAAAGTTGGACAGGGCAGCAGTACGTGATATAAGGGGATGGGATCGGCTCCCATAAGTAAAGAAAACGCCTGGAAAGATAAGGTGCTGATATAGGAACACAAAATACCCAACGAGTGCTTTCACTTGTAGCCACAGTCACAGCACAGAGAGAAACAGTCCGGGAGGTTGTTATGGAAACAAGTCCCTGGAGGTGCCTGCCTACTTGGCTTCACAGGGATGTGCTCTACCTTCAGAAGGAAACAGATTTGCATTTTGAGCAGCCAGGGCAGAGTGCTAAGGGCTGACAACTTAAGGTAAGGTTTTTGAAAGAATCTCTGTGATTTGGTGGCGCGAGACCTCTGGTAAAGTCAATGGCATGGGTGCCACTGTGTCATTTCAGTCATGTGAAAAAAAATCTGAAGGCTCCTTAAAAAATGTAAAATTCCACAAGTTCTATAACATATAGCATTACTGATGACTCTGGGACTTCACTGCTTTTCAGGAGGTGCTTAGAGAAGGGTTTACATTCCCTAAATGAGTCCCAACCTTAGAGTTTCCATGCTTCTGATGGCATTCTGTATTTCTCTGAGAGCCAACACAGAAAACATAGGGAGCAGACACCACTCCTGCTTTACACATTTTCTCATGCACTTTCCTTTACAGAACTGACAAACATGCCTCACAAAAACTGCACAGAGCTGCCTTTTGTTCATTTGTTCAGCACAGAATTCCTTTGCACCTTGGGCATGATCTGTGGGTGGGAGATTCCAAAACACACTAGAAACTCACTGCTGGATTCCACCTGGAAACTCACTGCTGGATCTCACCCAAGGGAAGGACACCTCTTTCCAAGAGGATCTGTGTAAGATACTCTGTGATTGTGCTACCGGTGATCTGCCTCACATCTTTTTTTCTTGCTAGAGTCTCTGTGCCCAGCTGTCTGTCCTGCTGGTCAGGAGAACAACCTGTTCTGGGCAGGGAGGGCTCCTGCCTGGCAGGGCCAACGGGGCCAGGCCCAGGGGGAGAAATGAGCACAGGAATTTTCTGACGTAGGCTCAGCGTGTCTCATGACTCCTCCTGAACTTGTGTTCAACCTGAGTTTTTTATATCTTACATTGGGGGAACTTTTATCAGCTGAGAGACTCAGGCATAACATAGCCCCAAACATGGGCATTCTGCTGGGAGAGGGCAGCAGCCTCAAGACATCCTGCTTAATAGCAGTTTCTTTTGCTAAATTCTAGCAACACAAAATTTAAAGAAAAGTCCCTCTCTTGGCCTCAGAGTACAGATTTCATTAAGGTGACCCCGAAACACAACCAAGAACATCACCAAGACGAAGACACACCAAGAACTGGACAACTTTTATGCAAAATCAACAGAGATGCCACCATGCCCCTCAGTCCCACTTATTCCCTAGGACAATTTACCCACCAGCTGATTACACATGTCTGGGGATGCAGAATGGTCCCCAAGGCTCAGACCTTGACAAAGCTTTGTCTCGGTCCCAGGAAGCAAAGAGAAATTAGGCATTATTCAGGCAAACCCCTCTGAGGTATGAGCCCTCACCACATCAAACTCGTGTCTCCCAGACTGAGACAAGTGGCATTTTCCAAATGGCGAGAACACAGAGGTTTTAATGTAATGGTTGTGTGCTGACCCCAAGGGAGATCCCTGCACACTAAAAACATCTGAGAAGGCAACAGGACTCTGGAGAAATGGAGTAGCTAGGATTTGCACAAACAACTTCTACCATATGAGTAGGGCCAGGAAGGAGAAAGGCCACAATAAAAGCACTCTAGGCATGGATCCATATCTCAAGACAACTGAGAACAGGCAGGGTAATGAAGATGCAAACAGACCCCATCTCACAAACAGTTCTATAGCCAGTTCTGACTATATTAAAGGATGGGGCTCTGAGCAACCTGGTCTAGTGGAAGGTGTCCCTCTTTGGAAAGAGATGATCTTTAAGGTCCCTTCCAACCCAGGCCATTCTATGATTCTATGATGTGCCTTTAGCATTCTTAGTCTTATGGCTGAATAGCACAATATATACATGAAATCTATTCTCTGTATTTTTGCCCCTTGGCATTGTGTCCCATGCAATATGTAGTACATTCCAATATGCATTTCATACAGTATGATGCAAGGTGTTAATGGCTGCCTTTGCTTTCATACACATGCAGACGTGTGAATGTAGAATAAACACTTTGAACTACAACAAGAAAGACTTTTTCCTTGCAGGAAAATCTGCCAGTAGAATCTGAAAGCATCCATTTCCCTTTCTCACCTGCTGGCAGCGCCTGAAACATTTTTGTAAGGCAGAGTTGACTGAAACTAATGAAACTATCTGGGAAGCAAAACGTGCATTTGAAGATTGAAATCTCTGGTCCCTTGGCAAACCTGGCACTGCAGACCAAGCTATGCATATTTTGCATGGCCAGCAAAAATTACTTCATAAAACCAAGTGCAAAAACACTCCTATCCATGAAATACCAGGAGCTGGCTAGGCCAGCAATACAGCAAAAGCATCTCTTCAGGGCTCGCTGTTCTCCCCTCATTCAAAGGCTCTGGAGGATGCTGCTGGCTTTGTGCAGAGAGCTTAGGGAAGTTTGTATCCGTGCCAGGCTCAGTCTCAAACATCAACACGCTCGCCCTGGGGCATTTTACGCCCGTGACTTGTTAAACCAGCGCGATCCTTGCACAGCACAGGTGCAGAGCTCTCTGTGGTCAGGATTTTTCTGCCACGTCAACAAAACACCAACATGCAAACTTCCCTCAGCTACACAAATACTCAGTTAAAAACAGCAGTGGAGTCAACTGCTCTCACATGCCTGAATACAGAGCTGGGTATCTGAAGCACAAAGCACATCTTATTAAATGCTATTGTGTGAAGATGAACTCTGCAGATAACAAACTAATTTATACAATGTGCCTTGCATCAGAAGACACTTACCACTATGAAGACTAAGTTGGTACTATAAAAGCCAATTAACATCAGGGCACTGGTATAAATAAAGCTGAGATAAGCTCAAAACACAGAGAATCTTCACAGAGCCTGTTGATTGCTTTAAGCCCATTTCTGATACATGATGTATGGTCACAAGTAGCAAAGAGCTTTTAGATTTATGCATATTTTTTCTTTGTGAAGCACAAACCAGGAGGATCTTTTATCATGCCAAGGGTTGCAAAGAAGGCAGACATCTGCTTGCTGGCTTTCCCCTACAGCTGCAGAGCTCTCTGTGATCCTGGCTGCAGCATTTCCATTATTCAAAGGCAATGGCATGGCAGGCGTGACTGATCCCACAGCCAAGGGCACTGCGCTGGCACAGGGACTGAGGGCACTGCTCGAGCCAGATGTTTGTAGCCCCTTTAACTGTTTACTCTGCTGAATCCTTCTGCTGAAGTAGTGGCAAGGGCTTCTCTGCTAGAGGAGTAACAAGGCTTGGTTTCGGAGCAAATGTTGGATTAAAGCAGCCATCAAAAGCAGAGAAAGAAATGCGCAAGGGAGTGGGGACGACAGCTAGCACTCCAAGGAATAAAGCAAGAACATTTCTGGCTGCACACAGTAATGAGAAACAGCAAATCGGGACAGAAGAGCCCATTATCACAATCATTCTGTTTACGGTATCACAATTCACAGTCTGGCATGTAAATGCTGAATAGATCCAGCTGCTTGTAGGAAGACAACTGTAACAGCAGCTTGCAGCTCCATGTCTGGACCCAGGACAACAAAATCCATCACACCTCTGTCAGCATTTTCTTCTCTTTATATCCCTGGTTATTGGGAGGAATGAAGTTGGAATATTTCATGGACTCCAGGTCTTCTGCTTCCAGGAATTCAGATTTGCTGAGGGACTGATTACTATCCCCTTTCTTGGGCTCAGAGAAGGGTGACTGTTGCTGGCCGCAGGTGACGTGGGTGTACTGGCACTGCTCTTCGTGGTCAGTCTCGCGGTGGTAGAAGTAGTTGAAGTTGGACACGATGACAGGGACAGGCAGGGCAATGGTGAGCACACCAGCAATGGCACACAAGGAGCCCACAATCTTGCCACCAATGGTCATGGGATACATGTCCCCATAGCCCACGGTGGTCATGGACACCACTGCCCACCAGAAAGCATCAGGGATGCTGGTGAACAGTGAGTCAGGGTCATCAGTCTCTGCAAAGTAGACAGCACTGGAAAAGAGGATCACCCCAATGAAGAGGAAGAAGATGAGGAGGCCCAGCTCCCTCATGCTGGCCTGGAGGGTCTTCCCTAAGATCTGCAGCCCCTTGGAGTGTCTGGAGAGCTTGAAGATCCTGAAGACTCTGACCAGGCGGATGACTCTGAGGATGGCCAGGGACATGGCTTGCTGCTGGCCCCCATTGTTGCTGCTGCTCCCGGGCTGTTGCTTCTGCTGCTGCTGCTGAGCCAGCTCGGTGCCCAGGGTGATGAAGTAGGGGATGATGGCCACGATGTCGATGATATTCATGATGTTGCGGGAGAATTCGGGCTTGCTGGGGCAGGCGAAGAAGCGCACCAGGAGCTCAAAGGAGAACCAGATGATGCACAGGGTCTCGATGAGGAAGAAGGGGTCTGTGAAGAACGGACCGGAGCCGGCGGCGGGACGCAGGGGCGGGGGGGTCCCGCTCGGCGGCGGCAGCGGCGGCAGCAGTAGCGCCTCGTCCCCGAGCGGCGCAGCCTCCCCGAAGCCAGGTTGGGGGCCCTTGGGCTCCTGGCGGAACTCAGGCAGGGTCTCCAGGCAGAAGATGACGATGGAGATGAGGATGACCAGCACGGAGACGATGGCGATGGCCCGGGCCGGCCCGGAGCTCTCGGGGTACTCAAAGAGCAGCCAGACCTGGCGCTGGAAGTGGTGCTGAGGCAGAGGCTTCTCCTCCTCTTGGATGAAGCCCTCGTCCTCCCGGAAGGTCTCGATGGCCTCCTGACCCAGCTGGTAGAAGCGGATCTCTTCCAGGAAGATGTCCAGGGGCACATGGACCGGCCGGCGCAGCCGCCCCCCGGACTGGTAGTAGTAGAGGATGGCGTCGAAGCTGGGCCGGTTGCGGTCGAAGAAGTACTCATTGCGGAGCGGGTCAAAGTAGCGCACCCGGCGGCTGGGGTCGCCCAGGAGCGTGTCGGGGAAGATGGAGAGGGTCCGCAGCTGCGTCTCGAAGCGCAGCCCCGAGATGTTGATCACCAGGCGCTCACTGCTGCAGCAGCTGCCGCCGCTCCGCTCCTCGCCCGGCGCCTCCGCCTCCGCCTCGCCGCCCGCCCGCGGGGCCGCCAGCGCCAGCGGCTCCTCCGCCCGCATCCCGTCCGCTCTGCCCGGAGCTGCCCTTCCTCGCCTGCCCTTCCCTGCCCCTCCGCCTCGCCTCGCTCGCCTTCAGCGCCCGCCGCCCGCCGCCATCCGCCTGTTGCGCCTCGGTGCGGCCGCGCTCGCCCGGCGGCTCCGCGGGGCTCCCGGCGCGGCTCCTCCTCCGGCCGCGGGGCTGGGGACACCGCGCTGCTGCTGGTGGTGCGCCCGGCTCCGCGCTGCGCTCCCCGCGCTCACACACACACACACACAGATACACGCGGAATGGAGAAGGGAGAGGGAGGTGTACGAGCACACACGTACAGGGTTACACACGGGGAGAGGGGCACACGCAGACACACGCAGGCACCGGCACGGAGACAGAGACACGCACGCCGCGCCAGCGCCGACACGCTCAGCTACAGACGGATGCGCGCACCCGCCGACGGGAGATGCTCACCCCAGCTCCCCCCCCGCCGCGGAGGACGCAGCAGCCCCAGCCCAGGCGCCGGCTTTTGGAGGGAGACCCCCGAGGGGAAGCCGCTGCGGGATCAGCTCTCCGCCTGGGAGATTCGCAACAGCTGGTCCAAAGGGCGGCACCGCCGTCGCCCTTCTTTCGCCCACCTCTCCCCTCTGGAATCCTGCCCTCGTCCCTTCAGCCAAAGCGCTGCCGGGGCTGTCCAGCCCCGCCGGCTGCGGGCAGGGCTCGGAGCTCAGCCGTGGGACCAGACTGACCTCGGTGCTGTTCCTGTCCCTGCCGCAGGCTGGAGTTGACCTTGAGCCAGTCACTCCATGCCTGTGGCTCGCGGACCTCCATTTATAAATGTCATTGCCATGATGCAAGCACGACGGTGGCATCGGACCATCCACAGATGGGGACAACCTGTCACGGTAAACAGTGCAGCCAGGGAAAGACACAGGTAAATGCGGTTTCTCGCCTCATTTGGAGTGGATCGAGTTTGCCTCTCTTCCCACATTCCAAACACGTGAGCTTGCTCTTTTTTCTTTTTTGGCCACCACCATACAGTCAGCACTATGTCTCCCCAGAATGAGAATGTGCATTTCACAAGCAATCTGATTACCAGCTCTTTTTAGTTTTAGAAACCTGTGGCTCGCTCCGTCCCTGTCACGCTCGGCGTCTGAAAGCGCAGAGAAACGACACAGTACTTTCTCCTGCAACAACCCGAAAAGGGGGCTAACAGGTGACTCCGCTTCCATCTTTCCCAAGACAAAAGTCTGTCTTTCCCTTGAAAGCCCTTTGTCGGTGCTAAATGTTATTAACCAGGCTTTTATCATCACAGCATCTGATGCCTTTGCTGGCTGCAAGCCATGTGCTTAGCCTACACCATCTCTTAGCAGCACGGATCTAGAGGAAAACATTCCCCTTTTTACCCCTCCTCCCAGTCCCTCCTAACTAGCTGGCAATTCCTGGTTCAGGCTCTGGGCATTTTGACCAGCTGACTATGGCTGCTTTCTTTGGCTTTGTTCTCAGGAAAGAGGTGAATATGATTTAAATGTCACTTAATCCCCTTTCCTTTCTCACTCATTAGCATTGAAGACGGCTGTTGCAAGAGAAAGCATATTTGTTTCATTTATAGGGAGATGGTTGTCACACGGGGAAGCACATTTTCATTTCATATTACACATAATTGGGGTATGGCAGCCAGATGAAAAAGACTTTGCAGGAGAATATACCTATTCTTTAAAAAAAAAAGAATCCACGGTTGCCTTTATAACAGTAAGATGCTTCTTGCTGAAATTTCTTTTTCAATTATTATAATGAATTATTCATTCCCGGGATTATTTGAATCATAATTATGATTTATTCATTTGCAGGGCTAACTGTTGAGAAGTCCTTTCAAAACAGCTTTCGAGAGGGATGGGAAAGCTCCCGAGGTTTCTAAGAGGACACGCAGGGCATGTGTACATCACCGTGATGGAGCTCACCCTGTGCTGGGTTTGAAGGAGCAGAGCAGAATCAGCGTGGAGCTCCAGCACGGTTTGCAGGACACTTTTTCAGCTCACACAGACATTCCATGCTGCCACAGCTCTGGGCTTCCCGTTACCTGGGCGAGCAGGGCTCTAGAGAGCCGAGGTGCTCCCTGCATCCCATCCCTTCCCACTCTGCTCACGTCCGGCCACAGCCCAGCTCCGAGCCGGCACTCAGGCTGCTCTGCACCATCTGTGCTTGCTCCTGACAGCCCTCCAGAAGCCGCTGTCCTTCCTTTGGTGTGCTCACAGTGCACCTCAGACTGGGTATTAAAGCCAGAAGCAGTTGCAATGTGCAACTAAACTCTTTTTAGCAAGCAGCCTGTTCCCGAGCCGCTCTGCACCGCGGTGCCTGTGCAGCCACACCCCTCACTTCTATATTAAGAGGCAATGCCAGCTGCCACAATTCAGCCTCCGTGCAGATCCTGCTGGGCCAGCAGCCCCCAATGACACACAATTTGCAGAGCTGGAGGCAAGGAAGACCCGGAGATGTCAGCAGGGACAAGAGCAGCGTTCCCAAAAGCCACACTGCTGCACCATAACGCTCCCTGGAGAGAGATTTGGGGGCTGGCTCTGAAGCCAACACCACGAGGCCAGTGCCACCTCAGGGTGCCAGTAAGCTTCTCTTTGAGGTAGTGGCTGTGATCACATCTCCAAGCTCAGGCACCTTGCTGTGGTTTGAAAGTTTATGATGACCACATCCTCCTGCAGGCTGTATTGGTCACTAATGCCAAGGTGCACAAAAATCCCTTCATAGATTCACAGGGAAAATTGTTCTGATTAGCACAGGACACCCAGATCTGGGCTCATCCTACTCCAAAATCTGGAGGCACATTGCCCTCCCAGGCCTGGTGCATAAGGCACTTGTCAATCTGCAGCACAGGAGTTCTGTTTCAACCATTCCCTTGGATGTCTTATGCTCCCCCAAGTGTGGCTCAGCATTCTGGGTAACACTGCCACTCTTTGGATTTCCTTTAGCTCCCTTTTGCAGGATTTGATGAGATCAGCACTACAGCTGCCACAAAGTTGTGTCTGTGCAGCATTTTCTCAGGAAAGCCAAACCCACAGACCCTCACTCCAAAACGAAGATATCCCAAGTGGGAATCTAGATTTGAGGCTGGGGCATGCAAAACTTCTTAGCCACTGCCTTGCCTCCCTGCATTTCCCAGTCACTCTAGTGTTTCATGAGCTTTCCAATTCCCTCCTCTGCAGTTCTTGTGCTACCCATATCTTCTGCTTCCCACATTCAGGTACTTTCCCCAGTTATGGAGCTTCTCATCCCTCTGACCCTACTACAGTTTCTTCACTTGCTTGCAGCCCAGTAAGAAAATACTTTTCATATCCGTTTTCCAAAACTCCTTTTGGGGCTGAAGGCTGCCCAGTAAGTGCTGGATATGTTGGCTGACCACCTGGGCATTCAGCAGAACAGCTTGACATGCTTTGCTCATGTGGCATCTTGTAACACTCGCCCTCATTAAACAAAGAAACAAGAACACCAAGCAACCTTCCATACCTGCAGTGTTTTTTGGTGATCAATGCACCTCTAAAATCATCCATCAACACCTTAATGTGCAGCCTGGGAGGCACAACAGAACCTCCCACAGGCTGGAAGCGCTGGGGTAGGACTCATCTCCCAGGAGACAAAATATTCCACACATCAAACAAATCTCTACAGTCGAAAAAGAGCAATAGACAGGGAAAATACAACAACAAAAAAAAGCAAGAACTGGCAGAGCATCCCCATTTGAAATGGTAATTTACACTTATGCACAGTACCAATTACAGCCAACTTCATACTTCCCTTCTTACTCAGAGCCATAAATCTATAAATGAGAGTGCTGAACAGGTGAGGGAAGCAGAATTAGCTTGAGCCCTGGAGCTGTTAGACATGCCACTCAGAAACAGGGGTTCTCCTGGTCTGTTCTCTCACCAGAGAACAGGAGAAACCTGAAGGATGTTTATTAACATCCTTCCAGGCATCAGAGAATCAACTGCTATGGCATCAAATGTTCATGGCCAGATCCATGAGTGCCTTCAGCCTCTTTATTCTAGTCCAAGTGAAGGCTTAGGCCTGAAACATTGCTCTGCATGTCACAGAATGCCAGACTCACTCAGGATAGGAAAGAACAGTGATTTCATGGAATATGGGCAATGAAACCTTGGCTTTCCCATTTGTGTTACACTCCAAGAGGAAAAAAATATTCTCAAAACAAAGAATTCTCAATTTGTGTAACTGCAGATCTCAAAGCTCCAGATGGCAACAAGGTGAGGCAGGTTGGGGCATCTGACAATAACCATCTACCCATCATGATGTAGTTTCATCCATCACCACAAGGAGCAGGGATAAAAAAATCCCAGTTTTCTCAACGTAGAAGTAATTCTGATTATTCTCTGATGGGAAAACATCCATCCCAGTCCTAGAATCATAGAATGGTCATGGTTGGAAGGGGGTCTTAAAGACCATATTATTCCAAACCCCTGCCATGGGCAGGGATACCTTGCCCTAGTCCAGGTTGCTCAGAGCCCCATCCAGCCTGGCCTTGGGCAGTCTCTATCCTGCCCTTTGGAAAGGGTGCTTGAGCCACTGCTGACTGATGGAGGAAAAATTGCACTTCCATGAAGTGAAGGTGACAGTCCCATTTCCTGGACCAACCCGGACTATTCCTGGAATACTGCCTTTCCTGTGTGTTGAATGAGGACATGTCCTTCCACTGGCAAAAATACATAAAGATGTAACTAAAGATTTTGTCACAGTACTGGGATAAAAGGAGGGGGGGAAAGACAAAACAGGCTATACCAGAAACTTTCACACAAGTAGTTCCTAGCTCTCAAGTACTTCTATTAACCTAAAGTGCCTTTAATATTGTCTTTGTCTTGGCTTTTCCCCCAAAATTCTATCTATAGATGAGTAACTTCTAAACCTCTATTTTTAAATCCCTTAAGTATTTCCCATGTAAATATGTTTGGATTTTTTTTTAATGCTTTTTCCCAAAGAGACACTAGATGTATTTCATGGACTTCAGGTTTCTGTTTATCTCAGGAGTAAAAACATTCTGGCCTGCCAGAGTTTTTAGGTTCACAACACAACCCTGTGCTGTGAGAGCAAATGAATGAATGTGACAGAAAATAACTGCAGTGTGCAGAGAAAGGTGGAGGGTTTCACAACTCTTTGCTAGGCAGCTTAAAATGACTGAATTGGATAAATACTGTGTCAGGTTCTGCAGCATCATCTGCAACTGCTTGGACCACTCTGTTCACACTTAAGCTGGACTTTGTCCTCTCTTGGGCCTGTTCAACCCCTTTTTCTCTTTTCCATTCCCATTCAATTTCAATTCTTTAATTTATTTCCATCCTACAGGCCCTGAGCTGTAGGTCCCAAATGTTTATCCTTCAATCCTGTGCCTCGGCTTCTGCCCATGTCCCATGCTCCTTCCCATTTTCTACCTTCTCCCAGCCTTTTCAGTTCACTGTTCTATCCTTCCTTGCTTCCCAGTCCCTTCTGCTCCTAAATCCTTTTATTTAACACTCTGGCTCACACCAAAACCGAAATATTTCAACAAAGCCCCACTTCCATGCAAGAGAAAGGCATTATTTCCAAAATGACAAGTAATTCTTGAGAATTCTGCTGTGGCATTTGGTCTCTCTACGTCTGGGTGCCCTCCCAGTGCTTCCAAACGTACAGTGAGGAAAATTATTTTAGCCCAAGTCCAGAGTACCCTCACAAGGAGTCCGGGCTAAGAGCAGGTTGTACATGCTGCCAGTGACACCTCTGATGTTTTTAGCTGCTGGTGCAACATTTTTTAAGTGGTCCAGCAAATGGCCAGTGCCTTACATCCTGTGTAAGGGTATGTGGAAGGAGAAAGCTTCAGCTTCTTTAAGGTAAACTGATCAAGGACTTTTTCAATGCAAACAGAGACTCTTGGCAAGGGCCTGGAGTGACAGGACAAGGGGGAATGGCTTCACACTGACAGAGAGCAAGTTTAGATTGGATATTGGGAAGAAATTGTTCCCTGTGAGGGTGGTGAGGCCCTGGCACAGGTTGCCCAGAGCAGCTGTGGCTGCCCCATCCCTGGCAGTGTCCAAGGCCAGGTTGGATGGGGCTCTGAGCAGCCCGGGATAGTGGAAGATGTCCCTGCCCATGGCAGGAGAGTGGAACAAGATGATCTTTATTGCCCTTCCCAACCCAAATCATTCTATGAATCTGTGATTGTATGAAAGGTGATAATAAAGGGAAAAATAGTAAGAAAAACATGCAGAGAGACACAAATGGATAGCAGAGAAATGATAAACACCAGAATTCTTCAGTCACTAATTACAGTGGATAAGATGGGGGCAACAAGAGGAACAGGAGGAGTTGTGACAGTTGAGGGGGCCTGCAAAACTTGATAGGGAGAGTTTAGGAGCTGCTGGCCACTTAGAGCATCCCTTAACAACCATCCCTGAGTGAAACTTCCACTGAGGGCAGCTCTACAGTCACATGCACTTACAGCCTGTTTAAACTTTATTAAAAAGATAAACAAAACCAAACCAGACAGACAAAACCCAGGAGAAAATCAACCACCACCAACAAAAGAACACCTCAGCTGTGGAAGTTCGTTACATTTAATTTTTTTAGTCATTAACAAGTTCTAACAGGCTGTTAGATACTGCCTGGATCATAACAAAACTCACTTTATTTTATGCCACCACTGCATGTCATTGTTGAGAGTGAACAATAAACAAAGATTTTAGTGAGATTTGTACTGCTCTGATGTGAAGGGAACTCAGTCTGCAAGGGAAGCCCCCATGTGCATCACACATCCATCCTGCCCCCTACACAGTGCCATGAGGAATATGCTGTCTGCACAAAGACCTTCCCCCTTCCTATTTGTCCATTTGTTCCCCCAAGTGCAGGTCTGTCTCTTTAAAGATCACCTTTGCATCGTTCTCAGCAGGCAATGTTATGGGGAGTGCAGGCACTGGCCTGAGCAGGTGCACACAAGAGGGAAAGCAGACGGGAATGCTGCTCCCTGAAGCCACACAGCTCTTCCCGCCCGCTCTCCCTGTCCCCACGGCCAGCCACGAAGAGGAGGGAAAGCATTTGACTTTCCTGCAACTTCAAATTGCCCTTCACAGGGATTTCTGTTCACCCCTGAAGTGGAAGAGATGAGACTTCCAGAGGCCATCTGGCTAAAAAGGGTCATGTCCCCACCCATGAGGACACAGCTGGCAGCACCGTGTTCCTTCTCTCACCTCAGGCTGCCTCTCCCTTCATCCCATTCTGTGACTTTTGTGCCTTCCCACTTCCCCAGTGTCTTGTCTGCAGGCATGAAGAGCCCTGGAGATGCAGCTCTCAGTCTGCCACCTGTTATCCCATCCCTCCCTGCCAGGAGCAGCAGGTCTTGGCCAGCCAGAACAGTCCCTCCCACAGATATGAGAACATCTGGTCTTTCCAGAGCTAAGAAATCCTCAGGGATTTCCATAGTAAAGCTCTGACAAGTGTCTAAAGAAATACATGTTAAAAAAAAAAAAATGCATTGAGCAAATTTCTTCAAGGATGGCAAAAAGCACACCACGACATCAGAATAGCCTCCCTGCCAAATTTTCTGTCTCTGCTCAAAAAGTAGGAGAGCTTTGTAGCAAAATGAGTGTAATAATGTCTGACAGACAGGGCAAAATATTTTCCACCAACTTTGTTTCAGAGACAGCCAAATTTTATTTTTTTTCCCTGATTTGTTTTAGCAGAAGCTTTCCAAATAAAAACAAACAAGCAAATTAGCCTAGAGGTAGACAAGCAACATGAAAAGAATCTTATTTGAGCAGTCTTTAAGATCAACAAGAAACCTTCCAACTGGGGCAGAGAGGGCCAGACTCCTTGAAGATAACAGTAATATGATCATGGAGTAACAGTATTTTACTCCTTGAAGATAACAGTAATATGATCATGGAGTGACAGTATTTTGGGATTGTTATTATTGAATATAAACCAAAGAGACACCAAACTCAATTAAAGCTCAACTTGATGTAAAAAAAAGCAGTACCAGACTAAATCCACTCACACAGCCCTCCCACTTTTTTAGCTATAAAGGGCAGAAATAACTTCTCTTCTTGACCATGGAAACATGAAGTCAGTCTTCAAATAGAAAGCAATAAAAATCAGATGTAAGATCAGCTTTAGACCATAAGCCATCTCTTCCCCTGCATGAAAATTGCTGAAAATCAGTGGGGTATTGCAGAGAAGCTGAATAAAAACCATAAGAGCCACAGATAAGGTGAGGATGAAAAATATCTGACAGAAATCACCCATGCAAAATCATCTGTGTCTGCTCCTGGACTTTCTGGAAACCACTGGAGAGCCACAGTTTCTGATTCTTGCAGTCTGAATCAGATTTCAAGGCAAGAGGAACTGGTTCCATAAGTAAACAAGCAAAAAAAAACCCGAAAGCTAATACATGAATGATCCCATTGCTCAGTGAGGTAGGGAAGGTAGAGACAAAGGACAAGAAAAAGTCCGAGGTGTTCACTGATTTTTATTTTTTTTTTCTTTAGTTATTCCCAGCAACATTGCCTCCCCTGTTTTATCAGGAATGCAGTGTTGCCTCATCCCCAAATGCCCATTATCTAGGAAACAAAAGCCATTTCACTTCCCTGGCTATGTCCTTTGCTACAACTTAGTGGAATCCGAGCAGTGTTAAACTGCAATGGAAGAGAGCTGTACTGCAAGTTTGTCTGATATGAGACCTCCAATTTCAGTTTTTTCCCAGATTTGGAGCTCAGCAGAGTCACAGTTTTAAGCACTAGATGCAGTTTCAAGCCTTCTGTGTTAACCCTGGAAGCAGATCTGGGAAAGCTTTACTGTAAAACTTCTTTGAGAGCAAGGGTTTCCAAGGAAAGGGTGTTTTCCCCAAGCTCCAGCTGCAGCACCAGTATGTAATTACCCTACTGGGATGTGATCAACCTGAGGCATGCAGGAAAGGCTCCTCCAAAGGGGAAGAGTTTCAGGGATCCCCAAGAGCCAAGGAAAAAAGCACTCTGTCCTAGTGCTGGTGTCAAACCATAGGCGTGTAGCTGGCACCTAACACCAGATTAAAGCTGGTATTTGAGCTCTGTGCACAGCCCAAAGCAGTGAATCACACTCTTTCCATAACATCTCTCCTGTTAGATCTGTCTTATCCACTTACATCCAACAGTTTCTAGTGGCTGCCAAACCAGGCCTCAGCTCTTGGGAGGAGGAACAACAGCAGCACCACTTTTATTTTTCTTTTTTACAAACCCCACCCTGAACAGGCACAGACTGCCTGTAAAACAAACCTTCCTGAACCACCCTTTGGAGTTCAATGAGAAATCCATAAAATTAACTTTTTATAGCATTGCCAGGTCAAGGCTTGCTGTGAAGATGTCAGCACCCGATGGACTGTGATTGTAAGGAACAAATATTACACAATCTTGGACTCAGGAGAAGCCTTTTACAGTAACTTAGGTAGTGTTGGAGCAGTTTTCCTTGGCTGGTGGAATCCCTCTGACCTCTTTTGGGATCACTGGGAGGGAACCTGGAATGTCAGTGGAGCCAGGCTCTAACTCTGCTGAAGGCTTTTTCCAATGAACGCTCCTGCAAAATGCTGTTCCAACACAGGGGTCAAATAAAATTCCTTAATTGTAATGTTGATGCTCACTTCTTTAGAAAGAAAGGAGTGGGAACAGCTCCTTCAGCCCCAGCTCTCTCTCCCAAGACTGAAGAAATTTTAACTTTTACTCTAATAACCAGAACTATAAAAGCCTTTTTCCTCTCAAAATATCGAACATCTCTTTAATAACATGTAATGAAGAGGATGTGGTTGAATAATGCAATTCTTTTGCCCCAGTTCTAATACTTTCTTTTTTACAGTGCTCATCTAAGTCACTAAAAGGAATTAATATTTTATTGCTTTCTATGAAAAATGCATAATGCCTTTCCCATAGCAAGGTTTCAAACTCCAGTTGCTTCAGTTCAGACTGGAATTTCTTTCTGATTTTGCTCTCACTGAAGGCAATAAACCTCTGTGGGAAAATACCTAAATTATTTGTTAAAAGATGAGGAGGAGCCTTAAATTTATCATGGAAGCTGTTTTTGAATTTGAGCCATTAAGCTACTGTCATAGTTCAGTTCCACAGCCCCGAAAACCCAGAAATTTCAGTTCCTGTTTGTACACATCACCACCTAACAAACCCTTTCTAGAGCTCTGCTTTGAGCAGCCCCTGATTTTTAGGAAAAGCTTTCTTTACAACAAATATAATCTCCCAACCCTTTTCTGTTATACATCCCTGCCTGTGTGATGGTCCAGTCAAACCCTTGGAACCAGAATATTTGCAAACAAGGTTTTATCAGACTGTCAGTTAAGCAAACATAATTGAACTGACAGGTCTGTGGAACCAAAACTATTGCTGGCATCTTGGTGTTGGAGGAAAAACAGGGAACCTCGCTTAAATTTAAGAAGAGCTTGAACATCCCTAAAGCAGCCAGATTCACTGCCAGACATCTAAAAATAAATGAAGTATTCTGGGCTTTTAAAAAGCAAACAAAAGCCCTCTTATTTCCCAGTAGGTTCTCAGGAGCAGCTTCTCTAGCATTTTTCCCAAGGGAACCATTTCATCTAAGGACAGTGATCCCAATCCTACAGATTTTTATCCTGCTGAGAAGTGCTCTTTCGGCCATTTTAGCATAACTAGCACCTAGTGTGAGGAATGGATTGACTAAATGATCAGGAAATGTGGAATTCTTAACTTCAGATCATTAGTGGAGACATTGCTATTAATATTTAAGAATAATAATTAAAAAAAAAAAAAAAACAACCAAACCAAAAAAAACCCCATAGATCAGCTCAGGACAGAAATAGCATTAACTGCACTTCATTTTGTCAGGCATTTGAGCTGTCATCAGAGGCAGCTATTGGAATGGAGCCTTAAAGATCACATCTATTTTTGTAAGCCCAAAATGACCAATAATTCTGCAAATGCTGAGATAATTCTGCAAATGCTGAGCTCTTTGCAGCACCTGAGGCTGTAGAGATCATCATAGCCCAGTAAAACACTCTGCGTGTGCTCCCAAACAATGTATGAGGGAGGTTACACGAGAAAAACATTTCCCAAGCCTTCAGAGAAAGGCTCTTGCACAGATTTCTTTCTCTGCAGCCAACCAGTGCTGTCTCCCAAGCACATCCCCCAGAAACATCGGAAGAATCAGGCTGCTTTTCACTCCAGTGGGCCCCTTTGGCAGATTACCCTTGCAAAGGTAATGCAAGAACATGTTCTGAAAGAGGAACTCCAGCCTCCTTGTACAGGCAACACTGACCTGAGAGTCATTCCTGTGCCTGTACTGTTAGAAGGACATCGGTGCTACTGGAAACCCATTTAATGTATTTGTTTCAGCATTCATTCAATTACATGCAAGCCTACCCAGCTTGCCCTGGCACATTCAGAGGTTTCTGTGGCCGTGCTGTTCCTGCTTTGAGGAGATGTCTCTCATCTACTGTTTGTCTCTGACCTATGGGGGGAATTGCAGCCAGATCCAGCTGAAGAAGAGCACTATGGCAACAAAGCAAAGTCAAACTGCTCAGCCCTCCAGCACCTGAAGGGAGCCTACAAAAAAGATATGGAGAGACTTTTTACAAGGAGATGTGGTGACAGGAGAAAAGGGGAATGGATTTAAACAGAGGAGGTTTAGATTGGCTATCAGGAAAAAATTGTTCCCTGTGAGGGTGGGGAGGCCCTGGCACAGGTTGCCCAGAGAAGCTGTGGCTGCCCCATCCCTGGCAGTGTCCAAGACCAGTCAGGGCGGGGCTCTGAGCAAGCTGGGGTAGTGGAAGGTGTCCCTGCCCATGGCAGGGGTTGGAACTGGATGATCTTAAGGGTGTCTTTCCAACCCAAACCATTTCATGGTTCTATGGCCATTCCTATCTCATGACAGATGAATTCACCTCTAACAGCCAAGGAAATGATAACCAGAAAGAACACCATGTGCCTGTCTTCCACTTTTCATCAGTTCAATGCACCAGAAACACCCCTGTGGAAATTCTAAGTTCTAGTCATTAAGATGTTTGGTGCCTTGTCTGTGCATTTCTTTCTTGCCCCATTTTCCCTGTCTGCTCCTAAGGAGAAAGAGAATTCAACAGTGGTTCTTTATAGGAACCATAGGGCTGAGCAACAGCCTCTTGTGTCTTTCTGCTTTCCCAGTGCCTGGCTTCCCAGGATGCTGCAGAAGGGAACAGGCAGGAAGGTGGCTATGGTTCATCCCCACCTGACAGCTGCTCCTGAGTTTGCTCTGAGTAGATAATCCAAGCATCACTCCCTCTATTCATCCTAGAGAGGGAGAAATAAAAAGCTTTCTTGGCATAAAACCTCAGCTAATGATGAGGCCCAATGATATGCATTTTCCATCAGAGAACTGTCCTCACAGAAAATTTTCAGACAACATTGGTTAAAATGGAATTCCCAAATCTTTGCAAATAAAGAAGGACTACCATCCTCAGTGTTCACAAGGAGGTTTGTCTGATCCCCAGTTTTTAGTTCACAAGAAGACAAGTGAAGGAGCCTCTAGTAAACAATCACTGTTTCTGAGCCCAAAGTGTTATTGATTATCCCTGGGTAAACATGAAGAAATTTGCTGACAGTCATCAGGATTACATCAGGGTAACGGAGGTCTGAGGGACTCACAGGACACTGGAGGTGACTTCTCACTTCCAGGATGGCAAATGTATGCAGAACTTGGTCCTGGATCAGAAGGGAAAATGAATGTACTAGGACCTTCTAATAGACATAGGTTTAAATTTAAAATAAGAACTTGACAGTTATTTAAGCTACAGCAGCTGCTCCTTTGCAGGGTATTAAAACAGGTAGAATTTCTGGCAAGAGAAAAAAAAAAACCCTAAGTACTTCTGAGGGACAGAGTTTGCGTGCTCCAGAATCTTCTCAGAGGGTGGACTGCGCATAAAGTCAGAGGCATTGACTGATATTGCAATTCAGATAATTGGGTGAGGAACAAAAACTGAGGGATCATCATTTCTCTCTCTGCTCTTCCCAAGTGATTGCCATTACCTGCACCAGGGAATTCCATAATGAGTTCCAAGCACTACACATTGCCAAATCATCTCATATTGATTTCTTAGGAAGCAAACCAATATCTGCACCTACTTTTTTTCCTTCTGTGCTTATTACAGAGGCACTGCACTTGATCTCAAGTTCAAAATCTTACCCAGACACAAAGAATGTTGCTTCCAGAGAAACTTGAAGTTATGTGTGAGCTTGTTATTCCATTTCCACGAGGAACTGCTGTGTTTGTGTGGCTTTGGTACACTTTGGAAAGAGGAAGTTAATTTTCCAAACTAGTCAAGATCACACTCCTTGATGTGCCTGACTGTGGACATTCAAAGTTAATACACTTCTGAATCATTAATCCATTTTTCAAAGGAACGAGGTACACAGATCTTCCCAGCCTGACTGACATGAAAAGGAAACATTCTGCTGAATAAAAAGATCTTCTGATCAAGTCACAAAGGAGGTAAAACACTTTACCACTAAAGTGACAGGAGGTGAATACCTCAGGCTTCATGTAAAACAAAAGGTGCATTGAGCCTGAACGGTTCAGATGAAAGAATCCTTTCATTGCAGGGTAGTTTGGGTAGAAATTAAGTGAGTAGGCTCTTTCTCAGAACAGAACCATCTTTTCTTTCTCTGTCACATTTAGTACGGAAAGTTCGCTGTCTGCAAGTCCCAACTTTTTAAGGGTCTTCTTAAACAGAATGATTCCATGTTTCAGTAGTGCCTTCCACCCAAACTTCTTGACTCACCTTTAGAATTTTTGTCAGATTCACCTATACTCTGCCCAGATATGTGGGTAGTTATTAAAGCCAAGTAAGTGCAGGCTTTGTACAAATCTTTAGGCACACTTGGACATGTTTGCATGCATGTTTGGTCGCAGGGCTGTGCTTATTCACAGAATTATCTCCTGGTTGTAGAAATATGTGCCCTTGCAAATTCATGCATGGCAATGTTCTTGAATCTTTTATGGAGTTTTTGAATGATGCATCTAAAAATGCACCTTTAAAACTGTTGCATTCCTTATTTTTTTTCCATGGATAACATTCCTGCTTTAGTGGTTTCAGATATTGGAGAACAGATGACCAGTGCACAGCAAGAACAGGAAAGGGGGCTTACCTTCAAGCAAACATTTCAGAGATGCTGTAGAATAATGTGAATTTAACATCTGCTTTTCACTGTGAAGTTTCAAATATTTATTTCAAGAGAAATCAGGACTGGATGGCTCTAGAGACCAAGGTAAGTTTGTTCTGTAATTTACTCACAGGGAACAGCTCAGTGAGCTTTAAATCAAGGCTTCAGAAGATGAGCAGCTTTATTTTTTGTGCAGGGATGCTCAGCACCCCTCCATAAGTCAACCTGCTTGGAATCTTCTCCAGACAAACTGCAAAACCCTAAACCTTTTCCTAAAAAGGATATGGCTTTGGAACAGGCCCACCTTAGTGATGGGCCCCATGCTGTAGGTGGGGAAGAGGCACAAGCTGAGTGCCCAAGGACACAAAGCCCCTCAGTGGCAGGGCCGAGGTTATCTTTGATTTATCTCTGCTCAGCCCAGTCCTTTAACAGGCCCATATCCATGTGTGGCACTGTGCCATCCCTCTCTTGTCACACAAAGCACAGCTGGTCATTCCTGGATACACACAGAGGTTTGTGTCTTCAAAGTGGATTTGTTTTTGAGGAAGACTTATCCCAAAAACGCCTATCACTGGTCCTCCCTGCTCTTTCCTCACCTCAAGTACCCTATTCTCTTCCTGAAGATCCTCAATCATCTGGCATCTGGCTGTCAGGAAGGGAGAATGGCAAAGTATTACAAACCTACAAAAATCTTTCCCATCCATTAATGCAAGCAGGGAAATGAGGTATTAGAAGCAAGCTCCTGCCTTTAGAGGAAGATGCAAGGCTTTTCCCATATCACAGAGGACTCCTGCTCAGCCTCAGTCAGGAGCAATCCACCTGCAGTGAGCAGAGCAAGTGCTGAGCCCACCGAACACAGTCTCAGTGCCTGAGGCTCTTTAGAGGACAAACAAACCCATCCCGAGGCCCGGCTCCCATTTCACCACAGCGGGATGGAAAGAAAGTGAAGCCTCCGAGTCTGCCACGCTCCTCAGAGCCTCAGACACACCAGAGGGAGGGCGAGAGCACCAAGGAGAGGTTTGTAATTGAATTTCTGTTTATTTTGGTCCAAGGTTGAGGTCAATGCACAATGAGAAGGTTATCAGATGACTCATATTAGCCCGAGCACTGTGCTGGGATAAAGTTAGTACTGTGCCTACTGGGAAGATGTGAGGTTGTCAGATGGCCAGGGTACAGCCTTATATAATTCATTTCTATTCCTGAAGTAATTTTCTTGACCAAGTCTGAGAAGGGAAGGAACATTCTTTTGTAGTGGCATGAGGGATTGGGAATCTGGACTTTACCCATGATGTGCTCATCTGAATTGACAGGAAAACTCAGTATGAACATGCATTACTTGCACTTTTCACATTCACCATGATAATAAGGCATATGCAGTGATATCCGGGTTTTTTGTACTTGAAGAACCACAGATGTACATTTCTAAGAAACATTTCCTTGCTGTCTTGCCAAATTAATGACACAAGCAGTAAGACAAAAAGTAAGGAGTAAGACAAAAAGTCAAAGAACTTTTTTTTTTTTTGACACTTCATTCAAATCCAAGGCAAAACCTCTGTATTTTCTCTGAGGCAAGAGAATAGGACTCCTGGTTGTCAGGGAGAAGACACAAAATTAAAGAGACGACCCAGACAGGAAGTCAAGGGAACACAAACCAGATGCTGTGCTCACCTATTTGAGCACAGGCCTATAGGAAAGCCTGTCAAAATGTTTTAGCCATGATTATCCATCCTTTTGGATGAAGCATAAAACACTCCTAAAGCACAAACAGCTATTTCAGGGAATCTTCTAGAAGTAACCTGAAATGAGTTCAGTGGAGTGGCACCAAAATTGTCCAGCCTCGAGAGTCTGTCCTGTGAGGAGAAGCTGAGACAGTGGAGCTACACTGAAAAGAAAATTTTGGGTACATATTAAAGCCACTTTCCAATCCCTGACAGGCTTTTGCCAAGGCCAAAGAGATGAGATCTCACATACCCAGCTACAGAACAATAGATAATGGTCCTAAATTGAAGCAAGAGGGGTTCTTACCAGACACAGGGGTGGGGAAAAAAGGCACAGCAAAATATCAAAGCATAGGACCAGGCTGCCTAGATGTGTCGTGGTGCTGGGCAGTCCATGGCCTTAAAGGTTTTCAAGACCCAGCCTGACACATCCCTGCACAACCCGATCTCACTTCAGATAGAACACTACTTTGAGCAGCAGGTTGGACTATGGACATCCACATATACTTGATTAATTTGAATAACTCTGTTATTCTGCCCTGTGGCCCTGAATTATGCCATAAAATGGTAGCAGCTCAGAGGCCTGCACAGCTCCAATTTGTTTTGTGTTTTGTGCAAACACATGGAAATGAATAAAGAACAGGATGTGGCTCCCTCCTGTCTTCCAAGGAAAGACAGAAGACTGGAAAGACAGAGGACAGAGATCAAGGCCATGAGAGTGTTTCTTGAAACTTTGCGTCCATAGTGGAAGAGAGACTCTTGACAAGGACCTGGAGTGACAGGACGAGGGAGGATGGCTTCACACTGACAGAGAGCAGGTTTAGATTGGATATTGGGAAGAAATTGTTCCCTGTGAGGGTGCTGAGGCCCTGGCACAGGGTGCCCAGAGCAGCTGTGGCTGCCTCATCCCTGGCAGTGTTCCAGGCCAGGCTGGATGGGGCTTAGAGCAGCCTGAGATAGTGGAAGGTGTCCCTGACCATGGCAGGAGGTGGAAAAAGATGATCCTAAGGCCACTTCCAACCCAAACCATTCCATGACTCTCTGATTGTATGAAAATACTCTATTTTGGGAAAAACAGTTAGGCTTTAGAGCTTTTGAAAGACAGGAAAAAATCTGAGCCATTCAGTTTCTAAATAATTAACTCCCCTGACCCATTCTGCATGTCCTGATCTCCAATTTGAAGTCTGATAATCCTAAGGATCAGCGGAACAAAAGCCTTTTAATCTTTTCTAGAAGTATAGGTGCTAAATATAGATCCAGCTTAAACTATTAAAATATAATACGCCAATTCATTTGAAAAGCAACAAACCAATTAATCTTTATTTCTGCAGCCGTGGGCACATTTTTCTTCTTCTTTAGCCACAGATTGCTGCAGAGCTTTTGTGGGGGGATGAGTTAACACAAATGACAAGGTATCATTTCCAAGGGCTCCTGTGTCACAGAAACTTCATCTGCAGAAGCCTTCAAGATTCAGACAGGCCAAGCCATGACTGATGTGACCTGGTGGCAGTTTGCTCTTGCAGGAGGATTCCCAGAGGTGCCCTACAGCCAGCACTTCCATGATTTTTCAAAAGCTCCTCAACAGAACTCACTAGTCATATAGAAGTGCATATAAAAATCATATTGAATAGACCTCTTAAAACTCTGCAGCCACTCCAGTTATCATCCTAATCATAAAAATACTATTCTCTACCACATGAATTTTCCAACAGCAAGATGGGGAATCAAATCTGCAGGGAGAAGGATCAACTCTGGAGTCAAAGGACTGATACCTCCTCATGTACTCTGTGTTAAAGAGCCAGATAGAAAAATTGCTGTGCATCTCAGCTTGGAAAAAGGTCTCTTTTTTTGGCCCAACTTCCTAGCCCTCAATGAAAACCAAAAAAAAAAAACATTTAAAAAGCTATTTGAGAAGTCTCCAGGGTATATCTGTTTTATACAGATTATGCTTCTTTTTTATTAATTTCAGATCAAAGCTCTTCACTCTTTAAGTAGGGAACCAAAAGGATCATGTAAAGTAAATATCCTCTTCTCTTTAATTTCATGTACAAACACTGAGTTTTTAGGCTGGGAATGCATGATTTAGGAGTTTCACTGCAAAAGAGAAATCTGCATTAATACCCTGATCTTCACATGGATGACTTTGCTCTTCCTGGTAGGGTCCACCACAACAGCTCTTTCTGAATTGTTTTTTTATAATGTGATGCTTATATCTAGCTAGAGAGGGTACATGCATTAATTCCTGGGTTCAATGCAGGAAGAACTAGATAAAGTCTCTCACCCATCATCATTAGACATGTTAGATGGACTATTCTATGCAAAAATAAAGTGAGCAGATACCTCGAGTCCCCATTAAAACATTTCCCAAAGGCAACATCCTAGCTATATTATGCTGTACAAACACTGCCAGAGATTTTTCCTGCTCAAGCCAGTCATTCAAATCCCACTCAGCTGAGCTCTGTCATGCTCTTATTTCATAACTTGTTTGCTGATGGGAAATGCACAACTAGTTTTGCTCCCATCAGTTCTATTAAAAATAAAAGTTTGATCCTGAGGTCAGACCAATATTTTTGTGCCAGCTTCCAACCTTAAGTGAACTTTCCTAGCAAAGGCAGAAAAGACCAAAAGTCAGTAATAAGAACTTTGATGAAATTTTACTTCACCAAGAACTACAGCTCTTCTCACCTAGAAGGATCTATACAACTGAGTATTTGTAAACTCATACCCTCATTGAGAGGTAAATCCAGGGAGCTGGATTTATTAGTGGGAGTGAGGGAAAAAATAATCCATTTCAGACATATTATCTGTTGTCCAAGTATCTATTCCTCAAATTTTTACTGTTTTGATAATAATCTGCTAGGGACAGAGACTATTGACAAGAGCATGTAGTGATGGGAGAAAAGGGAATGGATTCACACTGAAATTTAGATTGGATATTGGGAAGAAATTTTTCCCTGTGAGGGTGCTGAGGCCCTGGCACAGGTTGCCCAGAGTAGCTGTGGCTGCCCCATCCCTGGCAGTGTTCCAGGCCAGGCTGGATGGGGCTCTGAGCAGCCTGGTCTGATGGAAGGTGTACCTGCCCACAACAGGCTTGGTTTATGTCAGTATAAACTGTATTTTACAATAATTGAGCCTGCTTATATTAACATTTTTAGACCAATTTCCCAAACTCAATAGAAGTGTGTCTGAAGTTATCCCTTGTCTGAGAATCTCAAGGCACCAACCCCTGACAGCTGAGCTCCCACAACTTCTCCTATCTGTGCGATGAAAATGACTCCCCAAGAGCACTGATGCTCCCACAGAGGATACAAGGGATTCCTCTAAGCCACTATCAGCAGCACCCGAATCAAATCAGCCTTAGAAATCCTCACTAGCTCACTCCCTGGCAGCTCCCATGCCAGCACATCTACAAACAGGCCATAAAACACAGCCTCAGAGCAGGACCTCTGCTAAAAGTGTCCAAGAACTGCTCTTTACTCAAGTGCCACCTGATTTCTCTCTGCCCAAACAGCTGCCCTTGTCCCTTTAGCACTGCCACCACTGCCTGATTTCAACTAAATGCAACAGGAAGACATAAACCTCTGTTAGAGCAAGTTTCCACAGAGGAGAGAGGCTAGAAATTCCCCCTTCCAAAGGGAAAGAAACCCTCAGTGGTTAACAAAAAAGAATCCTTACACAATTCGTCCTCGAATGCCTGTGTAGGAAACAAGATGTGATCGGTTCCAGCGCTCAGTTGTCGCCTGATGCATGTCCTGGGTGTTTGCACACACATTCCTCAGGAAAATGTGGGGTTTGCAGTGGTTACACAAGGGCTGCTGAGCAGGGGAAGCAGCACAGAGGCTGCATCTTCATCCGTGTCTGAGAAATCCTTTTCCTATGGGCTGGCCACATTTTAAGCCTGCTGGGAGCTTGTGTAAGTGCTGTGTTCACATATTGGAAAGCGAGGAAGATGCATTTAGGGCTAAATCCCTGCCTGCCTATCTCACTGTATGTTCCTGGCTTTAATCAGGGGGTGAATACAGACAGAAGTAGGAAGTGGGAAGAGATACAGCTCAACTATTTTGAAAACAGAACTCTTCTCTGATGAATTATGCAGCTTTCCTCCATCACTGTCAAAAAGTACCTAAAAGGAACAAGTGGGGGTCTCATTTCTCCAACTGCAAAGGCCTTCCCAAACCTAAGGCTTTGGGAAGGCCTTGTCCCACAAGGGACAGACACGGTGAAATTCCCCCAGACAGGTAGATACTGATTTTAAAGCTGTGGGAATGACTCCTGAAACACAGGATATCACTTGGAAATTTAATTTTTCTGTAGTAATAGGCTTAGTTTATAATCTATAGGGTTGTTTAGGAGGTCAGAGAGGAGGAACACCACTTTATTTAAAAATGGTCTAAATGAGACGTGGAAAAGTTTAACAAGGAAAAAAAAATCAATGACAAAACTTCATGGAAAACTGGGGGGGAAAAGGGCATGTTTGCATGGAAGAAGAAAACAAAGAAATCAACCCTGGCATCAATGAATTCTGAAGCTCATGTAGAATTTTCTGATTAAGCATCTCTCTTCAGTATCTACCATAAGCCATTGTGCTGAAACTAAGACTTGTCTGGAAGTTCAGCCAGGTGCCTTAAACCCTCTGGATGGAAAAGCACTTCAACACTGAGCACTCCTAATTCCCAGCTCATCCCTCACAAATCTCAAGACAAGCAGCAGCTGAGATGAAGCAGTCCCAGGGCAGTTTAAAGAGATTAAAAAGAAACACAAACAGCCACAGAGAAAAGAAAATCTCTTAAATTAAAGAGGATGGCTGATCAGCTCCTCCTCTCCAGCAAATCTGGTTTTCCTTGGAGGGTGCTGGAGAGCCCTTTCCAAGTGCAGTGCTTGTGCTGGCTTCAGGATGGCACAGCAGGCAAAGGAACTCCCATCTCCTGGGTGAAATCCAGCTCCCTGTATCCCAAAGGTATGTCCCAAAGCTGTCTAAATTGTAGTCTAGCAATATCTTCAGGCTCTGTTTAGTCTGGTAACAGCTTTGGGTGAACACCATCTGAACACAGAGATGGAGATGCTCCTGTTTGTTTCCCAACTCCTTGGTTTCCCAGCGATCAATCACAAGAACTACAGCTTGGACTAGATGGATCTTTAAGGTCTCCTCCAACCTAAGCCATTCTTGATACGATTCCATGAAAAATTACCTAATTTTGAGACTCTGCAAGGATGGAGATTTCACTACCTCTTGGAGCTTTACCAACAGTGAACCAGTCTCACAATGAAAACCTTTTTCCTTACGTCATATGAGAGAAGATACAGAAGTCCTCACCACAGATCTGAAATTGTAGGCTCAGAACTTTTTACTTCCCACACAAGTGGATTTAGACTAGAGCTGTGCACAGCTCTAAGCCTGGACAGAAATCTAAAGTTAGTAATATCTTCTCTAATTTCAAACCTACCTTGAGACCCTCTTCTGCTCCAGGTCTCCAAAATAAGTTTCTGCCTGAAGACAGCACACTGGAGTTTGCAGATTAAAAATGTTTAAAACTCCAAAATAATCAAAACTCCCCGATCACAACCCCTAAGACAGAAAGTGAATACCAATATGTGATTTCATTTGCTGACTACCTCTTAACATCATCTTCTGGTGGGGGACTTCAATTTACCAGGTGTCTGCTGGAAATACAATGCAGCAGAGGGGAAATGGGACAGGAGGTTCATGGAAGAGAATTTCCTGCCACAGCTGGAAGGCAGCTGACCAGGGAAGGCACCCAGAGAAGGACCGGTGGGAGATGTGAGGGTTGGAGGCTATCTTGGACAGAGATCATGAGGTTTTGATTCTCTGAGAAGTAAGGAGGGCTGCCAGCAGGACTTCCACCCTGGATTTCCTGAGGTCAAACTATGGCCTGTTTGGGATGACAGAGTCCTTAGGGAGGCAGTGTTGAAGGGCAAAGGAGACCAGGAAGGCTGGAAATTCTCCATGAACAAAATCATACAGGTACAGGAACATTCCCACAAGATGAAAGATGATACATGGGGGAAGAAGACCAGCCTGGATAAGCAGGGAGATTTAACTGGAACACAAGACAAAAAAAGATTGCTCACCACCTTTGGAAGAAAGGGTAGCTGTGCCAAAGGACTACAAGGATGTGGCGGGGATCTGCAGGAAGAAAATTAAGTAGGTCAAAGCCCCGCAAGAACTTGATCTGGCTGCTGCTGTAAAAGACAGTAAGAACTGTTTGGTACCAAATCTTCAGCCAGAGATACTGTGGGCCATCAAAAAATGTGAAACAGGACAACTGCCTTTTGAGAGGGCTTTTATTTCTGTTGTTTCACAGGGATGATAAAATCAACTTTAAAGGTGTCAGGAACACAAGAGACACATTCAAGGAAGAGAAAGACAAATCTCCAGGTTAGAAAGGAATTTAGGGAATGCAAAACTAACAGAGACGCAAAGCAGCAAGGCCTCTGTTTTCTAAACATTTCCTCAAGTCTTACAAATATTTCACTGTTTGGCTTTGTGCTCACTACACTTGCACTGCACTAACCTGGTGGAACTGCTGCCTTACATTCACCTTAAACTTGCAGTGACCTCTAAACATTGGTGGCCCTTTTGGCAACCAGGGGACTCCCCTAGCTGGCTGCTTAGAGTTCCCACTCTGGTAGCTCCATACAAAGGAATGGATATACCTTCTTTTCCCATGGGATCTTTTACCCCTGAGAGGTGGCTTGAGGCTGCTCATTCAGCTGTGTTGCATCCAGCTGAGAACAGCAGTTTTTCACAGAGTCCTGAGTCTTACCCAGCTCTGAAGTGCCTCATGTTCAAGAACAGCATAGGTTTTTCTCACCCAAAATCTCCTGAGGCTTCTGCTGGTGAAAGGAATCAGGAGCCCCCTGCCTTTCCTCTGGACATAAGCCACAAGGCTTGCTCTAGGGCCCCACTACAGGAGCCAGAGGACTTCAATCCTTGGGACTGGGTGGAAGCAAATTCTGCAAAAATCAATAATTCCTTCTAAAAATTCTCAACCCTATTGACAATAAAATTAAAAGTCCTTGCCTATGGGCTCCAGAGTCATTTACCTCAACCTTGAAACAAACTCTCCTTTAACTCTAAAACTGGTTCAGGTAGATGTTGATCTGTACATTCCCTTAACCTCCCTGCCCCCATAACCTTACTTTCAAAGCTAAGGACCACCCAATATTCCCACCTCAAATGGAGACAAACTTTTTCCTGCCTTTTTTATTCTTTAAGCAGTTATGTATTTTCAGGGTTTTGAGTTAGTTGTTTTTTTTTTTTTCCCCCACGGGCAGTGTCTTGCATAAAACATCTATTCTTTAAGTGAAGAGGACAAGGAGATCTGGTTGCTTTGTGGTTTTTGCTTTGTCTTTCATTCTCATTGCCAAAAATAGTTGATAGCTTGTACTCCAGATATCACTTCTAAAATGCTGCTTATATAGCCATGACAATGAAGATCCATATCATTAGTTTGTTAAATCAGGCTTCTTCAGAAAGGTTGGGGAATCAATTAAAAAATTGGGTGAACTAAAGGATTATAATTATAGAAATCATATAGAATAAACCAAGTAAATCGTGTCTTTTCAGAGATTGATCAGCATTTCTCCTCTCTGTTATGTGTTCAGACTGAAAAAGAATAAAGGCACCAGTGGCTGCTTGATTACAGGATGATTACAAGAGATCAATAGGACAAGACTATGATGGCAGTTAAAAAATCCTTTGAATGAAAAGAAACTAAGAATAAAAAAATGAGTACTTGATCTTGCCTAAGAAAATGAAGTTGAAAATGAAATTGTCTAAGAAGTTGATTGCTTCTTTAGTTTCCCAGGAGGGAAAAATACAAAGGAGAGAAATTTCTAAGCTAAAAGACAATCCTGGCTTAAGAAGAACATATGGTCTTGTTTATGTACAATTCCCAAGGAAAGCTGTGGGTTGAAAACTGGGGAGAAATTTCTAAGGATCAGAACTCTGACGTTCTGGAACAGTCTTCCACGAGCAGGGGGCAAAGAAGCCCTTTTTGACACAGAGCTTGAGTGGTTCTTCCATTGCAGGATTTATGGGCTGTGTGCACTGTGCGTGCATGAGAAATTACCCTAAACAGCATTATGGGAAACTGCTACAGATCAGAGGTATGAAACACTTGCACAGGCCTTATTATTATTTATATTATATTTATTGGTCAAAGTTTACTGAACCCTTTGTATTCCTGTTCCTAGTAATCTTTTTGAGGTGATGAAACCACCTGAGTTAAAAAAGCCAAGACAGAAATCTGTCCAACCTGCTGAGAAGAGCTTTAAACAAAGAATGATGAAGGAGGCAGAGAGCAACCAGCAGTCTGGTAAAGAAATGGTGGATGGGGTTATCAAGCAAAGAGGCTGGGATGGTGCAAACAGAAGGGACCTTACTTGAAGTGAAGGGCCCAAAACTGGGCACAGAACTCGAGGTGTGGCCTCACCAGTGCCGAGGGACACACAGAGGGACAAGCACTTCCCTAAGTAACAGCACAGGCTCCTAAATGCTGCCATGGCTCTGTGAAATGCACAATAATCAACTTCACAGTAGCATAGCAGGGTGTGTGCAAACTCAATCTGCCATAATTGCACCAGCAGATGTTGTGAAGGACTCCCCCCTTATGGAGGGAGGTGCTGGCTTATGCTTCCAAACGTTTAAAAGCGTGGACAATTTGACCCAGTCCCTGAAATACTGCACATTGCAGTGTCATGCTTAGGGAAACAGCCCATCTGTGGAGGCTTCAAGCAGTCAGACACTTCTAAGGTTTCTATCTCAAAAGGAAGTGGAGGAACAGGATGAAAAATAAAATTTTTATGCCCATTTTTTCATCGGTTTCACAGAGAAGGATGGAAGGATTTCTGTGTGAAGGATCAAATGACAATTATAGAATCATAGAATTGCTTGGGTTGGAAGGGTTGAAAGTTCACTCAGTTCCAACTCCCCTGCTATAGGCAGGGACACCTTCCACTAGACTAGATTGCTCAGAGCCCCATGGGTAACTCAGTTCCAAAATATACCATTGTTTTAAGTGAATAGTGGTAAATTAAGGCTATTTCATGTTTTCTGACACACACAGGCAGTGTCCATCACAGAGAGTTTTAAGGCAGGTTTAATGTGTGTAAGGAAGATACTTTGAAGAGAGATATTTTGTAGAATAACAAGTAAGAGCACACTTACCCTGTGTGAAGTAGGAGGTGAGTCACCTCTTAAGATATCAACCTCATTGTGGCCTTCCAGTGCCTGAAGAGAGCTCACAGGAAAGATGGAGAGAGACTCTTGACAAGGGCCTGCAGTGACAGGACAAGGGGGAATGGCTTCACACTGACAGAGAGCAGGTTTAGATTGGATATTGGGAAGAAATTGTTCCCTGTGAGGGTGCTGAGGCCCTGGCACAGGTTGCCCAGAGCAGCTGTGGCTGCCCCATCCCTGGAAGTGTTCCAGGCCAGGATGGATGGGGCTCTGAGCAGCCTGGTCTGACGGAAGGTGTACCTGCCCATGGCAGGAGGTTGGAACTGGACGATCTTTAAGGTCCCTTCCAACCCAAACCATTCTGTGATGGTTCTCACAGTATTATGTAAAATCTCACAATCACAGCTCCCTCAGAACTGACACACTGAAATTTCTTCTTTGCTTATCCCACAGCTCTAAGTGTGTTTGCCATCGTCATCTTGTTCTTGGGGCTATTCCCCTGCAAGCCTGAAGGCCTGTTTTAATTGGGGGGTGTTTATCACTGGCATTTAATAAGCAGCAATTACTTGAGCTTTAATCTGTTCTGCAGGTTCTTCTAAGAGGAACTCAAACCTTCAGGGAGAAAATCAACTGTTATGATGCTTTTCTAAGCTATAAGCATAAGAGGTTTTCTTACCCTCCCTAAAGAGCAGCAAGCCCTGTCACAGTGTGACATAGGTAGCAAACTGTGAATCTAATTAAGTGTATAATTATGCAGCAGATTGCAGCACAGTGTGCTATTACTCAAACCAACTGACTTGCATGCCAGTCTTGGAGATATGGAACTCTATGCAGACTGAGCTGAACACACTAGGGACCATTTCTGGGGCGGGGTGAAGAGGGAGCCAGGCTCATTTCATCCACACAAATTGCATCTGCACCCCTTTAGCAAAATAACCCCAGCAGACACACAAATTCAAAGCCTAAAGGAGGTGCAGAAACAAACTTGGGCAATGCTGTGGTGTTGCTCATGAAGGTTTGCAAACATTTGTCTCAGCCCTTTTGCGATGCAGCTGTCAGCGTGGAGCTCTTGCAGAGCATCACTACTCCTTGGATTATGGGGAATTGATAATACCTCCTCAAACTGCCTGTGTACGACAAAAATTCCCCCTTTATCAAACTCCCCTTCCCATGGAAGTTCTAGCTGGAGGATGTATGCCATTACACCGTGGAGGTCCCAGATTCAAGTCCTGACACTTGCATAAATAACACTTCCAGCAAGAATTCCTGTTAAATAATCTACACAGAACTGACCTACATTTGCAACTCTCTTTTCAACCACTGCAACAGTAATACAAATCGAATTAGAAGCCAGCACTGACTTCAGAGCTGAATTCCTGACAATGAATTTGGAGCTCTGTGTGTCCACCACAGCAGGGCTCAAGTAAAATGTGGTTTTGGCTTCAAATCTGCCGCCATTACCATTGTTGCTTTAGGCACTTGAAAACAGATGGCACAATTCTGGGGAATTCTGCAGGCAAACACACACCACTAGGTTCCATTTTGCCCTGTCTGGGAGCACTAGAGACTCCAAGTAAATTCACAGGGAACAGATGGAAAAACACACTCTGAGGTAACACCAAGTCTCCTGAAAATCAGGGAAAACACAGTTTGGAATCTATTCTGAGATTACAGCCGTGCCTGATAACTGAAGACAGAATCTGCTGCTGTCAGGGAAGTATAAAACAATTGCTAAAATGACATTTTGCTACAGGAAGTTGAGCTGAACATCCAGGTACTGTCAGTGCTTGATTTCAAGCCAGGAGCTCCATGCAAAGCCCCAGATTCCAGCCACAAGAGATAGGATACGACTCTGATCTGCCTTGTGGGACTGATGGACTCTCCCTGTTGTTGGCAGTCTTTGGTCTTGCAGTTTCCTGAGGGTTTTTGGGTGGCTGATTGTGAGCAGCTCTGCCCTTTGGCCCTCTCAGTGCTGGTAATTAATTGCCAAGCTGGTGGATGTCCTCACCTCACCTGGATCTCAGCACAAAGGAAAAAGCCTCCCAGTCTGCTGAATATTTAAAAAAACCTCAGGTTATGTACCAAAAAATTAATGCAAAATGCATTGCACTGGAAAATGCGTGCAGGAAGAGAGGCATACAGCAGGTTAAATAGCATCAACAAAGCCCAGGAACATCAACTAAATAAGAAAAAAAAAGGAATTAAATCAGAGAATGAAGGGACTTACTTGTACTTTGTATGGTAATGGAAAACTTGTGCTGTGATATGGACAGGAACAGTGACAAACAGGTGAAACCAATAATAAATCATCTAACTTTCTAAAAGCTACAAGTTTTCTTCTCTTGCTTTTGGCACAAGACAGATGAAATTCAAATAATAATTTGGCTCAACACTGCCCACTGCTCCTGGCTGGATTGCACTTGATGCAAGCAGGGCCCTGTACTCCACTGATAACAAGCACACTTGGTGTTTCAACAGGGCTGCAGTTTCACAAAGAGGGAGTAAAATGAAAAGGTAAATCTAAATTTATCTCCTGACTTTAGAGAAGTCGAGCAAAAAAGATGTGAATGGAAGCAGTGTGGGTTTTTACAATTATCTTATTATTGATTATCACAGTTTCACCACACAAGGTTTGGTCAGAACTAATCAAATCTCCCAGTGATAGATTAAATGATTCTGTCTGCTCTCTGATTTAGATTCCCCTTAAAGAATCTGGCAGTTAATAGTCCCTTAAATAGCTCCTGTCTCCAGACTGGCTCTTCTTTACATTCCACCAGACACTACAGAATAAAAAACTTTTTTTTCCTTTTCAAATTCTTCCTCCCACGGTAGGCTCCTGCTGCACAGGCAGTAAAGCCAAGCAAGCTTGAGCACACAGCCAAGGAAGAAAACATTTCCTCTGCATTTGTGAATTTTCTCCTTTTCAGCAAGTATTTCTTCACAGAAAGGGTCATCAAACATTGGGATAGGTTGCCCAGGGGTGATGAGTCTGTGGTTCTAAAATGAAGTCAGTGGCCTGGGTAAAATAGATTAGAACTTACAAATAGACTTAAGCCACTTTTTGAAGACTAGCAGGAAAAATTTCAAATATTGACAATGAAAATTAATTAATAGAGAAGGGGATTGTTGTTTAATTTACACTGTATCATTAGATTTTTCTTATTTTGAGAAAACACAAGAATTTGAGAGGTTATTCTTCCTTTGTTAAAGATTCATAAATACACTGAAGTGCAGGCTGGGAAAATTCTAAAGGCAGCAAAAAGACAGGAATAAGGTGGTCTGGGGAGCAACAAACATGGAAAAATGAGTGGCTCTTTCTTTCCTACCCAAGCCCAACTTTAGGGTAAAAAGCAGGGGGTGTACATGGGAGAAAGGTAAGAAAAATGCTGGCAAAACTGGAAACAGGCAAATATGATTTGTTTTCATTTTCACTCAGTTGTGTTACTAAATTATTGCTCTGACACATTCTTGGGACACAGCGTCTGCTTTAACCAGGCTGCCCTCAGCCTTCAAAAGTTCAAAAAATGCAGTGGCAGCACCAGCTTTATTTTAATTGACAGCAATATTAGCTTGAGGTGAACTTCGTAAGGAAATAACAACTGCAGAATGTGTGTCTGCTCCTATTTTCCACCCTTCCCTTATTAAGTCCTGTTGGTCAAAGACAGGGGGCAAATTCACAGAGAACAAAACCTTCTCTTTACCTATTTGTAGAAAGACTAGAACATAAATTTAAACCTTCCACACCACTTAATTCCATGGCAGAGAGACAACACAAACACCTTAACAGGGACAAAATGAGGCCCTGTTAAACACCTGAGAAGCCAACCCCAAGACACAAGCCCAGAAGAAACCAGATGTCTTCAGGGGAGAACTCTTCAGCTGCTCACTGAAGCTGCAGCTTACAAAACCATCCATTCTTGATTCTGTAAAGCCCATAAGCAAGTATTTCACATGGCAAAAAGTCTAAAGAGTGACTTACCACGGGCATTGCTGGCTGAAGGGAAGCAGCAGGTCCATGAGCAGCTTGCCAGAGCTACTACTGCCACCAACCAAAATGACTCCTTTGCCCTGAAGCTGTCCCTCCTCATCTCCACCTAGGGCTGCTTTAAGCAGTTTGTTTAACCTTTGCCCCCAATCTTCCCTCCAGCCGAACCTGAGCACACCTGAAAGGCTCCTCAGGTGCAGGCAGTTCGATAAATCCCTTACAGCACCTGGGGTGCTGCTCTGGCAGAACCGGGGCTCTGTTTCGTGATACAGACTGCTTTGGCCTAGAAGAGACTAGAAGCTGAGAGGCATCTCCTTTGTGTGTAGAGGAGGTTTGCAATAGTCAGGTTCAGGGATAATCTTGAGACAAGTGAACCCAATGGTTTTAAACAGGAACATGCACTCTCTATTGCCAAGATCACAGAATCACAGAATGGTTTGTGTTTAGAAAGGTAAAGATCATCTCCAACCTCCTGCGATTGGCAGAGACACCTCCCACTAGCCCAAGCTGCTCAGAGCTCCGTCCAACCTGGCCTTGGACACTTCCAGGGATGGGGCAGCCACAGCTTCCCTGGGCAACCTGTGCCAGGTCCCTCTGGATGGAGCCCAGTCCTTCAGGTGTGACAACTCTGCTTTAGTGTCATCTGCAAAATTCCTCAGGCTGCACTTGATCCCTTTGACTACATCATTAAAAAAGGTATTAAATAACACAGGTGCCAGTCTGCACTCCCGAGGGACACCATTTGTCCCCTATGTCCATGACGGCAGTGAGCTGTTGACCACTACCCTTTGGGTGTGTATATACAAAAAACTTTGAAGGCAGGTATTTAATGGCTTCTTAATCAGTTGAATCAGCCCAGAACACGAATGTTGGGCAAGGAAGTTCCGGAAAAGGTGAGTGGAAAACCGGGATCAGGATTTGCTAAGCAGCAGCTCCGACTACTGGCGATTTGAGTGCAAGCCAAGGCGGTGACTATAGGGGTAGAGCGATGTTTCTCCAGCTGTGGACTCCATACCCTGCTCCAAATCAGAATCCCAACAACAAAATCCCTGATGCTCCCTAGTGACGAGGAGAAAGGCAATTTCCATCCTGTAGTTTGCAACATGCCCAACTGATGTTACCACCTTCCTAAGCTTTTCCAAGAAGAAATGGTGCTTAGGGAGTGAGGCCCAGGCTACATAACTGAATATAGAGGTCACTGTCCCTGTGTTCAGCTCTGCCACCAGCCTCCCTTTGCTCTTTTGTCACAGTGCCCTTCACCTTCTGCTCCCCTAACTCAAAGAAGTTGCAGTAATATTCTCATGAATTACTAATAATTTGGATTACTTTAAATGTAACAGGTCCTCTGATTTCCTTCATTTTATAGAATTGTATTCGCAAGCATTCCTCAGGGCAGAGGGAAAAGAAGAAATAAAAACAGGTAGAGAGAGGAAACTACAGAATAATTACTGCCAGCGTGAATGCCCCTCTCAGTCATTAAAATCTGTCCTACAAGGAACTGGAGAAACCTTTAAGCTTTTCTCAGCCTGGAGAAAAGGAGGCCTGGGGGGCCCTTCTGGCTCTGCACAGCTCCCTGACAGGAGGGGGCAGCTGGAGGGGTCAGGCTCTGCTCCCAGGGAACAAGGGACAGGACAGGAGGAAACAGCCTCAAGCTGTGCCAGGGGAGGTTCAGGTTGGACATCAGGAATTTCCCCATGGAAGAGGTGGTCAGGCACTGGCAGGGGCTGCTCAGGGATGCTGTGGAGTCCCCATCCCTGGAGGTGTTCAAGAAACCACTGCATGTGGCATTCAGTGCTGTAGTCTAAGTGTCAAGGTGGTGATCAGAGACTGGGCTCAACAATCTTTGAGGTCTTTTCCAACCTTAGCAACTCTATGGATTCTGTACTCAGGGCTGCATTACAGAATAAAGGTATTGCTTCAGAAGGGTAACTAAAGAGAAATCACAGCATAGTTTTCTGCAAGGTGGAAAGGGGAAGTGCTGTGTAAGGCAAAGCATTGTGGTGTGATGCTCCACTTTACCCATATTCCTGGTGTGGAACAACTGCTTCAAGTAAATTTCTCATGGATATTCATCCCCTTCCCACTCTCTAATGGCTGTCTGAATTAAGATCCTGTAGGAGAGCTCTGGGGTGCAAATGGAAAAGTTGTGCTTTGAATGAGAGGGGAGAAATAAATAAATCACTGCACCATGGTGCACATTCCCAGAACTGGCACCTCACATTCCAACACTGCCCTGGGCAGCTTTTCCTGCAGCACCCTGCCATCTGAAAATGGAAACTGCTCCTTAGGCACACAGGACTACACGATAACTGCATCTCTCTGTACTCTTGTGAAGCAGCTCAGGAACAGGACTGCTTTCACAGCTGGATGTTAGCAACATGCAATAAATCAAGATCAGGGCCACACTTATCAAATGAGTGCTAATGAGATTACAGAGAAGGTCTAATAGAGAAAAGCTGGCAGCCAAAAATAATACAAGTTGAGGCTCAAATCACTAACAACATGCATTTCACTTCCAGTTTGTCCTAGCTTTTGAACTGGCAGATTTATTTTAAGAGCACTGAACTTATGTTATCAAAAGAAAAATAAACAACCCATGAGAGCCAAATTGAATACTTTCTTCGAAGGCAGGATCAAAAAACTCAACTGCATCACAAAGAGCCCACCTCTTTCTCACAGAGTAAACATTAACAGCAGCAGTTTTGATGTAGAACAACAAAACGTGGAAGCTCTTGAAATTTGAGAAACACTTTGCCCAGGAGTTTCACAGTAGTTTGGCAATACAGAAAGAGTGAGAGATTCTGATCTTTGATTGCAGCAATCAGCTGAGGGAGCTGGGAGTGTTTAACCTGGAGAAAAGGAGGCTCAGTGGAGACCTTGTGGTTCTCTACAACTCCCTGAAAGAAGGCTGGCACTTCTTTAAGAGATGTGTTCAGGGCAAAAAACCAAGATCAGAAGAGTCAAAAACTTAAAACTAGGGCTTTGTCTGAGATGTCATAATCTGAACAGGTGGCATTAATAGCAATCCCCATTGCAAAGGGCACGTTCTGGGCCATCTAGACTTTGAAATCATTTGAGCACCTAAAGCACAGTGATACACTCCCTTGAGAGCCAAGGGAGAAAGGGACAAGCATTAAGGCACACTCCCTCTAGTCCCAACCTTCAAACACTGCAATGCTCACCTGCTAAGCATTCATGTTACTTGCTTTTGCGGCAGAGAGAAAATTTGCATTGCAGCAACAATCCCCCCTTAACTGAAAAGACAACACTGGTGAAATACAGTTTACATGATTAATACATTTTACTCAGTATGTACACAGTTCTCCAAAGAAGTTGAGTCATCCAAAGGCAGTTTAAGAAGGTTTAAGTATCCCCCTTGCCAGCTGTTACATGGGATATGTCTTTGGCTTTGCTTCCTCCAGCTCAGCATCCAACCAGCGGAACCTGCGGTGACGGCGCAGAACTTCAATGGCTTTTTGTTCCAGGGGGGTTGGTTGAATCCCCAGCTCTTCAAAACCAGGAAGGTCAGGAAATGTCATGTCTGTTGTGTGAAACTTCAACAAGAATGGAGAGGATAAGGAAAAAAAAAAGATAATTGACTTGAAATTAACAGCATTACACCCAATGCAATCATTCTCCTGCCAAAAGAAGTAGAGGAGGAGGAAAGACTCAAACAGAACTGTGGCATAACTACACAAGGTCTTGAGTATCAACACCTTCAACAGGAGGTACAGGTATTCTGCATCCAGCAAAAGGTCCTTCAGGCTTTAATTCAGGAACAAATACCAATGAGACATGAAGGGAGTGTCTTCCTTTTCTCCCTATACATTATCAGGGAGGTTATCACATCCACAAAATTATTCAGAACTCCAAGGGCATACTTGAACTCAAATTATGGATATTCTGCCTTGTCAAGAAAATGTGTGTTGAATTAACACCTCTGGTAGATTGCTTTGGTCTGTTTATGGTTTAGAACATGGTTCTGTACAGGAAAAATATTTAATTCTATTACCATATATGCAACCGATATGACTTAAGTCTTAGAAGATTTCTCTTACCCTGTTGTTCCTTGAAAGGTCTTTTAAGTGAAACATGTCTAACATTATATATATTATCTAAGTAAGAAAAGCTTGAACAGAGGAACAATCAGACCCAGAAGTGACATTGAGAAACTCCCTCTTAAACTACCTATGCTACAGCTGACTTGCAGCAGTTTCAGTGATTTGGTGCAGGCCTATTTTATGAAATGTAACTCAAGAAACTACAGAGGCAGCTGGAAGAAAGGTTTTTGGAGATGTTACAATTCTATCCTGGGGAACAATCACAGCAGTCTACTGATACTATGTTATAATAAAATATATTGAAATTCCAATGTGGCAAAACAGTTGGGAGAGTCACTCAGTAATTCAGAAAGCTTAGAGAATGTACATGGCTATCTTTGCTAGCCTACACATACACCAAATTTTGACATTAATACTTGCCAATTCCTACTTTTTCCTTGCTTTCAGTTGGCTTTTTGCACCGTACTTCTCCACCCCCACTGAAACACTCTGAGAAGCCAGGAATAAACATAAAGCAACAACATTCTCTCAAGAACCACTCGAATGTTAAATGAGATTTTGGAATGTGTGCAGGGCATCAGTTCAACTTCAGCTGTTAAAAACACCATTCTCTGGATGATAGAAGTGATTTTGATCTAGAGGTACATAAACTGACTAAGAGTGGGGAGCATTGCCTCCCATCACTTTGCTCATCCAACCTCTATTTTTGGCTGTTTTCAATTCCATGTGGTTTTGGGAATGCAAAACCACAAGTGAGAGTTACAAACACAATGAAATATTTCCCAAGAGGGATTTTTGGCTGGTCCCACACTTACCCGATCCACCTTGTCCCGTGTCAACCATGGTTCAAATGGATTAATCTCGAAGAATCTTGCAATAAGACTGTGAACAGAAGAAATATTGCCAAAGTGCACTCACTTATCCAGATAAACAGAGGATAACAAGATCTGGTAAAAATTACTTCAAACTTAATAGACAAGCAAGAGCTTGTTCTGAAGCTGTTCTTGCAAGCTGTGAGTTCACTGAAGCACTGAATGTGTCAGCCACTAAGTTCTTAGTTTTGTTTCTGGTAATTAACTGTTCCTGAATTTTTGGATCTCGTACTATTTTACTTTGGATGGAATAGAGAAGCAGATCTCTAGAAGTTAAAATGAGAGTTAGTGGGTGGGGAAAGCAAGCCCCACATCCAATTCCCCACACACCAGAGGACTCAGTCTTGCCCCTGCCTTCCATCCAAACTCCGTTCCCTGCCAGTGTAGGCAGCAATCCAATTAGTCACGAAGTTGGATTCAATGCCTCCAGGAGAAAACACACTTGCTGACAACTAAATGAGTTATCAGCCACACAAACAAGCTGGTAGAATCTGGAGCAATCTATAAAAAGGGTGAGGATTAGGATAGCTGCAGTTTTCAGAAATGAAGATTCCCTTGAAAGAAAGGACATCTGTCAGTAAAAGAAAATAATGCTACAGCTCTTGTTCAGTGTCTCAGGACCAACAGCAGAATCTTTTACAGAACAGGTAGAACCTCTTGCTGAAGTGCTCACCTGGCAGATTAGGGTGTCACTGAGTTACTGCACATAAACACAACCAGGCTCATCTGCTTTTAGGTTCATTCTTTTCTCAAAAATATGAAATATCACTTAGTTTAGCCCATAAATTAAAAAAAGAGTAACACAGACTGCAGCAAATGTGAATAAAACTAAGAAGCTCTCACAGAGCACCTTTTTAACAAGCTGCTCTGGGTCAGCTGAGCCATGGTACAACCTGGTGCTTCTTGCAGCCAATACAGGAACAGTTTAGGATGTTCTAAGTATTATCCATCAGCACTTCCACGGATCCAATCTGAGTCCTACTGGCAGGAGAGCTCTAACTCTGGTGACTAATTTAGCTTAATAATTTTAACTGTATTAAAAATGAGGAGGACCAGGATGCCAAATAATAACACAGCTCCATCATGCTGAGGGCAACTTCTAAAAGGGCGTTTACTGTTTGGGGCAGCTTTTCAAAAAGATGTGATTATTCCCTAAGGATCAGGCCCAGGCTCAGATTTATACTTATCTTTCTCACGCACTGTTACTATCCTCAGTGCATGTGAACAGCCTGCTGTAGTCAGCTGAAGGGATGCTTCACCTTTCCCTCCTTGCCTCCGCATTCAGCACCATCTTCTAAAGATGTCACTGCTCTCCTATCACAAAAAAATGCTTTCTCACAAGCACACTGCTCAAACTGTCAGGCCAGGATCCCAGTACAAACCTCCAACACTGACTCAAATCCATACAAAGGACTGAACTAGAAAATCCATGCCCACATCCATGACCACTCCTCTGCTTCCAGGGTGGCAGTGCTTACCAGACTGGAAGGACAGCTGACAGTAGCAGTCCCTTAAGATCGTGCACAAAAATCTGTCAGGGTTTGCAGTTAGCAACATTCACACAGATTTTCCCTGTGATATTATTAAAAATCATTCAGTCTGCTACTAATTTTATTGAATTAGGACCTTTTGCTACTTCTTGACTCAGCAAAACCATTCAATCACAGAATCGCTTAGACTGGAAAAGACCTCCAGTATGATCAAGTCCAGCCTTTGCTGATCACCACCATGTCAACCAGACCAGAGAACTGAGTACCATATCCAGCTGTTTTTTCAAACACCGCCCTGCGCAGCCCATTCCCATGTTCAACCACCCTTTCTGTAAAGAAGTTCCTCCCTGGGCAGCCCATTCCCATGTTCAACCACCCTTTCTGTAAAGAAGTTCCTCCCTGGGCAGCCCATTCCCATGTTCAATCACCCTTTCTGTAAAGAAGCTCTTCCTGATGTCCAACCTGAGCCTCCCCTGGTGCAGCTTGAGGCTATGTCCTCTCAACCTGTCCCTAGATGCCAGGGAGAAATTGACTCTGGAATAAACAGCTATGTTAAGCTCACTACAAGCAAGCATTTCATGTACCAGCTCATCATATGCAGGCCTGTCCCTGAGCTAAAGGCTCAAAACTGGTTAACAAGTACCTCAGGAAAGGCAACTTCTGCAACCCCACCACATTATATAACAACTTGGCAGAGTAAATAATCTCTGCAACAGGTATTTATGCTTCGGTGCTGCCAAGAGCTCCCTGTATTAGGGTCCCACTTACCGGTAGAGAGGTCGTGGCAGCGGGTAGGCAATGAAGGGGTAGTGGGAAACGGCGTAGATGTACTCAACCATGTCATACAGGAGGTACCGGTGAGGGCTGAAAGGGAAAGCAGCAAACATCACACCTGAGTCAGCTACACTTCAATATTTGCAGCAAGAGGAAAAAAAAACCAATTTAAAATCCTCCACCCCCAAGGCTTACAAAAAGCCTGTTTCTTCAATCCAGATCATTTGTCAGCAGAGATTCCCCAGTGGCTCACAAGGAGCAGGTTTATCCTTGAGGACTGCAGCCATCCTGGAGCTGGGGAAAAGCACAGAGAAGTGGCAGAAAGGAATAGTGGGAATTTGGCTGCTTGCCAAGGCTAACCCATCACAACCACACTGGAGGAAGTGTATTTTTCGTGCTTTGCAAGCACACCTTAATGTGCCTCTTCCACGCCGACTCCAACTCCGAACTCAAGATTTCCAGCAGTGTGTCAGGAGTTTGTACAAGCCCACTTGGAAGCCAGAAAGCAAATGGAGAAGTAAGGATGCTTTTTTAACAAAACATCCCATCTTTGTAGGAAATAGCTGCAAGGAAATTGATTCACTTGCCTTTACTTGACACAAGTAAAGTATACTCAGTACAAGAATATATTGCTCTGTTTAAAAGCAAGAGGGAGAAGCTAAGATGAATTGCCCAAAAAATGCATTCCCCCTCTTTCTCAAGATGGAGAGAAGGAAGCAGTCAGTCTCCCATTCACAAGCCTAAGAGTAACATAAACGATTGGGAATTCCCATTCCTTTCTTGTTCAGATTCTGCCTTGGCATTTTAGGCTCTCTAGATCACTCAGACTGAGGTGTCAGGTATCTCCCTTGGCTTTACAGGCAATTTGCTGCTATTCTAGAACATTCTGAAAAGCTCCATGACACCACAAGAGCACACTGCTGAGCAGCTTGATAAACCCAAGATCTCAAAATACCAAGGTCTGAGGTTACAGGCATTAAAACTGAGCCTTCAACTGACATGCTCTCCAGAAAAATTCTGAGAGATCAGAGAATCATAAAATGGTTTGGGTTGGAAGGGACCTCAAAAATCATCTCACTCCAACCTCTACCATGGGCAGGGACACCTTGCATTATCCCAGGTTGCTCAGAGCCCCATCCAACCTGGCCTTCAACACTTCCAGGGATGGGGCACCCACAGTTTCTCTGGGCAACCTGTAAATCCAGTCTCTAATTGCCTCTAACCCATTCTGATTCCAGGTGGTTTCCACACAGCTATACCAGAATTTTCCCCAAATCCATGCTGCCTAGCATGTTTCCCAAGCTGCCTATTTCTTTGTGTGCACATACATCACATGAAATGCAATGGGGCCCAGACTAGGATTTTCAGAGTGCTCACAATAACAGCTTGAGCCATTTTTCCTCCCAAAAAGGAGGTGGAATTTATTGCAGCTTAAACTGTGTGCATGGATGGAGAATTTAAATGTACTGCGCAGCATGCCAAAAAATGACACCAAAAAGAAGTACTACAATTAATTAGAATCAGAAAACGTGACCTACCCAGCCAAGGCATATGTTTTTCCTTTTGCATCAGGATTCTTAATTGCATTAATAACTGCCTTTGCTACATCAACCACCTGAGAGGAACAAATTCAGACAGTTACCAGGAGAAAACAGGAATACATGCACATACTCCTCTTGCAGAGGTTTACAGATCAACACATCCACCCACCAAGGATTTGGATTTTAAGGAAAACTTACATAGACTGGTTGCTTGACTGTTTTTTTGCCCAGAGCAATAAGAGGCACACCACCAAACCAGCGCATGTCTGGGGGAAAAAAAGAGAAAATCTGGGAATTCTTTCAGTACCAGAATAACCAAGACATTTTACACCACACTGAGTGTGGATCTCTTCTGAAAACTGACTTCACTTAAAAAAAAAATAGAATTGGGAAGAATCCTCAGTCAACTGCAGCAACGTTTTTATCAGCCCACATTTAATTTCTGTATTAACAGCAATGGGAAGGCTGCGTTTGCTGTTTACTTAGCTCAGACATATCTCAACTTTGCAAGACAAATTGGTTCTATTCTATCCTGTGTAGCAATTTTGTTGGTGATCCATCAGACATTATGGGAGGTTCTCAGCCCAAAACAACTCAGGAAGATTTTTACATTTGACCAGCTTGACTTTGAGGGCCAAGATGACCACACCTCAGGTGAGAATATTCTAAATAAATAACGCAGTAGTACATACAACCTCCCTCAAAACAGAATGATTACAAAAATAAAAACAAAGAGCAACATCTAACTAGACTGAGAAAGAATTCTGCCAAGAGGTGAGAATTTATTATGTTTCTATGCTTCCCACACATTTCTGATAAAAACACACCTGTCTGCTTTTGAGAAGCAAATCCCATTTTCTCTCTGCTCTCTTACAGGCAGTTGCACAAATCATACGTGAGTTTATTATTCCAAAAGTACCTACTTGCATAATGATTGAGAAATCGGTCCTCTCTCCCAAACATCTCAGAGGGCTTCAAAATTACAGCATCTGGAAATTCTTCCCTCACTACCTCCTCTCCAACAGCCTATCAATTAAAACAAACACATTCATTAGATCCATGCTGAAGCAAGCAGAACTGGATGCCTTTCATAACAGAATGCATCCTTGACTTCACAACTGAAAGAAATTATGCCATCAGTAGCACAAAAATTATTTATATCTAAGCCATTTGATCCTTGAAATGCTGCACTAAGATAAAGGTCTCACAGAAAGTCCAAGCATTTCTCAGCTGCAGGAAACAGTCTTTAGCAAATTCATATACTGATTTCCTTCAAACAGGCCCAGCTGGGGGGAAGAAAACCACACCCAAATCAAACACAAAGTACATTCTCGGGAAATATTTTGAAGTGGATTCCAGACTTACTTTGTTCCTGAGGTATTTGGAAGGACTCCTCATGTTAGCATTCAGATGAGAAATATGAATGAATTTTTCCACACCGGCTTCCTTACTTATCTGTGCGATACTTTGAGGAATAGTTACAAATTCATCTTCAAATCTGAAGTTCCTAAAGCAAGGCAAAACCCTAATGTTACTTTAAGAGCAATCAACCATGGCTGCCAATCAGCCAACAAGCAATCATTATGTATTACTTGAATGTATTATCAAAAACCTATACAGATACTCTTTGTTAGAAACACAATTTCCCTTCATGATGGACTCTTCATATCATAAAAATGAGAGGCAAGTAAAATTGCAATGGTAAGCTTCAATTTTAGCTTCTCTGCTTTATCACCTGGTAAGATTAAATCAACATAAAAATCCTCTTGCTCACTTGTCTGTGACAAATAGAAAACTCCCAGTGAAAGGGAAAACAGGTTACTTTTATTAAGAGAAGCACTCCTGCATCTTGAACTCTGAGCAAGGCTGTGTTTTTACGAAACCTGTTCAAAATTTGCCTTGATTTGACACGCTTAATTACACTACAAAGAAGCTCAACATTTCTGAGCAGCACAAGTCAGGGCAGATGCTTGGCACAGGGGATGCAGACAAAAACAAACCAAAGAACACAGAGGTGCTCATGCAAATGGAAAAACAATTTGTCAGAGCATTTAGAATCATTTCAGAGATGAAAGGGACTTCTAGAAGAAACAAGAAGAAATCCTCGCCTCACTGTATGATATCCAAGGGGCCTAAATTAAGGGTTATACTGGAAACCAGTTTGGTATCTGATCAAGCTATACAAAAGCTCTGTGTCCTTGCAGAACTGACATTATAGGCTGGCGACAGTCCCAAAATTCTTTCCAGCTATCTCAAGACTGCAAGAAAGAGAATTGGCTGCTCATGTTATTATATTGTCCCTGTAAACACCCCTGCATCTGGACTGTTTGCTTTGGGTAACAAACGTCTCATCCAAACACCTCTATCTGTGTCCTTATCTCCTCCCACAGCTCTTCAGTCCCATTGGAGTCCAAAGCAAGCCTTAAAAATAAGAAGTTATTTTTGAGCATCCAATAACTAATCTGATCCTGGGAACCATCACTTCTGTTCTGCTGACCAAAATAGATTCAGAAACACATGAGAACGAACAACATCCCTCCTGTAACCATGGAGTTTCAAACAACATAGTACACACAGAGGAGCCTGGACATTAATACAAGGCAAGGAGGAAAGTATTTCATGGCAGGCTTTGCTTTTTTTTGACTGATCTCTCCACCTAATCTTACTTTTCTTCTTGCACAAGTTTCTCATAAGCTCTGGGATGATTACAATGGTTACTCTGACCTTGTGTTTAACAAACCAGAGAACTTGATCTCAAGGTTTCAGCAGCATCACTGGGACCCACACGCATAAAATATGTGATTAAAACATTTGTGCCACACAGTGGTTAAGTTCTGTAATGTCCTAAAGTTTTGAACATGGACCAAGACTTGTCTGTTTGAATCTACTGAAACTGTCCAGAGAAGAAGGTTTGGGGATTTTTACCTAGAATGAAACTTTCTGTTGTTGTACTCACATTTCCTTTTAATAATGAAAGAAACTGTCTTTTATATACTTTTTCCACAAGTCTAGAAATTTTGAACATCAAACAACTATTCATTTAAAAAAAAGCAACAAAAGCATTAGGTTTGTAAACAAAGATGAAACTGACATCTACCTTTGTTTCTGTCTACTATAACAGCAAAATTATGCACCATATAAAGGCAAATCCTACAATTAAATTTTTGTCTGGCAGTTCTGCACAAGGCTTTAAATAAAGTGGACATAACTGTATGAACACACACACAGAGAAGGTGGTTGTTTACAGGTATTTTTAACCTAAAATACATATAAAAATTTTAAATAGATTTCAAAAAGAAACTGTTCTTAGGAAACATTATTAAAAAATGCTTCTGTGGCTAATACTGTCTGTGCCAAAATTATATCAAGTAATTATTAGTCATGATCTTTGGCACTCTCCATTAGCTATTCCTGTTTGATCATAGTTTAGTCTAGCAGGCTACAACTCATCACTATGTCCAAGTGACAGGATGAAATCTTACTTCTGTAGTAATGTAAACATAAATGCAACATAAAAATGAATATAAATAAAATGCCAATGTAAACATAAATATAGGAAATTGGTGAGGCTTTGTCATCTACAGGAAGGCACCCAGGGAACACCTACGAGGTGTGTGAAAGAAACACATTTCAATTTTCTGCCAAAACATAAGTGTTATGCTGGAAAATTGTGGAAAGAATGCACCCTTCCAGAGCAGATCATAACCAGGACTGGAGTTAACAATTTAAAGAAATTTTATATGCAAAATTTTGGGGTTGCCTTTTTCACAGAAACAAAGAACAATGGCAGTATCACTGCACACACATGCTGTAAAACATGGCTACAACAGCTGGTGCAAATCTATCATATATTGGAAAAAAAAAAAAAAAAGGAAAATTACTTTGTTTCCCATTCCTTTCCAATAAGATTAATGACCACATTGCTGTGTTCCACGGCTCTTCGGATGGAGTCTTTGTCCCTACAGTCCCACTCCTGCAAGCAGAGCATCAAATGGGAACAAGATGAGAAAATATGCAAATAAGCATCATCAAAGCAAGCTCTTTCACAACAGTCTCATTTAGAGGCTAAACAACAGCTGGACTGGTGTCTTTGAGAAGGATTACCAGGCTGCCTTGTACAGCCAGGGGTTTGTGTTTGATCTCAAGCCAGACTCACCATGAAGAGGAGCTGTCCCAGGTCCCCCATGGGCCGCAGATACATCAGGTCATACTGATCACAGCGGTAGGGAATGATGACTTGAGAGCCAATGCGACCTAAAGGGCCACAAAAACCCCAAAGTTTCAAAAAACTACATCACTTTACGTAGATGAACTTCTAAATAAACAAAGCTCCCTTTTTTTCCCTGTCAGTAAAGCACTACAATTAGACATAGGTATTTTTGAATGCGTATCAGCAAAGCTAAGAGTAGAAGAGAACCAAGGTTCTTCTTGAACCTACCTAATTGCAATTCTTAAACAGGATTTTTTTCTTTAATATTTAGGCTTGTAAGACAAAATACCAAAGCTTGTTAACAAACAACAAGAAGAATGGTGTGTCCTATAAATACAGCAAAACACCTAAAAAATGGAACACATGCAAGGATATTTGCATTTTTTAAGTTGCATGAAAAGAAGGAGGGGAAAAAAGCAGCAGGGGTTATTTTTCCAAAATTTAAATTCAAAAGGGCAATTTTAAAGAATTCAAATCAAACTCCTGCAAACCTTTTAGAAAAATGTCCTAATAAGGCTAAAACCAGAAGAATCAAATACATGCTGTGGCTCTTCTCAGATGTGCATTCTACAGAGGAGTGGGACTTCTTTTAATTACCTTAACCTTCAAAGCTCCAAAATCTCCTTGATTAAAACACATTTTACTACTTGTCACATGCTGGAACTTAAGCAGACCAAACATTCTGCAGAACACTTTTAAGAACCAAAATGCCAGAGACTTCTATCACCCTACAACCTAGAGACTAATTAGTTTTGTTGAACAATTTTTTTGGTAGTTTTTTTTAATTACTACTGCTGGTGAGCATTACCTAAGCGGTTGACAACGTATCGTCCCAGGAAACCTGTGGCTCCAAACACAGTGGCCACAATGCCACTGACAGAGGATCTTCCACTTCTCCCATGAGGGATCACAGCATGATGGACCTGGCGGTGCTGCTGCAACACTGACGGTGCTGCAGTCAGGACAGAAATTCCACGGCCTGCAACACAGAACAGGAGAGAGTTTGGGACATTAACTGGGATTGGGCACTGCTAACTTACAGCTTATGTTGGTTTTCTCATCACAGATCCTTCTTCTCTAATATCCCATGTGGAGACTCCTGATGGGCTGTTTCAGAGATATCTGGAGAGATCAGAAGGGAGCAGGCCTGAGAAGCTGTTGGTAAAGTCTAGGACCAAACAGAGATGGGGAAGGAGCAGACAAAGGTTATCTGTTCTTAAACAACAAGTAAAGCTTACTGTGAGTTTAAGGTGAAGCAAGTAAAGACTATTCAGTAAAAATATAAAATAGAGGAAGCAATTCTCCTGCATTACACCTCTGGAGCAAGGAGATAAGGAGGGATGCAAAGAGCCATATCCACGATATATGGGACACTGCCTCAAAGCTGCTCAAGGAGCTAGGAAAGCTTGGGAGACACAGAAACAGAGCATGTGGTGACATGACAAGGGGGAATGGCCTCACACTGACAGAGAGCAGGTTTAGATGGGATATGATGAAGAAATTCCTCCCTGTGAGGGTGCTGAGGCCCTGGCACAGGGTGCCCATAGAAGCTGTGGCTGCCTCATCCCTGGAAGTGTTCAGGGCCAGGTTGGATGGGGCTTGGAGTAACCTGGGATAGTGGAAGGTGACACCTGCACACTGTAGAAGGTTTTATCCCAATGTGGTTAAGAATTACCAGTTCCACAGGGGCACTGACATTGCAGCCACAATGTTCACAATATCAAAAGGATAGGGAATGTTGAAACATAAATTATATTTTGTTTTATGAGCTAGCAGAACTTAAACCAGAAAATCCAACCAGATTTCAGTGCCTGAGGGAGGTTTTTCTCTACCCAAAAGTCTTCTATCCCTATTCTCTCCATACCTCACTAACTGGTAAAGGATATTGCATCTCCAATTTTGTCCTGAAAGGCAGTCTGACAGCTACTTATGTAAATAAATCACTCACAGACCTGAACTTTTCAATTTTTTATACTACGCTTCAAAACCATGCTTCAGTGGACAGATAGAAACAGCAAAAAGTAAGACATTTCATACTTTAAAGGTAGGCATACGACTTCCTAAAAGGCATTTCTCCTACAAAACAGGTTCAAGCTTAAACTAGGCAGGGTTTCCATCTTCAAGGGACCTTTCCATTACTGAAACTGAGAGCTTAACACCAACTATGAGAAAGAAGGAAAAAACACTCCAGTGTCTTCACCCATTATTGTGCCTTCCTAATGACTAGAGGCTTGCTATAGAATTTATTTTTTAGGAAACACAGAGTCACAGAAAAATGTTTGAGTTCTTTATAGCCAGGAAGATTCCTTCAAGTATCCAAAAAAAAAAAAAAAGGGTATGTGGTATGCTGAAGTAGTGAAGAGAAGGCTAATGAGCCATACTCCTCAACACTTTGCTTACCTACATTTCTTTTTCTAAAGGTTTATTTAAAAGAATTAAAGACACGCTATAGTCATACTCATACTATTAAAACTGCCTGTGTTACTTTTAGGTAGGAACACCTTTCAGTTCTTGCAATATAAACCCTAAATGCAACAAAATTTTAGTCCAGAGCACCCGTTGGAAAAGGTATCATTAAACAGATCAACTTATGTAAGAACACCGTGAAAGTTAAAAAATAAATAAAAAATTATATCTTTCAACTACTCAGTGGCTTTTTCGCTGTTATTTCTCCAAAAATTATTGGTGGCAAACTCTTCATAATGCTGTCATTATCATACTAACAAACAATACCTAATTACTGTTTTGTATTCTCCCATCTCTGAGGATGCACCTGCTGTGCTCGCATTACACTGGAAGGTGTTTAGTGACTAACATCTTTCCTTGTTCCATAAATCTATGAGGTCTGTCTGCCATAACTTATCACCAGCTATGGTTATATGCCCAACCACTACTGTAAACCTGCTACAAATTCAATCTTCCAGAGAGCTGTGGTTGCCCCATCCCTGGAAGTGTTCCAGGCTAGGCTGGACGGGGCTAGGAGCAACCTGGGATAGTAGAAGGTGTCCCTGCCCATGGCAGGGGGTTGGAACTGGGTGATCTTTAAAGTCTCTTCAATCCCAATCATTCTGTCACTCTATGAATTAAAGCTCAGATATCCACAGTGAACCCAAACCACCTTTTCCTCTACCCAGAAGTTTGTTTATCCCTGTTCTCTCCAACCCCACGACGTGGAAAAAGACACCACATCTCCCATTTTGGCCTAAGAGGCAATCTGACAGCCACTTAGGTAAATAAAGGACACAGTGCTCCCATTAAAAGGGTATTAAATTCCTCCCTCCTCCTTACCAACAAAACCCGTTTGCCATCTCCCACGTTATTCAACTCAAGTGCGGTGAGAACCGATTTAAACGGAGGCAAAGACCCAAACGCACACCTTAAATATAATATTGGTAACTGAGCTTTACTACAGACCATGGTCAAAAGGTCAAAGTCACCTAAGAAACAGCAAAAGGAATCCAAACTTTTAGCTTACGGGGCAGTGACAGCCCCAGCGCGACACAGCTACATCCCGAGCCCTTTGTGCTCCAACCTCCAGTTCCCTACAGAAAAAGGAGGCAGAAACACGATCAATTCCGCGCCCCCAGAAAAAATTTCTGCAGGTCCTTTCCAGCCGCTGCGGTGCGAGCTCCCCTCGCGCAGAGCCGGGAGCTGAGTCCGTGCCAGGCTGGGGCAGAGCCGCACGGACGGGCCGAGCCCCCTGAGGGGCGGTGGGAGCTCTGGGGCCGGGCCGGGGCCGTGAGGGGCTGACACTCACCTGCCCTTGGCAGCCGCAACCCGCGGGGGCACCGCGCCGCCGCCGCCGCCATCGCCATCTTGTGTCTCCGGCGGGCGGGGCAGCGCATGCGCGGGGCCATGGGGGTAGCGCGGCTGCGCAGGGCGGGACCGCGGTGTCCGTCAGGGGTGCCAATTAAACAGTCATGGAGTTCATTGGCGTGGGAAAAAGCGTGGAGGTTATTTGGGTCAATGTGCGACCCAATACTGCTGTGTTAGCCTGGCTATGGCACTGAGTGGTGCCTCCGGTGTTTCCTTAAGTACTTCAGGGTGTAACGGTAACTTCAGGGAGGGTGACTCCGCCGCCAGCCTGGGCAGCCCGTTCCAGTGTCCAAGAAAGAATTTTTCTTTTAGTGGAGAAATTATTTGTGATGTCCAGCCCGAGCGTCTGCTAGCGCAGGTTGAGGCTGTTTTCTCTTGTCTTGTGCCTTGTTCCCTGGGAGCAGAGCCTGACCCCCACCTGCAGCTGGAAACGCTTCGGGTTAGCGACGGATGTGATGCTATAAACAGCTAAGGAGGAAAGTGCAAATCATCGGTGTGTTTGGCTTGGTTTACAGACGGCAACGGGAGGATGAAGGCCAGCACTGGCTTTTTGTTCTAGGACTTTTTGTTTAGGAGCAGCTGCCGGAGGTTTGGAAAGTGTTTGGGTTCTGCTAGAATGAGAGAGTAGGATGGTACACAGAGCTGGAGGGAGGATTCGCATGTCCAGGGAGTTTCATGCAGTTCAATGGGTGCGAGTTATACATTGACTAGCTGGTCCCACAGAAAATGTTCTAAAAGAAACATGTTGCTCTGGAATAAACTAATAAACTTTTTTTTTTTTTTTTTTAGTGGCCTATTGACTGCACAGCCAGCAATGAGACAATTTGTCTTCCTTCCCAGCTCTATGCAGGATCACTCTCCAAGAGCCTGGATCCTCAGCGGAGCTCTCTCACTGACTGCTCCCACACTTAACAGGGCTGGGCCAGAAAAAGCCAGAAAAGCTTTTTTTCTGAGCACAGTCAGCGCTCATAAAACCAAACACACGATGGCGGTGTGGACTTGCTCAAGAAGGAAAAGCTCCTGGCCTTGCTCTAAGCCACCCCAAGTGCATAGCCAAGCTGAAAATGTCACTGCTCTCAAATCCACTGTGTCAGAACAAAAAGATTTCTCTTATCTTCCTCTTCCAAGTACAAACTCTAATTTGTGCCACACTCAAATGGCAACACAAACTCCTCTGTGCTAATAAATGTTTTCACTTTTGCAGAGTCTGGCTACAAACTTGAAACCATCTGGCAAAAACATAGCTCACAAAAGTGCCAGCTGAGACAGTTGTTGCTGCCTTCAACTTTAGTTGCACCTAAAGAACCAGCAGTGTTCTGCTCTCTGCACTTTCCTTATCAGCTCTGTGAACCATCATAATCCTTCAGTCTCACAGAGCCAGGATCCAAATTGAATGTTGCCTGGCACTGCTCACACACTAAAGGTACCCAGGAGAGAAAGCTCAGCAGCTTGGCTTTTTCATTCCCACCAGAACAGTTCAACAGCTCTAACTGACAGAACTGCCTATTAGGAAAAGCCATTAAAATATCACTAAGATCACCCAATCTGCCGATCCAAAATTGGTTTCTGTGCCAAAGAGAGGAACTATAAGCCCATCTCAAAAGAAAGGGGATCCCCTTCTTCAAAAGAGAGAACATACAGGAAATGAGCCTCTACAAATGTGCCAGAATGCTGTTACTGGGCCTTACTTGACTTGGGCACTCTATCAGCTGTACACCAATCCTGAACATAGCTGTTTACCTTGTCCAAAAGAAGTGCACTGCCAAAATTTCAGAAGGCCATCTCTGAGAAGTGGAAACCTCATGCCAAATTGAGGAGTGTGAGGAGCAGTTCTTTGGGTGCAGCACAAATTGTAGGCAGCACCAGCATTCTCAGCCGATACTTTTGTGAGCTTTGCTTTTGTCAGGTGATTTCAAGTTTGTAGCTGAGCTCTGCAAGGATGAAAAAAATGTATTAGTGTAAAGGAGTTCGTGTTGCCGTTTGAATGTGGGGCAAATAAGAGTTTGTACTCGGGAGAGCAGCGAAATCCTTTTGTTCTGACGGTTTGAGCGCAGCGGTGATTTCAGCCTGGATCTGCATTGTCGGTAGTTTAAATAGGTGAGGTGCGTTTTCTTCCTTTGCGAGTCCACACCGCCATCGTGTGGCTCATTTTATGGCAGTGCCCAGGAAAAAGCCAAGCGCTTCTCTGTGCCGGCACCATTCGTGTGAGAGCAGTCAGTGTAGGGGCTCTGTTCTGGATGCTCTCTTCGAGACTGAAAGGATGTGATCCTGTATAGAGCTATGAAGGAAGACAAACTGTCTCACTGTTGGCTGTGCAGTTTATAGGCTCTAAAAGGAAACTGAATTCCAGCACTGCCTCTTTCTTCTAGAACTTCTTCTGTGGGAGCAGCTGCTGAACATTCTTAGCTCTGTAACTGGACTCTATGAGACTGAAGGTGCCTGAGGGTCCCTGGAGCTGAATGCACAGACCTGGGTGCACTGCACTTTAAAAGCTATGAGGAGAAAGTGAAGGCAGTGCTTGCTTTTTGTTTGAGGAGCTTTGGATTGGGAGCAATAGCTGGACACAGTAAGTTTTGAAGCTGGGCTCTGGAAGAGTGAAGAACTGTGATGGTCCATGTGTATAAGTCCAGGGTGTGTGTTGCTTTTTACAGGATGTGAGTTAAATATAGAGACAACTATAGCTTCCTGAGCAGGCACATTTTGTGACCAATAGATACAGTTTAGGTTAAGGAACTCTGCATGATTGAAAGAAAGAATGGGGTAGTTCACTTAGTCTGAAGGGAAAACTCGTAGGCCCTGTTTGCAGGGTGTTGTTGGTAGCCTTCAAAAGGAATGTGAAACCAAGCAACTGTTTTCTCCTCTTTTGTTTCCAGATTAAAATGATCCAGCTGGGCTCAGCAAGAGAGCCAAACTATCACGGTGCATGCAGCTAAAAAAAAAAAAGCAGCATAATATGAATGTGTGTTGTGCCATTTAAAGCTGCACAGGAAAAGGGATGTCCAGCACTCTCTTTTGGTCCAGGATCTCTTCTTTAAGGCAGCTGATGATCCTGAAGGTCTTCAGGCAAAACTGAAAGGATGGGATTCCACGTGCAGCTTAGAAAAATTGTAACCTTCCATTTGAAACTATAATGAAACCCTTAATTAGTATGGAAATCAAAGAGCACTCTGACTTCATGTGCCAGGAAAGAAGGGAGTTGCTGGGTACCCCTTCTTCTCACAGCTTTTCAGCTGCACACCTCAGTCATGGTCTATGCACATTCCTTCTCAAGTCTCTTTCACTCTTTTCTGAAGCTGTCCTGAATTCTGTATAATAGTTTTCCCCAAAACATTTGCATTTAATCTCTACTCATCTCTGTTGGTGTCAAAATCCTCTGGATCTCTCATATCTTGTTGATCTTAGTGACAACAGAGCTTAGAATAACTTTAGTAAATCCTCCTTTTCCTCTTTTCCTTCCAATAGCCCACAACAGTACTAGAACATAACTAGAAGGGCAAATAATTAACAGCATTCCTTTTGCTTTTCTTAGCCCTCCCTGCAGTGAAATACAAAGGTGTTAGGGCCATAACTCCCTTTGTTCCTGCTTTTACTTAGTTTGAGGTATGTATGTGACATGAAAAGAGAGATAATAGGGACTTAACACTTTGAAAACAGAAGATCTAGATTTTTTTTTTTTTTTTTTTGATTGTGGGAGTTGCATTGCCTTCTCATCTTTTCTGATCAGAAATCTTTGTTAAAATTCCTTAATACCTGCTGGTTTCTGTTCCATCTCATATAGTAATGGTTTATATGGTTTCTTGTGGTGCAGAGGAACTTGCCCATTTGGCTAGTAAAAAAATTACTATCTTTGTCTAGGCAGATATTTAAGTCTTCAACTCTACTTGTCTGTAATTATACAGAAAGATGGAATAAACTCAATTCCTTATGGCTTCACTAGGGTCTGGAACCTTTCCTACAGAGTTCTGTTCTTAATGGAAGACATTTTGCCCCATTTTTCAACACACTCCTATACTGCTACTGCATAGCTGAGTGTGCAAATAGGATCTTTGCCTGGATCTTAAAAGGAACTTCAATGCAATATTTACAGCAGTGAAGAAGCACTAGCATAAACTTGGCAAACACACACCCAAACCCCCTGTCCAGTCACAGTAATTTTGTCGGCTGTGTTAGAGGTAACTTCATTTCTAACTCAGCTTTTACAAAGACATTTCCAACATTGCTCTTCAGAATACAAGGAAAAATTGTTGCTAGGTCTTGAGCTTGTAATCGTGTTTGATAAAAAAGAACTTAAAATTCACTTAGATGGCAATATCAACAAGAGGAGGATTTGTAGAAAGTTGCATCTTTAACTTTACCTTTTTATGTGTCTTTAAGTGTGCAAAAGGTAATTTTCTATTTTGCAGACAAGTCAACTCAGTATGCTGTGGAGGTATTTTACCATAATGTCTGTGGTTTGTTCTGGAGATTGTTTGGAAATTGTCAAGTCTGGAAAAGATCAGTATAAAAACAAGCAGAATCCTGAGATTTGTGTCTTTTCCTCCAGAAATATTTCTCTCCTGAGTATCCACCTGACAGCTTTTACTTTGAGCACTTTTGCAGGGAGAGGATCCAAGCTACACTTTTCCCCCAGAGCCTCCTGTCTTATGGCAGGCATGTCACAAGCAGAAGAATGTTCTGCATTTCCATAAGGACAGAAATAAAGACTATAGCATTTATGGAACAGCTGCTGCCCAAGTTGCTCAGAGTAAATGTTAAAGACAATCCGCTCTGTGTGCTGAAATTCAGACCCTCTCATGAAAGTGTGTGGTAAGAAATAATTCAGAAGGAGCCATGGTTGTCTCCTACACATGAGAGACTGAGCAGGCAGTCTGAAGAAAGCAGAACAGTACCCTATTGATGAGAAAAGATCCCTATTTCTTCAGATGTTCACTCTGCCACTCAGGCAGAGATAAGGAGGAAAAACAATATTTCCTACTATTTTTACACATACCCTTGCCACAGGTATTCTTACTGAGGAGGACAGTGTTTTCCTAGGCCCAGAAGTTGACAAATATGTTTGTGGTAAGAATCTGAATATACAGGAAAATATCAGGAACTGCTCTTTGTGGTTTAGGTGCCCTCTTCAATTAATTCTTTTTTTGCAGAACTGCAAATATTAGCAATTGAGGTTGCTGTCTGTTTTCTTGCACTGACAGATACCTGTTGGAATCCTGGGTTCAGAGAATTTCAATCTTTCAGTGCTGACAGGTAATGACCCTCAAAAACACACTGCATTTGACCTGAGGTCTTGGAAAAGGCTTCCCTTTTCAGGTGATAGCCCTGAGATTGTTGCTGTGTAATTAAAAAGAAATTTGTGATGTTACTGAGTGGAATATGCAGAGATGTAGAAAAATTAGGTTTATGTGATATAGTAAAAATATGGAGGATTTTGGGTGTGGATTATGTTTTCTTTTTTCCTCCTTCTTCACAAATATGAGTGTTCTGGTATTGGTTCAAAAAACCCGCAGTGCAGAACATGAGTATTAGTTATTGGATTGTAAGTAAAAATAAATTAGTTGGCATTTCATAGTTGGATAGATTGGGCTTTCATAGTTGGATAGACTGGACCTTGAAAGGTAGAACTCAGGGGCCATTTTCCACCTTGTTAACATAGAAGACACACAGTGCAGCTATGCCATAGATAAGAATTAATAAACGTCAAATTAGAAGAACAACTCAGTGTCTTCTGCCTTTTAACGCAAACTCAGAGTTAAAGGACTCGTGAATCAGAGGCAAAACAAAAATAGAGAAATCAACAGATACCATCAGCTCTTTAAAGAAGTGTTCACTTATGTCTGTGAAGGCTTGTTGGCACAATGTGCAACTGCAGTGCACAATGAACACTTCCTCAGCAAGCAACTTAATTGGGCTTTTCCCCCTCTCTTCATTCAAAGAAAGATAAATACTGTGACAGGAGGCGAGTAATTAGGAAAAAAAAGCATCCTGTTGTCCCAAACTGGCACTCACAGGCACTTTTTAAACATACTTTGGGTGAAAAGGCAGACATTTTAACAGCCTTGTAGGGTTTCAGTGTTTTTTAGCCATTCTTTGCATGGGTACTACTGCTTTCCCCATGCATTGCAATTTAGGTGGTTGCTCCTTGCAGTTCCAAAATCTTCTGTACTTCCATCTCCTCCCTGAGAGCTCCCCACAGATGAGGTCAGGGGAGATAGCATCACTGTGCCATTGAGTGCTGTCAAAAACCATGTGCACCCTCAAAACATTTATTTAAAATATTCCATCTCAAGTTATACCACTGAAGGCATGTTAAGTAGCTCAGACATTCAAGCAGGAAATCAGCTCCTTTGTGTTAGATGGAACTATTTATATGTTACTAAGATAATAGCCTTAATTGCTTTTCATAATTTGTAAAGTTTCACTATTTGCACTAAATTCAGCTGTGAAAGTGAAAGGAGATTATTTAGGTTCAAGTTCTAGCTATGATGCATTAGCAAAATGCTGAAATGTTTATATTGCCAGCAGAGCAGAGAACGTGTACACAGGGAATATAAGGATATAGTTCATATGATTTATGAATAGATTCCTATTAAAAATTCCATTGTGGATCCTGAGTGGAACATAAACTTTCACCATGACAATCAACAAGATAACTCTACATACATACCACTTCTTTTCGATATTTTTGGGAAAGGAGACATGAGTAAAAGCAGAAATCTTTCCTTATCCTACGGTTAGGAAATATAGTTAAGACCAGGTCCTTGACAATGGGCCTTTTACATGGATTTCCTAAGGAAAACCATGTCTGGTGTGGGAACTTGGCAAATACTGTATTATCTTGTGCCAGAGGAAGATGTGATGCTTCGGGCTGAAACATCTGCAATTATTTTATACTTCATTATTTGAAAGGAATGTTTATTTCCCTATTTTTCAGTACAGGTACAAATTTTTCATCTCTACTCACACGCATACGTAGCCAGACTTCTGTTCTAAAAAATTATTTAAAAATTATTTTCTTCTCATTCTAAAACACTTGGAGGTTTCCTAAAACGACTGCCAATAGAACAATCTCAGAAAATACAGAGGAGTAATTTCTGTGGTTGGTTGGTTTTGGTTGTTGGGGTTTTTTTTACAGATATGTTTATCTTTTTTTTTTTTTTTTTTTACTGCTCAGGATTATTGTAAAATCTTGGTTAGAGAAAACTTGTCTTACTCTGTTTCTGTAAAGAACCACCTCATAATAAATACTCTTGACTTAAAATTCAGGAATAAAAAGAGGAAAGTGTGTAGCTGTCTTTGATAGCACTGATATTGCCACACATTTAAATTAGCCTGGCAATTATTTTGGGAAGAGCTCAGCTGGGATAATCATCTAAAGGATTTTAGTTGCATGCCAATTGTTTCACTGTTTTCTGCCAGCTCTTCTCACCCAACATGAAAGTCATAAATCCTGCTTACTGGACACAGTTAAATATTTCCAGCAGCTTCAAAAAGGCTGCTCCAGGCAGACAAGCAGGATTTGGCCTGGGTCATGGATTAACAAAGCTGGAAAAGTGTTTTCAATTTGCACTCAATTTTCAAAGGTAAAAGATCACCCTCTGTATCTTCCCCCTGTGTCCAGGATTGACACAGAAACCCTTTGTGTTGGTGTGATTCACAAAAAAGATGTAGGAACAGGCTTCTGTCCCTTCCAAGTGTGGAGCTATTGCTGCACAAGGAGTTCAGGAATTTCCTATGGTGTTTACATGGAAGCTAAACGCTGCCCCCATCCGCTAAGTAAGATGCCCAGGGATATTGGCAGCTCATATAACAAACAAACAAACACCACAGCAGAGAGGAAACCTTGTGTCCCTATCTTTCTGTTAATGGCCCATCAATGCTCTGCTGTGTGACTCAGAGATAACTCCCTCCAGACTATCTGTTGATGGCCCATCAACACCTGGCCTTATGACTCATTATCCTATTGTGAGATGCTCCACCCAGGAAGAGGAACCGAGCATTCCATCCCGCATATAATCTGAGATTCTGAACACGACAGACACCTTTCCACTGGATTCCCAGAGGACAGGAGCTACACAGCCACTGCTGCACCTTCCGAGGAGCAGACCCTTTCTACAGGATCACCACTTCAACAGAACCACATCCATCACTTAAGGAGGACTGCAGCCACCACTTCATTGGACTGCTACTGCCACCCTGACTAACAGAGTGTCATGTGACTCTGTCAGTTGGAATTAGTGGGTTTGGGTTTTTTCCTTTTTTTTTTTTTTTTTCAGCTTCCCTATTAAATTGTTATTCTGACTTGGTGCCTCCCACTGGTTTGTTTTCAAACTAGTACAACCTTGACTTCCAGGTTTGCCCCAGATGCTAACAAGATGTGCCTACCTGGGAACTGAGGACAAAAGTATGCATGAAAATTCACAGACTGCAAAAAATTCCACAAGAGCACAAGGACCATGTCAGTAATTGCTGCCAGCAGCATTCCAACCCCCTGTCCTGGATTCCTGAGCTGAAGGGCCTGTCCCTTGCCTCACAAAGGCCGATTTGAAGGTGATGTTCGGGAATCACAGCACGTTATTCCATCAGCCAGCTTGTCAGCTCAGGGATGATAAAGCTGTAATACCATTGCCACTTAATTGGGTGCACATTCAGGATGTTGATTCCACTGCAGCTTCATCACCCACCCAGACCTCCTCTAATGACCCCACCACGGAGGAGAAGAGGGGCAGAGAGCAGAGAGAGTGCTCCTGACAGTGCTGCTGAGGTGTTCATGAAAGCAGAAACTGCTCTTATTGCAAATAATGGCATTTTCCTCCAGCCTGATTTGTGATAGGAAGCAGTTGTATGAAATATATTCCACAGAAACAAAAGAAACACTGTTAAAATGAAAAATGCTTAAAACGGAGAGGAAAAGCCATGAAACCTTTTTATTAGTTATGCTATTTGTAAAAGTGAAATACCAGTAACTCCTGGTTGTTTCAATAATCTAGGTATTGATAATATAATTTCATATTTCTCACCTAATAATAACTTTTGGCTTATGATACTTTAAAAACAATGTCCTTAATTTAAAGAATAGCCAAATCCTTCTTTAAGGCCAGAAAGGAATTTGCCTTAGTTTTTTTCACAATTTTAATTATCAAAATTATCAGTTAAAAATGAACTTGTTATAAATGAAATGTCAATTTAGTCGAATTAATAATTTGCGCAAGCCAAATTATTAATATAAAAATAAATAAAATTTATTTTAATAAAATTGGCAATCAAAATCAGCCACTATAAAAGAAAGCAGAGCCAAGCCTAGGTTCTTGACTCTGGGTGACACATACACAGCTCTGACCACCAGCAGTTCAGAGAGGTAAGTGCACACCTTTGAGATGTTGGAGTCCAGTTTTTATACTGTTTTTCTTGCTCTTGGCTATGAAATCCATTGTCCTTTTCATTCTTGATGATACTCAGGTCTGGTGCTCAGTGGTACATTTAGATGTTGATGTGTCCAAGGATTCTCTTTGTAATCAGATTGATGGCTTCCAGTAACTCATCCTAGTATATGATGATCTTTCCGGGAAATCCTTGTATGATGACAATGAGGTATCTTGAGTAATAAGTCCATTCATCAGCAATGTCCAGGGAGCAGCAGATCCTATCTCTTGCTTCTTTCAGATGGAAAAAGATCTTTGTTGGGTAAGGTGAAATCGTGGGTCTGAGGTCATCTCTTGAGCTTGCCTGCACTTCTTATGTTAATTAGTACCTTCCTTGAGCAAGATGTCATGAGACTTGCCAAGGTGTACTCTGAACACAATTTAAACATATATACAATTTGCAGGATATAGTTTATATTTTTAGATCTCACATAAATAACTTATTACATTTGTAGTGTTTTAATTTCTTATGAATTTTGACCCATCTATAACAAACTGACAGAGTATCAACAGTGCTTTGTATTCTTACGCACAAGAAAAAGCTTCCAAAATATAAAAAGTATGTTTATGAAATGAATGAGATATGGACATTTTAAATTTCTCCAAACTGCAAGCAGCAGTTGTGAAAATCAAGCCAGGGGAAATGCTGCATTCTGACAGAGATCTGATAATAAAAGAACATTAGCATCTGTGTGTGGGTGATTGTCTTTGGTTCCACAAGCTTCCCAATACTCTTCCCATTATGTTTTAACACTTCTGTACTGTGTATTTCCTAGGGATTCCAATTGATGCAATGGGAGCAGGGTTGCACGGCAGAAGTTATCAGTATACTCAGTATACAGACCACGTCTGAAGCTCCACTTGGCCTGAATTAACATTTCCTTAGAATCTAACAAAAGAGAGCTTTTTCAAATGAAAAACCAAAACAAGACTAAAAACTAAAGGAAAGGAAAGGGAAAAAGAACAGCAAGCATTTGCTGTTTTACTGAGGACACACTTTGAGAAGGTTTCTCCGGTATCCTTATTCACAGGTCGTGTTTTCCAGACATTTGCCTTTGACACTTTAGCCCCAGTTTTATCTGATGACTTTTCACAACCTTATGGCTTTCTTATTTTCCCTTCTTAAGACACGCTTTGTGCTGCTTCCCCCCAGAAATGCAGCACAAAAGGAGGCACAACAGAGGTGTGTTTTAAATTACCTTAGAATTACAAAGGCCACAATAAAAGTAATTTTCCATATTCCTCACACAGGAATTAGAAAATCAACAGCCTTTAAATAATGGCAATAATAAATAATAATATTTTATTGCTGTTTGACAATATATTTATACACAATTACACCATCATATTTTGTAAAAAAAAATTTTGCTTTTTTAACATTAATTAAATTGCTATTTTTTAATTGAATTTTCGAATAGAAACAACTTCAAGAACTTTATAAATATTTAGAAAAGACTTGTGGTATCATCTAGAATCCTTACTTTATATAGTTATGTACAAGATCTGCAGTCTTCATACAAAAGAAAGGATTAAACACTACAGTTAGAAGAGAGTTAACTGGCACAGCAACAAAACTAGAAACGCAGAATTACTGGAGTTACGCCATTTCTAAATCCCTGCCATGTAATGAAGAGTATTTATGTGAAACTGCTGATTTTCAGGAGCACATCATATGGTACACACTGTATCTTTCTGGCTCTTATAGTTGTAATAAAAAGTCAAAAGCTCTGAGTATTTTGTAGAATTATTTTTGAGGTTTTGTTCCTTCATTTGCGTTATTTTGTAATTTTATCTTCTGTTAGTGTTAAGTGGAGGAAGGGAAGATGCTGAGTGATTGTGTCAGTTTTGGATTTGGGTTTTAAGGCCTTGTAAGTCAGCGTAGCCAGATTAATTTCTAGAATTTGACAATCTGGATTTTTATCTTAAGATACATATTTTTAGAGTAGAAAGATTCCTAAGATTTCAAATATGAGAAACTTAAAATATGTGCAAAAAATGCATGAAAATACAAATCTAAGATTTTTCTAAAGAAAAAAATGGCAGCAAAATGTTACAGGCCATGCTAATGTGCAACGTGACTCCTCAAAAATAATTGCAAAAAATGTCTAAGAACTCCCTGGGTGTTTATTTCTAGTTCCGCTTCTCTTATACAGAGCAGCATATCACATTTCCTGTAATGTTTTCCAAAACCTGAAAGCTTGGAAGTTTGCTTTACTCTATTAAATCTACTCATTAAGATGTAGAGACTTTGCACTCTGCAGAGACCTCTGTTCAGTTATTGAGTGAATTATTTATAACCCACTTAAAGGCACTATTGCTGTAAAATATTTAAATGTAGTTTAGCCTCTGAATCAAAGTCAATATAAACCGGACTGGTTTTGCCAAAGGGAATTTATTATAACACAGATTCCTTTTCTATTCTAAAATTTTTCTGTTAGGATAATTTTTTAGCAGGACAATGTCTACCTCGGAAGAGTATTAAATGTATGTGTATCTTATTTGAAAGAAACCCCCCCAGCTGTGTTAATAAAAATGCAAACACAAATCCCAACAAAGCCTGTTTACACCCACTCAGACTTTCACTGTTTAACAAACAAGTTCCACAAAGAGTTTTAATTTCTGTAGATTTATTAAAATGGCCTATCTTCCTGCAATTATGCTTCATATTTGAGGCTTACTTGGGAAAATGAGTGTGTACCTTATTATTGTACTTATGAATGAAAAAAATGTCCTGAATCATAAAAATCCAAAATGTTTCATGGAAAATGTGTGTTCCCATGCTCACCACTTTAATCACTTAAAGTACCAAATTACTTATGCAAATAGTGACAGCAAATTATTAGCAAAAGCAGTTTTTTGAAAAGTTCACTTTCCTGAAGTAAGCTATGAAGACATAAAGGTTGAAACCCAAGGCCTGAGTAATTGAGGGGGGCAGCAAAGTGATATTTAACCTATTTCATATTTGAAATTTTAGTGTTCCTTTTCTTTAAGAATTTAGAATCTCCAACTAGATAGTAAAATTCTACATTTATTTTGCTTGCAGGTGATTTTTCCAAACTCAAACACTCATGTACACACAAACACACAAACACAGAAACACAGATTCCTGACTCTACCCTGAAACTGATCAATCCCACCCTGTCACCCAGCCCAGAGCACTGAGTGCCAAATCCAGTCATTCTTTGGACATCTCTAGGGATGGAGACCCCACTGCCTCCCTAGACAGGCCTTTCCAATGCGTGACAGCCCTTTCCAGGAAGAAATTCCTCCTGAATGTCCAACCTGAACCTCCCCAGGCACAGCTTGAGGCCATTTCCTCTTGTTCTGTCCCTTGTTCCCTGAGAGCAGAGCCTGACCCCCCAGCTGCCCCCTCCTGTCAGGGAGTTGTGCAGAGCCACAAGGTCCCCCGTGAGCCTCCTTTTCTCCAGGCTGAGCCCCTTTCCCAGCTCCCTCAGCCCCTCCTGCTGCTCCAGCCCCTTGCCCAGCTCCGCTCCCTTCCCTGGACACGCTGCAGCCCCTCAATGTCTTTCTTGTCCTGAGGGGCCCAGAGCTGCCCCAGGATGTGAGGTGTGGCCCCAGCAGTGCCCAGCACAGGGGACAGTCACTGCCCTGGCCCTGCTGCCACCCCATGGCTGGCACAGCCCAGGTGCCATTGGCCTCTTGCCCCCTGGGCACACCTGGGCTCATGTCCAGCCGCTGTCCCCAGCAGCCCCAGGGCCTTTCCCAGCTTTCCAGCCCCTCTGCCCCAGCCTGGAGCTGCAGGGGGTTGCTGTGGCCCAAGGCAGGACCTGGCCCTCAGCCCTATTGAACCTCTGACCAAATATGTGAGTTTGCACAATGATGCCTGGCTTAAAGGGCAAATGAAGAGCTGGATTGGAGCAATGACCACATATTCTGAACACCCCTCCTCTTGTCCATCACTGCAAACACTTCTGTGTTTCTGGTTACCACAGAGCCAAGTGGGATATCCTTCCCTCAGGTAAAAGGCAATTTTTTTCCTGCTTTAAAAGTGAGAACCTGAAAATGGTCCCAGTGAGTGGACAGCAATGGACACTTGGTTCCTCACTTAGAAGCCCTTTCCAGTGCTCAGTATGCATATATTGAGCTAAATTGTACAGTGGTATGCAAATGATTACCAAATGTACAAGACAGACTTGCTGATAATAATCATAAACTCTCACCCAGAGGTGCACAAGGTTTGGCAGCAATGTCACTGCTGATAAAAAATGTAAGGAAGAACAGAGGTAAGTGACATCCTGCCAAGTGAAAGGCACATCATTTTAGCATGACCAGAGGGGCTTTCGATGCAGGGAATGGAGGTTGAGCAGGAACCACCAACTCCTCTTTGCCAGGCTCAAACTGAATAGGAAGTGAAAGCTGAGCACAAAAGAGCTGCTGAGCTAATTTATATTTAATAATTTTAATTATAGCTGGAGCTAATAATTGCGTGAACAAATGCAGCTTTTGCACATAACATACAGTCCCTCCTTCCTATTTTCCCTCTGTCAGCATACCTGACACCCATCTGAAGTTTACCAGCATTTATCACAGCTAAATCCTCTGCACTGAGAGGAACAGCGAGAAACTGTCAGAAGTTTTCTTCCTGAGCTGTTAACCCTGCAAATGAACTTCAGACTTGCATCATTTGTAGTGATAATGCCCTGGGAATGCCTGTGACAGGCCATGAGGTGAGGAGTTACTGCTGAGAATAGATTTGCTTCACGAATGTTCATCCCAGCATACTCCATTTGCTCAACATATTTACACTATTAAGACAAACAGTGTTTGCTTTTTTGGATAGCTTACAATTTTACATGAAAACAGCATGCTAAATTTAAATTCAGAGGGAGAGAGGTATGCAGGTAATGGATGGAGACACCATCATTTGTAACTGTGAGAGAAAGAAAGGGACGTCTGTCATGCCCAGTCTTACTTCTTCCAGCTGCATGAGATAAGCTATTGATTTTATAGAAAACCTGCATTTCCTCATTTGCAGAGAAAATAGTTTGAGAAGTTGACATCAATTTAAATATCCCACAGAGATAATATACTTACATGGTTCCTTTTTGCCATAAAATATCTGATAAATATGCCTACAGTCAACCTCAACTGCTAGAATAGACAATTCTATTGCTTGCCATTATTATTTTAGTGCTGCAAAATATACTAAACATTTTCTATTTGTAGAGATTAAACCAAGCCCAGGAATCTTGTGAAATCATATATGAATATTAACTTCACAAACTGCAACATCCATAGCAATGGCCAAAGCCAATTGTTTAGGGCTGCAGTAAGTAAAATTCATAACACGTAAGACTTGTGCAGTAGAAAACAGTCCTGGTACTGAATACTCAAAAAAACCTAGGTATAAAAGTAAAAATACGTTCACATTACACAGAATTACTCATGCACACTTCAGAAAGTAGCAAGATACATTCCTGAACAGGAGGAAGTCAATTTAAAGCAGAGTAATTAGGGCTAAACAGCTACATATGATGGAGTAGAATTGCTTCAAGAGGAAAAATTATCCAACTTGAGAGGCTGATTGGCTGCCAGAAACACAATCATCACACCAGTTGTCTTTTGTCTTTGTAGGCAATGCTGCAAGGATAATGGGTGAAATTTAGAAGCAGAATAAAGATTGGTTCTACAGCCCTGGAGAGAGCAGGATAAAAGCCACAGATGTGGAGGTAAATGACCTGGATACAGAGCTCACCTTGTTTAACCACACAGCCTCCATATTCCATATTTCTGGATGAATCAGAAGTATGTCAAAGGTTTTAGTAACAAAAATAACAGCTCAAAATATTTAAATGTTTAAGATACGCAGAGGAATAAAATCAAATTCTAACAGGATGTTGATTGTTATAGTCCAAATCTAGGTTTTGTAATATGAAAAGCTTTGGAAGACAAGACCTTCTGAAGACAAAGGAGCTGTTTCTGGAAAAAGAAAGCAGAGTTTTCTTTTGGGAAAGAAAGAAATTCAGGGAAGGACTGAAAGCCTTGATCTATTGACTAACGTGATTTGCTTTAATCTCTTCAGCAATGGACCAATGTAATCTGGTTATTTATACTCCTAAACAAGATGGAGGTTGGGTGGAGCATAGGACATTTAAAAGAAACAAAGGGGTATTTAAACTGGCTCACGTAAATGAAGGACAAACCAAACACACCATCTAACCCCCAAGGCAGATGCTGGATTGACCATCCAGGTGCTGGTAACTCATCCTGCTCAAATCCCTCTCCTGCACTTCACACAGTTGGAAGAAAGAAGAGAACAGGGACTGACTGCTGTACTGGTGCACAGTAAGATACACAAGATAAACACCTCTTCCCAAGAGTACCTCTGCTGCAGTCATGTATTGGGAATATTCTTCATTTCCTTCACAAAGAATAATTAATGCTTCTAAACAGAAAAATCTCTGCATCTTGAAGGTGGAGGGGTTGCCAGGCTCAATACCAGTGCTTCAGACCTTGCCTATGGTATCTTTACTTATACAAACATTTTAAAGATAGATTTAGCAGAAACATTCAGCCGTCTTACTGCTGGCCTGTGGGGAGAGATAAGATAGAAATGGGTCACGGGCTGTGGGACATGCCTGCAGAGGCACATGGGGGCACAAAGGGGCACATGGGGCCACAGAAGAGCACATGGGGGCACAAAGGAGGCCATGGGGGCACAAAGGAGCACATGGGGCACAAAGGAGCACATGGGGGCACAGAGAGCCTTGTCTCCACCAGATCCTGGGGGGAATAGGTGTCACATGGCAGACCCCTGTGGAGAGGAGCCTGCTGGAAGCTGACAGACAATTGAACAGTGCATGATCACACCACGGAAGGACATTTAGAAAGCATGCTGTTGATGTGGCAAGCTGGGACAGGTTACCTCATCAGAATTGCCATGTAAGGAAATACTGTGCCTTGAAAAAAGGTATAAAACCATCTAATTTCTTCTGAATAAATGATTCAGATTCCCTGCCAGTCTGGGTCCGTGTCTCAGTCACTCACACTGGCCAGCCTTCATTACTTCTGAAACAAGAGAACACACAGGATCAAATAATACGTTGGACATGAGATGATTCCACCTCCCTCAGAAGGAACTAGATTTTCATGGAAGCCCACCTTGTCCTTTGCTTCTTCACTGGGTGAATTTGTGCACCTACAGCTGGCTGTCTCATTTCCACAGACCAGGGGATGGGTTACTGGTGCTCCAGGCCTGTGGTGTTGCTATCGAAGACATTTACCTGCCCAGTATGGAATATGGAATGCAGGAGTGTGCATGAAACCATCTGCTGCCTCGAAAGAACCAAGTCTCCAGAGTGCTTGGAGAAACCAAAGGCTTACAAATGCACACAGCTTGTTTCCAGCAAAGCTGGGAAGGACCGGGCCTCCTTGGCTGTGCTGGATGTGGGATATCCCTGAGATAGGATCAAAATCCCAGTTTGGGAAGTACTAGGAAGATTCATAAAGCGAGAGCTCTGAGGAAGTCACAGGGCAAGAATTTTTCTCCAAATACATAGTTACAGATATGTTTCAGAGGAGCACCTCCAATACTTTCCAACATTGCTTACAGAGCCCCACAGATCATATAGTTACATTCTTAACAATTTCAGCATTTATTCTGGAGACAAGCTAGAGTTACATCTCAGAGCTAATACAATTATTACATTAATGGAGATGTGCTACCTTGTCCTGTGTATATGTATATGAAGTCTGAGAAAAATACTAAACAAATGACCTGAATCCTGAGCTCCTGGGGACATCCTTGGTACTTTGTATAAATGAGAAAAGCATCCATCTAAATGTTATCTTCCTCTGCAATGCAAGTGCAGGTTCAACACTGGGAATGAAAATCCAAAGTATCTCCTGGGGTCACATCCTGGACGATTGTGGTGATTTGATGGGTGATTTCTATCTAGTAAAAGTCCCATATAGGTCTCGCTTTCATGTGGGACAGATTGTACTAATATTTAACAGTGGTTTAAAATAGTTGTGGTATTATGTGGGTGTTTTTAAGTTCAGCATCCTCTGAGGAAGGAGCCACTGATGTTTATAAGGATTATTGTCTCTGAATAATTTTATGGATGGCATTGGTGCAGGCTGACTCCCTTGCCATATAAATGCTCACTAGAAACCTCAGTGATTTGTAATTTATATTCTTGGAGTGCCATCTAACTTATATAAACTGCTTACAGTTTTCTGATCTTTTAATAAAACCTTTTGGCATGGGATGGGCAATTTATTTCATTACAAGAAACACTATATAAATGCTAAACACAGGCACAACGAGGGGAACAGAAAATGCCAAACAAAACTTTGCTAAAGACACAGTTATGTTTAGGGAATAAAAATATGTGTGTAGTGAGCTAAGTCGGCTGCTTACCCTTATTTAACAGCCAAAGAATTATGTGGTGTCACATAAAGTGCAATAAATAAAATAAAAATGCAAATTAGTCAGTCAAAGAATTCCCAAGGTCTGCATGCAGTTTCAAAGTACTTAATATAGGATCTCTGCCCCTTCTGACTTCCTTTTGGGGAACTTTTTGGTGGCCCAGGTATGCTTGAGGCCCAAGCTGAAACATCCCGCCTTCCAGATCCCTGCAGAGACATCCTGATCATTATCCTTCTTCCTTGCAGGAAGGAAAAATAATTTCTGCCTGCTTCCTTTCTACATTGCAAGCCCACACCTGGCATGCTGTCCTTGTGGACTCAGTGGTCCTGGAACTGCACGTGCCAGCCTATGAACAAACAAGGGAACATATCTGAGTAAGATAACTGCTGAAAGTTTTAATTAAAACCCTTGTGAAAGTCTGAGGTAAACATGACATTTCTTCTCCCTGGTGGAAGGGTAAGATGCATAAACATTTCTGACCTCAGTTCTGTTATCTGCTTTGGTTTGGGTAACCTGAGAAGGACACCATGCAGGACACACAAGGAGAAAGCCACAAACCAACCAGGAATTATGGAGGGAAGGTGAAAGGAAGAAAGTAAACACTGCATAAATCCTGGAGCAGCCTGGCACACCTCAGAGAATTATGGAATATCCGTGGTATCCATTGTCCCCCTTGCCTTCGGCCACAGACATTGAAACAATAACCAGTAAGGTGCGTGAAAGGCCCAGCTCTCTGCCTACAGCTTGCAAGGGGGGTCCACTGAGCCGTTCTTTTCTTCAGTCCTCCTGGTTAGGTCTGTGTCTTCTGACCATAAGTCACCTGGGATAGACACTGAGGCACTCTCTTCCGCAGCACTCCAGCTCAGATTTAAGTCAGCTGCCCACTCTGTGGACAGCCCTGGCACACTGCAGACAGACAGGAGCTCCTTGGAGACGGACCGCTCCTCAGCTGGTGACACTGATAGGAATGGCTCTGCTTCTGCCCCTGCCCCCTGCCCGAAGAGATCTTCCAGCTCTTTTGGCAAGGGCCTGCGAGGGCAGCATTCAGGAATCATCTCCAGAGTTGAGGCCTTTCCCTGGCTATGAGGGGTTCTGCCAGGCAGAGCTGGGCCATGGCCTGTGTCTTTTCACAGGGGAAGATTCCTGTGCTCTCCCCATGGCTCACGTGGCCTCACAGGGGGCGCCTCTTCTCCAAGAAACTGGCTTGGCTCTATTCCACGTTCTTCTTGGGAAAGGTCTTTGGAGCTGTCCAATTCCCAGCCTTCCTCCAGCTTAGACAAGAGCTGCTCCTCACCCTCTGTTATTGGAAGGGCAGCCCCCACCGCTGTCCCTGCCCCTGCTCACCGGCAGCTTCCTGCCGGCCGGGCCAGGGGCTGGGGGTGCAGCAGGGGCTGTGC
>JACBWW010000009.1:30254733-30283564 GCA_020086605.1 Lanius collurio | reverse complement strand
TGCAGAGCCTTCCTGCCCTCCAGCAGATCCACACTCCCACCCAGCTGGGTGTCATCTGAGAACTGACTGAGGGTGCACTCAACCATCTCATCTAAATAATTTTACATTTTGAGATTGCATAGCCACAATTTTAAGGAAACATTCTTAGTTTCCTGCATTGTCAAAGCCCCTTTCTAGGAAACTCCCTTATCAATCAGTCACTGATTTGTTATGCAGAGATCCCTGAATGATTGTTTAAATCAATAAAACCGAAAGGCAGTTTTATTAGAGTACATAAAGGACTGGACAGGCCATACATGGTTTTTGGTGGAGGATGGGCACTTCAGTATATCTGCCTCAGAAAGTCTCCCTTGTACTGTATAGACATTTTTGTGGCTTGGAAAAAAAAAAGAGAAGTTCTTTTGATAGTAGGGTACACTGGCAGAGAGACTCTTATTTTTCATTGCAAACAACAGTAGATTGTAGTTACTGCAGGGGTTGTTAAGGATTTATGAGTTGTTTGCCATCTGAATGAAAGAAAAACTAGCATACATGTGGCTTGTGTACTTGTCTCCTGGTTTTGCTTGGGAAGTTTTGAGTGTGACTTTGCCATTATGGTAGGGCAATAAAAAGACACAAAACCACACACTTTCAGAAATGTCGTATACGTCAAAAGAAGGAAGGCTGCTTCTCATTCCTTATTTATGAAAGGAAGCTAACAAGCAAAGGAAAACAGATAATGCATCTTCCTCCCACACCCAACTGTCAGAGTTGATGTCATGGAAGGAATGACACTCATCATTTGTTCTTGCATCAGCTGCTTTTCGACCACACATGTAATTCACAGATAAATAAAATTGAGGACAACAAAAAGGATTCCTTTCTTTAAAAATTCAGTGAAACACTATGGTTAGGATGAAAGTTTTCCATTGAAGACTCTCCTTCACCAAGGTAAAGTTATTTTTAATGAAAATTCTCTTTGCACCTAAATATTGCAAATGAATTATCCTAAACTCATTACAAATGAAAACATGCTTATTCACATTTACTCTTCTTGAACTTCTTGGGCCATATGGGTTAGCACTGCAAGGTGAGTGTGCATAGATATAAAATAGGAAAGGGCATGACTGAAGGAGGGAAAAGCAATCATTAAGTGAAATCATTAAGTAGGAAAATGAGGATTGTCCCAGAAGAGAACTGAGGAGCATGAACAGGAGGAGGTGTACCTGGAAGGAAAACACAGGGATGATGCACTGTACTGGTGTGTGTTTTTTACATGCCTGACACATGAACTGCACTTCTTCCTTTCACCTCTTAGTCCTAAGCAGGGATCAAAAGATGTTTGCCAGAAAAAATGATCTTCTCTCTGGAACTGAGTTTACTGCAGAAAAAATACCATCCCTGTCTGTGGATTCAAACAGTCCAAAATCCTTTCACTGGTCCAAGCTATGTATGATTCTGCAGTTAGCTGAGCAGAACTGGAAGTGAGAGGTTTGGAGGGAAATATCTGGGACGGTCAACAACTCCAAAGCTTTCAAGAGAGCTCTAAGTGGAGGGGAAGTTGTGTCTAAGATAAATTATTAAAATCACTAGAAAATATAATAAAAATCAGAATGAAAATTTTCAGAAGGCTCACTAGACAGTAGAAGTTGATGAGTTTTAGAGAATATATTGAATTTAATTGTATTTTCTGCCCAATACATTTCTATATGTCATTCAGGTTAAGTTCTCATATGGCTGATAAATCTATACCAATGGATTAATGGAAAGATGGGGATTTTCAGACTGGATCAGATCAGTGTCACCCAGCAGACTGTCTCTGTGCAAAAGCAGCATAAAGAAGAGTGACTCCTGAGTTACTCGTGCTACAGGCAGAATAAGTCTGTGAGTGCTTATCTTTTTCCATCAGAAACAAGGGCAGAGAGCAGAACTGCTCCTCCTTAACTCCGCCAGTGAACATTCCCAAGCTCCTGGCAGGAAATTCTTTAGGTCCAGATGGGAGAACACCCTTAGTTCACTCTCCTCCCTAGCAGAACTTGCAGGCCACCGGAGGCCCAATGCAAGCTTTTGTTCTTTCCAGGATGGTTCTGCTGGTTGCTGCTCTTGCCCAAGCTTGTGAGTTCTTTTCTTAAAATGGAATAATAAAGCCTGCATTTTCCCTTTGGGTTTTTGGATTTTTTTCTTCATGCTGATCCCAGATTGCCGTGCTGCCCCCAGCAGTGCTGGTGCCATTTATGGAGGGGCTTTTCAGACACAGTGGGTGCCCGTGGACATTCTCTTCTGTACACTCTGACCCCACAGACTATGCAAGTTCCCAAGTCTCAGGTACCTCTGCAGCGTTGTGCCCATCTTTGGAGTTATGAGCTACTCCTGTGGATATTGGCACAGAATGACAGACTTTGTGTTGATGCATTAAATGTGTTTGCTGAATTAGCAGATAAGCAGAAAATTCATGCCAGAGGACACTCATACTTTTTTAAAGACAGGTCACAAGTCTCTTCTCACTAAGAAACTGTTTAATATTGAAGACTTTTTTTAGGGATGTGCTTTCCAGCAATGCAGAAAACATCCAGCACTGGGAATCCCTGGGACCTGCTGGTGCCAGAGCGCTGCAATGAAACATATTCGGTAAAAGCATTGTTAAATCTATGCCATCACAAGGAAAAAAATGCACAGTGCAGCCACAAAGCAGTGAAAATTAAAGAATAACTGTAAATATTTCCAGTGTTCAATGCCAATTGAAGAATCCAGGGAAAGTCAATTGCATATTATCCCACCAAACCAGCAGAGGATACATTTGCCCTATAAATACTTTGTGTTTTACAGCAATAAGTGTATGAAGAATATGATTTTTCTGCAGTAAGAACAGCAAAATATAAAAGAAAAGCAAAAAATTTGCTTCTTTATTTCTCTGAACATAAAGGCCAAGATAGTAAGTGTGAATTCAGGAAGAGAAAAAAAGGGTAAAACAGGAAAAAGCCCCCACCAAACCCTCAAAATTAAGTGTCTACTCAGAAGAACTGTATATGATAAAAAAAATAAAGAGTATATAATCACTGGTAGACTGTCCCTATCCTATGGGCACTGTACAATTACATTCTTTGATTTTCACAACATTATGAATATATTTAGAAGAAAAAACTGTCCCTTACAGTATGGTCCAGACTTACACAAACATCAAGAGATGATAGGAAAACAAAAAAGTAGCTAATAAAATATCACAGAATATCCATTAGGTAGATAGGAGAGTAAGTTCAGAAGGGAGAGAGAATGGAAGAGAGTATCTCCGATTTCCAAATCAGAGGGGTTTTCTTCAAGCACATTTGTGCTTGTCAGACAGCACTGAGGCTCAGAAAAACACCTTCAGGGTGAGGAAAACACCATGAAACACTCATTTATGACCAGAGTTTAATTAACTGTGCTCATTATTTGTACATGGGTTGCTGGATACCATTGTTGAAGATTTTATATTCAGACTAGACCATTTATCAGGTGTAATTAATGTGTCAGACTTTAGTTTGAAAACCTTGCACTGATAATACTAATTTCTCCATTCTAAGATGGATTACCCACATCAAGTTTTTAGCAAAAGAACTGTCAGTGATAAGATTAAAAATACAATGGCTTTGTTATTTTCCTATCTCAGTCTCTATATTTTACAGGTGGTACATGGCAAAATAAAACAAAACAGTCCCAGTACCATTTCACTTGACATAATCCAAAAGAAGCTACAGAAGCAAGTACAAATCTCACAGAGGTGGGATTTTAAGAGGCAGTTCTCTCAGAGGACTGATGAAGTACTGCAGAAATCTGTACTTGCTTCAATTTTCATCTTTATTCCTAAGACCCTGATTCAGACAGACGTGACACAGCTAAAATTTGGGCAAAACCTTGAATGCTTTTACCATTATGACTCAATTCCCGTATGGCATGAATTTACCTTGAGGTTGGCACACCAAACCAAGGTTTTAAGTCTTTAAGCAATGGAAAGCAACCTCATGTCATTGAAAGGTCCAGCATTCAAGCTGAGCTCTACAAAAGCTTGGAGACAAAAGTGTTATTATTTCATAAAGGTCGATTTGTAAAACGAAGAAAAATCCCTCAAATTTCTTTTCCTTCCAGAAGCTGGGTTCCCAATAGCACGACTCTGAAATGCTAGGGGTGAACATTTTCCCTGGTGGTCTGAGGAGGAGTTGATAATTTGGAGCTCTTTGTCACACTCCTCTGCAGCTGCAGCCCATTTTGCTCCAGAAGCAGCGTGATCCTCAAGAGGAGCAGGGCTGCACAACCAGGCAGAATTTCTTCACACAGAGGAAAAATTATTTCTACTGTACTTAGAAGGGCACCCTAGTGCAGAATGACCCTAAAAAGCCAGCTCTGCAGCCAGCACCATGTTTTGAAGAGGTTGATGTGCCAAAGGTGGGAAGATGAGGCAAAGCTGTCAGGAAGCATTTCCCTGACATGATTGCACAGATTCATTCTCCAGCTCTTTGTAGCACCAGTGCTCACACCTGGATAAATACTCTTTACATTTAAACTCTCATCTGGTTCATTTGGGGACTCAGTATTTTTCTACCAACAGAGTGGTCAGAGAAAAGGAAAATTCTGTGAAACCATTGAACAGTACATTAGGAAAACTTATTGCAATACATTCTTTCCAACTATAGCTTGCAATATGACATGAAGTGGCAATGAAAGATTAGCAGGCTTGGCCAAATACTTTCAGTTCTTAATCTCAGCTCTGAAAACAGGCAAAATGCTGACTCAAGGTCAGTTCCAGGAAACAGAAATCTCAATTTTTAAAAATAAAGTTCACATTCAAAGCATGTAGGTCAGGGTAATATTTTATGGTATGTGAAGTGTCATATCACTACTTGTCTCAGTGCCTGAAGGGTTTTTGCATTTATATAATATGTGCTGGGACATGTTCAGGAAATGTTTAAGGAGATTTTCACATAATTATAATTATTTATCTAATTTAAAATCTCAATTGGTTAGTATCAAATCATACATCCTCTTTAATTTGCAATATTAACTGCAGGATTGTATTTCCTGTGTAACATTCACAAGACTTTTTCTCCATTTGGTGTTGGTAAAGTCACCTCGTAATTGAGTTTCTTTGTAAAGCACAATAGCAGCAGAGTGTAGCCTAAAGACTCTCACTTCCTATCACCTCCATCATTAAAAACCCCAGATATTTATCCAGACCTTGAAAACAGAGCTCCTAAATGCCTGAGCTTGGCTGATAATTGAGTCTCTCCCTGCACAGGTACGAGTTAAGGGAACCGCAGCAGTACAGAAACGGAACATTTATTCTTTCCAACTCTTTGGCTATTTACACACCTAAAATGATTACACACCTAAAACAATCACAGATGCAAGCCTCTGTGTTGGGAAAACTCAAAGTTAAGTTTTTATCCAAGAAACAATTTCATGTAAAGGGATGAAGGTAACCTTACCTCTGAACAAAGAAAAATAGAGTGGAATGGTGGGAGATGAGAAAAAAAATGTAGTGGCTCTCAGGTTCCCATGAACCCCCAGCAATCCTCCGTAGCATCCCTGCACACTGTGCTTTATGCAAAACCTCTCTAAACTTTGCATTCCTACTGCAGGCAGCTGGAGGGTTGCCATTCACCTTCAGAGGGGATGCTATTCCAATCCCACCCTGTTTCTTCACCTCCTGTTAAGATTCACTCAAAACTCACAAGATGGCACAGTATCAGAGAGAAGAGGGAGTCCTCTGAGTGTTCACAGCTGTCACAAAATCATAGCATGAGATCGAGCTTTGAAAGTTGTGTAACTTGAAGTAATTACATTTTTTATTTCATTTCACAGATTTTCTCGAAGGAAAATGAGAACATCTGGGATTTGGCTGTACCAGTGTTTGCTGTACTCCTAAAATCCTCCATGCTATATGCCTGGCAAAGCCACTTTACTGATAAGTGAAGAAAATTTGTAAAGGTTTTTATTTTTAAGACTGACAGAGATTACTGCATTTCAGGGAATTCAGGTAAATACTGGAGCATAACAACTGCAATTATTTCTAAGAGGTTGAGTCCCTCTTCATTCCTTAAGAGTAGCAGGACTGGGAGAATATGGGTTTGAGTGAACTGCTGCCAGTAAAGGCAGGAAAATTATATGGACTTAAAAATCTATAGGTTTCTGCTGAAAATAAACATCAGCAATTACTCTGTATTTTAGAGTGTGAATGAAGGCCATTGACACCAGCCACAATTTCTTCCTTTTAATTCCTTAGCAGACTTCAGCCAAAATCACTTCAAGATTCATTTTTCTGAGTACATGTTATGGACAACTTCTGATTCCTTTTTTCTGTGCTGACTTAGAAAAAAATCTTCTGGACTCACATCACAGAAGGCATCAGTTTGTAATTAGTGCATAATTACTGGAGGAGGAAATGCCTGCCTTTAAAAACACCTCTTACCCTGAACACCTGTGAGCTTTTGCTCTGTAAAGTACCCCACGACATTCTTGTTTCTGTGAGAAACCCCATGCACAATTCTTTGAGATCTTTTGCTTGGGATTTCAAGATAATTTTTTCCATCAAGTTTTACTGCAAACTATGCCAACTGTAATTTTTTAAAACCCAATTTTAAATGTATTCTACAAGTAAACTGAAGAAAACTGTGAAATTATTTGTGTGACTTTTTCCACCATGCACCTTTGCAAGCTGTTTCTGAACATGAAAGCCTCAAATACCAGCAGTGAATTTTACATGACCTACGGTGAGAAAAATGTTCATTTAGAGATTGTGGATTGCAAATATGAGAAGGAGCTGCATAGACCACGATTTTCAAAAGATGGTAGAGACAGGAACAACTTTAAAGGCTTTAATTTTCTAGGAAATAAAACCTGCTCTGCAAATGTTGTTACTTCTTTGTAAAACAAGTTCCAGTAGCATGGCATAGGCTGCCAGGTACTGCCACATGTAAGAGAAAAATCTTGATTTGCTTCCTGAGCCCCCAGCACATGAATTTCTTCATTTTACTTTTCAAAAAGTCAAATGATAAAGAGGCCAAACAACTCTTCCAAGTCACACACTGAAGCAATGCCAGAGCTGAATGCGAACCTGGCTCCTCTCAAGTGCTCATTACACCTAAGGCAGCCATACAGAATTTTCTTCAACACATTTTTTGATGAGGAGTTATTTTTCCCATAGAAAAATCCATTTAAATTGCAAAATCAGTCTTGTGCATAATCCTTCTGCATTGGCAAGGTAATGTAATTACAAGTAGCATTCAGTTCACTTGCTGGTTGAGCATTAATTGTAGTTTTGCACTACTAGAGTTTGGGAAAAAAAAAGCAAACTTCATTAGAGTGAAAATTAATATCAAGGGGAGTGATTGCAACTCATTTATTGCCTTTCTAACTGCTTTTAAAGGAGAGTGGTTTACCAAAACTGGAATGCTACTCTATTTTCACATTTGGCATATGTGGTTTTGGCTATTCCATATATTATTTCTTTTAAAGTTTAAAACCAGTTTTTGCTGAATGCAAATTTCTAAACATAACACACATCCTCTCCCCAGAATCTACGTGAAATTTGTCCATAAAATTTTTTCACAGGAATGTCAGAACATGAGCTTACTTCATGCCTTTTTTTTTTTTTTTTTTTTTTTTTTTTTTTTTTTTTTTTTTTGAGCAAGCTGGGCTTCACTTTGGACAGCATCTCCACTGTTGCAGATTTTCCATTATGGTTGTGTGGAAGGTGAAGATTTCATAGACAGTAATGAATTTTCTTTTTTTGTTGCATAAGGAAGTTGCAATTCTCCTTGACTATAGTTTGACTTCTACCAAGCTCGAATTCCTTAAACGTCACAGAACTTTACTTTCCAGTGTGGGAAGTCCCACGAAAATACAAGATACTGGCAAAGAGGTTGGGGGTTTTTTATAATGAAATTAAGATTCTATAACCTGTTGCGTGGACCCAAAATACAGACAATGTGGGGTGGCTGCACAAATACCATTTCTATTTCTAGTTTTGAGTGTTTGAAAACTCTCACAAGAGTATGGTAAAACAAAACCAAAACAATCTAGATTTTAACAATTTCATAATGAAGTCATCATAGAAAATTCAAAACTGGGGAAATATCAGTGCTTTGTTCTCTTGGCACTTTTGGGCACCTGAGGAGTCATCTTAAGGCTATATAGAGTAAACTGTTTTTTATTTATATAATATGGAGCTGTAAAATAACTTCTGGCTCAAACTGCAGCATAGCAGCAAATACATTTAGAGCAGGATGTGCTGCTGGTAACAGCAGCAAGATGGACTCCAGTGCACATCTCTCTTACTATTTCTAATATAATAGCTTTTGCTATAATGGAGAGCACTGAAGAAATTATTCCTTTCTAGTTAAATAGCAAAGAAATAAAATTAGACCTTCTGGGCTCATCTTGGCCCTCAGTTTGTGCAGGTACAGTGGCCTCAAACAGAAACAATTTCTTGTCAATAAGGCTGTCATTAAAGCCTTGTTCTTAGCACCTACTCAGCTGATGTGAGTTGCATTTTCTTTGTATTTATAAAAGCCATCACAATGTCCTCATCCCTTCCTTTTAAATAAAAAACCAAAACCCACTTCCATTTTGACTGGGACATTTGTTGCTCTATCCCAGGCAAATGTTGATTCCAAAACTGAAAAGGAACAAAGACCTTCTTTAACAAGATTGTGTGACAAGTTTCAGTGGAATTAAGAGTACTGTTTTGAGACAAATTCAGAGTAAGTCAGGACCCTGCATGACCTGAGGTTTACTTTACCTTTTTCTTAAGCCACATGTTAAGGATTAAAATTAAAATCCATGTTGATTAAACATCATATTTAATATCTATGTATATGAGGCTGACTACCAATAGTAATTTTTTGACTCCTTTATTTCATGGTAGATCTCATCTAAATATGAGTCTTCCTGTAAGAAAAAGCAAATTATACAGAAGGCATCTTACCCTTTCAAAATATGTCTGATATTTCCATTTATTAAATTTCTGAAACTCCAGCTTTGTTTTTGTGACCTTGAGTAGAATTTATTTCCTCACTCTGAGATATTATTATTATAAATGTAAGTATGAATAGAATAAGTTAGTAACAGAAACTCTATGTTTCCCCCGTAGAAACCTATGGCTAAAGACAAAGGAGATTAAAAAAATAATACTAAAAGAGCTGCTATGCTAAGTTTATTTATGGAGTATAACTAGTTTCAGCCTTAGATGAATAAATTGAGGCTAGAAAGGACCACAGTAGGGAATGACTTCCCCCAAGAACCCAAAACTAAAGCAAAGCAGGTCCCACCTGTGAGCAGAAGGGACTTTGATGGAATCTGTGCAGCAAGGCTGAGGTCCACATCCAGTCAAAACCAAGCCTCAGAGTCATGAGAGATTTCCCTCACATCACTGCAAACTTTGTGCCCCCATTTTCCAGCTCAATGCAACAAATACCTCTTGAATTATTGAAAACAGCTTCTCTCCAAGGGATTTGTGTCCTGCAGATCACAAGTGCTTTGCCTTCAGCTCTAAAGCCAACTTTGCTGCTGGGCACAGCAGTCCTGTAAAAAGCCTCATCTCCTGTGTAAAAGTTATGTAAAAGGGATATTGTGCTTTGCTTGGGCTCTGAGCAGGTAGAAACAACACCATTTTCTCTTTGACAAACTGCCTGCAATTTACACAAACTCCTGAGCACATCCAACACTATCAGATTTCAGGAAAAGTGCAGAGAAAAAAATTAATGGGCAAAGAGGTAGTGCAGGCTGTGGACTGAACCCAGGCAGAGCCACAGAAACCCACCAGTGTCTCACTGCTTTACTTGTCCTTTGGCAAAAGGTTATTGACTGTTGTGCACAAGCTCATATAGATACTATTTGCCCTGGAAAATAATTTCCACAGGGAAATTTTGGCTTAAGTTGCACAATTGTTTTTCCTCCATCTGCAAATTTTGAAGAAGAAAGCACAAGGCCCTGCCTCACATCTGTACATTCATCTATGTATAAACCAAAAATTCATCTGTTTATACACACAGAGATGTCTGTACTGAGCTCATTACTAGGATTTTAGTCATCTAAGTGTAATTACTTTCACAAGAGTACCTGAGACCCTTTTCAGCGTTAGGTATCTACTCTATGAACCAATTCCAAATCCTTCCTTCATTTTCCCACAAGTTATTGTCAGAACTACAGCAAAACATTCACACTATGGGTTAGAGCAATTCAGTTTATTACTCAGGCTGTTTAATTTAATCTGGGTTTGAGTTTAATCCAGTTTTCCCTCCCTGAAGGAAGAAAACATGGATCATTAGAAGCAATAATTCCCAAAACTGACTCAATGGAAACAGAGTCAGACTTTCAAAAAATGGAGATGAACTTTCTGTTAGAATCATGGAATCATTTAGGTTGAAAAAGACTTTTAAGATCGCCAAGTCCATCTGTTACCCCATCACTGTCAAGTCCACCACTAAACCATGTCCCTACATGCACAACATGTCCCTAAGCACAACACCCACACATCCTTCAAATCCTTGCAGGGATGATGACTCAAACACTGCGCTGGTCAGGCTGTTCTATGGCTTGACAACCTTCTTGCTGAAGAAATTGTCCCTAATATTCAGGCTAAACCTCCCCTCGCACTGTTTGAGGCCATTTCCTCTCATCCTGTCCCTGTTCCCCAGGAGCAGAGCCTGACCCCCCCAGCTGCCCCCTCCTGTCAGGGAGTTGTGCAGAGCCACAAGGTCCCCCCTTTTCTCCAGGCTGAGCCCCTTTCCCAGCTCCCTCAGCCCCTCCTGCTGCTCCAGCCCCTTGCCCAGCTCCGTTCCCTTCCCTGGACACGCTGCAGCCCCTCAATGTCTTTCTTGTCCTGAGGGGCCCAAAATGACACAGGATTAGAGGTACCACACTAATGTCCAGCATGTGGGGGACAGTCACTGCCCTGGTCCTGCCGTCCCCAGCAGCCCCAGGGCCTTTCCCAGCTTTCCAGCCCCTCTGCCCCAGCCTGGAGCTGCAGGGGATTGCTGTGACCCAAGGCAGGACCGGGCCCTTGGCCTTGTGGACCCTCAGACCACTGGCCTGGGCCCATGGATCCAGCCTGTCCAGATCCCTTCCTATCCTCAAGCGGACCAACACTCTCACACAACATGGTGTCATCTGCTGCCAGCACAAATGCTAAACCTTGTTGAGCCTCCTTCCACTGCAAGGGAAAGCTCTTTGGCTTGTGCTTGTGCCACCTGCCACCACTGCCACTGTGTGCACATCAGGGAACAGCCCAGCAGCAGAATCCCATGAGCTGACAATCACATGTGACAGGCAGCACCCACTGCTTTACCAGTCTCTTTTCTGATCCCTCTGTTTGCCTGAGCATTGATACAAAACATCAAAAATTATCACAAAAGGATAAACCTCAATGTAAAGAGAAATTGCATAGAACACCCTTGCTAAGACCATGCTATGCTGCATGCTTTACATATAGCTCTCATTTTCTTCATGCAGCGCCCAGAAATCAAAAGTGGGGCAGAATGCCACCTTTGTGCTTCATTGATGAAGGATATCTAAATAAATATCTCAGTAAATATGGAAGTATTGATCTAAACACCCTCAACAGGCTGAGCACTCAGCAGTTCCTATCACCAAAATCGTTATGCAGCAAATAGCCAGAGCATGAAAGTGTTAACAGGGAGCTGAAATAGCACAGCATGGACCTGTTCTTGAGAACTGGAATTAGTACAGTGCTACTAATACACACACTGGGGTGGCATGAAAAACAAAGAGACTTCTCCATTTGGTGCCCTTTCCAAAAAGTTCCTGCAATGTCATCTAACAGGAGTTTACAGCAAGGGTTGCACTCTTCTGCCAGGGAACTTTGGATTTGCCAGTGGAACAGATTGCAATTGACAGGTGAGAAAAGCGATGCTTGTCATCATTATACATCTGAATAATTCAATTTTCTACTGATTCTTAATTTAGTACTTCAATGGTTACCAGGCCAACACAGCACCCGCTAATTAGATACCTGAAATTCCATCTATGGTAATGAAGCAAGACTTGGCCTTTGGGCTTGCAAAGGCAGCTGGCACCAAGGCATCAAGTGAGTCAGAACAATGTCAAAGTGGCATCTGCTTCTCTAATGACCCAACCTGCCACTAACTACTGTCCATCCTCCAGGCAGTTCCCACTTCAGATGTCTGTGGTGCCAGGTTTTCCTTTGGGGATTCTGCTTTTAAAAACAGTTGCCAATCCAAACTGGAATCAAGATATATGGAAGCCCTGTTGTTTGTTTGTTTTTTGGCCTCCTATCTGATGCAAATAGATAAAAACAGGTATCAGTTTGGACTTACTGATATCAATAAACTACAGAAAGGATTTAACTGGTGCTTAAGAAGAGCAGTGTCTGATCTCATGTGAGTTTCCTAAAGCAGTCTTGATAGCTATTTAATAGACATCTCACTATCTACTACCTTTTTCTAATTCAAGTCTTAGTATGTATCTGTTGCATTTTGGAAGGTCTGTGGGGTCAGATGCAAAATAAATGATATCAGCCTGGCTTTTATAAAGTAATTTACCTGTAAAAACCATGAAGGTGTAAACCATCTTTCTTTAGGTTCCTCTCTGACTTTTGGTTTTGCTGCTCCCTTACACGTGGTAAAGCAGACCCTGGTGTGTTTAGGGTGAAGCCTGATAAATGTTTACCGGGTTGGCAAATAGCTTATTCCTCTGAATGCTCATCAACTGATTCTTCAATCTCCATCAAATTTGCGTTCAGGGCTGGCTGGGACTTGGTGCATTACAGGGGATATTATTCAGAATACTGAGAAGCCTTTTAGCAGCTTAGTCATGTCCTCTAAATGTGAAATCACAACTCCATCCAAGCTGGGTGTCCTGCTAACAAAAAAAACAGGCACAAAAGGGGCACAGGCTCTAACTCTGTCACTTCTACATTTGTGCTGTCTCGGAGTGCACTACTTAGCAATTATTCAGGGATGATAATACTATTCTAAAAAGGTTACATATCCCCTTTTTGTCCTTCCTTTGCATTAGTTTCTTAAAAAGGTTATTTCAAACCAGAAAGGCTTCCATCATTGCATTTGTTATATTACAGTACTTACACTGGTGGGGGGAATAAAAAGTGGTTTAGAACCAAAGAAAAAAAATCAAAATTACTTAAAAAATAAACCTGACAAATAAAAGTACTGACAGAAAGAAGTAATTCCATGTAACTGGCATGATTCCCATTACTGTTCTATTAAAAAAAACCCCTTGGTTTGTTTTTTTAGGAGCATGACATGACAACAGCGATGTATCTGAAAGCAGACTCTGTCTACAGCCAATATGAGAAACATGAGGTGTAATGCAACCTTCTTACTTACATAAGTTTTCCAAGTAATTATTCCTGAAGCAGTTTTACATTGCTATTTAATCATGGGTGACAGGTTTCCCATGATTTTAAGCTTCAGGCCATTAATGAAAGAAACTCAGCCTTTCTACTTTAACACGTACTGGAAATGAGGAGAAGGAGGTCAGAGTATTTCCCTCAGTGGGGTTATATTGCTGAAGATCATTAAACCTGGCAGATTTCTTTCTCTTTACCCACTGGTATTAAGGCTTACATCCAGACTTTCAGGCAAGGATGCTCACCACAAGGCTGCTACGGGAGCAATTCAAATAAAAGTGTCCTGACTCTCCAAGCCATCGAACATTAGTGATATTGAAGGGTTTCCTGGCTCAAAAAGTGCAGCTGTGAGTTTTAAGCTTCAAGAGAGATTTTCCAGGAGAAGGGTCTATACAGCGCCTACAAAGAAAGGACACAGTTGCAGATGTGTTGAGGCCTTAAGTCAGTAACTATTAAACAGAAAAGAAAGCACTTCTGGAAGGCCCTAGGCTGCTCACTGCTGGAAGACCAAAGAGCAAAATAATTTGTAATCCTCTTTGGGCTGTGGAGATCAACAAGATTTATTGTTGAATCTAATGATTGCTGAGTCATAACACTTAAGGTTCCTTAACTGCTGTGGTTTTTCAACAAAATGATCCTCTCCCACATGTTTTTTAGGCAGCTGCCTCATTAGATTTAAAACTTGCCTGCAGTGTCCAATAGGCTGCTGCCTGAGAAGATAACTGGATGGAGTTTACCCACCTTTTTTTCACTGGTACAATTATTTTACTGAAAATTTTATATTTGGACTTTGGTAGTTAGATCCTTTGCTTGATCTAATATTGTGAGTAATTCACACCCTTCAGGTTTGACTGCCTGCTCACAGCCAGCACAGGAATTAACATGCACATTACTGAGAGGTTTTCTTGTAGGTGTAATAGCAGCAACTTTTAAAGAACTTTTCTAATACAGTGCATAAAGTGTTTCAGAAATATACACTAATATACTCCAGTCAAGACCTTTGAATTGAGAACAGGAAAAAAAAGTTGGTTCTCTGAGGAAAAAACAAAACTGTATGAAAAAAATATCTCATTAGGTGCAGAATATGAATGGCACTATTTTTTAGAAAACATCATTAAAAAGACATAGCAGCCCTCTAGTCATGTTTAGCCAACAATTCTTCAGAATACCCTTTGTGACTGTCAGTGTTCATGTGACAAACAAAGCCACAAGCTTCACCTGACACCCAGAAGTGCTAGAGAAGCAGCAGAACTTGTGGTGAAACTACTCAGTGCCTGCAGCAAGAAAACTTAAGTGATAGCACAGAAAACTGGTAAGTAAATATCATATGTTTAACGTCTGCTAGTAGAGAAGCAGCTGAGCTGCTTTTAAACCTTGGACCAAGGAGAGTGGGCAACAAATTCCCATGCCTGTAAACCTACTCTTGGATTGTCTGTCACTTCCTACCTACGAGTCTGCTCCTGACAGGGTTACTGTTCCTGTCTTGATCTTGTTTAAGGTCCTTCACTGGAGCAGTTTTCTACTGCCTTCTCCTCTCCCAGAAAACAGGAATAAATGAAATAGACAAAAAGGCCCTATCTTCCAAGAAAGATCCCAGGAAAACACCCTGATAGATAATTTCCTCCTTCCAAAATTAGTTAAGTAGTTAAAAGTTGCTTTTAACCCATAAGAAGAGTTTCCTAAGCTCAACACAGGCTCACACCACTCTTGGCTGCCCTTTAGGACATTCCTGCCCAGGAGTTCCCTGATAGTTCAGAACCTTGGTTCTCTAGGCAGAGCCCAGGGCTCACCAAAGTGTTATGTTCAATTCTGGGCTCCCCAGTGCAGGAGGAATAGGGGACTACTGGAGAGAGTCCAGCAAAGCACCACTCATGACGAAGGGATTGGAGCATCTCTCTTGTGAGGGGGGGCTGAGAGAACTGGGGCTGTTTAGCCTGGAAAAGAGTCAGGGGGAATCTCATCAGTGGATATAAATACCTGAAGGGAGGATGCAAAGAAGGTGGAGTTGGGCCTTTTTCACTGGTGACAGAAGGGGCACAGAGTAAATCAGAGCAGGGTCTGTCTGACCACCAGGAAACACTTTCGTTCTGTGTGGGTGACTGAGTGCTGGAGCAGGTTGCTCAGAGAGGCTGGGGAGTCTCCCTCCTTGGAGATAGCCCAAGGCAATGGTATCCAGGTACCCCTGCTTGAGCAGGGGACTCGGACCAGAGGAGCTGTAGAGGTCCCTTCCAGCCTCAGACATTCTGTGACTCTGTGGTTCCATGTAAGTCAGTGGTGTGGTCCTGAGCACCTTTACTTCACCACTCCATACAAGCTGGTGGCATGACACTGAAAAGGTTATTTGTTAGCAGGAATATGAGCCAGTCACCACAGCTTATCTCTTTTTAATATAAAATCTTGTACTATGCCAAGACTGAACCTCACCTAATCTCAAAATTTTAAGAGGTGAACTACAGACAAATGTTAGTGGTGAATGCTTAGGAATTCAGCATAGAATCATCAAATAGTTTGGGGTGGGAGGGACCTTACAATGTCATCGAGCCCAACCTCCCTGCAATGAGCAGGGACATCTTCCACAGTTGCTCAGAGCCCTGTCTGACCTGACCTCAATTATTTCCAGGGATGGGGCATCCACCACCTTGGCAGGGCAACCTGTTCCTGTGCCTCACCACCCTCATCATAAAAAAGTGTACGTCCTTAAATCCAGTCTAAATAGATAATCTTTTAGTTTAAAACCATTACCACTTGCCCTATCACTATACAACCCTGCTAAAATGTCTGTTCCCTTCTTTCTTACATGCCCTCTTTAAATACTGGAAAGCCACAATAAGGTCTCCCAGGGTTCATGATCTCCTCCAGGCTGACCAACACCAACTCTCAGCCTGTCTCTACAGCAGAGGGACCCCAGCCCTCTGATAATTTCTCCATCTGAGAAAAAGCCCTCAAATTTTAATATAACCTCATTTCACCATAGAATTTTGCCTTGTGTTGTACAGGCACAGAGTGCTTGCTAAAAAACCCTGCTTTACCGGGGTCTTTTGCAAACAGCAACATTCACATGGGAAATCTCCTCAATAAATAGCAGATTGCTGTCTGTATGGCAACAATATCTTCATACGGATTGGGTGAGTACCTTGAACTGCAGTTTTGCCAAGTTCTTCTATGCAGCTCATATATTCCTATATACAGCTTCCCTCTGGCCCTCTCAGGGCTGGTTATCCACACTGAAGCATGCAAATAATACCTGTGGAAGCATCAGTCCATTTCTATGACTGTAATTTCCACCTCATACTCAGCTGAAAATAGTAACTTTAAGGTTAGGTCATGATATAAAGGCTAGGCCTCACTGGGAATCTGGACATCTTACTTTCACAGAAAGGATCTGCTCTGTCTAAATCTAATTTTCCTAAGATACCAGATGTCACTACCTTAATATGCTGAGAATGTCTCATTGGACCCAAACAGCTTTATCTGTCTTTGGACTGAGATGGGATTTCACATCTGACTTTCTTGGAATTAAATATATTATTAGGTGAGAGCTGATAACTTTATCAGCTGAGAATCATCAACTTCTTCTGCAAAAATCTCTATATTGGAAATATGAGAGAAGAAAATATGTGTTTAAGGTCTTTGTGGTTCCAATCATGGAAAAATATGGTTTTCACTACCAGATACAAGTTAAAATAAATCAAGAACTTTCCCTTAGGCTAAATATTCTATCAATTTTCTGTTTCTGAATTCAACTGAAATTAGTGGATTATCTGAACACTTCTACTTTTAAACTAAAGAAAGCCTCATGATGTGGATTGGATTCTCTCCCTGAAATGTTCTGATAAGCACTTACTTATCCTTGCTATGCCAATTCCCTATGGATTCTTACCAATATGCTGCCCAGTGTATATGGGGGGGACACTGTCAGGAATACTGCATTCTGTACCAAAATACCCCAAGAGCCACCAGCAACACCAGCAGTATCCACATGGCTTTATGAGGCTGTCAGCAGAATTGGTTGAACTGCAGTAAAATTGTTCAAAGAAGTGGAAATCACAATTTATTGGGTTTTTTTTTTTTTTGATTCTGATGGAGAGAATACATATATTTAAAGTGAACAGAAGTGAAGTGCCTCTTTAAACAAGAGTTACTTCAAGTCTGGGCTATCTCCAGTTGTGGAGCTGTAGCTGTGCAGCTTCAAAGTGGAAATCATTTCATCCCACTTAAAATATACCAGCACTGCTTTCTCAAATGCACAAGGGTTATTGCCACATCACATGGCCCTCAGGGAAAGGCAAGGGACTTAAGCTGTTGGCAAAAGTCTGCAGTGTTTTTATTTTGATAAAGATATTTTAACAAAGCACTTCTCCACATGAAGGCAGAGTTTCCTAGGATTCCTATGAGCCTCCAAGCAAACCTGTGGAAACATAATAAAAGACCAGAAAGAAATCACTGATTATGAAAAAAGGGTAACAAAGGAAAAATAAATAAGCAGTGAAGGGGATGGAGAAGCAATAACCTATGAAACAAATACCCAAATTAATTATGCTTCAGGAAGTGTGAATGCACTGACAACAAGGCAGGAGAGCTTCGCTGCAGTACAGGTCTGTTTGCCCTTGATTACAGTTCTGAGGCTTCTAGCCCAGGTATGACAGCAGTGTTTAAATAAAGCTTAGCAAGGAAACATGTTTTATCACCAAGACGACACACCATGCTCAGGGAATTATCTCCTTACTCAGTCAAAGTAATTTTTATCTATTTCCTTTGGCTTTGGATCCAGCTTGAAATGATTGATTTCCAGAGGAATGCTGCCAAATCCTATTCTTCTCCTGAAAACAATAGAAGCAAGCTTGAAAAATAGTCAGAGATGCAATAGGTGTTTAGGTACAGGGAACCCCCTATGACAAGTAAGCATCTCCTGGTCTGTCATTCCTAATTTTTTCTTACCATTCCTTTGATCTGAAGATGGCAAAGAATATTTTAATAATATTTTTACAGCTCTGTAACATTCCAAAGCATCTGATTACTCCATAAAACTGCATTATCCTACAACTAAAACCCCATAATCTTGCTCACATGCCAGTTAGTATTTTATACTACTATTTAATGCAACATTGAGTGCAAATAAATCAGCTTAATTTGACTGTAATTCAGAATTGTAGTCAAAGATGGGCAAACCTATTAGGTCAGCTTATAAACCTGAAAGAAAATATACCAGGAAAGTTCTGGATACTTAACTGATTATGGCCAAAAGCCCAACAAGAAATGCCAGAATGAAAGGAAGGGATGTAAAAGAACAGGGTAAAGTGTCTAGATTTAAATGCTTGTGTTACCAAAAGATCATAATAAAAAGTATCGTGCAAAACATAATTGGCAATGCTAAAGCTGGAAGAACAGACTGTGAGATGAATGCAAATAAATGCATTCCAACTATCTTATTTAATTTTACTGGTTTAAATAGATCCATTGCTTTAACAAACATTTTGACTATCCCCAGGATTTAATTTTCTGTTCTTAAACTTTCAGTTGTGTTAACCATCAAAGTCAATTTAGGCTCTAAGCTTTAAAAGGGAGAAGAGGAGGTATTAGGTCTGCCTGGTTGGTTCCCAACTAATGAATTAAATGAAGTAAGCAAAACTGAAGAACCAACACAGGACAGAGAACAAAACAAGTTCTTACACAGCTGTCTCTCTTATCAGCCATTACTAAGCATGTTTTCAGATCCAAAAAGTGAAGTGAGAGGTCTGTCCCATATCTCCACCCGTCTGTCTCCCTCAACCTTCACTATTGCTGGAAATAATTTAATTTTCATAAGTAAATTTAATTAGTTCTTTTAATTAATTGTAAGCAGTGCCCACTTTTACCCAGCACTAGTTAAGTTTTTTCTTAAAACCTTATTGTTATTTGATCATTAAATCATTGAAACATCAAGTTTGCTAACACTAACCCTGACAAGCTTCAATAAACAGAGCCAGACAGAACTGAAGATCTGAGATCTTAAATTTATCACCCTTCAAGGACATTGGAGTGAGCAACCAGAAGGTAAGGAGGAGATTAAAGCCTAGAAACTTGGAGACTGCCTGTCTGAGAAGAAAAATCTGAATCAGTTCAAGAGGACATGGTCTGAAGAAGGAAAGTGGTGGGAGCATAGAGCCAAACGGAAGGGGCACCAAACACAGGTAAAGGAGTAGGTCAGAAACAGAGCAACTCTTCTTTCTGAAGCTGTTCCCTGCTGCAGGAAACAGAAGCCAAAAAAAAAAAAAAAAAAAAGGTTGAACTTATAATTGTATTGTTCTCCTTCTAAATAAGGAATGAAGATACGACTGATAAAAATCAAATGGTGAATCAGAACTGGCATAAATGAATTTTTTCCTTAGTCTAGAAGGACTAATCATAGCCATTTAAATGAGTAAATTTCCATGAGTTAACAAGGCCTTCTCAAAACAAGGCTTGCAAACATTGAACCAAATATATCCAACATAAGCCTGTCCAATATTCAGAGCTCTGATTGGAGAAGAGACTGAGTGAAACTTCAGTGCACTTCAATTTTAAGCATTTAATTCTCAACCAAGCCATACATCTAATCTTATTCAGGTATTTCCTCTTAAATGAACTAGGATTTAACATGTGCAGTGGTATTTGTCCCACAGCAGTTTGCAGGAGGTAGGATCCCTGACCTTCAAGGGAGAATGCAAGCACCAGGCTGTCCGGCCTAACAGATTTCTAGTGCAAATCAAGTCTCTGCACATGGCTGCAGTGGCAAAAGTACAAGAAAATAAAGATTCAGTACTACAGCAGTCTCTGTGCTTGGTTTATCAGTGATGCCTGATTTGCTTGCAAATGGGGTAGAGAGGTGAAAGGAAAGACATGAATACTGAAGTATCTGGGGCTGGCTTCCATACACAGAAGAGAGACCTTCATCCTAATTTGAAAGAAGAAAGCAAAAATAAGCTGAAATAAGAAAAATCACATATAAAATTAAGTCAAATAAGTTCTTTTACGTTTAGATAAGCTGTACAATTGCTGTGAAATTGCTCTGTATCAAATGGGAGAAAACATAGGTTGGACAAGTGAAGGCTCATGCAGTTTTAAATCCCTGAAGATATTTAATTTCTGAGAATCGCTTCAGAACAGAAAACAGTTTAGGTTTTATTTTTTTCATCTTCATTGTTTGTTCTGTCTTCAGATTTTTATTTTAAAAGCATATCACACACCAGTAAGTTAAATTCCTCATTACGCTTTTTTTTTTTTTTGCTTGAGATAGTAATTGATTTCAATAAAGGCTGTGAAAATGGAGCTATCTATACTGCACAGAAAATCTTCCATGCAGATTTTAACTCGTGTTTGTGGATTTTTCTTATCCTCCAGGCAGTCATTTGCTGAGGTTCATTTAATCAACTCAGGTGCTATTATGTGAACAACCAGCTGGAGGAAGTTTATTTCTAATAATCTTCAACATATCTCTCAGAGAATATTCTCTCACATATCTGTATTACAAGCAGTATAATGGATTGCAATCATTTCTTGCTTCAATGAATTCCTATTCTTAGTCCTGAAATTCTAGGATTAAGAATTAAAGAAATTCAGATGGGGATGTGGTTCTTTAAGCATTAGAGTATGAATCAGCTTCTTGTCTAGAAAATTAAAATTGGGCTTAAAAAAATTCTAACAAGGATCCTATTCTGTGTATGAATCTGTATATTTATACGTAGTATAAATATAACATTACTGGCCGCATGAAATGGCAAGTGGCACACAGATTACTTCCTTAGTTAATTAGTTGTCCTGCAAGATACCCAGTGTGACCCGGAGGGATGAAACTTTTTAAGCCCAGTTTTGAAGTTCCTTTCTGTTGTAGTTAGGCCATACTTTGCTTATTTAGACCACATTTGAGGCTGTCACATCCCAGCCCTACCTGTTATATTTGGGGCTTTAGGTTACAGCTGAGTGCAAATTATCAAGTTTCCTCTGTGGCAGAACAGAGTGAATTCTGTACTGGGGCTTACCACACCTACAGCAGTCTAGTACAAATATGACTGCAAACTGCCTCTTTACATCTGTTATACTTTGCTTGCCTTTCTTGCAATCCATTCAGCACCAGATTCTCATTTAAAAAATCAGAGTGCTATGGGGTCTAATTACCAAGGCTCAGATTGGTGTTTATTATGCAATTATTCATATTTATAATTGCTAGTCCCAAGCTTCCAGGTTTTTTCTCTCATCAAAAAAAAAGAAAGAAAAACCAAAAAACCCCAAACAAACCAAACAACCAAAATTCAGATTTTAATTAGACTGTTTTGAGTATTACTAAGTTTGAAAAGCATTCCTTTCTCTTGCAGTTGCTCTTTTATTTGACAACACCTTTTAAATAAACTAAAATCTTCCTTACCTCAGTCAGGATCATTGTCATGGATAATCTTCTATCCTACTCTAACAAAGAGTAGGAGCCTGTCAAGGCAGAGACTGAAGAGAAATGACCCCAAAACTCTCCTGTGAGCCAAGCTGCGCACAGAAATCCAAGGGAAAATGAGAAGTTAAACAGTCTTGCAGTTCTGGCCCTGGATTTCTTTTAAATCCTGATTTAAAGGAAGATCCTGACAGTTTGTCTATGCCATGCAGCTGAGCATGCACCAGGCCCTTAACAGTCAACACACCCAAAGAGTCCTTCTGCCATGTCAAGCAACACTACTACAGATTTTGTCTAAAATACACTCACATGATGAATTTAAGAAGTGTGGGGAAAGCAGATGTGTCTAAGCACTGGACTTGCAGTGGTAAAGAGAAAAAAAAAAAGAAGAGCCCCTAGCCAAAATTGTGGAAAGATTGTAAAATTAGATAAGTAAATGGTTCCTTCACATAAGCTTGTTAGTTTATCCTTAGTATAAATATTTACCAAAGAGCTGAGCCCACAGATGGCACCTAAGCAGCTCTATTTCAGCATCTCTGCTTGTGCCCCACATCAGAACAGGCCAATTTCTGTAAAATAACCAGAGAGTGCTGATAGCCAGAGGTAAACTTTTTAAACCTTAAAAGCTTCACTTGAGGTGAAGTTAGTTCAGTTCAGTTTGCAATTGCAGGAGAGGTTTGCCCTGAGAAATCCAGGAGAGCAGTGCTTCAGCTGCTCTTAGGGACTCCTGGGGTGGGACAGGCATTGGTCTGCCCAGAGCCACCGGGCCCAAATCATGCGGTGGGCATTCATGATTAGGAACAAAAGTATCATTAAATGGATTTACACAGAAACCTTACAGATTTCCTGCACTGGGCTGCCTCCAGCATCTCCTCACACTGGGCACATCCCCTCCTCCTCCTCCTTGGGAGAGCCCCAGCTGCCCTCACCCTCTCCAGGATCCCCCTCGAACTGCTGGGGGAAACAGGACTGGGTTCTCCCTGTTGGGACCAGGAGGTGCCCATGGGGCAGGGGGGCCAGGGTCATCCCCCTCTCAGGCCAGTGTCCTGTCCCTTCCCTGCCCTCTCCCTGAGCTGCTCACACACTTTCCCTCCAGCCTCTTCACCCCTCCAAGAGCTCTTTGGAGCTGTCCCAAAAATCCTGGTGCCAAGCACTGAGAGGGGCCTCAAGACACCCCACCATGAAGCAACTCGGAAGGTGCAGCCAGGTGAAGTTGGGGCTCTTCTCTCAGGTAACAGGACCCAAGGAAACAGCCTTGAGCTGTGCCAGGGGAGGTTCAGGTTGGACATAGGAGGAATTACTCCATGAAAATGGTTTTTAAGCATTGGAAGGGGCTTCTCAGGGAGGTGGTGGAGTCCCCATGCCTGGAGGTGTCCACAGAAGGACTGGATGTGGCACTCAGTGACAAGGTGGGGATCGGTCACAAATTGGACTTGATGATCTTTGAGTTCTTTTCCAACCTAAATGGTTCTGTGATTCTGAATAAAGATCTACCCTGCATCAGACATGCCTTAAATTAAATTTGTTGGTGATACAGAGAAATAAAGACATACGTATGTATTCAGGCAGGCAAATGAAAAGCAGGATAGGCTTTTGTAGTCTTAGATACACTGCAGTCTTAAGGCTTGCCACTGAATTTGACATCATCAAAGACAAAGTTGTCAGAATAAACACGGCAAGTTATTGGAGCAACAAATTGCTGGAATAACTCTCTTGAATTGTTGTCTGTGTTGCATAAAATGTCAAAATAACTTGGGTCTGTTACTTAACACTGCAGGAATTTTAGGTATTTTTTCTTGCATTTCACCTGCAGTAAAACCAAAGAAAAATTAGGATTAAATGGACTGGGATGTGATTGTGTCATTTTAGAGGCTACAGCTCTGAGGAGCTGAAGGCACGATGCCTCAGTTATGACAACATAACCTGGCATGCACAAAAATTAATAATTTCTCCTTAAATTGTTGCTGATTTTCTTCACATAGCTCTTAGGAGCTTGCAGTGTTTTCCTGCACTGTGGGCACTGAGTGTTCTGGACTAACCTTATCTACCTGTCTGGGGCTAAGTGTGACCTTGTTGGAAGAAGAAATAATTTTCTATTATCAGTCTCTCAGAATTAGAAATCTGTAATCTTCCCCTCCACTGACAGTTATAAAAAGCATCATTAAAAATGGATATATTCGTGTTGCATGTGCATATTCATTTTAATACAGTGCAATTTTTTATTCATACTTCACTTCCTTTTTATAGACCTCGTCCCCAGTGTTGTCTTGCACTTCTCAGAAATATCCTTGCATGTTTTGCAAATCTTCTAAAAAAACAGTAAGTAGAGAGGAAAAATAGCCTCTGCTGAAATTCCTGCTCCATCTGGGGCAGATCCAGAGTGGCCTCATGTAGTAGTTTTGACTATACTCATTTGGTAGATGAGCCCCATCCAGAAAATGGGTCTTTTTTTTTTTGTTGTTTTAAAAGATACAAACCACCAGAAGTCTGCAGTGTGGGCTGTATAATAGGGCTTTTTTTGCCTCAGGACTGGTGTGTTAATTAGAATGAGGCTAGCACAGCAGAAAGTTGATTCTCTTTACAATATGTTTTTGCCTCTGTGGTGTAGGATCTGTTTTCACTGAAGAAGTTATTTATGAGCCAAACTGTCATGTTCTGTCAAGCAATTGATGACTATTCCTTTTCTCTGACAGCTGCTCCTTCTGGTTACACCAATGACAGTTTGCCTAAGGATGGTTGTATCAATCTTCTTCACTAAAAAAATATTCTTTACTTGGATTCCCTTTTCATCTTGTGGCACAAAACCCATCACATCTTCAGGGGAAGTCCTAATTGTTAGCTGTGCTACTCACATCATTGAAAAATACCCTCTGCTTCCTGCTTACTTTCTATTTTGACAAAGCAAGAGCTGAGCAGAGGGAAGAGTTGTATCAGCAACTCTTCCTTCCTGTACAGTGCTTCTCAAAAGGAGAAATAACAGATCCAGTCACCACATAATCCTCTTCTACAGATGACAGGGATTGGAAACATGGGCAAGGAACTCCTGCTTTGGGTTTTCCATTTCCATGGAAGTTCAGGCAGCTGTACACATTTTTTTTCTTTTATAGGAAACCTTTACATTCCTTTGTCCCTCGAAATTTTGGAATCTGACTAGAGCAGATGTACTCAACTTTAGACAAAGAGGTAAAGGTAATGAAAGGCAGCATCTGAAGAAAAGAATTTGCATTAGCCACTCACTGTGCCTGCCTTCTCATGGCTTCATGATCATTCCTCTTGTCACCATTCTTTCTGTGATAGAGAATCCTTAATGAGTTCCACGTGGAAATCAGTTCCTTGCTGTGTCTTTGATAAGCTGACTGATAGAAAATGGGATGTCAAAATCACTCAAGAACCCCTTTATTTCATTGAGGGGAGATGGTCAGAAGAGGTGAACACCTTCCCTTGCAATTGTGTCTTTCCAGTGTTACCTGAGTTCAAAGCTCCTTTTTCTATCAGGGAGCAGAAAAAAGTGGAGTGGCCTTTGAGATAAGCTATAAAAAGCTGCATTCCTGCTCCAAGGCAAGGGAAAGCTGCAGTGCTCACCTGCCTAAATTCTGTGCAGAGGAAGAAAGTTTATAACCATTAGACTGCTGCCTTTCAGGCTGAACACTGGAAAGCTGAGTAGGAAAAGCAGCTTTAGGGCAGTCAGAGGAAAGGAAGATGTAAATATGTACTGAGGAGTGGGCCAATGCATCTCACTTCTTCTACAGAGAAAGGGAAAGGACTCTAGCTAGATCACAAAGCATCCCTCTAGCATTTGGCTTGATTTAATTCCATGTAAGGGAACTCTTACTCTTGGATTTTTCCACATCCAGTTCTAAACATAACTTACTGCAATCAAGCAAGCGGGCTTCTCCTACTTTTTCAATATTTTTTTTCCTTTGCAAATCTACAGATGCTCTTTTATAGCTTGTCTATCAACAGAGTTGTCAATTAAGCCGTAGCAAGATAGGACACGGTGCTCAATTCTATCTTAAAGCAAGAATGAGACAGAACTTGCATTGCTGCAAATGCATTGCTGGTGAGACAAGAGATGCTGGCAGAGGGGGGCCCAGCTGGCTTTCAAATCTCAGTCTTATTTTCTTGGAGGTGCAGTTAGCAAAATGTAAGTATCTTTAGACTTATAAATGATTAGCAGAATTATGAGTTAATGAGGATCTTCAAATATCTCAGCAATGCACTAATTTTTCAGTCAGCTAAAGTTTCCAATTATAGGCTTCACAGGCTAAAATCCTGTCTCCAGCACGATTAAAATGAGTTTTCTCACTGATTTTGATAGAATATGGATTTCACTTTTTGATGTGTGTATTATTTCTGTAAATGCCTGTGATCACACTTTTGCATTTTTAAACAACACTGAGATTTTGGCATCATCAAGGGACTCCCAAAAACTGAATCTGCTCCAAAAGTCATGTAACCCATTTGGCCAGGACTTAACTCAAGCCCTATATATGATTCTTCCTAGACCTCCCTAATGATTCCGCTAGTGAAGGCAGAGACCCAGAGGTTATTTTGGAGCCAGCACAGGATAGGAGAAAGAAATTGTGCAGTGTTCTTGAAAGAGATACAGGCCAGAAGGCAGAAAAAGGAATTTTGGTGTTGTTTGTCCCTGTGTTGATGACTCTGAAACAAAAACAATCTCCAGAAGTACCCTAGTGAGCAAAGTATTAGAAAACAAGGCCCTCATTCATGCTGGTCATTTAATGCACACTGATAAGTTGGTTTCAGTAAGATTCCTAGCTTTCCTCCTTAACGTGTGTAACATAGCTTAAAAATTCATACAGGAAAAAGGATGGAATACAAAAATAATGGATGTTATGTCCTTCCACATACTGATTCTATAGATGGACTGGAAGGTGCCAAGTAATCTCAATTTCCTGTTTAGAGTTCTAACAGCAACAATAGGGCAGACAACCATCCTGCTAAAACACTTCCACAGTGTAAAGGATAAGCTGCTCAGAAGAGAAATAACAATATTTTTTAGGAAGATCAAGATGCCAAGACTTTGCCTACTGCCCATTTTGAAAAATCCCATTTAGAAACCTTGATCTCAGTTAATTTGTTTAGGCACAATTAGCAGTAACAACTTTTTGATCCACTTGAGAGCATGAACCAGGAGAAAAAAACACCCTTCATTTCTCATCAAGTAAGAATTCCCTTTACAGCCTTAGTTCAGCCAAGTGCTGAAATTTATCCTTGGGAAAGAAGCTCCAATAAAGGGAGATGGATGGTGAAACTTGGCATTTCTGTTTGTTTCCTAAGTGTGTGAGGCATTCAAGCAGATCAGCAGGCTACCTTCTCGAAACGTTTTCTGATGTTCTCGAGAGTAGAAAGGACACGGCTGATTGCTGCCAACCCTTTTTTCCATATGTTGCTAATTTAATGACTGCTGTAAGTGCATCCAGTTATTCCACATTTGACCTGTCTCTCTTACTCTTCCTAATAGTGACAATTCATTTTGCAGGAGGTCACATGGGAGCAAATTAGACTACTCAAAATGTCACAGAATTACTCAGACAATATGATAAATGCCCAGCAACCTCTCTAAATATGCATAGGCATGTCTGGGGGAACTTTAAATGAGATCACTCAGGTGCAGAGAGCATAATATAGAGCTTAGCATATGCCAATTCACCAATTTTGACTGTTTTCAGTTAGCTATAAAGCAGAAGTCTCACTGCCTGCAAGGCTGGCACTGGTTTGTGTCATGCCTGCCATGGAAAGGGTAGAAATACGCATAAATATGTATTTTAATCAGGTACCCATAGGTATGCTTTATGGTTTCTTATTTACTCAATAAATCTGTTTTCCTGAAGAGCTGAAAATATCTGCAAGTATCAGCTGAAGTCCATCTGGAATTGTATTTTATGGTGAATCTTCACAGTAAGAGGATCAGACCAAGAGATAACAGGGAGGCTGCAGACATGGGCTTTAGTTTTGGTTTCCCTCTTCTGCCCACTCCTATTCTCAGTCTTTTCAGCTGACTGACAGCATTTTCCTCAGTGATTTTGGTTGCATTCAGCTAATGCAATAATAATAATCAATGCTAACCCTCAGCATTTGCATTGACCAGCTCAGCAGAAAATGCCAAATGGGGCGTGAAGGGAGGAGCTTTTTATTTCCTTTACTCAAAAATGTTCATTCTGACATTGATAGTCCCCTTTCCCTGTTTGGTCCCTGTGCTCTGGAAAACCAAACACTCCAGGAGTTCCTTCAAGAACATTTCTAGGCGGCAGGAACTCAGGAGGTGAGTGAGATTATCATGCATAACAATAACACAGTAAATGTGCTATAGGTAAAACATCATGCTGGTCTTGTAGTGAGGACAAGGATCACACAGCAGAATTATTCAAGTGTTAAATAAGGAAAAGTTTATTCTTTGTAGTATTAAACTGGAAGGGATTAGTAGATGACAATGATGCATTTCTTCTAATCTACTTTAGTAGAAATATTCAAAATTCATGAGGATTTTTTAAAAGACACTGAAAAATAGGCTTTTTCTCTTTCCTTTCTGTTTGAGGCAAATGTTTTCAAGAAAGTACAAAATCAAAAAAAGTTTCCCAGACTCATAATAAGTGTGTATTTAAAACATATTGCTAAGCATCTGTCACTTTTTTTTTTTTTTTTTTTTGTGAATACTGCTTAACACAGCAGGGGAATGTGGAATGGGGCCACTTGTCCCTTTGTGCCACCCCTGTAATAGCAATGGTGCACAAGAGACTTGGCATGTCACCAGTCACTCAGGCTCTTCCTTGGTAGATTTACCAAGAGACAAATTTAAGAGATGGAATCAGCTGTAAATCTAATATAAATACTTATGTAATACAGATTAAAATACTTCATACTCCCCATAAAAATGAGACAATTATTTGCTTTTCTTAATTTTTTCTATATCAGGTCATATCTCTGCTACTCTGCATTGTTACATTGTAGATACAAGTATGTGAACTGTAGAATTTTGTGGTGTGAACCTGTAGCAGGCAAGGTCCTGAATATACATGTATATTTATTATATATATATATATATATATATA
>JACBWW010000009.1:30168944-30254384 GCA_020086605.1 Lanius collurio | reverse complement strand
TTCCCTTTCACAGCTGGAGACTGAGGTACCGTTTCATCAGCTGCAGAGTGAGCAGGTGGAATATATGCCCCAATGATCTCAGAAATGAGCTGTGCTTCCCACTTTCCATGGAAGTGTCAAGAAAAAAAGATCAAGAGTGTCCTTCCTTCACTTGAAAATTGGTGAAGTAGAGGAACAAAAGAGATGTTTCTTACACCTAGGTGGAATTGGATTTTAACACCCATATTACTAATGATTGGATGGGAGCTCTGTTTGGCTGCTGGTGTCCTTATCAATGAAGATCTTGGGAAAGGTGACTTCCTAAATGTGCCAGTCCCTTCTCAGAGCGGGACAAGCCAGTCCTGTCTAAGGCATTTACCAATGACCAGCATAAGGGGGTTGAGTGCACCCTCAGTCACTTTGCACATGACACCCAGCAGGGTGGGAGTGTGGATCTGCTGGAGGGCGGGAAGGCTCCACAAAGGGATCTGCTGGATCCCTGGACTGAGGCCACTGGTCTGAGGTTCTACAAGGCCAAGTGCCAGGTCCTGCCCTTGGGTCACAGTGATGTCCAGATTCCAGAACTTTTTCTGACACAGCTGGGGCACAGGCTCCATGCTGTCTGCTCTGGGTAGCCCTTCAGTTGCCCCTTGGGTTGCCCTCGGCCCTGCAGAACTATCAGAGGGTGGAGGACAGACTTTGCTGGCAGGGTGAGCCCTGAAGGGTCAGCCTAGCTCCTGCCTGGCTGGGAGGCCCCTGGTTAAGACAAGAACATTGACTCTCTCACTGGCTTTTCTCCAGAGGACAGAGATCCTCAACAGCTGACTACAGCTTCATCCTGTGACAATTCCACTGACATGAGTCAAGCCTGGAAAACACCAGGCTCCCCCTCACTCCCCATCTCAGCTGTCTGAGGACATTGAATTTATTCCCCAGAATTTTCCTTCTCAATCAAAACACTGTTTTTGATAGAAAAGTCTTCTGTAGGTTTTGGGCTGAGGTTGGTTGTGCCACCTTGTTCTCAGAAAGACAGAGGGGAATTCTCCCCATGATGGATCAGGTGCCTGGTGAGGGAAGTACAGAAATGCTCCCCGAGGTACACAGTGCTCTCTGAGGTTCAACAAGGCCAAGCGCGGGCTCCTGCTCTTGGATCAGGACGATCCTGGGATTCTGGAACTCTTTGTGACACAGCTGTGAGCAGAGGGTCCGTGTTGTCTGTTGGGAGTCAGTTGTCCTTGGCAACCCTTCAGCGTCCTCTGCAAACTGGCTGAGTGTGCACTCCATGCCCTTGTCCAGATCATCAATAAAGATACTAAACAGGACTGGGCCCACTACTGAGCCCCGGGGACTCCGCTGGCTCCCGGCCCCACCTGGATGTGGCTCCATTCCCCACCAGTCCCTGGGCCCGATTTACACCCAGTGAGGCAGGGGCCTGTGCAGGACATGAGCAGCTGCTGTCTCCAGGAGAATGTGTGGGAGACAGTACCAAAGGCTTTCTAAAGTCCAGGAGACACATCCACAGCCTTTCCTTCATCCACTGAGGGGTCACTCTGTCACAGAAGGAGCTCAGGTGGGTCAAGCAAGACCTAAACCGATGCCTGATGGGCCTAATCCCCTGGGTGTTCTGCACAAGCCTTGTGATCATACCCAAGATTATACTATAAGGTTCCATGACCTTCTCTGGCACCAAGGCCAGGCTAACAAGCCTATAGTTCCCCAGATCTTCCTTCTGGCCCTTCTTGTTACTGAATGCCATATTAGCTAAACTTGAGTTGTCTGGGACATCCAAATGGTGGATGGTGGCTCAGTGAGCACTTCTACCAGTTCTCTCAGCCCCCTTGGGTGGATCCCTTCTGGCCCCATAGACTTAGGTGTGTCTCAGTGGTGTAGCAGGTCACTGAGCATTTCCCCTTGGATTATGGAGCCTTACTCTGCTCCTCATTTCTGTCTTCCACATTATCCAGCTGGATATCTTGAGCACAACTGGTCTCTCTTAAAGACTGGAGCAGAGAAGCATTAAGTACCTCAGCCTTTCCCTCAACCTTTGCCACTTTATTTCCTTCTACATTGAATAAAGGGTGGAGATTTCGCTCAGTTCTCCTTTTGTTGCTGCTCTATAAAAGCATTTATCTTATCTTTTGCAGCAGCAGCCAGATTAAGTTCTGGCCCTTCTAATTTTCTTCCTCCACTCCTGTAATATCACAACATGTGTTTAGTCCTCCTGAATTGCCTGTCCCTTCTTCCAAAGGTGATAAACTCTCTTCTTCCCTGAGTTCTAGCCAAAGCTCTTTGTTCCACCAGCTCATCTTCTTGGGTCCATGGTTCCAGGACTGGAGCCGATTCATGTCTAACTAATGCAGAGATGAGGTTTATCTGCACCTGTGTAGGTACCTTCAACATGTGTCAGTCCAGCTATCCAATGTTATTTACCATCCTTTAAATCTTACCCGTGCAGTCAAAATCCAGCAAACCACAGAGGGGCCATTTGTCAGTAACTGAATAAATGTGTGTTGCTCACTGTTCAGTGTGTTGGATAGGGTAATGAAGACTTCGAGAGAGGAATTCCTACTGTTAAATAAAAAAGGCTCAAGACCTGAAGTTGAGCTTCTGGAAAAACTGGTTGTTGTTAAAACCAAAAGATGGCTGGGTAGCTAAACCACATTTTGTGTGGCCAACCACAGACCAGGAACAAGCTGCTTCCAAAGCACCAGAACTGTCTGTCATTCTTCAGCAGGCAAAATCAAGGCTCTGCAATGGCTGGGGCAACTATCTGTAAGACAGTGTTCGGGACAGGCACCCCAACAGCTGGGCCTTTTTGGTTACTCACACAAAAACCAGAAGGACGTGAAAGACATGAGGAGATAATCCACCCAGGAATCTGGAAAACAAACTTTTTAGTTCATTTTCTGGTGTCTTCCCCAAGCTACTAAGTTTCTGTGCTTTGGGGCTTCTGGCCCTAGAAGTGTCATTTCGGTTGACCGCTTCTTTCCATTTCTCATTCCATTTTCATCTTCCATGTTGCTAAGAGGTTTCCATGACAATCCTAATATTGGATTAAGGAAGACATGCTGCTGAGGGTAGTCTGGCTCTTTAGTCTGGCTGAAATCAGCATGTGCAGCTCTGCTGCGAGTGAACGACACAGACATGCTGAAAACTGTTATGAACTGGTGTCAGTAACAAAGGATTATATAATATCAGCAGGCTGCAGGGAATTAAAAAGCAAAATGCTACTTCTCTGCTCCTCTGCAAACATAGTTTCATTGATTTTTTTGGAACTACACTAATTTCTACTGTTTGAGAACACAGCCCCAACAAATTGCACTTGTTGCAGTAATTCCATGAAAAGCAGTGTAATTAACATTGCCTGCATTGAAAACACCATTGTTTGCTGATGCCAGAAAACATTAATTCAATTTCTCTTTACCCTAGAACTGGAGACACTCTGAATGGCATACCTTCTCTTTATAATAACTGATATGCATATTTGCCTGCACAGCCTCTGACTGTGACTTGTAAGCTATTTCAAACAGCTCAATAATTACAGTTCTGCTACAGAACTATTATACCTTAGGTGGGATTGATATTTTTCAAAAGGAATAAATGAATTATGATAAGGCTATAAATTACATCCAGAAAGGGTAATGAAATGCAAATAGTTGTCTCTTTGTGTTTACAGGTTAATTTATTATCCCAAGCTATTTTATTGATTCAGTTTACAAAGATGTGCCTCCAGCAGTTTGTACCTTCATGCAAGGACACTGGATACAGAAACCACCCCCTGCACTTGTCTGGAGCCACATCTCAGGGCTGGGCTGCAAAGACGGTGTCTGGAGATTCAGTCTTCTTGTTCAGGGTGTTTCTCTTTTTTGAAACACCACCAGAAATCTAATTTCCTCCAGCCAGTCTGTCTAAAGTCACTGCAGGCCTCATACAGGTTCAGAAAAGGTTCAGTCAAGAAACTTCATATTTGGAGGTTATGAACTATCCCTGATAATCCACAAACAGCAACAGTGCTTTATCTAAACTGGACGGTTCTGACTTACCTAGGAAATATACAGACATTCTAGGGGGGAGAAAGGTTTAAATACTGCTTAAATAAGCTATAATTAAAAAAAAAAAACAACCCTGGAAGATTTCCAAAGTCACTGTGTGCTTGAAGTCTTAGCTAAAAAAAGCAATACAAAACAAAAAACCAAATCAAAACCCCAAATTAATCCATAGGTTTCCCTTCTGCCCATGCCTGGCTGGGAGAAGTGGGAAAATCAGTAGTTTTGGCTTTGCTGGTGATGCTTCAGGTGGCCAAAGGAGTTCATGTTCCTTCTCTTTGTTTATGCCAGAAAGTTTTATCACCTCCTGCTGCCTCACAGGGCACCTCCTTCATTGGGACAGCCAGCCTTTTAGCTCAGTTTCTCAGCCCATAGGACTAAATATTTATTTGTAGGCAGTCTTACAGTTGTCACAGTGAGATTAAGGCTTGTCCAGCTGATGGCATCCCAGATTTAGCTCCCTACCAATTATGAAAGGGTAAAAGGAGTGGTTGAGCTTTGTGTTGGATTTATTTCCAGAGCTCTAATGTAAAACACAGTCATGCAGCTGGGGAGAGAGTACTCAACCCAAATGTTTACACCAGCTGATTTCCTGGAAAATATTTGAAGCCATGGCTCTACCTGCTGGAACAGTGGGAAATGACACTGCACCAAGAGGCTGGTTGGAGAAACTGCCTCCTTTGTATAATGGATTTCCTTCCAGGATCCACAATTTAGCTTCTGTTTGTAATGGCAGAAACTCTCACTATGTTTTTGGGGTTATGTGGCATGAGTCTTGAGATCTGTCTGTCTCTTTCCCTGCTGGAAATTTATGTGCTGGGCTTCAAACCAGCCTTCCTCTCTCAAGAGAGCTAAATGGGGGCACCTATTAATTAATACCAGGACCTGCTCTGGTGTTAATCTCCTCTGAAGTCTCTGGTACTGGCTGATTAAGATGAGCTTAGTCACTGGCCTATTTTCTGATGAATACTAAACTTACAAAAAATGGGGATGTGGCTTGTGGATAACATTTTCAGGAGCATTTAGGTGACTTAGGCACATGTGAACACTGCATGCAGTGCCACTAAGTTTCTGTGAAGGCAACAGCAGCTAAGAGTCAAAGTGAGCCCTTTGGAGTTTATATTGTACCATGGTTCTTTGATATTGTGTTTATTTGTTTTGATTTTGTTTGTGCATTGGTTTTTGGAAAAGCTCTGACTTGATATCAGCCAGGTTAAATTTAGCCCTATTATAGAAGGAGTTTTCTCTGGGATTTATGCTAAATTTTTATTTCTATAGCACTTCCATCTAATAATCTCAGTTCTGCTTTGCAACATTAACAAGCTAAGCCATACTGTTGATGCAATCATCTCTATTATTCTCTTTCTGATGCATGGATCACTAGCACATCTTCCAAAACTGGCCAAAACAGTGTTATTTCACAAAGAACTGATGAGAAAATAGATTTTAAAAATATCATCAAGTCATTTGTGTGGCTTTGTTAAAATATATTTTGGTTCTACAAACTTGTTTTCTATTCCAAATTCTTATATTTGTAATCAACATCATTTATGAGAGTGCAAGGGACCTTTAATAAGAAGCTTTTTGGTTTATGTTTCCTGCAAGAAACAGACATTAATTTGCTGCTGCTCTTCCTATTTTGTCTTTTGTCAAAAACACTGGAATATTAAAACTAGAATGTTGAGAGACTGTTTAAAAAGACACAAAGGGAAGCACCTATGAAAAAAAAAACGTTTTAAAAGTCCTCAGTTGTGTTGTGAAATATGCTTTGTGAAGAGCAGCAGAGGGAATGGTTGCCTGGTCCATGCAGCCCTGGGCAGAGTGACTGGCTCACTGTGACAGCACAGAGCTCAACATGCCAAGAGGCAGCACCTTTGCACTCCTGGAGCATTCCCCTGGTGTTAGTGCAGTGCTTTCCTCATGGATATTAAACAGAAATTCTGCAGGGGTGTAGTTGTGCCGGTCCTGGAGCTTGGCTGGACAATGCAGGGTTTACACAAGGCACAAAGGCACTGCCAGCAGAGAGACGTCCTGACAGTCACCTCTCATAAGGGGCTGCTTCAAGAACCCAACCATAGTTCTTTTTCCACCCAATATGATGTGAAATTTTGCCTGTAAGATACCAGAACACACATGTGCATGCATGTGTCCTTCTCTATCTAGACAGAAAGAAAACGCAGCAGTTAACAGATTTCTGATGTCTCTCCAAAGCTGTACATGGAACAAGAACTCTCCAAGCCTACAGGATGGGTCAGGTTGGAAGGGACCACAGTGGTTCATCTGGTCCAATCCCCTGCTCCAGCAGGGCCACCCCAGAGCATAAGATTGTATCCAGATGGGTCTGGAATATCCCCAGTGAGGAGATTCCACACCCTCTCTGGTCTCTGTTCAGGGCTCGGGCACTGCCCAGGGAAGAAGTTCTGCCTCATGTCCAGGTGGAACTTCCTGGGCATCAGTCCCTGCCCGTTCCTCTGGTGCCATTGCTGGGCCCCCCGGAGCAGAGCCTGGGCCCTGCTCGGAGCCCTCCCTGCAGACAGGGACACACAGGGCTGAGGGCCCCTCTCAGCTGGGGCTCCTCTCGAGGCTGAACAGCACCAGCTCCCTCAGCCTTTCCTTGTCAGGGATGCTCCAGGCCCTGAATCATCTCCTCAGCCTCTGCTGGCCCCGCTCCAGGAGCTCCCTGTCCCTCCTGTCCTGAGGAGCCCAGGACTGGACACAGCACTGCAGATGTGCCTCCCAGGGATGAGCAGAAGATCACTCCTGATGTGCTGGCAACGATCTTCTCAGTGCACTCCAGAATCCCCTTGGCCTTCTACAGCTGTATTTAATTTGCAAAGCCCCAGCCCATATTCATACAGCCCATATAGCCCACACAGCTGTTCCTCCTTATGAGATGGCAGCAACCCCAAGAACTCTTCAGAGCTGCTTCTCCTGCATGTGTTGCTACTGCAGCATAAAACCAGTAACTAAATCTGATCTGAAATGGGGCTTCATAAGAGACTCAGAAACTCTTCTTCAATCTCCTCTCCAGCTGCCTGGTGGATTTATCACAAAGGAGAATTTTACTGCATGTTAAAAAGGACAGTTAATGGAAGTTGGAAGGATAGAGTATTTTTTTCACATTGTTAATTTTTATAATACATGAAATAGCTATATGGGTTACTGAAGCAAAAGCTCTTCCAACGATGCAAAGTAATCAGCATCTGACAGTATAATTCTAGAATATTGTTTTATGTGCTCTATGCAGGTATGCAAGACAAAAGCATATTTTTTTCTAGTGTTAGTTGGAAGCTTGTACTATTCCTGAGGACTAGACCCTTGTGCTGAGAAGAGATGAGGAGTGCAGTCTCATGATAAAGTAATTTCAAAGAGTAGAATTTTCTCTTGTTGAACTGGAATGGGCATCCATTAAAAGCCAGGGATGTACCTGAAGTGAGGCTGTGTACTGGCTTACATGGTGTCTGTTGGAGGGAATCATCCTCTGCACCAGGAAAGGGGCTTTTAGCTTTTGCTTGACATCACTCCACTCTTTTGATGCAGTGGCCAAAGTGAATCTCTTCTTCAAGGCTTTCATCTCTAGTGAAATCCTGGCCCTTTGAAATCTGTAACAAATCTGTCCCACAGATAACTCTCCCAAGATCTGCAAGGTTGGCTTCTCTTGCCAAGAGAAAGCCTCCAACAAGAACCTTTTAGGAACAGCTCTCTGGCTTTTTTTCTTATGCTACATCTGCTTTGCCTCGGGTATATCTACAAATAGAATTGGACAAATACTACACATGGTGTATGACTGGTCTCTGACAATTTCAACTGTAGCATCCTCGGAGGAGGGAAAGCACCTCCACAGAGGAGCATATAAAGTGGTCTTAAAATATCCAGAGGTAAAATAACCTGTGGAGATACCTCCCTGCTGGGAGGTCCTGGGGGAGGGGACCCTGGATGTACAGGGTTTGTCCCTGCTCATGCGTGCCCAGATGCTGTGTCCAGATTTGTTGGTGGGGATTTCCGGGCCAAGGAAAAGTGCCAGGGGGTCCTGTGACTCGGGAGATCACCAGCAGGCCACCATGCCATGCGGCTGGGAGAAATAAACATCTCTGAACATCTACCCAATATCATTCCATATTTCATTTCTACACATCTTATGGTAAAATACTTGTTGAGAGAATTCCCCGACAACAACAATAATCTTTTTTTTTTTTAAGTTCACTCAAAAATTAAGAAAATTTCCAGCCAGAACAAGCTATTAAATTTCCATTATTTTATGCAAAAAATATTGAGACTCTTGCCTCTCAGTGCTGGCTTTTCCACTAGAAGGCTCTTCTTGTCTTGAAATTAAGAATTTTAATATGAAAAAAAGTGTTAAAGCAACATGAAACAGAGGTACAAAATACTGCCTCACCATTGCTCTCCCTACCTTGACTTCAGTGCCAGCAATTTAAAAATAGAAAGGAATTTTTTTTGGAAGTAATCCGTTAGAGTGAAAACTAATTCTCTGATTGCCATGGAGGTTAATAACAGGAAAGGGCTGTTTTGTTTTCCTTGGTTGTCTGAAACTCCAGATGCCTTCAAACATCTTTATTGCTCTAAAGGAAGCCATAAATGGTAATTTGAGGGTGAATGGCTGACATCATTCATGGCTGTAGATCTGCAAAGCTCCCAGGATAAAGACACATAAATACATGAGTGGAAATGTGGGAGATGGTAAGATCTCAGTGTTCAAGCTGGGAAGGGGGAGCATGCTCGTAAACCCCTCTGAGGTACTGGTAGGAAACACCAACTTGTTTTTAAAAACTCTGTGCACATGGTGAGATTACCAAGAAAGAAAACCACAGATCTTTGGTATCAAAACCACCAAATATTGCAGGGGTTAAATAACATCAAGAGACAGAACTCCCCAAACCTTTGGAAACAACAAAAAAAAAAAAAAAAAAAAAAAAAAAAAAAAAAAAATCAGCTTTCTGTAATCAAAAGCATTTCAACAGAAGTTAAGCACCTGCTCATGTTTGAGGCTCTTGGACACTACTGCCTTTATTTTTGTTGTACATGGGAACATTCTGAGTGAAGATGGGAGTGTAGGTGGGATCAGTACTGCCTGGTGGGGTTTTGACCAAAACCAAGGTTCAATATGTCAGTTTTCATAATGCCACTTCTCCATGTCAGCCAGTATGATCCCACAAATTAATAAGGAGTAAACCTGAAGAGATGCAGGCAGGAGGCAGCTTGGGAAACATTCTTTAAGATGGGGACCATGTTCTCAGAAAATTTCATCCTGACCTTAGCTGAGTTCATGACTAAATCTCTCAAACCCTGTGTATCAGCTAAGTGTGATGGCAATTAATGTGCAGGTGGAAACACCTTATCAGCCAGGAGAGGCTGGTGGAAGACACAGGAGCTGAGTTGTGTTCTACATCTTTGTTTGCACATAACGGCACCATTCTCTGAGGGAAAAAAGGGATTTCATTTATTTTGAAGTCATTTTGAAGCAGCTCTGAGACTGCCTAGGGTGTCTGTTTCAACATTGCTGAAATTTAAGTGCCTCACAATAGAATTAAAAGTGACCCTTTGCTTTTGTGGAGTCAAGGACTAGAATAGGAAATCAAAGAGTTCCCTTCTCTGCTGGCAGGGAAACATGCTTTCTCATTTAGAGGAAACAGAAGGAGGGAACTGGGTTTCCATAGTGATTCATGAGGAAAGGACATGGTTACCTGGAAACAGGACTGCTCCCATCCACTGAAAAAGCCTTTCTTATATTTGTTTATTGGTGAGAGATCAAAGACAGCTCTCCACTCACACAGAAGTTGGGAGGTTGGACCTGGAGCAGCTGCTCTGCATCTGATTTGAGCACAAGCAAGCACAGCACCGAAAACTTTACACAGGACCACCACCACCTAGAAATTATTTCTGTTTGTAAATCAAGCCTTTATTGTCAAAGGCTTCAGAAAAGTGGCCGCTAATTTGGAATTATTGCTGCAGTCACTGCCATCTGCGGCGGTGTGAGAGCCATGACAGCATTTCAAACAGCCAGTCAGATGTACCTGGGGAGGAAAACCTGTCTTGAGTCTTTGCAGTTGTACTCTACAGACATTTACAGAGCTCACACTGCCAGCTGCTCGTCTCCATGTGACTCTTCCTTCCTTGCACCAGAGGCCTGGTGGGTCCTTCTCAGAAAGAGAAGAATCAAGGAGGCAAGATTTTGAAAGACTCCAGTGACAATCTAAGGGAGATAATGGGGAATATAGGAAATAATGGGGACTTCTGGTTATCTGTGAGTTGTAAATACTGCCCAAGTGTGTGAGTCAATGCAGGTAAGCAGACAGAACAACCACAAAACTGCAGCTCAAATAGAAAGAGTAAATTTATTTCATTACCTTGGTCACCAGAGGATCCCTCAGCAGCACCTGAGTGGAGACACAAAAGTGAGAATGCTAGCACCATCAGGCCCAGTCCATCTCAGCTGTTGGCACCCATTTACCAAGGACGAGTCATTTTCCATGATACTCTGACCTCCCTGTGCTTTTTATGATCTCTGACCTTTGATCCCCTTTCTCCTGAAACAGGGAGTTTGAGCATGTCTGTGAGAGGGCCTCTGAGCCTCTCCAAACATCTACATTATGCCTACGCAGAGATTCTGCTTCTCGAAGCAGCCAGAGGATAAACAACAATCAACACAATGGATGGAGTTTCCCACTGTTACTCTCCAGGTTTTGGCATTCCCAGCTGCAAGGTCACTCAGCAAACCTACCATCGTCCTCAACATTCTTCCCGTTTTGCCCTTTTCCTCACAACACCAAGCATGATTACTTTCACAAAGGACTTTATTCAAAGCACAGGAATATTTCTAGAGGTCTTGGCAAGTCTTCTGGCCATCCAAGAAAAAATAGGTTTATAGCTAAATCATTGGACCATACCTCAGCTTCCAACTATTTTCTTGAAGCTGCTCAAGCCTGGTCCTTGCAATATCTTAATGTATATTCCCTTCCTCTGTTAGAACTAGAGGTAACAAACTGTGCTGCTTTTCAGAATAAAGTGCTTCTTTCAGAACAGAATATTAAAAAAAGAGAAGGATCAGGCAGATACCTATTTCCATAAACTCATTTTAAAAAGCTGCAGACTAAAAGTGAAATTAGAACTGCAAGGATAAACCCCTGGTCAGTCATGCAAAGGGTCATCAGAAAACACTGCAGTGGAAGCAATCAAACACAGTTTGGCTACATACAACAGCAAGGCTCAAATTCTGCCTTAAAGGCTTCTTTTGATATTTCTTGCTGTGAATTTTAAGCAAAAATTCACATTATTAATTTTAAAGTTGAAGGAATGAGTTTGTATCCCTTTTCCAATGTTACTACCAAAGCTATGCTTGGAAGGTTGGTTGCTGTGGTACCATCAGCTCCAGCATAAGAAGGATTGGAGCTTGGCTGTAGGGGAACAGGCTCTGATCCCCTTTGCTCACATGAGGGGTATTTTATCCATGGGATGTCACAGGAGACCATAAAAGTCCTTCTAGTCAAGTGTTTCCTTGCAATCCTGCTATCATTTTTTCAGCATGGCAGTGAAGGTATGGAAAGTGGAATAATGGCTTTAAGTCCTTTAAACTGGAAAGGAGCAGGAATACAGGTCCTTCACTTCCTGAGTGAGTGCTTCACCCGTAGGGCGATGAAGCTGCGCCCAAACTCTGTGTCTTCAAAGAAAGGTCAAACCATTTATCAGCACTCAAAGGAAAAGTGAGAGGCACTGGAAAAAATATGTTGTGAATCCTGCCCTTCCACAGATACCTATCTGTGGATAATGTTGTGCCCATATCTGAGGAGAGAAGGGGTTTTACAGATGTCCCTTTTGAGGGTGTTGCCCATTAGTTTTCTGCAGGGCTTGCCACAGAATGTGCTGTCTACCCTGAATCCTGGGCAGGCATTTTCTTCACTCTCCTGAGCCCTTACACAGGGAACTTTATCTCTTAACACAGCCTTGGTAATCCTTCCTTCTGCAGCCAGGCACTGAAAGTCCCTGCTCAGAATCAGCTTTAAAATAATATGCTTCAAAATTGGGGAGGTGGATGTCTCTGCTTTGTCTCAAAAGTACCACATCTTTCTTGACCACATTTCTATCCTCCAGCACATATTCTGCCTTGCTTCTGGCAGCTGTTTTTTTCCCATGCTGGGAAGAACTCAACCTAAAGAGTAAGAGGGGTACAGTGAAAGATCCTGGCTGAGATCTGAGGAATGCTCAAACCTGAGAGTGGTATTGCCATTTTATGAACAAGACAAAGATTGAGTGGTAGTTAGGCACCTACTTGCCCTACAAATGCCTAGTTTATCTTTTGGATCCCAGGAAAAACCTCAAAAATTCAGTCCTATATCAGTATTTCTTCTATTTACACAAAAACCTCCTCAAAGCATAGAAGAGACCCCCTCTCTCTTTCTCTGTTCATTTAACAGAGAAAAAATAGAAAAAAACTCTCCAGGGCCCCACTAATAAGTTAAGATTCTGAGCAGAGATAAAAGATGCCTTCTGCATTTCATCCCTAAATCCTGGCTCTTTGTTTGACCATTGCTTAGGGATCAAGATATTAAGTTGTTTTCACATCCCCTGCAGAGAACCTCGCTCAGGGTCAATGTTCAATAAAAACATGGCAATAACAAAGGCCCAAGAGCATTCAAGACTTGGGGACAAGGTGATTTACTCAAGGTCCCACAGAAGTGCAGTCAAAGAAGAGGCTGTTGCACCTGTGAGTACAACCTCACTGTGCCAGATTCTCCCAATGTGAGGCCTCTGTGCTGACCTGTTACACTGGTTACAAGCTCCTTGTAGAAATATAAATGTGTGGCCCAGAGCTGGATCCACACTGGTTTTCTTTATGATACCCAGTTTAGGCATGGGAGAACAGCAAAATCTTGAAAATACAGGCATAGACTGAAAACAGGTGCCCCATAACTCACTGGTCTTCAGAAAAAAAGCATAGCCCTGAGAAATGGGAGAAAAATGGTTTAGCTAAAGGAAAGGAGCAGCAGATAAGAAAATGGGGGTAAAAAAAGGCAGCAGCTGAGCAGCAGGATGAGGCACCTTTTCAGTCTGGGAAACAACCCCCCCTGCCACCACCACCAAGCATCACCCAGTTTGTAGTCAGAGACGTATGCTGAGGACTGGGTATCTTGTAAAAGGATAAGATCCCAAATTTGAACAGACATTTGGAAGAAGCGAGATGTCCACTTAATTTCCAGCTTATCCCTTCAAAACTCTCTCAGCCCTGATCACCTGGGTAGCTGAGATCATGGGCAGCTGCAGCCACCAGTGCTGACTACAAGGTCTCAGCTCTTTGGAGGAAATATTTAGGGTCATCTTGTGTTTTTCAAAGTGTTCTCATTCTCTGGGAACCAGGCTGTGCAGATTGTGTTTAACATTAACTTTAATGCCATTTCTTGTCAGTTCAGTTAAATGGGAAAAAAGGTAAGCCTGTGACTGTGAGCTGGTTTCACTTGGAGACTGTTTGCCTCAGGTTCTAAATTCAGAATTAGACTTAAATTAAGATTCTGTCTTTGATAGCTGATTTTGAAATCCTTCTGAAACAAACAGAAAAAACAGAAGTATCTATCTGTCTGTGTAATGAAGAAAACTAATTAGATTGAGCTCTGGGGTACTATTAACTTATTGTTCTATTACACAAATTTCTGGTAGTTTACAAGATCTCCTTTATCCTATAATTATTTACTTCTTTCTTTGTTTGTTTATCAAGAAAAACTCTACCCCACAATGTGGCTCAGACATATTGTTATGGCAATTGCTTTCCTAGAATAACCTTATGCTCCAAAATGGAAGTATTTCCATTTATCTGCTTAAAAATATGCATAAGTGCAAACCTTCCACAATTCTTTTTCTTTTGGCAGAGATAAAAAAGATTTTATGTTGAGTACTAACTGTAGTTATTCATATATATTTATTGTTACATATTTATGTGTAGATGTGTATTTGTGTCTTAGGAAATTGGTTTCTTAAATAGTTCCTTTAGTACCCTAATTTGCTTAAAAACATTGTTAACCTCCTGTCACTGTAAACAAAGGATGATGTTTTCTTTAAATATTTTTGCTTCCCATATCACCCAAAAAGAGAATACTGAAATGTGAGAAGTATGTGCTACTCCTAATGTGCTTCTGCACTCTTTCAAAGTCACTGCAACTCAGTGATAAGGATGCCATTTATTTTTAATTTATTCCGTTTACTGTTGAGTCATAGCCAGGGATTGGTTTTTCTTCAAGTGAGGCAAATTGTCAGGGATAAAAAAATCACAGGTTCTTAGAAAAATAAGTAACCCCAAGAACTTTGACAATTTCGAAAGACCCTCCACCAGCAGCCGTGTTAAGCACGTAACTCTCCAATAACCGTGTTTGAAAGCTTTGGGCAGGTACAGCCACAGAAGTCATTACTGTCACTCAGAGCTTTGGAGCTAGCACGAGACAAACTCCGTGTACATCACTTACTGAAGGCGTTATCTGCTAATCGATTCCCTCAGCACAATGTCAGGCTTTGAGCTTAGTCCCAAGTCCCTCGTTGTTTTCATATCAGGCAGCAGCACAGCACTGGGGGTGCAGAGAGGATGTGTGTGGAGCAGAGTACATGGAAGACAAAAGGGCATCCCAGGTGTCTGGGCACAGGCAAATGATATTTATTCTGTCAGCTGGTGGCAAGTGAAAAAAAGGAAAAGTTTTATTTCTCTCTGGATAGCAGGATGCACAGAAACTAGAGATTAAATGTCCAAAGCTGCATCTTTGAGGTGTTTCACAAATAAGTAGTGAGACATTTTGCAAGAGGTCTTACTGTAGAGGTAGTCCATATTGTCTCTGCAAGGTATTCTTCAGCTCCAGCTATCATTTTTGCTGAGTGCTAATTCCTCTGCAACATGCCCACTGTTTGTATTGACTCAGAGGACTGTTGTGAGACATCAGATCAGCAACAGCTGCAGCAAACTGCATAATCAGAGCAGCATAAACAGGCACTTCCTCCCTGATCCATATTTATAGAACAATCTTCTGGCCTCTTTAAAAGGCTTGTACCCCCAAGCAGGAAGGATTGCAGTGCCTGCACTGCCTTCAGAGTTACATGGACTTTGCAAACACCCACTTTGTGAGCTCAACCTTGTGAAAACCATGGTTCACTTTCCTGTGAGAATTTAAAAGTTTAATAGAAAGACAATCAGATACACAGAAATAAAGCAAAGAGGTTGCGGCCGGGTGCCTCAGTGCTCAGCCAAGAGCACACCTGAGGCCTGGGCTAGTCTCCTTTTTATACAGTTTTTACTGTCTATTCTTTATACATATTCAAACTTTTCCAGGAGCTGTTCTGCACAGCCACTCCTTGGGTCCGCTTTTTAGGGCATGCGCATTTCCTGGCCTTGCGATTTTATTTCTCTTGATTTCTGGGCTTGGGTTTCTTAATTCCCCAGACAGTGATGGTTGATAATGGCTTTGACCTCTTTATTCTTCACACATAGTGTTGATAACAATTTTGGGCCTCTTAGTCCTTTAAGCAGAGTGTTGATCGTATCCCTGGGCCTCTTTTGTTCTTCACACAGAGTGTTGATAGTGGCTTTGGGCCCCATTCTCTGCCCACTTGGAAGTTACCTTACCCATTCAGGTAGTTGAAGCTTACTTGCTGAATTCTTGCTGAAAGAGAGAAAACTACATCTACACAGCAAAAGCATCTCTACCACTATTATTCATCTTAATGCCTGCGAAAAGCCAACAATACAATGTACGTTTATAACAACTTAGTCCTGACATTGCTCCTTACACTTTGAACCCCAAAGTGATCTCTTACTTCAACGTTGAGGTGGACAGCTTCTGCCTCAAGCTACTTTGGTTGTGTCTTTGGAAGGCACACCTCCAAGTATTTGTATGTGGAGAAAATGTGTTGTGCAACAGAGCAGCTGCAGCAAAGGATCGACACCTGTAGTGAGGTGAGCAGGGTAGGATTAAGGATTCACTGGAAACCAAGTATATTTGAGGTGTTTATCTGCCACTGTCTGCTCTGAACCTGAATTCCATGCTTCTCACAAGCACTGGTAACACCCCGAGGTTCCATCCCCTCTTTACAGACAAGAAAGAGAGGTGCACACAAGAATAATGTCCTGTCTGAAGTCAGATCAGCAGGGCCATTAGTACATTGCTAATGCCTTCTGGCACCTTTTTTTTTTTCCTTACACAGAGATAGCTGGGCTTGTTCCTCTTTCCCAGCTTTATCTGAGCGCAGTGCAAAACTCCAGGGTGCCATAGAATTACCAAAAGGCAGTCAAGATTTATTGTGTGGTGTGAGATCTTTTATAGCACAGCAACTTCATGGTTCTTTCCGTCCTAAAAATTCTAAACAAATATTAACTAAGGGAAGTTTCCTTTTTACAGTGCAATAAACCAGGAGAGGGGTAAACACTGATCTCTGCTCTGTGTGACCAGGGACAGGACCTGAGGGAACGGCTGGAGCTGTATCAGGGGAGGGTCAGGCTGGATATCAGGGAAAGGTTCTTCCCCCAGAGGGTGCTGGGGCACTGAACAGGCTCCCCAGGGAATGGTCATGGCCCCAAGGCTGCCAGAGCTCCAGGAGCGTTTGGACAGCATTCTCAGGGATGCACAGGGTGAGGTTATTGGGGTGTCTATTCAGGGCCAGGAGATGGACTGGACAATCCTGGTGGGCCCCTTCCAGCCCAGGATATTCTATAATACATGATTTTGATAAATTGCCCTCACAAATGCAGTTTTCTGCTTTTGTTATTCACATAATTTACAGCTCCCAGATGAGCAGACTGCCATAAGCAATGAAAGAAAAGATGCTTACGTGTACTGTGTGAGTGTTGCACAAAAGAAGGGGGGGAAGGGGAAGGGAAACCTGAAAAAAAATCCAAATGTAATCAGAACAGAGTAATGGTTTTGACATGGTTTCAGTAAGTCCTCTTATTATGAGAAGATATTCAGATGTAATCAGGCTCCATGTCACAGAGAATCAGAACTAGTAACTCTGATGCAAATGTTTGCAGTCTGGAGCTGTGGTGTTCTTAGGGCCTCTTTTGTCTGTTAAGTGTGAAGACAGACTCACAGAGCTTGCAAAGGCTTTGAAAGGTCAGAGTACTCTGGTGATAACAACCACCTACTTGCAACTGATGAACTTCCCTTCTTATTCATTGTTGTAAGAATTTACTTTCCTTGTGATCAATTTAGCCCCTCTGCTTTCTGTAAAAAAACTGCATTTACTAAATACTGAGATAGAAGATTCATGAAAAGATTCATGTTTATGTGAGGTTGATTTCAAGGACTGGGTTTGTGATTGCACTCAAATCTGCCCACTGGAGCCACTGATGACTCTGCGTCATTAGTCTGAGCCTCGGCTGTCTCACACTTGTGAATGTCAATCATTTCTAGAGAGCAAAATACTGTCATTATATGGTTTCAAAGGTCTTGATCTGACAACATTTTTACAGATGTGAAATCTACAATAAAAATAAATGTGAAGAAGGAAACTTCACATTCTGTATGTCACATTATTTGGAACTTTTGGTGGGTTCAGTTCTATTCCATCCCATCATACTAGCAGCTGTTATTTGGGAGTGCTTAAAATCCCAAGAAAAATCAGGCCCTCTAAGCTGATATCAGCCTATCAGAATATTGACAGGTTAAATAATAAGCCCTGAAGAACATATTCCATATTCTGTTGCCTATATAATGATTGTTTCCCCCGTTCTTTTGACCATTCACACTGCTGCATCACCTTCAATCCTTCAAAGTGATGTTAAATAAGGTGAATGAGATGAAAGTGGATGATGAGAGGTGGAAAGAGAAAGTGAGAGAGAGAAGAATCAATTCAATTAATTAATGTCTGACAAATAACAGTAAAAAAAGAAGCTTCACAGCTGCAAGGAACATCATATTCAGAAAGCAGCCTGAAGAGAAATAATGAGGGTATCAGACCTTTTAAAATATGATTGTGTTGTTCTAATCTAGAGAAAGCAAACAACAGTAGAACTTGAAAAGTAAAGGGTCAGGTTATGGCTTTGGCCTTCTGCCACAGAGCTCTGCAGGAAAGGACATGGAACTGGGCCAGAGAAGACACTGGCAAAACCTCCTGGAGCTGTTGTTGGTTTGCTGGGGGAGACAAAGTAGGTCCTTTATGTTTTCAGCAAGTGGATTTCCTAAGAAAATGAAGTTTACACAGGTCTGTTCCCCTTGCTTGACACCTCAGGAATTTCCTTGGCCATTTTTCAGCACATTTGACAGAGAGGAGACTCCAAAGATGTTGCATTCCCTAGAGCTTCATGAAGGCAGTTGTGATGTGTTAAAGAAAGTCCTACCACTGCAGCCTCTGACTGAATACCCAAGTATGATTTTGATGCCAGAAAAGAAACCGGATGTTACAGACAGATGTTAAGGAGCAGCACCCAGAGAAGTCTCTTTCCTTCTTCTGTCCTTAATTTTCCTCCATCTGTCCTTCTTATCTAGATTTTGAGTCCCCTGAGATACTTGACTGCTGTTTTATCTTTAGATCACAGCTCCACTCAGCCCAGATCTTCCCTGTGGTGCATCTCATAACACAAAACTATGTTCAGCTCTTACAAGAAGTAAGAGGATAATTTTGCCAAAAAATGACATTATTAGGAGGAAAAAATGCAACACAAGAAACAAATGCACCAAAATCTTAGTGTGAGAAATAGAAAGGATTCTAAGTATTCATGAGGGAGGTTGTCTCCCAAATTCATTTCACAGATGTGGCAATTGTGTCCAAATAATTTAGCACACCTTGAAAGCCTGGTGACCTGCCTGCTCCGTGACTTCATCCACAGTGCTCACTGTTGGGCTGTTGTAAAAACTGCATGAAAATCAAAATGATACATCTGTCCTCACTAAAATTAGACAGCCATCCCTGGAGGTAACTGAAGGACTGGTACAGGCATTCTGCATTTCCTTCACAGAGCTAGGAATTGGGTTAGTGCTATAGTGCTGTGCTGTAAGGACAATTTTAAAAAACAAAAAAGATTAATTAAAAGGTAAGGAAGTGATAGATTAAGAAGAGAAGTTCACTCTTATAGTAATTTTATGATTTTCCTGTTCATTAAGTACAAATTTAAACATTGCCTAATAATTCATGCTGCAGTTAAGTCAGATGATTTTAGCAGGAGTGTGAATGAATTCAATGAAAAGTTGTGTCTGCTTCAATTTTAATGGAACTTTACTTAGAATCAACTGAAATTTTCTTACTGAAGCCTTCTCACAGCACTAGTTGGGAGCAAGAAGTGCCCTAGGTCTGATGGTTTTTAAGAGAAGGTTCTTGAGACGTATTTACAACATAGTGCATTATTTCAAAGTCCAGCTGAAGGAAAAGTTTTCAGTTAAGAATAAATAAGAAAAATAACTCATAACCCTAAAAGTATTTCAACACAGGTATATTACCTAAGACACCACTGAGCTTTGACTGTGCAAAATCTCTCATTACCTCATAAGAAGATGATTCTAGAAAAGATTTTTTATTTTGATAGAAGAAACATTTTAGTATTCACCTTTCAATAACTCAGTTCAGTTTTCAATTATCATAAAACTGATTTTTTTTATCAAAAGAAAAGAATTTGTAATTTTGAGAATATGTTGTTTTGTTCCTCTGTAAGGTAGAGGTTGAGCATTTGCTTGAACTGCAAATCTCCTCTGCAACTGAACTGCAGAACTGTAAACCACTCCATTTAAATGCAGGGATGAATCAAGGGTATCAACAGACAGAAGGGGAAGGGGTTTAATAGCTTGCCCTGAAGCACTTTGGAACATCTAAACTGGATGAGTTTGACTTCTAGTATGTGATATCATTAAGCACATATTTATTGCAGGGTTATTTGATTTTAAAGTTCTCACTGCACACTTTAACTTTCCATAAAATAATTTATATGGATGAATTCAAGGGAAAAATTACCCATAGAGCTGCCATAAGGCTTTTTGGTCCCCTTAAAAAATGCATTACAGAGTTGAATGTTAAAGTTTTGGTTTTGTACAGGATCAGTGAATAATGCCATGAGCTTTTCAATTGTTTGCCACAAACTGAGAGATTCAGCAGCTGAATGAGGTCGATGTTGTTTAGCTGCTACCTTTTTTACAGACTTATTCTGAATCATGAAAATAATTGTTTCTGACTAGGCTTCATCAAGCTGAAAGCAAAACTGCCTCTCCCATTTTTTCCCTATCTATCAAAATACCTGTACATGGCAAATTAGAGGTGCTATGCTTTATGTTCTTGGAGTTTGTATGACTTTAGTGGGTGTCACAGTAAATAGCAAATACACACAAATCCTTTTGTTCTAAAGGGGTTTAGCAGAAGAAAATCTTTTTACAGTGGAGATTTTAACAGGCAACTCGTTTTAGGGCAATTCTAATAACTCTAAGGAAAAGATTGAGACGAAAGAATCCAACAGAACTATGCAGCAATCAAGGCTTTTGCTGTCGACCTTTGTAATTACAAAAATCTTACTCTCCCCTTAATGCTGTCACAAACATGAATTACTGTAAACATAAAGTTAACTTGGCATGTTCCAGGTCATCAGGAGATATTACTCAGCAACACTTTTAGCACTTTAATGAAATGCACTGAATTTTACTGAGCCTCATTGCTCTCAAGGGCATAGAATCACAGAATCATTGGGTTGGAAAAGACCTCCAAGAACACCGAGTCTACCCTGAGACCCATCAATCCCCACCTTGTCATCCAGCCCAGACCACTGAGTGCCACTTCCAGCTGTTCCTTGGACACCTCCAGGGATGGAGACTCCACCACTTCCCTGGGCAGCCCCTTCCAATGCCTGACCACCCTTTCCAAGGAGAAATTCTTCCTGATGTCCAACCTGAACTTCCCCTGGTGCAACTTGAGGCCGTCTCCTCCTGTCCTGTCCCTGTTCCCCAGGAGCAAAGCCTGACCCCCCTGGCTGCCCCTTCCTGTCAGGGAGTTGTGCAGAGCCACAAGGTCCCCCCTGAGCCTCCTTTTCTCCAGGCTGAGCCCCTTTCCCAGCTCCCTCAGCCCCTCCTGCTGCTCCAGCCCCTTCCCCAGCTCCGTTCCCTTCCCTGGACACGCTGCAGCCCCTCAATGTCTTTCTTGTCCTGAGGGGCCCAGAGCTGCCCCAGGATGTGAGGTGTGGCCCCAGCAGTGCCCAGCACAGGGGACAGTCACTGCCCTGGCCCTGCTGCCACCCCATGGCTGGCCCAGCCCAGGTGCCATTGGCCTCTTGCCCCCTGGGCACACCTGGGCTCATGTCCAGCCGCTGTCCCCAGCAGCCCCAGGGCCTTTCCCAGCTTTCCAGCCCCTCTGCCCCAGCCTGGAGCTGCAGGGGGTTGCTGTGACCCAAGGCAGGACCGGGCCCTTGGCCTTGTGGACCCTCAGACCATTGGCCTGGGCCCATGGATCCGTCCTGTCCAGATCCCTCTGCAGAGCCTTCCTGCCCTCCAGCAGATCCACACTCCCACCCAGCTGGGCATTGTCTGCAAATTGACTGAGGGTGCACTCGATCCCCTTGTCCTGATCACCAATAAAGACACTAAACAGGACTGGCACCAGTGCTGAGCCTTGGAGCGCCCCACTGGTGCCTGGCCACCAGCTGCACGGGGCACCTTCCACCACCACAGGGTGTGGCTGTAGAAGCTTTACTGTGAGGTATAACCGAGGAAGAGTTTTTGTTCTTCAAAGTTTCCCTAGACTGTAGCCAGCAGCAAATCTTTCAGTGTCTTCTGCTGGATCAGGCTTTAATTGAAAGGATAAAAATTAATGTGGGAAGCTTTTCCTATCTTCTTATAACAGTTTTTCTATAAACCCAACTCCCCATCTCATTAACTGCCTTAAGTTACAATATAAATACAAATATCTGAGGGTGGAAGGTTATTATCTTCTCCCTTCCTGACATAAGTAGATTGCATGGTACATCACTGTCCACTGGAAGCACTAATGTTATTGTGGAGGAAATTAATTGCTTAATTCCACTCTCTAAGATGCTAGCTAATTAGCTGAATAGCACTAAGCATTATTTACCAGCTCTACAGTATTTCTTTGAAGCGTTGCTCACTTTGTTAATTTTCTATGAAGTCATAGCTACACCCAAGAATAAACTCTCAGCATCAAATGGCATTTAAGAATTTAAGCCTAATTGGAGGTATTTCAAGCATCATATCAACCAAATTGTTCATTCAAATAATCCCAATCCCAAGATTAATTGTACTTCTAGAAAATGTTTCCATATATAAACATGGTGTAGACACATAATGCAAAGGGTAAATTATTGTGTGGTCTCCAAGGAAAATGTGGAATTCCTTTGGATTACACAGAGTATTTAATCAAATACCAAAAGTTCAACAAATTATGTGATATGATTTATAAACTTAGCTTTCTTTAGAGAATACTGTTAATAGTGCCAAAATAACACAGCAAATTCTCTGGGCAGTAACCACTGCATGTTGATTTATCTTCTTCCGTTCTTCTCCGGTTCACTGCTGTCTTTCCCGCATCGCTGTGAGACTTTGAATGGTAAAAAAACTTTATCATCTCAGAGAAGGTTGCCCAGCAAAACCACCAACCATATGAATCATTAGATACAAGCCCTTGTGCACACTTCTCCTACTGTGGATAGGACTGGCAAAAGTTATGCTGAAAAACAATTAGAAAAAATTCTGTTAAAGTCTGTATAGTTATTGTAGAACCAAAATGGGTTCAGACCAATTCACACATCTCCATTTCAAATCAGTGTTAAATCAGGAGAAGTGAAATTCAAATTCCATCAATTCAGTTTAAATGCTTTCAAATAATTTTGTCTCTATAGTGTTTATTTATTCCTTGCCTTATATTTCAAAAATATCAGTATGTTTGGTTTCTTCTCCCTGTGTACTGGAAACTATTTTATACAGAGCATTGAATTTTCTCAAGACTTCTGTACATTTTGGTCCACAGATGTTTTTATAGGTTTTTGTTTACTGTATGTGAACAGAGCGTGCATGCTAAGGGGCACACCCAAACTTGACTGTGAATCATGGGAATGGTTCAGGCTGGAAGGGACCTTACAGCCCTTCTCATCCCACCACTGCCATAGGCAGGGACACCTTTCACCATCCCAGGTTGCTCAGAGCCCCATCCAACCTGGCCGTGAACACTGCCAGGGACGGGGCAGCCACAGCTTCTCTGGGCAACCTGTGCCAGGGCCTCACCAGCATTCTAAAATAAGGTCATTAAAATTGCCAGTCTTGTTTCATTGTAGTCTTGTGTCTGTCAGTGCCCCAGGGCTGAGAGGATGGATGGAAAATTCCAAGGAAAAGAACCCAGCCTGGAAGATGACATGGTGGGTCTGTGCTTATTTGTCGTCTGTCAGGACTATAATCTTAGTTATATATAGAATCTGTTAATTAGAGCTGTAATGAACTGTTCAGTTCACTTTGTTCATGCAGTAGCTTGCAGACTTGTAGACAAAAGCCAGTTCCTGAAGACCCAGGGGACTAATTAAGTACACAATGTTTCAAGAAATTAACATCCTACTCAGATGTTTTCAATGACACTAAGTATATTATGCTGTCATTGCCCTGCCCCAGGGTGTCCTCAGGACAGGTTTTTTAAACACCCTTATTCTTGCAATCTGCTTTATCATTAAACCAACCCAGATGTCAGGGATTCTTTAATAAATTTTTAAAATAAATTCGTAGAAAACTTGTTCTTCCCAAAGAAGTCATTGCCAAGTTTCTATGACCCAAGCTCTCATCTTTAAAATCAATTATTTGTGTATCAATTTAAACTAAATAGACCTATTGTCAGAAGAGATTTTTTTTTTTTAATTTTTTGCAAAGGATTGATGCTGAGTGGGTCTGTGGAGATTGAAAGACCAGCTAGACATCTTATTGCATATTGACAGTTGTCCTTTTGATCTTACACCTTTGCAAGTGGTGAATTTAATATTTCAACTGTCAAAATGAAGAGTAAGTAGCAAAAAGTGCCAAAACTCCAGCTCTTTTGTCAGTTAAATAACATTTGGGAATGTGCCTTTGGTTTTCCTTATCATTTGACTGTCTTGGTGCTCTAAGGCAAGGATGGTCATGTTATCTGGGGCGGATGAAAATGAGGCAGAGGACCACCATGTGCCACTGTGGCAGTGTCTGCTTGCAAACTGAACTATGAGCCTTGGTAAAATGTAGCAGCATAAATCCCAGTGACAGTAAAAAATATGTACCTGCTTTTTTAAACAAGCAGTAGGTTATCAAAGGAATTTCTAATCTGGAAGAACAGATCACATCAATCTTTGAGAAAGTGTCCAAAAATAACAAAAGGTAAAATAATTCAGAGGAAGTAGCAAGATTTCATCACTTCATTTCATTATTTCAGTTCAGTTCATTTCATTTATTATTTCTAATGAGTTAGTTCCTTTAAGCATAATGAGCTGGTATTAGGAAGGCATTACTTCATGTCTTTTTGGTGGGAGGTCAGCTTGTGTGTTTCACTGCTCTTCTGCAGGGAAGCAGAGATTTCTGCATCTTTCCTTCTCTTTCTAGTCAGCAAAGTAGACTTTTTGATTTCAGAAGGCTTTACATGAAAGACTATGGGTAATTTGCATGATTTTGGAGCCTTGGAGAGGATATCACAAAATCCCAGAATGGGACAGGCTGAAGGGATCACAGTGGCTCATCTGGTGCCACCTCCCTCCTCCAGCAGGGCCATCCCAGAGCACAGGGCACAGGATTGTGTTCAGATGGTTCTGGAATATCCCCAGTGAGGAGACTCCACACCCTCTCTGGTCTCTGTTCAGGGCTCAGGCACTGCCCAGGGAAGAAGTTCTGCCTCCTGTCCAGGTGGAACTTCCTGGGCATCAGTCCCTGCCCGTTCCTCTGGTGCCATTGCTGGGCCCCCCGGAGCAGAGCCTGGGCCCTGCTCGGAGCCCTCCCTGCAGACAGGGACACACAGGGCTGAGGGCCCCTCTCAGCTGGGGCTCCTCTCAAGGCTGAACAGCCCCAGCTCCCTCAGCCTTTCCCTGTCAGGGATGCTCCAGGCCCTGAATCATCTCCTCAGCCTCTGCTGGCCCCACTCCAGGAGCTCCCTGTCCCTCCTGTCCTGAGGAGCCCAGGACTGGGCACAGCACTGCAGATGTGCCTCCCAGGGATGAGCAGAGGGGCAGGATCACTCCTGATGGGCTGGCAATGATCTTCTCAGTGCACCCCAGGGTCCCATTGGCCTCCTTGTCCCCAGGATACACTGCTGGCTCAGGGACAGACTTGTTACCTTGTGCCTCAGGCTGATTGGAGCCTTGCTTGCTCCTGGTACATTCACTGGAAATATGAATTAAAGGATTCAGGATATGTCACCTTCATTTTGTCCAAGTGTTATCAAAATTTACAACCAGACCTTCCCCGTTACCTCCAGCCAGTCACAGGCTTGTGCCTGGGAGTGCAAAAGTTCAGTTTTAGAAATCCACTCACGTGCAGACCATTATCAGCTGCCTGTCAGCACTCACAATTTAAGTCATCTTTTGTCTACCCCAGAGGCCCAGTCCTGAGGAAACACGGTACTCCAGCATACTGAAATTGCTTCTGCTCTCTCCTCTTGTGACCTGTATCACCATAAATCAGACTTGCAGAGACCTATAATATGACTAGGGCTTCTGTGTAATGTCCTATTCCCAGCTTTGATAATAACAACTCTTATGTTCTTCACTGAGATTGCAGGAATCCCCAGGGCAAAAGTGTCTGGGAAGCAGGAGAGCCTACTGGGGCACAGTCCCTGCCTGGTGGGCTCGTGGTGGTGGAGTGCCTTTTTGGGAAAGCCATCTCTAAATATTGCAGCATAAGCCTCTATTTAACATTAGGTATTATCAAGCATTTGTGTACTGAATTTCTACAGAGAACAGGCTGAGCCTGAATGTAGTTTGATTTTCTAAATTTCCTTTAGGATCACTGAGTAATTGACTTCATTTTCACACAGCTTAAATGCATTGGCTCCCTTCTAGCCTCCTTTTCCAGACTGTCCCCCTTAAAAAGGGTTTAACTCTGTGCTGAATAAAGGCTATTCAATAATAAGCTTTATTCTTCAAATATGATTTCATAACAATTAGTATTGTTGTGAAGCAGCGGCCTAATTAATGTTCCTCACCACGTTCCTTTATTTTTGCTTCTTAGAGAAACCAGTAACCTTCAGAACAGAAGAATTTGCTACACAAATGGAACAGTAGGAATTTAGGAGGCATATCTCAAAGGTTTTTATTTAATTTTCCTTGCTGTTCAAAAGTGTTGGTGCAGACTTATTTCTGCAACCTACTGAGTATAAAATACATGTGTGCATGTGCATTTCTGGGATATACAGCTAATTTGTGTCACTGGAAATATTTGGCTGTTAAGATAATAGAGTTTAAATTTCTCTTGAGGTGTGAGACCTGCCAATTCTCTCTAGTTCATGAAGATAAGCTTGAAAGATGACTTTGTTTTATGTTTTTTTAGATATGTTTATCTTTTTATTTAAACATACTGTGCTGGGAACCTAATTGCCAATAGAGAGAAAACTCTTAAATACGTTTTAAACTGCTTTGTCCTGCCACACCTGATAAATTAAACAAATCCTTACTAGAAGATACTGCAATCTTCACCACCTCTTCCAATTTTAATTTATTATGGATGGAAGAAATTGCAGTCACATCCTAATTTTTCTGTTTGTCATTGTGGGATCTAACAATTTGAGAAAAAAAGAAAGCCTTCTCAAAGCTTAAGTGGACATAAATGGATGTGGGGACTGAAAAAGTGTGTAGGAAATGTGCCTGTGAAGTCCCTCCAGCAGCTGGCAGAGCCACATGGTTGGAAGGCATAGTGTAAATAGATGCTTTAGGGAAGCTGGAATAAATTTCCCACCGACCTTATGGCCAGGATTTCACCCATCAGTGTTCAAGAAATCAAGAACATTAACTCAGTACAGTTACTTACATGTAGCTGTAATCAGAGAGCTAAACCATATCAGGGCTCCTCATACCTGCCCAAGGACAGATGCTATCACTGGGACAAAAAACTGGAAACATCTTCCTGTTTCCTCAAGTCTAGAAAAGGATATTTTAGAATCTCACTTCTACTTAAAATAAATGAGCTTTTTCATGCTTTTCTTCTCTTGGTGTTTTGGGGTTTTTGGGGGGATTTTTTTTTTTAAGGTCCCTCTGGTCCTAATCGATGATTAGTCCTGAAGCTCTGTTCCCTGGTTTGGTGTGTCGTAATTCTACCAACAGGAGGGTATCCTCAGAACCAGCAATTCTGCTCTATAAAGACACCAAAAAATTTTGCTGAAGTTTAAAATTCCACAGAGATGTCTCTGCTGTCCCTCAACATTGCTGCCAGATGGGACAGCAACATCAGCCAGATCTTCCTTAAAGCCTTGGGATGAAAAATACTGAATGACAGCGAGGGAGACCGTCTTTGTTTAGGAAACAAATCCTCTCCTGATTTGTTGCATATCTGAAAGCAAGAGGTCTTTTATGATGATTTATAAGTATACATTGAAATTAGTTGCTCTCTTCTGAAATGATAACTTGTAATTTTCCTGTAAAATACATGCTCAGATGATGTTGAGAGACACCCCTGATTTAGTCTTCCTTCCCCCTTGATAGACTTCTCCTGTGTCCTCACCATATTTCACCAGATTCCTCCTTGCCTTTGGCATGTTTGTATCACAGCATTTTTATGAGCCATTATTTATTTTCCTTTTAAAAATAACTTGTTCATCCTTCTCTGATTTCTCTTGCTATTTTTCAATACTTTTACTGACAAGCAGGTTCATTTTGCTTGTGTTAGAGATATAAAAGATATTTACAGCAGCCACATTTTTAAATAGTCTTTCATGAAGTTTGAGAGTCTGAGGAGGTTTCAGCCTTTTATCTTTATTTAACATTTTAAGCCCCAAAATACCTACATTCAAAGCAGATGAGCCCTGTTATGTCAGGTTCTGCATGAAGAGAAGTAACTGGAGTCCCTTGATTCATCTCTGAGGCAAACTAGGGAGAAGAACAGAGCCAGCAAAGTGGGTTTGGTGAAGGAAACAGTGGTAGAAACAGAATAAACCCCACATATACTGATAACTTTTAAGTGGGAAATGACACTGAGGTGAGGAACCCTCCCCAAAGTGGAGTATTATTTAATGAACACTTAATAGGGTGCTTGATAGGTTTGGTTCTCCCTGTCCAAGGACCTTTGGATTCTTAGTGGCTGTGCTAGAATTCACAACTATTTCTCACAGCTACAAGTATCAATAACCCCCAGGATAATATGATCCCTGCAAAACCATGATCAGAAGGTGGTTTTTTTCACATGGCATGTCCTGTTTCAAAGCTTTCAATGCCATTCCAGCCTGAATTAAATAGCTCTTTTTATTTTAAGTCTTGACCCATTAGAGAGTAGCATCACATCTTACACAGTCACCGATATCCTCTGGAATTCTTGCTTTTTTTCTGGCTTCAGCCTCCACAGGCCTGACACTTCACACCCATCAATGGTAAAAAGCAAGACTTGGTCAAGTGTGATAAGAAAAATAGAAATGCAAAGTATTATAGTTGGGCAGAAATAATGACCCTCAGAAATTTAGGCTGGGAAACTTCTGGTATGAAACAGTTGTGTAAAAGAGGGTCTGTGGACTGCAGTAGATTCCAAGCAGGAGCTCCATTGATGAGATAAAGTTATTCAGAAGGGGGAAAATATGGTCTGATTTTGCAGGAACAAAACTAGGACCTGAAAAATAAGCGAAGTATTTACTTTTGTTCACAACTAGGTAGGTTTCACATGAAAAAGTGCCCAGTTTTGGACACAATACTTCAAGAAAGATGAAGTTTCACAGAGTACAGTCTAGTACACAGCAAGTTGATCCAACTTGGAAAGGATGGTTTGCAGAGAAAGTATGAATGAAATCAGCTAAGCTGAACAAGGGCTGAAGGGGGATATGATGGAGTCTGAGAATAAAAGAGGCTGTTGTAAAGAAAAAAGAATAATAGGTTTCCATGTTTGGAGTAGAACAGGCAAGAAATAGTTTGCTTCAATTGCAAAACAGATGAGTGGCATATATTATTAGGACATTCTGGTATTGCAAGGAGGTTAAATGTTCTCAGCTTCTGAAAAGGGTATGATACGTCAATAGTCAGGACAGCTGGAAAATTCTCCTTGGTGTACTTATATTTTTTCTTCAGTCAATACATGCTTTTTGAAATATAACAGCTTATTTAGCCAGCAAGAAAAAGAAACTGGATTTCCTTTCTCTGAACTCACATTAACTTCCCCAAAGCAGTCATTGCAGCCAGCATGAGCCTGTGGGAAGTCGAGCCCTGAGACTATAATCAGTCAGCAATGCACAGACCATTGAATGTGAATAAACAGTGGGACAACATAAAGCAAACAGCAGCTTGGGCTTTACAGCCACCCAAGGCAAGCAGGGAACAAATTGATTTGAGAGGAAGCTCATCAGGAGACATTCTCCCTCGTGTTTTCCAGCCAGCAGGCTAAGCCACCAGGGCTAGAGGCTTCATGCAGGGAGTGCCAGCCACTCCGTGAGCCCTTCCCAGGGAGTAATTGGGAATTTTTTTTCACAAGCTCACCAGGAAGTTGGGGTTGGAAGGCACATGAGAGACTGCCTGGTCCACCCACCCTATTCAACCTGGAGCAGGCTGCCCAGGACAGCAACTCATCTGCCATTTTATGTAAATTAAAGTCCAGAGTGTGTGTTTCTTTTAGCTCAGAAAGACACTAGATAGCTGCTGTGGGGCACAGCTCATTCTCAGTTTTCATTGAGGTGACAGAAAGCAGAGGATGTTTGCAATGTTTGAGTTGAATGCTGTAGCACATTATTTTTTTCTTGGTTGTATTTTCAGTGAAATGTATTGGGTAAAGAATTCCCTTTACTGTGTGCCCCCAGAGAAACTACTGGAAAATAAATGGGATTATTTAAAAAAAAATAAATTCTCAGTCATAAAGAGACTACTTTGAAGCAGACAGAGTTTTTGCCTTATGAATGTGCTAACTTGCACAAAGACGTGATTTTTGCAGTTTTTCAAAGGCTTTCTTAGAATTAAAAAATCTAATTAGAATTCTCCTTAAAATTGTTTCTTGAGCAGCAATGTTTTCTACACTTGTGGTGTCAACAAAGTTAGACCATGGGTCATGCTGACTGGAATATCATTTTTTGGAGAGATTAAAATGTGTTAGACTTATGACAGGAGAAAAACCATGGATGACTGCAATGGGTATTCATCTAATATGTGCAGAGACTGGAATGAAACTGTCCAACTGACACAAGTGGAAATGTCACTGTTATATCATAAATATTTAACCTGTCTCTTGAATAATATGCAGGCACTCTCCACTTGTTATTTGGATCTAGATGGCTGCAAAGAGGAACCTGTTTTTTCAGCTCTTTCAGATTTGTACTGTTTTTACTTCCAGCTCCAGGAGACCTCTCTTCTGATCTTGGCTGGTGCATTTCCCCACCTCACCTAAGCCAGCATTTATTCCATGCTGGAGCAGCAGAGTTGGCAAGCACTGATAGAGCTGCCTTCTTCTCCCTCTTACAAACCCCTACTGTGAAAATGCCAAAAATACCACCCTGAATCTGTGTCTGAAGGTCAGTGAGGCTGTGAGGAGAAACACCAGAGTGCTCTTGGCAGGTACTTTGGCAAAGTCAGTCAGTTAGAGGTAAGAAAGGAAGCTGATGAACACATTTGAAGGTAATAGAGATATAACGCAGGAGAAGACAGCAAAGGGTTTCCAAAGGTAGCTTGCAGAAGTATTAATTGATGAAGAAAATGAGGAGAAAGAATAGCTTGACTTCCACATTCAAGTTTCAAAAAGATATCTGTAATAAGATATTTCTTTTCTAAACAGCACGCACGAACTGGAGCCACAGCACAAATGGGAACCTGGGATGCTGTTTGTATCAAGCCCTCTGTCAGAACTGCATTTCTACCTGATTAAATAATATGACAGTTTACACTGAAAAAAAGCCAAAGAGATTTCAGTCAGATACTTGGTCTTAGTGCAAAAGTGTTGAGTGGACTACTGAGGAGGGAAACCATCTCACCTTATTTTCCATAGTATCATTCATACGTGTTTCTAGAATTATTTAACTCTATTCACTTCAGTGAGTACTTAGTGAAAATAGGACTCAGGAGAGGCATAATTATGTTTTTAAGAGGGTAAGGAATAAAGAAACACTAAAGAGTGGCACTGTTTCAAATCTGGAGTCAAGAGCAGAGAAGAACACAGATACTGCTGAAGGGAGCTGCCAAGCCAACAGGGTAGATTTAAAGAGGGGAGCAGAGAGGGAATCACAGATAACTACAGAACAGGTTCAAGACTGACACTGGCTGTCTCATACACACAGTTAGGGGGTGCATTTATACTAGCTCAAAAAATCCTAAAATTAAATGAAAATAACTTTTATGCGAATCAGCCAAAGTTTTTATTTCTGAGCTTGATCAGGACTGAATAGAGTGATCCATCTGACTTGGAGAACTTTCCCTGCATATAAATATCTCAAAGTGGTGTCAAGAGGATGGTGCCAGACTCTTTTCAGTGATGTCTAGCAACAGGAAGAGGAGTAATGGCTATATAATAAAACACAAGAAGTTTAATCTCAATGGAAGGGTGGCAGAGCCCTGGAACAGCTGCCCAGGGATGTCATGGAGTCTCCCTCCCTGGGGACATTCCAAACTCACCTGGACACATTCCTTTGTCACCAACTCTTGGTGGCCTTGCCTTGGTAGGGGGTTGGACTGGGTGAGCTCCAGAGGTCCTGTCCAAGCCCAGCTACTCTGTGATCCTGTGATTCTGGGAATGTTCTGCCAGAACTGTTGAATCAGCTCCAACCCTAATTCAGATCTCCACTGAAAAGCAACTCACCCTCTTTGCAAATATTATCCTCTGGATTCAGATGTGCTAGTGGAGGCAGGAGCTCCCAGATGTAGTTTTCATCTCTTTGAGGCTGCCATCCCACAGATCTGCTGGCAGAGAAGAGTGTGACTGCTCTCTGAAGTGCTGAAGAACAGTCAGCTGGTTTGCCACAGTCAACGCATTCAGACCCCGCAAACAAAATTTTGGTGTAAAGGGAGATTTTCCCCAATAGCCCCACTTCTATCTTGGATTAAATGATTCATCATCTCATCTTCCTGACTAATCAATATTTTTGGCTACTAACTCACAGAAGTAACTTTTTTGTAATGACATTCCTCAAAATACCATAGAAACGTAATTTAATAACAATTAAAACAATCAGGATCTTATCCCTTTTGTAGGCTGCTGTGTAGTTTTATTTTGATCAAATAATCACTTGGAGAAAAAAGTGATGATTCTGTGATTCTCTTATCTACACATAATCTGGAAGAATACGTGTGGTTCTCCTATTTATATGTATTTTAAGAGTTGTTATGGTAACTTAACTTTATTCAGTATAATTCAGAGTACCAGTGATGGATCATTGTACTAGCAGATGGGGAAGGAACTAGCAATGCTTTAAAAATTAAATAATTTAAGTAAGAGCTGTGAGACTACTTTAAAATGCCATTAGGAAATACATTCTAATGAAATTAGTTTAGTTTAGTGTTTGAAAGTTTATTTGCTCCCATGAATATTCATGCAAGCTGCAATTTTTTTAACAGTAACATTCATTTAAAAACTTCAAATGAATCATGCCAATATGTGTTTGCCCTGAAAGTACTGTGAATTCTCAGATGACTCCGTTTGCATGAATTTTCCCATCTATAAAACTTAGTCAAGTCCTTTTTCTTGCCCTTTTAAGTGGGATTGGATGGTGTAGACAACCAAATGAATACCCTGGGATTTAAGATGGTAACAGCACTGTATAAACGGCAAATTATAAGTAAAGAATGACAAAAGCAAGTCCAGCCTGAGGCAGTTAATGAGAAAGTTGTGGGCAAGAATATGATCACATAAAATCCTTTCTAAACAAAGTCAGCCAGCATATTTTGTAGAAATGAAATAAAATTATTCCTACAACCAAGGAGCAAACACAGAGAGAGGAGCTTTATATTAAATTCATTTTTCAGCCATCTATGACTGCAAACTGAAATAGGGCACGTTCCTCTTTTCCTACAAGGTTGCATCCCTGCCTTAAGATGATGATTTCTTTTGCTGTAGTGTGTGTAGTGTGAACAAGAGATTGTCTCACTGCATTCCTAACAGACATCAGGATATGGCTTTTAATAAACTTAATGCATTTTTGACAATTACAATTCTGACAAAACCCCAGCACTGTATCCTAATATGTGACAAAGCCTTGATTCTGGGAAGCAGAATGCCTGGATCTAAGTGTCAATATTGGGTTACTCCCTCGCCTTGCTCTCAGGGCAGCAGTTCACAGACGTGAAGTACTAAAATCAGAGCTGAACAAAACCACAGCTGTTATCTGAGCTGGGGGCCTCTGACCTGGGGAGTGCAAACACCGACCCAACACCAGTGAAGGAAGAGTTGGCATATGAATTATTATACATTATTACAGCTCTAAAGTTTTGGGGGAAAATAGTTCATAACTCACTTCAAGTGTAACTGAAGCCTTGAATAGGAAGAGCACAAGGGCAGATTGTGCTTGGCAAACCCAGTTGTTACCTTTCACAAAGTATCCTGCTCAGTTGATGTGGGCATTGTCTACCTGGATTTCTCCAACACTTTCAATATGGTTTCCCTCAGCCTCCCCCCAGAGAAGCTGGTCTATTACAGTCTTCACAATGGTCCATGGTCCAGCTGACTTCATTGTGGCCTTCCAGGACCTAAAGGGAGCATGCAGGAAAGCTGGAGAGAGACTCTTGACAAGGGCCTGGAGTGACAGGACAAGAAGGAATGGCTTCAAAATTGCAAAGGGCAGAGTTAAATTGGATATTGGGAAGAAATTGCTCCCTGTGAGGCTGTTGAGGCCCTGGCACAAGTTGCCTGAGCAGCTGTGGCTGCCCCATCCCTGGAAATGTTCCAGGCCAGGTTGGATGGGGCTCTGAGCAACCTGGGGTAGTGGAAGGTGTCCCTGCCCATGGCAGGGCATTGGACTGGATGGGCTTTAAGGTCCCTTCCAACCCAAACCATTCTGTGGCTCCGTGATGCTTGCAGACACTTTCAACTTCACATTCTATGATTTTCCAGGAAAGTAATTGCTTCCTTAGCACAAACTAAATAAATAATCCTGGAGGAGAAAGAACAAAGGGGTTTTTTCCCTGTTCTAGATCCTCAGGGTTACACATAGACTTATCTTAGACTCAAAGAAGAGCTCATATTCTCTTTGCTTTAAGGTGAACATCTCCCACTGTTCATGTCCTACCCCCAAACTCTAAAACTGGTTGTCCTTAATAGACCTCTCTGCAGCAGCTCTGCCCAGGCTGGACTCTTACCCATCACTGACAGAGAAATCTCAAATCTATGTGAGCTCCTGTCAGTGAGAAGAAGGAGGAAGGAGCAGGAATATCAGTTTTAAATACAGCACTGTTTAACCCCTAGTGTTCAGTCTGTCCTGACAGACTAGGAGGGCACAATCAGGTAAAAATATTATGGGATTGACTCTTTAATTATCATCCAGGATCATGGAATACTGGGAAAATTGAACCATGGTTTGCAGATGGATTAAATTGTTTTTATGTGCAAGGTATCTTAAGATCTTGAAATTGCTTTTTTCAGAGCCTTCTCCTCTTGATAATATAGATGAATAATAATAAGAAAATAATGAAGACAGGTGAGCTCAAAATTACCCACTTTGTTTAGAACAGAGAAGTATCACATATTCCTGCCAGGTTTTTCATTTGGATGGAGATTTATTACAATGAAGAAATTGAATCACATCCTCTGATACTGAATTATAGGAAAGAGAAATTTGAAATCATTCTTGCAAATGTCAAGAAAACCATTCCACCGGAACATGGTGAAAAAGCAGAGCAAGTATGAGGCAGAAGAACCCACCAAAGAAATGCCTCTCAATCATGTCCATTAGCTACTGAAATTTAGCCTTTTCCATTCCTTGTAGTGCTCTCAAATGTAAAAATAATGACGCAGTTGCACTGCATGCTGAGCGGATAATGAAGTTTTGATCCCCACCCTCTTTCATCTCAAAGTCAGCTAAATATCTAATGTTCATCTAATGATGTGTCCATTTTAAGCACAGCCAGGGCCTAAAAGCTCATGGACTTCCCACAAAGCACTTCATTTTTCCAGACCCATCAATACAGTCCCTGCCCAACTACCAGAAATGTAGGCCTCATTTCATTTAATTGGCAAGAAAGACAAAGAAAAGACGCAGCTCAGGTGTTTTCTGTCAGCCTTCTCTTATGCAGCCACACAGAAAGAACAGAGGACAGGTGATTTCAGGTCAGGTTTTGTACATTCAAAGGCCAATTCCTCTCAGATTTCAACTGTTTTTCTTTGCAAGTAGCGACCAGGAGTTTGGCCAGAGAAGCAGGAACAAAAGTATGTAGAGTAAAATCAGCAACATGCTTTGAAACTTGAAAGGTTGTCTGATATTGGGTAGGGGCATGTTGAGTTTTCACTGGGTACCCTTCCATCCTAGACCAGGGTAAAGGAGCAGAAGAGGCTGCTGATCTGCTAAGTTCTTTATTTCACAATCTCATAGTTTTCTGAAGGCAGAGTTCAAGGGGGTTACATGATAAAGCCAAGCAGAAGCAGCAGCAGCAGGCAAACAGCAGGCATCACACAGCCTCTCTTATGTACTCTTTTAAATTCTATGATTATTTCTTACAGAAGTATGGATTATATTTATTAATTAACCAATCAGATTAATACATGGTTCTAATTTTCTTTTTCTTAACCTATTCTTGTCTAATTCTAACAATCATAATTCTTACACAAGTATTACAAAGGTATTACACATATTTGTGCGTATAATTTCTGTCAGTTCTTATTGGTTATGTGAACACTCTATCTAAAAAATGTGAACAGTATAGTTCTATCCATATTTTGTCTAAAGTAAAAAATTCTGTGAAAGGGTGATACTGCTGCTGTAAAATCTCTGTCTAAAGTTTCTCCTGCATCTCTTCAGTATTTAAGGCACTTTATAAGGCACTTAGCATATATCTCTTCTAAAAGGTAAAAAAAATTATATTTCTATTGCACTTTGGCCTGACTTCATGTATTTCAGCTAATCCAAAGGTTTTAATTCAACCCTGTGCCTTGGCTTCCCTCTGGGCCTGAGTGCAGAGAGACTTTCACTGGGGAACACATTCAGAAATTGTCAGAGGGCTGGTCATGCCTGGCTCTAGTCTGGAAAGAGAGGGAGTGAGGAGGAATTATGCTCTCTGGACACTATTTAGCATCAGGGATGGGTGTGAAAGGGCTGCTTGGCTTGGTTTGGTATTTCTTGGAAGTGTGTTCATATGGATGAGAAGGAATGAAGCACTGGCATAGAAAAAGCCCCTTTGGCTCAGAGACAGGGAGATCAGCTGTCCTGCTCAGGGCCAGCAGGAGAGAAGAGTCCTTCAAAGAAAGGAGAAGTAGAAACTTTTCAAAAGACACAATGCAGCTCCCAGATTTCTGATTTTCTTTACTCCTCTGCATCTTGCCAGGTCTGAGGAAGCCTCTCACCCTTAACCTGCAGAAGTTCTTCACTTGGTTTTGAGATTTGGCCCAGTTCTGAAGAACCTGCAAAACCACTCTTGGTTTGGATGGTTCTGCTTTGCATTTTGATGTTCAAGCAGCAGCATTTCAGCCTGGCCCTGCGAGTCACACATAGCACAATGTGAAGTGACACCTTGCTTTGACAGAAAACTGAATGATTTTGGTATTCCCTCAGTCTGGAAAGACAGTAGCTGGTGTGATTCCTTCTCTGGGAAAAGTATTCTGTGTGGGACGCATTTTGATCCTGGGGAAGAAATTTCTAGAAGAGCCCTCAGAGGATTTGCTTTATCCTTGGGAGGAAGCACTTTGCTGCTGTCAAAAACTGCACAAGTTACAGAATGTGTCCTACAGCCACATAAACATTTTGTGCCTGCCCTTGAGTGACCCCCTGAGGAACCACTAGTGAGAGTCTTCATGAAAAGCCCTTTAATCATGAGTTCATTCTGCTATCTTTTATGTAGATACCCTCATTTAGCCCTAGAGGTGAAGTTGTCATAGCTTATTTAGACCTATGCCAGAAAGTCTCAGCCTTTCTTCATTTTTTTTCACCCCAATTTTCATTTTCTCAAGCAATCATTTAGCCCACAGACTTGGATGCTGCAGGGTTTCTAATTTATCCACTGTAAGGCATTCAACACATGTTCACATGAAAATTCCTTAGTAGATTCATGTCAGTACAAAAAAATCCAAACTGCAGTGTTCCATGATGCACAATAGAATTAATGTGTTATTTTAAGTTGAGTAAAAGCCAGTCCAAGCACACTTCTTGAAGATAAAATTACTGAGGCTCTGAAAATTAATTTCCTGTTTAGCAGTGAAATAATTGAAAGACTGAAGGTGCTCATGAGATTAGGAGGCTGTCTACAGGCTCTGTCTGTGAACAGACTTCCATGCAAAACTCCCTGCAGAGACATTTTTTGTGACTTAGGCAGTTTCTTACAAACAGAGATGTAAATTAATCACTGCAAAATGCACACTAAATAATAGAATGATTGGTATAATTGCCTGAAAGTGGATGGCTGTTCTTAAGTGATCACAAAATCGCAAACCCCTGAAGCAGAACATTTCTGTATTTGTACTTTGTGTGCAGAGCTTGGAAAATATTTTTTTTAACATTTTCACTGTCATCATCCACCATCTGTCCACTATCTAGAGCCTTCCCAAAGGGCTGGAAGGCTTCAGTATACATGGGAATGATATCCTACATTATTCTGTAGGGACAGAAACACCAGAGCAACAGGAAATAAGTTCAGACACACCTGTTCTTTCAGAAATCTCTCTATTTGAAAGTCTTCTTGCACTTAGGGCTAATCCTGGGATGGCTGCATTATGCTTAGCTACATCTGTCTGTCTTGACTCTCTAAAAATGATAATTTTCTGCTGTGATAGGCCCACTATTGGGGCTGTTGTAGCACATAAATCAGATCTTGTCAAGCGCTGAGTGGTTGCCTAGAAGAAGAGACAGGAAGCCAAGCCCGAGCATACAGGAGACTCAGAAAGAAATCTTGGTTTCATCTTTTACTTGCCATATCTGAGATGGTGGTTTTTTGGCATTTTTTTTTATATTCTCCACACCTCAATTTATGTACTAGAAATTTTCTTATATAATCAGTGAGGAAAGACTGAAGTTTCTCCGGTGGTAATGCAGAACATGATCCTGAACTTGAATGTTTGCTCTGCCCTGTGGAAGAAAATCTGACTCTCTGTGCTGAGTATTTAAAAAGAGTAAGCAAGACAAACCACATCATACCAACACCTATCTCCTCTGGGTCCTGTACCCTGGCTTTGGAAGTAGGAATTAATGTTCATTTTCCTCATAGAGAGTAGACTAGGAGGTGCCCATATATATTCATGGTAGGGCCACTGAAATATGGCTGTATATTGGTATATATACAAATATTTATATATCACTGTATATTTGCTTTCCAGCAGGTAAAATGAATTGTTTTTCTGTGTATAAAAGGTATTATGATAGTAGAACCACTAAATTTAGACATTTTTACTTTTCATAGAAAAAAAGAAATGAAGATGGAAATATTTTTCCTTGTGAAGAGTTGGAGAGTTTAGAAGCAAAAAGAAAATGCAGAAGAAATAGCATAACTGAGTCAGTCCAGGTTCCTAGATTATACTTATTTCTCTGTGCAAAGCAGGAACGATAAGAATGGATAAAGGAGTTCATTCATATTAACCTGAAAGTGGAGCTAACAGCAAATGGGAAAAAACAGATTATGCTCACCAGACTGTTGAAGACAAGTGAGAAAAAAATTCAGTGCTTTGTCATTGACTTCAATGGGATTGAGCAGGGCTGCAGTTTGGTTATCTGTGAATAGCAGGGGTTGGGTGAAGGTGGTCATGGTTCTTGCAGATTCAGAACAGGCAGTGCCAAGAATAGCTGAGAAAATAGTGAAATATGTAGCAATATATAGCAACAAGACATTTAATACACCTGAATGTACGCCGTCCCTTATTTTGTAGACACTCTTGGTGGCTTCAGCACAGTGAAAATATCTTTAAGGATCTGCTGCAGGACTGCATTTAAAGGAGATCTTATAGATGTTGTGAGTATTACTTACTCCTGGTGTTCTTGCTGTTATTTTAGGTCAGATCCTTTCCTAGTGGTAGCTGGAGCTCAAACTTACCCTGCTGAGCGTCTGGTGACTTGTGATAAAACACAACAGTCTGAGATGATTTGGCATTGGTACTTTACAATTATAGGAGAGAAATGTTCAAGTTTCCTGTCATGGACAGGCAACAACACAAATCCTAGATTGTGCTTTCAATACAGTGGATGAGCCCAGCAAAGGGCAGAACCAGATCTTGTGCAGCAGAGGTTTGAGAGGTACCCCTTTAACATATTTATGATGTGAAGCAAATCACAGCACACCTGTGCAAGTCTTACAAGTCCTTTAGAATATGTGATGGGTGTTAGGAAAGGCATGCTTGAACTTCATAAAAACAGATTTTCCATGTCACTAGAAATGCACAGTATTTTCAGGCAGTCAACATTTCAGCTTGATATGACGTGACTGAAAATTGATTAATTTTTTAATGAGGTCTACGCTAAAAAAGGGAACTAGTGGTGATACAAACACTATCTTGACTTTTGGCCACACAGTTTGTATTCAGTCCTCATCTTCCTCAAATATGCCTCAATTCTCTTCCCTACCCTTGCTAAAAAATAAGATTATTCAGGCATTGCCCCTTTCAATGGCCTCCATAGAAATAGCTTATCTGCACAATGAATTGCTTAGCCCAAGTGACAAGTTTTAGAGGCTGGGTAGAGCACCTTTCCATTCATTTCTCTAGCACAATCCTTTTTATCAGCACCCTGCAGGCTCACTCCACTCTCTGTTTGTGGGAGATAACAAATTGAGCAAATTTTTTTGAAGAATATTTTCTATTTAACAAACAATGGTTTCTGTCTGTTGTTAACCTCCTGAGCCATGGGAAAGATGGGGTGACTTTCTAGGTGGTGAAATAGCCATTAAGCTGATAGATCAAACTTTTTTAGGACATTTCACATTTTCTTTTGTCAGCTGTCCAGGTTACTTTGAACTTGGACATGGATTCTCTCACAGGCTGCCCACCACTCCCTAGCCCAGCCACAGGTAATGTGATATATTTGAGGTAGTCTTGGCTCTTTCCTGAAGCCAGCTCACAGGGTTTTGTGTGCTCCATGAAAACTTTGGAGTTCAAAGCCTCACCCTCTAATAACAACCTTCAAAATCTCGAGGAAAAGTGAAGAAAATCTATGTCTGGAATTACAACTTTCAGAGCCCAGTTTGCTTGTGGAAAGATTCTGTGTAATACTTGTTGCAGAGGGATCGGACCACTGTTTTCATTTCCATATGCATATTCATTTATATGCGCAAATAAAACAAATAGCCCACTCAGTTTATTTACACACAGTACTTGCCAGCTGATCTGTTGTTTTCTCCTCTGTTTTGAAGGCCTGCAAGGCTTGTTATTTGATCTCTAGGAGCTGTCTTCCTCGAGAAGGCAGCTTCTTCATCTCCTGGGAGGTAGTGCTCAATTCGAACCAGATTACAAAAAATAGTAGAAACTTGCTGAAAAGAAGGAAAAGTAGCTATTTATGACTGGCAGGAAGAAGAGAGAACATCCTTTGAAGACAATTTATTTTAATTTACAGACTAATGCACACTTTCTTTAGCTGTGATGTATTTGAGATGTGGAGTTTCAGCTGGTGTGTCACAGCTGTGTCACCTCCAGGCGTCAGGGACTGTGAGGGGGGATCCTGCTCAATTTATAGTTCAGGCAACTGCTGATGCGAAGCTGTCAAATATCACAGCTATAAAATGTCTGCAAGCCAGTCAGTCTACCAAGTGCAGTTTCTTCCTCCTTTCACACATAAACACCACTTCACTTTAGATTAGCAAGTGTTGAGATGAGTGGATAATTTATAATGAACAGTTAGTCTAATTGTGTCTGCTTCTATTATGAGCCAAGGATGAAGTGCTGAGACTGGATGTCTGAAATAATTTATATATTTCTTGGAAACAATTTTTCCATGCGAATGTCCTGTAATTCATTGTGAATAGTTGAACTTCAGCTGTGGTGGTGGTTCCTAAGTTATAGAAGTCACTGGGATTGTTTGTGTTTCTCTAATTAGATTATTTGTGAGTCCAGACAAAACATGGTGAATTTAAATTTTTAGAATGAAAACATCATGACAATGGAATAATAGCTGGAAACTACCTGAACATTTGAACTCAGTGTGTTTGGCATTAAAGCAAAGCCATTTGAATAACTGGAAAATTAATACAAAAGACCCATACACATCATTATATTTACCTTCTTTTTCCAATGAAAAGGCTATTTGATGAAAATGTTTTCATTCCTCCAGATCTAACAGAACTTCTTTTAGCATCTGCATTTAATTTCTGTGTTGCTCATGGAGGTGTATTCCATTAATTAACTGTTCACTTATGGAGTTTGCCAAGGTCCCAGACAGTGACATAAAATCCTGTCTGAAATTTAAATACTTTCACCAATGTCACCAGCACTGTGATTTCATTCTTTGTTCAGATTACCTTCATATCACAGAAGAATCATGTCTGCATCTAGGTTTGATGATGCTATGCAAAATACCAGGATTTCTGGAAGTGAAAAGAGAAAAGCAGAGTGACTGAAGCTCAGTGGAAACGTTCCTAGAAGTCTCCGAGTGTCCTGCAGTGCCAGTATCAGGTGGCAATGACTGAATCACACCTGGGTGGTGGCTTGAGCTGGCTGGAGGCAGTAATTTATCCCACTGAAGACTTCAGATTGTACATCTGAGCCTGTCTGCTGCTTTACCACCTTCACCTCTTTCAGTTTTTAAAAAGACTGACTTTCCTTCCCCTGGTATTTGAGCACTGGCTGCTGTGTCACGTGTGCCCCCAGATCATGGACAAGGCAGTTTTCCCTATGATGCTTCTTTTCTGCACAGTTGTAGGGATGATAAAGGCTCTCTCAGCATTTGGGCATCTTTCCCCTGTGTAGTTGTCAAATCCATGGCAAAGAGACTTTTACCCAAAGGGTTTTGATGCACCCAAAATTTGTCATGGTCAGTCATTTACCTGTGCCATTGAGGGTTGATCACATTAAAGGGGTGTTTCAGCTCATAGATGTGCACTGGGCACCCGAATAGATGGTTTTTTACCTAAATTAGCTGTGCTTTTTTTTTTTTCTTTTTTTTTTTTTTTTTTTGTAATTTAGTAATCAAACCCACCATCTTTTTCTTATGTCACTGTTGTTTTGTAAAGCCCAATTAGCATTTGTGAATCCCAGCATTCTGGTAATAAAGAGCATCCATATGCTCAGAAAGAAATGAGTCTTTTTCCTTTGCTTTGGCCACAGCACTGTAGCAGTGGTGTTTTTAAAAAGCTGTGGAATGCTAAGAGGGAAAGGAATGATAATTCACAGGTCCTCACAGCTCATGGGGAGGTTTTCATCAACCATCATCCCATGTTCTTCTCACAGGGTTTCTCTGCCCAGGTCCCTCTGGATCCATCCCTTCCCTCCAGCCTGTGGCTGCACCACACAGCTCGGTGTTGTCAGTGAAACTGGTCAGGATGCCTCAATCCTGCTGTCCATGTCACCAACAAAAACGTTGAACAGTATTACATGGATCTTGTCCCACGCCTCTCAGGTTCATGTGCTGATTTGGGGCATTAATTTCTCCTTCCTGGGTCAGCTCTGTGTGTCAGTGATGAGATCAGGTTCCAAACCTGCACACAGTCATTAGCCCACCACACACAGTGTCATACAGGTTGGATGAATTTCATAAGAATTGAGCTATGGTTTAACTCAACTCCTGGTTAGGTCTACCAAGCCAAATTCCATGTTAAACATAATCTTCAGGTGCATCTCCAAGGATTTTCTGTACCAATTGTTAACTGTTTGAGCTTATGGTTTTGCAAACCCAGCAGATAATTCAAGCTGCCAGGAGCTTCAGGAGTCCATTGTAACAGGAGCTGTTAGAAAGTCAGAAAGTGAATGCTGCTTTTCAGAGATAATTAAAACTTTTCAGCACCCTTCATAAAATATTCAGGAGAGTCCAACAGAGATTTAAATTAAAACACATTTGCACAGATTTTAGTGGCTACCACCTGTGACCTGGCTACCTTTGTCACTGATGTAATGATGTTTTGGGGGATGCTACGCCCTGGGGTTGCTCTGAAGTTGGCTCCTGCACCTTGTCCTGAACATGTTTCCAGTGTGTTTAGGGCAGATGCAGACTTCTCTTAATCAAATCTTGTGCTGATAATGTAAGAAATACTGTCTTGTGACATGGGGACAGCAGGCTGGCCTTGCTGCTGTGCTGCCCAGATTCCCCATTGGTGGTGATGCCCTTGTCCCCATGAGAGTTCACTGAAAGGGACCAAAGCTGCATCCAGGATAGTGCAATTGCTGTCACTCCTATCAGTTACTGAAGTCTTTGTATAAAACCACAAAGGCAGTTTTAAATAAAGGCCTAGAATCCTAGAATCACAGGCTAGTTTGGGTTGGGAGGGACCTTCAAGGTCATCCAATTCCCTCCTCTGCCATGGACAGAGACACCTTCCACTATCCCAGCTTGCTCTGAGCCCCATTCAACCTGGCCTTGAACCCTTTCAGGGATGGGACAGCCACAGCTTCTCCGGGCAGCCTGTGCCAGGGCCTCACCACTCTCACAGGGAACAATTTCTCACATATATCTTATCTAAATTTCCCCTCTTTCAGCATGAAGTCATTTCCCCTTGCCCTGTCCCACCAGTTCCTTATGAACAGTCCCTCTCCAGCTTCCCTGTAGTCCCTTTAGATCCTGGAATATGCTGTGAGGTCTCCACACAACCTTCTCTTCTCCAGGTTGGACAACCCCAGCTGTCTCCACAGGGGAGGTGCTACAGTCCTCTGATCAACTTTGTGGCCTCCTCTGAACTTGCTCCAGCACTAACTTGTCCTTCTTATGCTGGGGCAACCAGAACTGGATGCAGTATTCCAGGTGAGGTCTCACCAGAGCAGAATAGAGGAGGAGAATCACCTCCCTTGCTTAAAAATATATTTAAGCAGTACGTTTTTCCCAGAAGTGGGCAGAAGAAACAGGCTTTTTCTGCACAGCAAGATTCAGGAGTGTGTCAAATGCAGCTTGTTTTGGAATACACATGGGTCTTCTCATAAGAACACCTGAATGCTTCCCAATCCCTACAGAGCTAAATCTCAACAAAGCCTGTGAGAATTAAGAAAGTTTAATTCATTTTCTACAGATGAGAAACACAGTAGGCTAACTGTAAATTCCCTACAGCAAATTACCTCAAAATCATGCAGTAATGGATGTTATTTTCACTAACATCTTTATTACAGCATCTCTTTGAGTCCAGTGCATAACAGAGGCCCCAGGAGAACCCATAATGAGTGTGCAGACACAATACACAGCTCCACAGGTAACTTTGTCTGTGTGCTTCTATCCCAGAATCAGGAGAAGAGATCATTCCTACCACAACCTCTCAACAGAAGTACCAGAGGGTATCTGCTGGCATTTTCATCTGATGGCAGCATGTGTCCAGTGGGGATCCATGGGCATCATTTCATGCTTCCAGGTGGTTTTGTTGGTTCATGTCAAGGCTGAAGCTGTAGAGGTAGAAATTAACTCAGTGTCCCCTTTTGGCTGTAGTTTATTTCTTTCACTCAATTGCTGAGAAGGTAAAAAACCCACAGATGATGTGGGGGTTGGATTTTTTTTTCAGGTTGCTTCCATAGCATATTCCTGATGGTGAAATATTGTTTTATAGGACACAAAGTGATAGTCTGCTGCAAAGAAAGAGCACCATTCTTTCACTGCAAAATCTATAAAAGCAAAAATCATTGATCTTCGGCTTCTAAAATGTGAGATAATTCCTTTAGTAAAAACATCAGGCTCTCAGCAGGCTCCTGTGGCTTTCCCATTCAATCTGAATTTCTAAGCACTAAAGAAATCTCATTATTGAGAAGTAAACTAGCAGCTGCCTCAAAAATGGTCACAGCAGTGTGAAACAGAGCCTGTACCACATTCAGCAGCCAGTTCAAGAATATGCTCATCACTTATCCATGAGGCGCACGATGCTTAAATGCCACCTACAACAGAGCTCCTGCTCTGGCAGCCCTTCTGCTTCCCCTTTCTGCCTTTAATAAAGCATAGATTAAAAGGCTTACAAGAGCTATTACTTTGAAAGTCATGTTTCCCCCAAGTGTCCCTTACAATGGCACAGGGAACATGAATTCTATGAGAATATTTAACTAAGTGAGTTTGGATGTTTAGATTTCAGCAAGTCCAAAAATGTTTAAATGATGTGTCTGAACTCTGAGATTTTCCTCTTGATACCATGCCAGTCACTTTATCCATCCATCCATCCATCCATCCATCCATCCATCCATCCATCCATCCGTCCATCCATCCATCCCTACCTCCCTTTCAGCCCAACTTACTAGTTTTTAATTTTTTTCCCATTCTTTCTCTCAGTTTCCCCAATGTGCCTCTTAACCCATCTCACTCACCTCAGACTGCAATCAGATCTTCATTTTTTCCACATTCCATCAACATCCCACAGTTATTTTGATCATTCAAATCAGAAGAATTTAAAGATCCTGCTTTGATTTTTCTCTCAGTCTACCTTAGTTTAGACTAGGTTTTAAATTATGATTTGTAGAAGGGCTGTAAACGGTATTTTAAAAGGTTCTTTCAAGGCTTTTACTTCTATTTTTTTTTAAAGAGAAATGTGTTACATAAGCAGTATAGCTTAAGGAGAATCAGAGAGTAAGTGGATGGGGAATTTCTGAGAGCTGTAGAACAAAGGTATCTAATGGGAGGTTACTTCAAAGGAGATCTGGGAAAAAAGAGAAAAACCAGGGGAATATCATGAGGAATACCTCAACCAATTTATTCCTACATGCCTGCAATTCTGCACACAAAAGGATCCTGTACACAGGATTACACAACTGCAGTGCACACATGGGGACACTCCCAAGCTAAGAATTTATTGAGACTCCTGAAAGGGAAGAGGAAGGAGCATGTTAGACATGGGTCAGGACTTTGGACTGCAGAGAAATATCTGTATAAAATATTGAAGAATATCTGTTGCACTGGTGGTATGGCTCAGTGAGGGAGGTGATCATGGCTGTGTTTTCAGACAAACTGAATTAAGGGAGAGCGTACATGCCCATGGAGGAGCTGTAGGTCAGCAGTTGGTGAGAGGAGACTGGAAATGCTTTCTGTTCTGTGCAGTTACAAGTGTAAAAGCTCTGGGGATAACACGGAACAGGAGCCTTATTCAGTCCTCCATGCCACATCCAGTTTTTGTTCCTGTGAGACACATCTGAGATCCTTCCTGCTCTCTGTCCCCCTCCATGAGAACATACATATGCACACGCATACACACACTCACTTGCTCTCTCCCTTCCAGGCTCCCACTGATCTTTGAAGGCTTTACTTATCTGTGTATTTTCAGAACTGAAAGCAAATCAATTCTGACACCTGAAAACATATTCAGTTTGTTGCATTATAATTTTAACTTTTTGCTGCTCACTGCTGCTCACTGAAGAGCAGCACACAAGTGCTTATCCCTTAAAAGATATTTCTGCTAAGGATGTAGACATATTCGGGGAAAATTTTGAGTTTTTAGTGACTAGTGATGGGTTTCCCACTCTGTAAATGTGGGAGATGATGCAGTGACACCCTGCCTGTGTCCTCCTTCCTGAAAAGTCTGTGCAGAGCCTATGTCTGTATGTTCAGGGAAAGCACTGGCACACTTTGAAATCCTGAACGAGTCCCAGGAGTTTCCCCTGAGAGTCAGTGAGGCTGAACCAGAAACATCATGCAGATACCTTCTAGGAGAGGAAAAATGTGCCTTGAGGATGATGCTTGAAGTCATTGCCTCCAAAAAGGGCTGAGGAAACGCTTTGTTCTCTAGCCTGATATGCTAAAAGGCTTTTTAGCTCTTGGTAAAATTTGTCATTTGTGCTTGGCTTTGCTTTTCTATTTATAGTGTCAGGCAGGGCCTTGTCTGTGCTCCCATTAGTGGGAAGGTCAACTAGATGGTCTCATAAAATTTTTTTTTAGCTCTCTTTGGGTTTTGATGTGAATATGTATATGGGATTTTACAGCACAAATACTAACATACAGATAGAAATAAAAGCTTTGCCTGCATTTAGTTTTCTTATTTTTACACTGTAGTGAAATCACAAGGAGGTGATTTATGACGCAGCCAGAATAAAGTTTCTAGATGATACTAGTCTTGTCCTCTAAAATGGAAGTAAATGCCTTTTGCCCTTTCTAGGAGTGAATAGGGAATATACATGTCAAAACAATGCAAACCCCAAGCTGAGCAGCTGTTGACATTCTGTTCAAATCCCAGCTGATTAACTACATCTCCTCATCCAGCGTCAACTTCCGACAGGTTCCACAAAGCTGGACAGCAATAGAAAGGGGGAAAAAGAAGCCTGATAATTTCTCCCATAATTGCCACCTGCAATCCCAGAGAGCAAAGGAGAAATGAAGCCATAAATAGCAGGAAAGATTTGTCAGACTGTGCAAGATCAGAGCATTGATTCAGCCTTGATTGGGCTCCCCACTGCTTTCCTTTCGTTATTTATGTCAGGTTAACCTCTCCTTTTCAGCAGTGACATCTGTTCCCCATTGACTCCTTTCAGAGAACATACGGTGGTTTTCATTTTGTCAGCTGCTTTTCCATCTTCTGATTACTTTGGAGCAAAGCTGCTGGGGTGGGTTTTATTTGAATAATGCCTAATTTGAAATGAATGTGCTTGCTTTGAGATAGGACACATGAAAAGGTGCAGTACATTCCATAAAAACCTACCAAACACATACAAGATGGAATCAAAACTATCAGGTCTTAACAGGGGAGGCAAAGACAGAGGAAAGGAAAGGATGAGCACCTGAGAGCACTGAGGTGGAAGCTCCCAGACCTGGGCACAGGTCTGTTCCATACAAGGAAAATGCAATCATGGAACATCATGGAGCTGCACAAAACAGGCAGGTGAAGTGTCACCATGTGGTGTCTCAGCAGAATCCTACTTGATGCTTGAATCTGCTTCTGGTCATCACTTAGTCCAGTGAGGTCTGACAGCTCTATTTCTGAATTTAGATTGGTTGTTCTGAGTGTGAATGGGGTCTGTTTTCAAAGGAAGCCTTTGTAAGACAGTTGGGTGATTTCTCTCCTCTCCTCTCCTCTCCTCTCCTCTCCTCTCCTCTCCTCTCCTCTCCTCTCCCNCTCTCCTCTCCTCTCCTCTCCTCTCCTCTCCTCTCCTCTCCTCTCCTCTCCTCCCGTCCCCTCCCCCTTTTGACATACAACAGCTTGCAGTGCTGTAAATTTAATTCTCATGCTGAGTTTGGCCAAGGTCCCTCTAGCTCTTGATTCTGGCCTCCCCCGGGGCAGGTATTTCCTTGCACTTTGTACATGATTTATGTAGTCTACCTATTCAAATTCCAAGCTGCATAGAAGAGTGTGTCTCATCTCAGGCCAAGCATATTGTTAACTACTTAAAGAGCAATAGTAATGATCCCACCTGAAGGAGAAATGAGCCATGTGAGCAAGGTAAGAGAATTAATTATCAGCAAATTCTTATCTCTGGAAGAATATGAAGCTGCTTTATTTCCCAGAGAGATCCATAAAAAGCCAGAAAATCTGAATTGGGTTAATGTATGATCTCCACACAGACCACCTGAACCATCTCTAAAACGCTTCCCCCCCTCACAGTCTCTTGTGATGTTTGACTTTATCTCTCTATCTTATTCTTGGTTTATTCTACCGTTATAAACCATTGCTGCTTGGGGGAATTAAAACTAGAAAAGCAAAGACTAAAAAACTTAGTAGAATTTCTTTGACTCTTGTCTTTAGAAGTGTAGATATGATAAACATTTGCTAGTATCCTGTTGTGTATGTTGTTAAATCAACCAGGTCATGTGAAAAACTCCCAAACTAAAGGCTTTTAAAATAACCCCAGCATCTCATAGAAAAGCTTGTCTCCAAAGTATTCAAATTTTACCCAAATCCTCACAACTTTCTTCATAAAAGGGTTTTAACTCATTCAAAAACTAAATTAAAATGTACAGTAGGTACCACACCTACAAAAGGATCCTTCCCCTTGTGCATATTTCCAGTTGAAGGACACTCTGAATTGAATGACAGCTTAATGGTTGCCACTGAAAATGCTGGAACCATTTATTGTCTAATATTTCTCTACTGACTTGTATAAGGTATTAAACATCACTGAATATATGTTCAGAAAAACATGTTCAGGCATAATTTCACAGAAAGATTTCTGTGGAGGCTTCACATGGATGAGAAGTGTCTGTGTGTATCTATTTTAAAAGAACTTAATGAGAAGATGTGCTTATAGAAAATGTTAAAGATCATTTTCTCGTTTGCCAGAGCACGCTTTCCCCCCAGCTCCTTCAATCTCTAGTACTTCCAGCTGCTTCTAATGATCTTCCCAATGAAACAGCTGTGTTTATGGGACTCTCTCATACTGTGATGTCTGGGTTACAAAATGTTCAATGCGTTCACGAGTTTCTCCCTGTGACAAACTCCAAAAAAAATCCAGGCATTTCTGTCTTGTTTAGATCTCCAGTTATCCACTGAAATTAATGTTTGATTGAAAACTGATATGATTTTATCTGAGTACAGCTGAAAGAAGCACGGATAAGTTTCAGTCAAGAATCAAATCCTTCTCTGTTTTCATGACATTCACACATTCTGACTTCAGGTTTTCAGACTCATAGCATAAGAAAAATCTTAACTGTGTTGGTACAAACCGGGGATAAACTGATCCCAAAACCATGTCACCCCACTACTGGCTGTATTTAGGAGTGCACTACTTCCCCCAATTCCAGGATGCTGTACTATCCTAAAAGCCTTCAACCTTCAGCTTGGTCTCAGGTGCCTCCCAGTTTCACTATTGGTTTTGAACTGTTTTCCAAAGGCAGAGAAACAAGACACATGGGTCTTGCAGAATTTTTATTTCTCCCATAGACTTATAAAAACATTTTAAAAACCAATGCTATTAGATCAATGGTGGTGCTGCTGGAACCCAAATTAGCTTCAGGCCTGTGCAATATGCCAATTACAAAGACAAAAAAGGAAGCAATATCTAAGTATACCAATCCTTGTGATCTCTTTTATGAGGAATTCCACTTCAAAGCACCTTTCTTGTTTGTTACCAGATCACATACATAAACATCTAGAAAATGTGACTAAAAATAAGTATTTTGTTATTCCTTCATGCCTCTATCCTCAGCTGCTGAGAATCTTTAATTCCTATTGTGCCTGGAAACTCTTCAGAATGACACTATAGAGTTCTCTCTTTGCTTCCGGCTCATTATTTTTATTCATTTATTGTTTTAATTTTCTTTTTTTCCCATCTTGTGCACCTTATTTTTTTAGTTACCTCCATCACCATTTTTAAGGAGTGAATGAAGGTGTTGAGGGGAGAACTGGGCAAGCGGGGGGGGGGGCAAAAGGTTGGGTTGAAACCACTTCTTTTATTCCTGGCAGTGCTGTTTCTAAAAGCAAATTTGGATTGCTTTAGGGTAACTCAGAGTTGTTCAATCTAAAGAGAAAGTCAAAACTATCACTCTGGACAAGCCGCCTCCCACATTAGCAAGGGGCTGGGATTCTTCCTCCCTACTCCTACATGCAGAACTTGATTTCTCTTTCCCAGGTGCTGCTGAGGATTGAATCCCCTGAAGTGAGCAGTATTTTGCAGGTGTACACTACTGTGGGCACCGCTGCTAGGAGAAAGTAAGCCCTGGTAATTTCATCATACAGCTTTGATTTGTTATGGCATTACTGAAACTGGTATGAAATACAGCACTAAAACAAAGGCAAAATAGGAGATGAGTTGAGATTAATCCAACTTTACAAATGTAGGTATGCCTGTGAAGTACAAACACACATTCAAATGTCATCTTGTCCTTAAGTTTATTACTCTGATGGATTTGTCCTTGAATCCATCTACACATAACAGAAAAAGCAATTGCTGAGAGGGTGAAGAACTGCAAGTGCCAGTCCCTGCTTTGGATACTCAGCCTTAATCTGGGACCTTTTCAAGCAGTCAAGTTATCTGGAAACACTACCCAGATGAAGTTAATTGTCTACAAGAGCCTCTTCTGTAAAAGTGTCTGTAAACCCTAAACCACTCCAAAGGATCAGAGATGTGAAATTCACTATTCCTTGGTGTTCCACAGGAGGCTCCACGAGGTCAGTTGTATTTATTTACAGCAGCCTGTTGTTTATTGCACTGGCAATATTTTGTTAGAATAAACAAACTTGAAAAAAAAAGCAGCATTTGTAAGAACCTGCAGTGGAATCAATGTTCTGAATAGAACGGCAGGACTATGACACAATAAATCCTTCAGGCTTCCATGGATGGAACCAACGAAATGTGGAAGTTGTTGTGTTGGAACATTCTAGTAGGAAGCCTTGGACGGAATCCCAAAGTCCTGCTGGGTTAGGTGCTCTGCAGGAAAAAGGAACTGTGTCTGCCCTCAATAACAATCAAGCTAAGGAGAAAATTAGACAGAAGGAAAAAGAAGACCCATGGCAATTAAGACAAATGGCACAGTTTGTCTTAATTTCCAGACAAGTCTTGCAAGCTGCTGAAAAGCCTTCTGTCAGGGATTGACCCTGGCCTGATACCAGGCACCCACCAAAGCCTCTCTCTCACTGCCCTCCACAGCTGAACAAGGAAAAGGAAATATAACCGAGGGTTCATGAGTTGAGGTAAGGACTGGGAGAGAGATCTCTCATCAGATACCTTCATGGACAAAACAGGCTCAACTTAGAAACATGCACTGAATTTATTATACCGACAAAATCAGAGCAAGATTAGGAGAAGTAAAATAAAACTTTAGAAACACCTTCTCCCCACCCCTCCCTCCTTCCCAGCTCTACCTCCTCCCCCAGTGGTGCAGGGAGGCAGGGAATGGGGGTTATGGTCAGTCCATCACCCGCTGTTTCTCCCACTGCTCAGGGAGAGGAGTCATTCCCCTGTTCCACCGTGGGGTCCCTCCGATGGGAGACAGCTCTCCATGAACTTCCCTGATGTAAGTCCATCCCATGAGCACCAGCTCTCTGTGAACCTGGCTTCCAAAACTAGGCCATGGAAACACAATACAATTTATTATGTTACTTGTAGGAGTTCCTATATTATATTAGACACTTTTTTAAAATAGAGACTCTCATTTACTTTGCTTAAACCCTCACATTGTCCAAGACAGAGGCCTTCAAATAAGTCTGAAATTTGTGAGATTTTCCCAGGGGGTGGCAAAGAAGTTGAGGTATTAATCCAGGCAATGAAAACTAATCTGAAGGGAATTATACATTTTGGGATTTTTTTTTTGTAAAATACTACTTAAACACTGTGCTTATGCCAGGGATTCTGGTGAATTTTATGACCTTAATGAATTTTACCTTTCACCATCAGTATTTTCTTTGAGACTACACATGTATTAATATAATGGACAAATGTTGTAGTGCGGGGAATCCTTACAACATTGAATAAGACAGCAATGAACTTGGAAGGAAAGATGAAGCGATATTTTTGAAGATGTTCAGGGATTATTTTATTCCTCCAGCCCATGGCTGGAATTCCCAGGCAGACTCTCCAGTCATGGGACCCTGCTCTCTTCCCGTGCCCCGGGCACCCCAAACCACCCAATCAGGAACAGGTATGGGGCACACGGGACATGGGGACAGGGACAGGGACAGACCCGTACCCTGCAGGGTCCCTACCCACAAGATTTCAGGGGAGGCACCTCCACAGACAAAGTAAAAAGTAAATGAAAATATCTTGTATTGTAAAGTCTGGGAGATTTACAAATCTCACTGAGAAACTGTTGGCAGCTCCTCTTTAGGCATATTCCACACTGGGTGATTGATATTTCCTTTTGAACTGATGATTTCCACCTCTCCTCCAAAATGTGTGATGCTCTGAGACTCAGAAATCCTTTTCCTTAGCCTGCCAGTGATCCCCACTGTGACCTGGGTGAAGTAGTTTAATTTTCACTTTATATATATATGTATATATATGTATATATTTTTTTCCCTTTATATATATATGTATATATCTTTTTTTTTTTAATGTTGTGGCTTTGAAAGAAAAATGTGCCATATGAAAGCAAGGTATTACTCCTGCTCAGTGTTTTGACTGCACTAGATCAGATGGTACTAAGAATAGGAAAGTCAGAAATAAATTCAGTAAGTTTGTCTTTCTCTGTAGCTGCCAAGAATAATTTATCAAATTCTTTCTCTAATTCAGTAACAAATCTAGGATGCACTTAAGTGGGAGTAGAAGCCAAAGCAACAATTTGCTGTTGTTGACTGTGGAGTAGCAGATTTCCGAGCAAAGAATAAAAATAATCAGTGAAAATTTTGGAAATATATTTGGAGAAAAGGAAAATTATACCCCTCCCCAGGAAGAGACATGGCAATTTAATTAATATTTCTCAAAAAGTGGCTTCAAACGTTGATGAAATTTTCCAAGAATTTTAGCTATTTAAATTCCAGGTAATTTCCAGCTCCTCTGATTCCATCTTGATCAATTCGGTAAGCTCATAAAAATCTAAATATTGGATTTTAGCCCAGTGCCAGATTTGGTATTTCCCCACCTCACCCTGCTAGGAACAACACGCTTGGATTTTTTTTCTCGCCCCTCTTATGACTTTATTAACACTCTGTCAGTCATGTTGTCCAAGCCTCTAGGAAATGTGGAAGTTGTCTCTTACCTATCTTCTGGAAATGAATAATCACAGACATGACTTCCAAGGAGCAGTGGCTGCGTGTTTTATGATGTTGTAATCTTTTTCTGGGAATGTTATGAAGGAAGGGCTGTCCTGTAGCTCAGGAAGTTCTTGTTGTCATTTTTGTTTCCTGAGCAATCTCAGTTCTTCAGCTTGCCTTTTAAAATAGCAGAAGCCCGTGAGTCCGAGCCAGCTTTCTGTTTTTTAACATGTGATGCTCCCAAGGCATAAGCAACATAAAAAAATGACAAAAAGGTTTCAAAACAGAAAAAAAACCTGCCAGCAGTGGTGAATGCTGTGTCTTCAACATTCCTAACATGGCAGGAAACCTTTTTCCAAAAAATCCATGTAGCTGCAAATGAAACCATTAATCAATGTGTAGCAGAAGCTTTGATGGTATGTTTACACTTTTCACCATTAAAAGTAGCGCCACACTCCAAATGATGACTGTGCACCACACAGTGAGGAAATGAAGTGATGAGAACAACAGATATGAAGTACTAATTTCTTGATTATTTTTAATTACACTTAGGAGAAAACCAAACAAATGTTAATAAAATCTGCATTACCATTTTTTAAAATAAGTTCTAATCGATCAGTCAGGTAGGTCTGTATTGGAGTCATCTTTTATCATTGTTAGTGTTATTAATAAGGGCAATCACAAATCTTCAGAAATTATTTGCCTCAGCTTAAAAATTAATTTTGGTCAAAAGGCATTCCAAATTAAAAAAAAAAAAAAAAAAGCCATAATGGAAGCCATCTGAAGCAGAGGCTCTGCTCATAGATAGGCCTTAAACAGGGTGGTGACACAAGTACTGTTTTATACTTCATTAACAGTCAATTAATAACCCATGGTGAATATGGTGTCTTGGAGTTCAGCTGTGAAATGAAGAGTTCCCTTTCATTTGGCTTGTCACCTTCTGTGAAAATGTAAAGGATTAATTAGGTCTTCTATGACTCTGGCTGCTTGCACCTTTAATAAAGTAGGATCTTGGGTTTCATGGAGCATGGAAACACCATTCCCTATAGGCTTCTTTTTCAACACTTCTTTTTCTCTTTTCAAGAAAAAAATGAGATTTTTCATCTCTTGACTCAAAGCCTTAAAGAATAACCATGCAGCTGAACATGAAATAAAAAAACATACCAGAGAAAGCAAAGAATGTATGAGGAAACAAGCAGGTACCTCTGCCTTTATGCAGGAGCAGGTTAAACAAGATAAACATCTGTGCTTACTTTTAAAACAATGAAGATTTTCAGACATGGTGGTTATAAGTGTGCTTAGTGTCAAGAGACACAATTGCACAGTGATCCAGGCTGTATACACAAAACTTTGGGATTCTAGGAAAAAAAAATTATTTTATCTCTCTCTTTATTGTTGGTTTCAATAAACAAACAAATATACAAACAAAAACCCCACAAATATTTCATTCTTCCCTGTCAGAAAATAGGAATGAAAGTGTTTACAGAAGAACCACGGAGTGCTCTTTTTATTAACCCAGTGCACATCTAATTTCAGTGAGAATAAAGCCGCCCAAGTTACCAGAAAGGTACAAAATTACAAGTTGAGAGAAATAGGAGCTCACTCAGTTTCTACTCCTCTGCTTTACAATCTGAAACTGCCTCTCTGTGGTGTGCTGAGAGAGAACATACATAAGTGCATATTTCATATATTTATGAAAAGAAGCTGAAACAGCAGCCACTGTGTGTGAGGAGCTCGTTCTGATGTCAGAGCACAAGTTAACTACTTTTGATACAGGTGGGGTTAAGAGTTTAAGGTGACTTTTTCCATTAACATAATGTTTCCAGTTGCTCAAAAACTTCAAACATTTTGACTATTTGTGCCAAAATTATCAGCCTGGACTAAGTTCATGTGCAGGGGAAGGAAAGTGTGAGGACCCAGAATGTTTCAACCAGAGCTATTGATCTCTCTCTGAGGAAAAATGTTGGTTTTCAGTCAAGGAATTAAGAGTTTCCTTTCAGACTTTCTACATTTTGGACTAAGTACATGCAATTTTTCTGTGACAAATGGCTACAAGTATAATGGGCCCATGCATGACCCACCACTACCCTTCTTAAAACACAAAGTATGTCCTAAGTGCCTCAAATTGCTGCCAAATCCTGTCCCACGCAAGCCATTTCTGAATCTCTTCTCCCAATTATGTGCAAGTATTTTACATTCTTTTCACTGTTCCAATTCCTTTGATAATTTACTTTTTCAGTAAGCTTGTCTTTCATTGGCTTAAACTACAATGAATTTAAATTTTGCTGACTTTGTGTCTGCTGCTGAGGAGCATGAATTAAACCTAAAGGTAAAAGGCAGAAATGTTGATTTTACTCCTGGCTACATGGAAAGTTCTCTCAGTGTCTGGGTCCATTTGTTCCAGCTGGTAGTATACAGCGTGTCATAAACTTTCAAAATACTGTTTACCAAACAGTTTTACGACATGTATTAAAGCTGAAAAAAGCCCAGAAACCCAATTCTAATTTATAAAAATGTGCAATTTGTAATCTAGTAGCTTGTTCATACAAATTACTGCAGTAGAAAATTCATTAACTACTTTAAGTATAGTGTGGTCCAAGGAAGCTTTATTATGGGAAGTGACAAGGATGGTTTTTAATGAGTTGCAATCCGGTAATCTGAATATTTTTTCTGAAGTTGCTCTCTTCTAATTAGAGCTTAAAGATTTTTCATGCAAACTGTCTCTATTCTGTCTAAATAGAAACTGAGGTTTTGATTATCATCAGTAGATCTCATTTTCCCAAAAAGATTTTCGGACACAAGTGTATCAATGCGTTTGGGAAGTTTTTATGATTTGCTACCTGAATTATTTCAAAGTTTTCTGGTCTTTTTTTATCCCCTTTCTGAGATTCTAGATGCTTCTGAGTTCTCAGAAAGCTGAAGGGGGAGTTTGTGTGGCTCTCGATCTGGTGTACCACAAATGGTTCCTGTGTCTGTGAAGGTGAAATCTGAGCTCTTCACTTGGGGTTTTTTTTCCTCACTGGTCCACAGCCTTGGTTTGTCTGTACTAGCAGATCTTGTATTTATACATTCCCATTTTATTTATATCCCTATCCCTCAGCCAAGTGCCTTGCAGAGGCACATTAGGTGATTGTGTCATCTGTTACATAAAAATTTCTCCTTCTGCAGAATTCTGTTCTGTTTCTAAAAGTTCTCTATGCGTCAGAACTCTTCTAAATAGTAAAAATATGTTTTCCTTTGATTAACTCAAACCTAATTCGTGAACTCTTTGGGAGCCCAACCACTGAAGAATTATAAATGTGTTGCACTATCGATTATTTATAATACTGTGCCTGTTATAATAGTCACATCAATGGAAATAAGCAGATGATGCATGCTGAAGCATCAAATGGAGTTTTTCCTGAACTTTGACCACCTGCTCACACTCTCTTTAAGAGCTGTATCTCAAGATTATCTGCAGCACTGAAAACCTATAAAGATTTTGAAAGCAGCTGGCATATTTTCCTGGTTAAAAAAGCAGCTTCTGAAGTAAAATTCCTCTCTCCATATGTCTCTTTGCTATGATGGCTGGATATTGTGCTCAGTTTTCATGTATTTCCTGGGAATCCTCTAAAGCAAAAAATGGAAACAGACTACTGAGAAGGAATAGTCCATGGCTGCATTCATACAAATAAACACAGTCTAGGTGTGTGCACTCATCCTGAGCAGCCTGAGGTGTCTGCCTGTCCTGCCTTCAGATTAAAGAAGTAAGATTACTTCCTTGCAGGTCTATTTGCCAAACTGCAGCTACAGGAAAGAGGTCACAGAAAAAGCAGAGCTGGAAGGGATCAAGGACCACTGAGTCCAGCTCCTGGCCCTACACACCACCCTTTGTGTGTCCATGTCTGTCAGCCCTCTTCGAGACTCAGGCAGACACAAACTGTTGTAAGGGAAAACTTTCTTTTTGAGCTCTGTATGTGTCTATTCTGTGGTAAGAGAGCAAGGGATTGTGAACATCAGTTTCCTCTCTTGTGTTCAGAGCTATTCCCTGAAACTGATTATTTTTGTCTCCCATGCATCAACACAAGTTATGTGGCACCTTAACACTTGTTATCTTGTTGTATCCTGCTAGAGGCTTATTAAGAAGTGATCCTTGGGGTCAGATGTAAAACAAACACAAGAGCCACCAAGGCTTTGCTTCAGATAGTTGCCCTTCCACTTCCCCTTCCACAGAAAAAATGCAGTTCTAGCTGCTCTCTCTGACTCAGATGATTTGACTACAAGCAAAACCCCTGCATGCATGGCCTTTCTCACAGGAAAAAAAAAAAAAAGGGAATATTTATGTACCTTGTTCTCCTAAAAAGGTTCCAGTTGTGGAAGTGACAGACGCGATTTGATTTTGCTTCCTCTCGGTGCTGTGCTTCAGGCCAGCTTATTTTATTCCTATCTCTAAGGTTACAGAAGGAGGATTTGTAGGCAGATGTTGCAATATTGAGGTTTTAGGCAATCAATAGATACCAGAAAGGTTAACAGATCTTGTACCACAACCTCTCTGTATTCTTTTCATTGGCTTGTACTTAGTTTTGCTTCTGCTTACCGAGGTGCTGCTTTCTTTGCTGCGGCAAGCTCAGAATTACCCTGAAAAGAATGCATTTCCTACTCCTACCTCAGACAAAGAGGAGCTTGGAAAATTATGATTTATTTTCTTCCCCCTAAAATTTGCCTAACAGGGTGAAAATGGGAAAGAGGATGAGCAAACCTTTTTCTCTGAATGCAGCAGCTAAAAGCCTCGATGCGCAGCCAAATTAGGGGAAAGAAAACAAATAGTTTGGACTCTCCTGCCTGCCTTCCCCTCAATATACACCAAGAAAAAGCTCTGAAAATGGTCTGACCATCAAAAGGCTTTGCAGAAGGGGAATGCTCAGTCCCTTGCCTGTCTTGTTTTGGCAGCCCTGGCTGAAAGGATCCCTACTGTGTATGAATACTGCCCCAGCACACTGCAGTTATCTCCTGTTTGCCACCCTTCTCCCCACTGGAAAGGCTGTGAGAACAAAGAATATCTGTCCTGGCACACTCACATTCTGCTTTATGCTAATTTTACCAATTTGTTCCCTTCACAATCCAAGGCCCTTTTCAGCCTTCAGAATATTCAATCTCTGAACATTAAATGCAGGTAAAATTGACTTTATCTGTCAATTGTCTGTCGTACTGTCAGCCTGAGATATTTGTACTGAAAAAACAAAACACCCTCTCCCACCAATCCCTTAAATGAAAGAAAGCAGAAAACATGTCTGACTCCACTAAATTTATAATAACATATTTTATCTCTGTTTGATAGCAAATATGTAAGATCTACTGTCACAGAAGCCTAACAGCAAGGGAGTATTAGCTAAAAGAGATGTGTATAACAAGGCAAGGAAAAATTGATCTTTAGAGCAGAAAGGTGGGGACACTGGTAGGACAGCACAAGAGACTGTAGCTTTTGGGAGGCTTTATAGTTAAAAATATAAGTGGTGAGAGACTTTTATTTGGAAGTTTGATCTTTGATGTCAGAGAGCGTTTCAGAGACTCAGTCTTCCCCTGTCAAGGTATCTTCAGGCCAGAAACTTGTACATGCAGCAGCAGAAGTGCAAATTAAATGTAGGGTAAAGCTTTCGGCATTAATGCCTTGCTGAAAGTCAGGTGGAGACCTGACATGGATGTTACGTCAGAGTCAGCCAAAGCTACTTCCCTACATGGCTAAGAAATTGTGGCTTGGAGAGATTTCACCCCGTTTTTCAGACAGAACTATCCTCTTGTGGCACATCAGGAACATTCCTTATGTACTTCTGGGGGAAGAAACTTTGTCCCATGAACCTTGGCTTGATAGAGAAAGGAAGGAGTCTGTCTCCACAGCAGAAAGAGGAGACTTCAGAGAGGCTCCCACTGCAACCTTCTTGGAAGTGGAGAATGGGGTGGTGTTTTCTGAGAGATCACATGGAAATATAATCATAACCAGAGCTGTGGCTGGGTATATAATTGTAGCTTATATGTTTCATTATTCTGTGCACATAAATATATTCTTTAGAACGTCTTTTGATTTGGGGAGATACGCGTTAAATTTCAAGCCTAAATCCTCTCATTTTTGCAAAGTTATGGTGATTAAATTATGTTCTAAGGTATCTATGCCATGAGAGTTCAGTAAGCCTGAAGATCTTCCTTTATGAAGTAGGACATGAGACTTAGATTACCTAGAGCGATTCACAGCCTTTTAGGTGAGGATAATCAACACTCTTGGCAAGTAGCAGTGGCAAGGTCTTGGTTTTGTTTAAATTGGGAGAAATTATAAAATCAGTGATGTAAGGGAAGAGTGTGGTGTGGGTACTGTAGTGGCCTACACAGAGCTCTTGTGGAAATTATGTGAGAAGGTGTAAGAATTGGTATTGCAACTTTGTAAATCAAAAATGAAGGATCCCAAACCTCTGGCTTGCTCACCTGAGGCAGTGCGCAGTCCATGAGTGAGTAATCTGAGAGGTGTCAAACCCAGCAGTGCCTTGCCCGCCTACCTGCACATCTGCCCTCCGGCTGTCCAGTACAACAGCCAAGCTGGGGTTGAAGGCTCTGAAAGCATCCCCGAGTTCTGTATCACAAAAAAGATCATAAATACTGAGTAAGTGCCACTGGCCTTGGGGAACTAAAAAGCTGCCAGCCAGTTTGGCAACAAACCCTCTCCTCTGCTAACAGGGAGCATGTTCTCTGAGGAGCATGCTGAATGTATGCAAGACCAGATGCTGTGTAATGTCATGAGAAATAGTGTTTTGAGCACTTGATTTATACAAAACCTAAGGCAATAAAAAGCAAGAGAAGACTGTAAGACATTTGGAAGAAGTCTGGCGTGTTCAGGAAGAAGAGGGGTGGGTTTGAAGGAAAAGCTGCTGAGCACCACCTTTTCCCTTGGCTCTCCCACACCAGCCTGTATGATCTACACCTACCCATCACGAGTTGTGCAATCCATACAATTATGGAGAACATAACAGAGTGTGTAAAAGAAAATGCTGCAAGTATCTAGTTTTAAAACAAGCATCTTCCTCTATTGTTTTATCCAGTATAAACAGAATACTGCACATAGGGATGATTCAAGAGGTAGAGGATAATTTTGGTGGAGAGGAGAAGTGAAATGACAGCTTGGAGTCTTCACCTATTGTGCAAGATTATTATGAAAAAATTAGGAAAATAAGTGAGGTATTAGAAGTTAACTGTATGATTTTCCTTTGCTGCAGGCTATTGTTCATAGTCTTCAAATTTTCTTTAAATCTTCTTTGTGTCATAGATTAGTTCCATGCAGATAGCAAGTGCATACTGTACTCTTCATCCATTAACAGTCTCATTTATTCAGATACCATGTTTGAACAGCCCTCAGGAATATATATAAATATATATGTATGTACTGCTTGTTTAAGAGGAGGCTTGTAGATACTGACTCTAATTTAGCTAATCACTTCCTGCTTCATATTCCTAAGAAACCTCTCGTGATTAAATAGCCAGGAATGACAGTTGGGACAGTTGCATTTATTTAAAAAGCAACTCTTAAATGAATGCTGGGTTTTTACATGCAGGAATTGAGGCTTTCAATTTTATGGTTTCAACTTCTAGTCAAAGCAGCACTAACAACACTGCACAGTGACAGACTTGTAGTGCCTTTTCCCTTCCTATTGCACATCATAAAAGAAACTGCTAAAGTTAGGTCAAACTACTGTATCAAATATGAATTTTCATTTGGTGCATGCTTCAATTCAGTGCAAAAATGTTTCCAAGGCAATAAGGGTACTCAAGTCTGCACATATACCTCTGAGCACACAAAGCCAAAAAACAAACTTTGGAAACATCACCTTTAAATGAATGGAAGGTTTGTCTCCTATTGCTTTAGCCCAGAAAGACCAGGTCTCCCAGCTTTTTTTTTTTTTTTTTGAGCTATCATAATAAAAGTAAATAGCAAAACCTTAAACAGAGTCCTGGAGGGTCTCTTGGACAAGGCAAAATGGCAAGTGAAGGATGGATTTTTAAGCTTTGTTATGGAAGAATAGTGGACAGAGTCCAGCTGACCCTGTGAAGAGTCAGAAAATAAACTTTGATTGCCCAAGTGCTAGCACAGCACCTCTATCAGACCATTATTATCAGCTGCCTTTTAAGGTGGATTTCCTGCAAGTTTACAGTTTGTTTCCAGGGGACATAAAAGCCCTGTGTTATTCTTGACAGGTATTCTTAAATTAGTGTCAAATTATTATCCTTATCATATTAGGATATTATCATTATCCTTTTGGACAAGAAAAGGTGCATTCAGTGGTTCCTTCATAAGGATTCACCCTAAGAATAATTTTGGTGGAGACTTGGTTTGAGGAAGAGGTAATTTTCTGGATGATAGACCCAATTCAGGATGTGAGTGGAGATTTAAAGTAATGGATTTCCTCCACCTTCCCACTGAAGAAAAATAATGAACAATCAGCCTTTTTTTAGTAATGCTAACATTTCATTCATCTGGACTTTTGTTAGTGGACCCTTCTGAATCTGTGCAGAGCAGAGGCTTTAGCACTTTTTTTCTGGGGATCCCTGACTCTATCAAGCCTGGTAAATTCTATCTATACTAGGGCATTGCTTAGAAAATCAGAGCCAGCCTTTAGTGATGGACTAAGCTTTCTGAGTTAGCTGTTAGCTGACTTAATCCAGCCATGCTCTTTCTTGTTAGAACAAATGAGGATTCTAGGAAAATGGTTGCTTGTGTCTAAGGATGATGTGGTCAACCTGTAGCTGTTATAAATGTTGTCAGTATTTTCAGAATTATCCCCTATGAACAAGTACAGGCTTGCACTTGAAAAATATTGGGGGTACCTCATCACTGATAGGTCATTGAGTTCTTTATGATCAGATTGGCCCTGGCAAATTGTGTTTCTGTCAGCTGGCTTTAACTGCTCCTGGAACTTCAGATTCAGAGACAGGTATTGAAAACAGATTTATTGCCCTGGGTACCAGCAACCTGAATAACTAATACAGAGAAAACTAACTGCTGGTTTTAGCTAAGTTTCTCAGTGCAATTTTGCTAACTTGGATATATTCCTGATGAGGATTAAAATTATTGTTTTATGATATAAATATTCACTTGCCAAGCAAAGCTTCGCTCGGTATATTTGAGCTACATATACACTACTCAGAGATCTGCTCTTAGAAGTGAATAAATCTTTTAACCTCTGTTCTCAAGGTAAGTATTTCTCAACAGCCTTTTCTTTTTGTTCATGTTATTTACTTCAAATGTCTTGACCACATGTAAGCTGCAGAGTGGTTAGGCTGAAAATAAACTACACATTTTCATCAGGTTTTTCACAATCTTCAGTCTTGCCGTCTTATCAGTTCTAGCAATGCTGGGATAAAGTGATGATCAGATGGCTGAAATAGCTCTCCTATGAGGAAAGGCTGAGAGAGATGGGGTTGGTCAGCCTGGAGGTGAGAAGGTTTGTAGACACCTTACAGTGCCTGGAGGGAGCCTACAAGAAACCTGGAGGTTGATTTTTTTATAAGGCATGTAATGATAGGACAAGGGAAAAGGGATTGAAGTGAAAGAGGGCATGTTTTGATTAGGTACTAGGTATTAGTCAAAGAAATACAGGAGAGATTATGCAGTTTAAAACTCTCATCAGACAAATATTGTCTAGTGGTCCCTGGAACTGGGAGAGCAGGATACCAACCTGCTGCTCTCCAGAACCACATATTTATAAAAACAGGCATCTTTTTAAGTTCCTCTTACATATTTATCTTCATTATGTGCAGCCTTTCTTGAAGCATACTTAATAGTTTATGTTTAAAATGCCCCTTCCTATTGTGTGGCTGGGAGAAGCTCCTCTACTCTCAGAGTTCCTGATTGGATCAACAGTCAGAATTCCCACCAGCTGATAAGCTGTGACCCATTTCTTGGTTTAAAAAATAAACATATCCATTACTTGTCAACACTGGTGTTTTTAAAATTGCATGGAATTTTAGACAGCAGGGGCTGTTGAGTGATGTCATTGGGATGTCCAGGCTCTCCCTTGGAGCTGGCACCCTCTGTTGCTGTGCTCTGTGGTGATGTGCATATCAGAGCTGCCTTTTCTCTCTGTCTCAGCATTGTAAACTTGATATCTGGTTTTTTTTTCTGCTGCCTATCATTTAACATCAGCAAGAAGAAGAAGAGGAAGAAGAAAGAAGACTGTAACTCCCCCACACACCCACTCCCACAAATTCACAACTGGGCTCAGCGCTGGGTGAAGAAAAACTGACAGGCTGCAATTCTGGATTTGAAAATCTTCACAAAGCTCTCCTGTAATTCCTATGTGGAAAGGGGTCGTATGCTAAATATAAACCCTTTCAGACAACCTAAGAAGGAAAACAGAGTGCTTGTAGTCAGGAAAATTAAAACCATATGAACTGATAATCTGATGTCAGATTACCAAATGGTTTCTATCAGTTCAACCTGGATTTGAGATGTAATCTGGTTTTGAGTTGGAGTGGAGCTTCAGGTGATGCCAGAGGACATACAACACCTCACTTTTGGTGGGGTGAGGGTGAAGGACTTTATTTTGGACTGTGTTACAGAAATGGCATCCAAGGGGACCTTTTCTCGCATGCTCATTCAGAGCTGCAGTTCTGAATGTACGTGGAGCTTGCAATAAATTGATCAGTAGGCAGCCATTTTGAAACCCATTAATGTTTTTCTGACCCATCAGTGATGACAACTGACTTGCTAACAGGTAACGCTATTTATAGACCTTCTTGTAGGTATAAATTGCTTAGTTCTAATTTTATTCATAGTTAAGGTGCTAATATTGGTCGTTCTTAAATACCTAGTAAACCATTTTCTTTTGTCAGCGATTATTTCATGTGTAATACTCTAGCCCGTGGTTGTTGCCAAAGAGAAGCCTTTTGACAGAATTTTGGAATTTGCATTAAAATAAAATGGGTTGAGTTGTTATTTTAGTGGCTTTTCATGGAAGCTTTAATACACACCAAAAGAGAAAACTTCTAAGGCATATACAGAAAAGTTGCTGGTATATAGATTTTTTTTTTTTTTAATCTGGCAGGCAAATTAATCTAGATTTTTCTGTCAGCATGCCATCTGTATGATGTCAAATTCTTCTGTCTTTTCAGAAATAAATCTTTGTAAATTGTCACTTCCATAGGATTTCTACTGTAATGTATTTCTAATCCACACAATTATACTATGTATAGTTAAGAAACTGCTGCTAGTTTAAGACGTACTCTTCAGGAAACAATGGAAATCAACATGTGAGGTGACAAATTTCCAGCCTGACAAAACAGAAAATGCTGAAAGATTAGTGTTTGTAAAAGAAGAATATTCAGAATACCAAATGTGAGCTCTGACAGAATTTTAGCTCTCAGAGGAGCAGTACTCCGTTGACAACAAAAGGAATGCACAGACAAATGCAGTTTATACTTTGCACAGAGCTCTGGCAGGGTGTCAGGCAGGAAGGTGACCCCCTCCTGCCAGGCAGCAGAGGAGGAGAATGGTCAGGCTGTGGGTGATGGGAAATGAGAACCTCTGCTGTGTCGCCGTGTTGTGCCTCGTCCAAATCAGACCAACACCTCCCCAGCTTCTAAAGGGAGTTGTCCCTGCAGGTGATAATCACATTCTGCATGAACTGTAAGCTGGCACAATTATTCTGTTGAATGTCTTTTTGTCTTTGTTGATGGAATGGATTCACTTTGTGCTTTGAGAACTTCATCTGATGGCATAGGGACGTATCTGAATATTATTTACTGTCTAAAATGATCTTTTGCCTGCACAAAAGATGTTTAAGGCAAAAGTATTATTTTTGATCCAAATTACCTTGTGAAAGAGCAAATTACTTTATTGAACTGCTTGGGGCACCCAGAATCATTTCTATACCTAGGCTGCAAATGTTAAATCCTTTTTCTCGGGTGAGTTACTCCCTGAATTGATGATGGTCAGATCAATTGCAAGCAGGTTCTTCTAACTCAGGATTGAACCACCTGGCTGTGAAGATGAAGAAAGAAAAATCATTATTGTGACAGCTGCACTAATAAGATAACTCATAGCATGGACTCATTATGCCCTCTGAGTGTAACAGAGTATAGAGGCAAGGCTATTGAAAAGTGTCTTTAGGCTTTGAGTTCCAGACAATTAAAAAAGCAGAGTGCATTAGTCATGTGGCCTCTGTGAGGCTGTGAAGGACAGCCTAAATATGAAATCTGCATCCCATATTGTTTTCTTTGGACCTGCTTTATTCCCCATTAGGATATCATGGCAGTTTGTGAGCCAGGGTTGATGGTTGTGGTAAGAAGTAACTTTTGTCTGGGGTAGACAGTAGAGGCGGAGAGGAGCAGTGGGGCTGAGGAACTGAAAATCTCTGTCCTGAACCTCTCAGAGGGCTGCAAGGATGACAACGTTGAACTCTGTGAGTAAAATCAAACTCACCAGATGCTGGGTTGAAGCCGCTGTCCTTCCCTGTGGAAAGCCTTTACTTTCTGTGTACCTAATTCTTGCCCTAAGTAAGTGACATGCTTGAACACCAAAAAGCATGTAGAAATAGTGCAGTAGCACCAAGGAAAACAAATTCCCTCTTCCCAGCCTTCCTGCTGTACCAGCTGAACAAACTGAATCGTGCCAGCTTTGAGACTGATGCTTCCTCCTGCTCATCCTTGGAGACACTGGTGAACAGGCCTGTCCAGGAGTCTGTGTGCCCTGACTGGGGAGTCCAGGAACAAGGTTGGGAAATCATTGGTTTAATGCTGCAGAAAGTGGTTCGTTGGTGACATGTAACTCAGCTCCGTGAGAAAATACTCATGGGTTAGAAAATAAGTTTGCATTTCTGTGTCAGCATTAATCTATCTTGTTTTTCCATGCTGATGAGACAATTTGCTAGTTTGTCCTGAAAGCAAATGGTCCTGCAGAACTCTAGCCAGGGAGAAAATTTTATTCTTGAGTCCTTTCTTGTGCTTGATGATGATTTTTCTTATCAATGGCTGAGGATCCCAGCACTGCCTTCTGTAGGCAATGCAAACAAACTTGAAGCTGTCGCTGACCAAAACTGTTTCACTGCCACTTATCTTCATTAATTTTCCTATAACTCCCTGCTCCTGTGCTGAGAGAGGCAGTAAGAGTTATTGCTATGCGTTGTTTGTAGCTTCAGAAGCCTGATTTAAGGACCATGACACCGTTAGAGTAGCTGCCCAAACAACACCACAACAACCACTGCAGTTCCTGTGGGAGGGGAGTTTCTTCCCAGCAGTGCAATGAAATGTAAATCTGCAGGGAAATATTTTAAAATCAGAGTGTGTTTGGCATTTTTATGGTGGTACAATACATGTTTTTGAATGGGTTTATAACTGTTCCTTGTTTAGGGGTTTGGGATATTTTTTCTGCTATCATTTGAAGTGAAAGTTCAGAAGCAAGTGAATAATGCTGCTACCATAACTTATTTCTGGCTGCTTGGGTTGTCTTCAGAGATCTTTGACACCATGACTTGTTCTAAATTTATGTTGTTGTGCTTTTACTGAGGTAATGTACAGCACAGGGGGATAGCCTGTTTTTTTTTTTTCTATTCCTCTCTCTGGATTATAATCTGACTGAAATCCAAGGAACTCAGCTATGAGAAATGACGCAGCAAAGGTCAGTGCAGACAAAGTTGGACCAGAGGTTTAGGAAAAGTGTACAAGAACAGCACCTGTAGAATGGTAATAAACTTTTCATACACCTGTCTTTCTGAAGTTGACCAAGACTAAAAATGTACACTTGAAAGGATTTTAGACTATTATCAAAGGTCTAGATAATGGCTGCTTAATAAAACCACAAGTTACAGTAACATTTCAGCCCAGTAAACCTCAGGGTCACCTTATCCTCAGAAAGAAAAACATCTAGCAGAGTTTTACAGAGCTTAATATCCAGCAGGAAGAGCCCTTCAAAAAGACACAAGGAGATAGTAATTTTACACAACAGGTTTGTTGTGATCTTACTGATACCACAGTACTTTGCAGACCAGGAACTAAGGCATCTGAGGAGGAGAAAATAACATTCAGTATGTATTTATCCCCCTATTCTCTGTTTGTCAAGGTGCTTTAATAGGATTTAAACAGATAGAGAACTGGGTAGTGGAAAGCAATTTAATGCGTACTTTATGCAGGAAGTATGTGAAGCTTTAGATCTGATAATCCACCAGAACAAAAGGGCTTTTACAGACCATGAACCGAAAAAGGCCAGAGAATCTGCCTGTTTTTCTTCCGAACTGTCCTGAACCTAAACACAGCAATCTGGGCTAGATGTGGGTAGAATAGGTGGCAGGTAGAGTTGCTGAAGCAGGTTAGTTTTGTAAAGTACTGGGAAACACTGGACATTGTCCATGTTTTTCAATAAAGGTTCCATCGTTGTCCCTTCTCCTCCCTGAGTGCCTAAATTTAGACCCTGAAATTCATCCTTGAGAACAGAAATAAATATTGATGGTTGCTTGCATGGGAAGGGCTCATTGATTTTGATGGTATTCAGTGTCACCCTGTGCCATTAAGCAGAGGCCATCTTTGAGGTACATGACTACAGATTTTGGGGTTTGCATATAAATGGTGTATATTTCAGGAAACATGTTATTTGAAATGAGCAGTAGCTTTACCAGGAGTGCTTAGAAAATGTTGACTTCTTGGCTACCCAGAAGAAAGCATTTTGAAGATTGCTAATGTATGGGAAAGTTCAAGAATTTGATATAAGCTGATGAAGAAAAGAGGCTTCATGCTGTGCCCTTGTAGACTCAGTGCAAAGTAACATCTTTGGTACTAAAGGAATTGCAGAGCCCATTTTCAGTGTTCAGCCCTCTTGCACCATGATTTCCAGAGAGCTGCTGGAACTGAAAAGGAGCCTGGCTGCCTGGATTCCCTGAAAAAAAGAAGCTCAGGGGGATGCAGAGAGCTGGAAGTGGTTGCAACTTTCAGGTACTGGCAGTATGAGACAATGGATAGCAGAGGAAATAAGGGTCACTTAAAAAGAAGAAAAGAACATGGAAAATGCATTTTTGGGCAAGGGCTGAATAGGTGGGTAGCACAGGTATGGAAAATGGTTTACAGAACAAGTGTATGGAAGACTAAATATAGAAAGGAGATGAGATTAATGTTCTGGAAACCAGCTGCAGATGATGTGATGTGCTCTGGACACTCTGTTCTCTGTTCTTGTATCATCCCCCTGGTATCCAGGCACTTAACTGGCAGATGACTCACTGTGTCTTTGTGCTGCAGCTTGCTCCTCAATTAGATAAAGGTAATTCTTTCCACTTTTGGAGTGGTACTGAAAAGGATTGATCTGTAAAGTGCTTTGACGATACACTAACATTCACAGAGCCTCTGAAATCTAGGCTCTAATTGTGGAGGTGCAGATAATTTTAGTATATTATTGCAGCAACAAAAATGCCTAAGTGCAGTAATTCTAGCCTGTGGTACATTATTTTTGATGCTCCAGATACCTAAAATGATATGGAGGCTGGGTAAATTGCTAACTTAATACCATTGGCTTCACTTACACCTGTTCCACAATGGGGCTGAACAATTTTTTTCTGGTTGGGAATTAACTTTCTTTGTTTCCAGTGCAGCTTTCTGAATGCTCTGAAGATAACTTAGTTTTTTGACTGGTGTGCCACATAAAACTTCAAGTTTAACTTTGTTCTGAGTGACAAACAGTGAAGTAAAATTATTCCAAGTGAAATACAAATTCAAAACTTCACCATTTCATCCAGGATTGCCGAGCTCACACATCAAGTGTCGCGTCAGAAGAGCTTTGTCCACAGCTCTTAGCCCATGGTTGTATCAGATCTCATGGTGATTCATCTCACTTTTATTGACATTTTGATGTTGTTGTTGGTGCAGAAGATGGGTGTTGACAGTGAAAAAATCTATTAAATCCAGAGAAATTCTAGTAAATAGGTTTTTTATTGACCTCACACATGCTTGTGTTTAACCTGGACAAGGTGACTTTTCCGACTAGACAAAAACTTGTCTTTAACCAAGTTTAAGACAAGTTAAAAAAATCCAGTGAATCACTACTGTTTTCTGAAACTACATTTATCAGCTCTGTGTATACTTGGTTTCTTATCCAAAACAAGTGCAAAATCAAATTAACTGAGTGGGACTGCTTGGAGAAACTCCCCCTTTTTACAAGAACCATTTCATTGTGTCTCTCTCTAACTTTTAGTGGTTGTGTGAAAGCACAAGGGCTGCAAACAAAGTGTATGAATCTTATGATTTTTCTAACATAAAGGCACTCCTCCAAGTCTTGATTCCCTTCCTGCTTGAAAATGCCTCATTGCCTGTTTTACAAATTTCTCCTTTCCCAGAGAAAATGATGTACAATTCTTCACTGTTTTCAACTAAAATTGAATTAACTCTCAAATTCTTTCTTGATGTTTTCCAATATTGTTGTCACTTACATGAAAAATAAAGCCAAGCGGTGCTGCTGCCTTTTTTAGCCCTAAGTGCTGTGATGGAAGCCTCAGCTATGTGAATTTGCTGGAGTACCTTTAAAGAGAAGGTTTGTCCCTTCCAATTTCTCTAGTTACTAGGTCTGAACATCAGGAACAGCCTGAAATCTCCTCAGTTGTTTGGTCAAGAAAAAGGTAAAAAACCCCACGTAGATGCATCTTAGCTGTTAGAATGTGACACTCAAAGCAAGTTCAGATAACCAAGCACTAGAGTAGATTATTAGGCAGCTGCTGCTAAATGTGATTTTATTGCTAATGTAGAAAGACTTTATTCAAAAAAGAACTGTCCCTCTTTCTCGACCTAGTGTTAAGTCTTCCAAAATTCCTTAAAAATGTTACTGAATATTTAGATTTCTCCCCCCATCTCACAGATTTTTTTAAAGGTAATATAAAATACAATTATGAAGGTATTTGTATTTCAGATGGCTTTTTCTCACTTTACTATAATGTTGCTAGCTGAGAGCCTTTCTGATACTCCCTTCTCCTAAGATTTCTTGTTAATTAGGTTAAATCATTTATCCACCATAATTCTAGCATGCAGACTCCATCATTCAGACTTTGAGGCAGATAAAATTCCTAAAAGCTGCTAAGAGCCTTGATCTCATCTTTAGTGTAGGCTGCTCTCCTCTGTGACCTTTCTCGTATACTCAAACCCTTGCCTTTTGCTCTCTTTATGTGCACACACTGAATAGAAAACAATAAACCGGATCTCAAATGTCACATTATCAATTTAAGGGAGGATCTCATCTAATATAGAGTGAATCCTTTTCTATTGCATAACAGGTGAGCTAAAATAAGCAGGCTGTGTCTGAAGATACGTAGTACAAACATGGCACTCAGCTTTTTGCTGTTTATCTTTCAGCTGCATCTATCAGAATTACTCTCCCATCAAACAAATGAGGCTTTTATGGATATTAGCAGGAGATGTGCATCTGCTATAAGCCATGTAGAGTCACCTGATTTGATTAGTGTGTTGAGTAATGCTTACATGATCTTATTACCTAAATGTGCTGTGTCCTTTTTCCTGTACATGTATGGTAGCAACCCATTTTGTTCCTGGCATTTATGTACAACATGCTGTAGATACTAAATAGTATAGAATGCCTCAATTAAGCAGGACCATTCTTCAGACATTAAATAAGTGTTAAGTACAGTGCTTCTGGCTGTGCACTTTCCCATATTACAGAACATGGATCAAAGCTGTTCAAATACTGACAAAGTCTAGAATAATGGTCTTAGTTTGCTAAAAAGTGAATTTTTCATCGAATTTTGTTTAAATAAGCCATCTTTCATCTCTTTTTGTGGCTTCTTGACTATTATACAACAATCACCTTGCAGCAATCACACCCTTATAATGAAAGTCATTTTAGTCCATATGTTAAACCAAAGCAGTTAGATTATTTCATTTCAAAGCCACTCAATTCCAGAGTTTAATATAAATTTCAAAATCCCATCTCCTTGCCCACTAAGGCAAAGTTTTTCACTACTTTGCTAAATATTATCTACAGCCTACCTGATTTGTACAGGCTCTGAGAGAGACAGCTCCACTGAAATTTAGCAAACTCAATTTTTAACAAAACACGTATTTTTCCAAATAGTAAAATGGCAAGCACTAAAACACCTACCTTATGAAACACAGTCTGAAGCCTGCATTGCAGTGTCAGTGGCACAGTGTCTCACCACTTGGAAGTTTTCTAGTGGTGTTGGACACACAGTGATAACAAGTGTTTCTTAATACTTAGCAGAGATTTCATCTTGCACCATCTCTTTGCAGCAGCAGATTCCTTCCCACATAAAATACCTGGCTGTGAACTATTTTGGACACAATACTTGGCGTATTTTCTCCACCTGAAACACTCCCTTCCTGTCTGTGACAATTTCTCTTGACAAAGCCACTGGATTACTTGCGTTGCCAGTAACTGAGGTTTAAGGAATGGGGTGTGTTGCATTTAAAAGGGGGGAAGATTTAGGATTGTAAATCACTGCCAAAAAATGCTTTAGTGGTAAACAGGACTTAAATGTCTGCTGCAGTTGGTTCAACAGCTGTACTGTATGAGAGGCTTACATTGCAAACAGTAATATTTGTGTCCACATATATTATATAATATTCTGTGCCATCAATAGCCTGCCTGAAAGGGGATTTAAAGGTTTTGTAATCTACAAATTTACCAGTTGGTTATACTAAAGGAAATGTCTTATTCCCTATTACTAGGTCATTAATTCAATGTGTAATTGCCATATATAAGTACTCTAAATTCCTTCCCTATTAACTGGAAGAAAAAAATTAAATGAAAGCCTTTAAATGATGCCCAGCATCATGATGAGAGTGAGGAAGCCAGGCTGCTCCAGTAAATTAAAAAATCCATGTTCTCCAGCTTTAATTTTCTCTTTTTGACAGTGCAGCATGCCTGGAAGTCCACAGATATGGAAAATAGTCCTGTGCATAAGGAAGATGCCTGCTGGGATGGCACTGTCCATCTGGGCTTGGGTTTTCACTCCATCCTTGCAGAAGTCTAAAAGTACATGAGGATTGCAGATTTAGGAGCAACCCTTAAAGTATTTACTCAAAATAAGTAATTCACATGCTGAAAAAAAATATTCCCTGGTCTCAGGCCAAACACTGAGGGGGCCTAGAAGAGTGAAAAACAACTTCTCTCTTCTGGTGGTAGTGAAGAGGTGTTCAGGGAGGAACACATTACACAAGAATGACCACTACCAGCAAGACAAAGGAATGCAAGCACCTTCAATTTTCTGCTTTTTCCATGTGGTATTATGTTAGAGATATCTATGTCCAAGTGGAATGCAGCCTGTAAAAATCCCAGTAGCTATCACCTGATATTTGCCAGTGATGTACTTTGACAGAAAAAGAGGGTAGGAAAACAACAGTAAAAACCCAGGTCTAATATTGCCTTCACTGGAGTGAACTGCTGCTACTTTTTAATTTCTGACTCAGAAAATTAATTTTATTAAATTTATTCCCATACCTCTATAATTATTTGAAGTCTGATTGTTTCCTGAAAAAAAATGAATCACAAGTTTCTTCCCCTTTGATTGTGTCTGATGGATGCTTCATACACACTTTTGAGAACAAGTTGTGAAGGAAAGAAACAAGTTTTAGATGGGAAGAAACTTCTCAGCATTATGCATTTAAGGTTTGGGTTTTTTTCTTAAAAGCCAATGCAACAACAGCTCTCTTCCCCTCTTGCTTTGAGCCTATTTGTGTAGAGTTACACAACTAAAATTTCTATTTTTATGAGTTTTACTTCTCTACTCCCTATTTATCTGGCAGAACATCATGCTTTTAGAAAGCTGATCTTTCATGGTTTCACCAAAAACAATTGGGCTCTAACAGCTAACACTTTGTTAGTAATATTGGTTTACCATACTTGTACATGCTAGTAATATACTTTTACCATAGTCCAATATTGTGGTGAGAAAGCATGGAAAGTTCAGTAGTTAATCCATGAAACTCTTGAATAATTCATTGCAGATAAGCCCTTTAAAATCCCATTTAAGTTGTTAATAATGATGAGTAGCTCATTCTGAAGACCTCTGTTTCTAGTGTCTAATATAAAGTACAAGTAGGATAAACTCACTACAGTCATGTTTCATCTGTAAAATAATTTCACTTACAGGAAAATGATTTTTTCTCATCTTCCAGTCTCTTTTCATGTGGTTCAGAAAGTACTAGATGTTTAAGAGTCTCTACTGCTTTTACCATCCTACATGGGTATTCTACTGAAAAAAGACATTTGACTGAAGGATAGTCACAATATTTAATTCAAAAAAACAGTAGTATATAAAGAGCTTTCCTCATGATATTTCTGTTTTCCTCAAATAAACTGTCCTAAAATATTATGAACATAAACATCCAACTCTGGGATATACAGGATTCTTTTCCTGCAGAGATCAGAAATAAGTGCCAAGTAAATTTCTTAAAATTCTTGTTTAAAGAGAGACCTCCCCTATTAAAGTAATGAGGAGTACAATATGGCCCTCAAACATGGAGAGCTCCAGGATTCAAGGAAATCAGTAACCCCTTATATCCCAGGTACTGTTTGCAGCTCTCTGTGGGGAATAAAATGGAAAATTATGTTTGTAGGTTTTATTAATTACTGATAGAGGGAAATGGTCCTTCAGCATCCTCAGCAGTGGAGATGGGAGGGACAAAATTTTAATGAGGTAGAACTGGGTTTTAGCAAATTCCTGGAAAGTTATTTTTTTTAATTCATCCTGGAAGGTGTTAAGCTTTTAACTGTACTTTCCAAAATATCAGAGTGAGATGTCCGGGGTGATAGCCACAGAAATGCTGGAGCAATACAAGTATTTATCCATGGCTCTGCTTCATAGCCTAGAGCTTGTGCTTTGCTCAGCTGCATTACACTCAGGCTTACAGAATCAGCGCTATCCCAGCATGGAATGCTCCAATAAACAATAAATCCTATCTTGGAAGTTAAATCTTTTGCTGTTCTTTTAACCTAGAATAATTCAGAGAGAAAGAGAGCTCACAAGGACTCCAGTCATATCTTGAAAGTCTACAAAGGCTACATAGTCTAAAGTCTATTTTAATAATTACTTTTGGTTGGTAAGGGACCAAAATTCGAGTGACTCAGCCACAGGTAAGGGTCTTAACTTTCTGATCAGGAAGTTATCCTAGTGCTTTAAGGATAACACCTGTAGATATTTGCCATATAAAGCAAAGTAGTTGTGCAGAGATGGAGATACAGGTGCTGGTCCTCAAGAGAGTGGGAGGCTGTGAGTAACAACGGAGTGCCAGCTGGAGAGGTGCATACTCCAGCTTTTTTAGGGTGTATTTTAAACAACTTTCTACCCTCTTCTCTGCTCTTAAAAGTGCTCACAGGAATCTGTCTGAAAGGAGCACTGCATTGTGTGAAAAAGCTTCTCCAGCGTGGCCCAGGAAGAAATAAAATAAATATTTCAGGACTTCTGCAAAGTGAATTTCAGATAACTGTGGATTATATTTGAGAGGTTGAAAATAAGCAACAGCCAGCAGGGGAAGTGGAGTGCAGGCTCTGGGGCTTACCAAAGGTGAGCTGCCTGCAGGAACTCGCTGGCCACCCTGGAATGTTCTGCAGGATTAACTGCAGGGTTACAGTGTAAATGCAGTGCGTATTCTATAGAAACATGGCTATGGGTATAAACTTCAGAATTCCTCATCTTTATGTTATCACAGGTGGTTTTGTTGATTTGATTTCTGCTTTAAGTGGGTTTCTGTGAGAAGCAATCTTTGTTTCTAGAATAATTTTAACTTCTGCAGGGCTTTACTTCATAGTCATTTTCTCTCTCAAACACCCATGTGACGTTTTAAAGGCCTAAAGATTTCTCTTTAATAGTTAAGGCTATTACAGTCTGAATTTTCTAATGGTAAAAATCAAACTTTTTTCTGACAGACACCCCTGTGACAAATCATTCTATGCATGATGCTGTAGGGAACAGTCAGAAGGAAGAGATGTCATGAGAGAGCTCACCAGGCTCTACCAGACTGTTTGGCTTTATTAAATGCTTAGTGTCATCAGGTGTCACTTAAGGTGTCATCTTTCTTCTATGCAGCACATTTTTATGGCAGCCATTACAAATAGTCACGAGGAAATTTACTGACACCCAGCAGAAAACTGGAGCTGCCCATAAAATAGTCAGCATGACAAGGGCAGAGGACAAATTAAGCAGAAGGAAATATTTGGTTATTCATAAATTCAAATGACTCCTGAAAGACAGCAGTAAAAACAGTAGATGTTCTAAGATGATGAGGCTCCAGACAATGTGACTTAGCACATTTTGCAGTGAGAACATGCTGGTTTATGAGCCCCTGGCTATGTTTTGGCATGGGGCTGGGAGGCATTATCCAGCAGAGACCTGCTCTGCACTGCTGAAGGACAGAGCCTTTTGGTGTCTCATCTCAGAGGAGAGAATAAGAGAAGGAGTTTTCCTCTCCCATCAGCATCTCACCTGTGTCACAAGTTAACTGTGGGGGAAGGAGGTCTGGCACCACTTGTATTTTATTTTGTACCATTCCTGTTTTTCTTATGTGAGTCCTTTGGCCCAGCCACACCAAACCTCTGTTTCATTCCAAATAACCCTCGGGTGGATGAGCTGTTCTAGAGGGTGGTTTGAAACAGGCTTGTGCAAGCAAGCTGGGGATAGTCCTTGTCTGCCTTTTAACCCCTGAACTATATGCTTCACTGCCTTCAAAGCAGCACAAAGCACAGAAAACCATCACTCCTGCAGCAATTCCTGAGAAATAATATGTCAGTTACTTGAAATAGCTTCACTTGGAAGAGTAGAAAACTGATATATTAATGTAATTTGAATGAAATGAGTGATTTGTGACTTGTTCTCTGGGTGGCTTGTAGTTTTCCATCCCAATGTTCAGTCTGTAATGTGAGTTTTAAGTTGTGCATGATGTTGCTTTCATGTTTTTTTGTTGTTTGGAGCAGCAGTCTGTTTCCCTTCCTCAGTTTAAAGCAGCACTATTTTTGTGTTTTGTCAAGTGCTGTACAAATGCCATGGAGAAGTCTCATTCTTAAGGAGCCTTTATAACATTGCAGAGAAAACCCAATAATTGCTCTGCCAAGTCACTTTTGTAACCTCCATTTGTCAGCAAGTCTCAAACAGATGCTGCCTGTTTATAATGAAATTGAAGCTACTTTGTTTCCTATTATCTTGGTCCTAATATTTAGGTTTATTTAGGTCTCTGGCTCTTAAGGTTTTACAGAAAGGCTGAAAAATGTGAATCAAATGCAACCAGTTCATATAGTTAGCAGTGGATACTAAGACAATATCTCCCAGAGAATGTGAATTCTTTGTGCACCTATGAAAACTACAACTAAAACTGGCAAAAATCCCAAATATAATCATTAGTTGTTCTAGGATTCAACTGCATGGAAAGTATTTTAGCCTTACATTCCCAAGCCAATTCCAAAAGCAATAATTACATGGCTACAGTGTGGACATACTCTTTCCACTAAAAAGCTGTTATGGTGCAGGGAAAGGGGCATAATGGGCTCCCTTTATTTTTAATTTAAGGATAGGGGAGGCATCCATATTCAAACACACATTCAAAGTTCAATCTGCTGTTAAGGGAAAGTAGTCTGTAGGTCTCTAATTATACCTGTATCATTATCCATAACTGTAGGTAAAAAAAAGACCTGGGGAAGGTGACAGTTTGGTGTCTCACCTTGCTGGCATCAGTAAGAGTCCTTTTTTTTTGTTCTTCAGGAAGGAAGGCAAGGAAAACAATTTGTAGGTACATCCAGGAGTCTTTTTTCTATAAAAAGACTTAAGTATTCATAGCAAAAATCAGTGAATTATAATCAGTCTTTGCTACTTGTCTCTGTTTCAGACACTTTAACTGTAATAACACATCCCATAAAATGCAATATTTATTTAATTCAACACAATTATGTGTGGATAAAATTTAAATAGGACTGTTGTCATTTCAATTTAAATTCTTTGGCAGGCCATTCAGTTTAATGGTAGTTGATTAAAAAAAGAAAAATGTTCTCTAGATTCATAAATCAACCCAATGCTCAATTTATTCAAAACACTGAATGAGGCATTCAGCTACGGTACTGGAGAAGAAAAAAATGACATTGCTCTCACTAATAGCTTTTTTGAGTATGCAAATTTTTAGTCAATTTTAAATGGCTTTGAAAAAGGAGGCTGGTGTAGGAATTAAAAAAATAAAAATCCAACATTGTTCAGGTAGTGAACAAATCTTTCTCCACTCCTGCTTCTTTAGGTTTTTGTATAAAACAAATTATTCTGACACCTAGTGAGGAAAATTTCAAATTGCCCAATCTAAAACCAGAAGCATAACTACTGTTTGGTCTGAAATGATTACTTATTGAAATTAATTGGTGTTACTGGTGCATATCATCATGGGAAAGGATTCCATGGCATTTGTTACTGACTTTACCAAGGTGCCTGTTAGCAAACTTTTGCAGAATGAGCAAAAACAGTCTTTAGACTGTTAAACTATTTTATGCTAGGCTGCAATCCCACAGGACTGTAAAGTCTTGCAAATTTGACAGAACTTTGATGTCAGTCTTAGTGCTTGAGGTTCTGCTTCAGTCCTCGGGCTGATGCACTTTGTCGTGCAGCATGTGTGGAACACCTTGGTTCAGAAACACTCTTCACCTTCAGTTCAGCTCAAATTCAGCTGCGCCTTTGGGGCCTTTGCTGTCCAGTCCGTGGAGTTCCCGCAGTGACCACACCCCCTGCCTTTGGGATGTTCCAGGAGCTCACAGCAGCGTGAGTACTCCCCTGGTTGTTCCATGCAAACCTCAAAAGGACAAGGTACCAAACTTTGGATCAGGCTCAGCTTTACCTGGAAGCTGAGTTTTCTGAAACCTTGCTGCCCTTACTGTGCAGGTGGGGGTATGCAGGTTAATGCTCAGCCTGGCTGCTTTTCACTCAGGAGACCAGCGAGGCGCTTGAGCCAAAAAAGGAACTGTGCTGAGGACTTGCAGCTTTTTCAGACCCATGCACAAGGGCTGGGCAGAGGGTGAGGAGGAGAGGGTTGTATTTAACCCTGTGGATGAGCAAGAGCAAAACTCTTGCATATTGTTATCTCTTATTCCCTCTGCCTGAGGTTTGGGGAGGGTGAGATGAATCTGGCTCCTCATCCCTGCAGGAAGCATGGAGGTGGGTTCTGAGGAGCTGCTGGCAGGTCCAGGCAGAGCAAAATCACTGACACAGCTCGCTTCTGAATCCTGCAAAGGAGAAGGGAACTATTGCAAGAATGGAGCCAATCTCCCTTTGTCCAAATGGCACCTCTTAATAGACACAAACTTCCCTTGGATACTGCTACTAGAAGTAAAACTTTGGATTCCCTCTAATTAGGCAATCTTTTCTCATCTTTTAGGACAAGGATAGGACCTCCACAGTGGTTTGGTTGGTATTTGTCGTCCCAGCTGGGACAGCATCCTCTGCTAGACCAGGATGTGGAGAACAAAGAGACCTTTTAGATCTCCTGAAGTTTTGTTTCAGCCTCTGAAAGCCTAAAGAACTCTTCTGTGTGTGAAAGCAATGTCAAGTCAGGCCCGGTGCTATTCTGAAGGCCCAGGCAGCAACAGATAAGCATAGCAGCATCTCCTGACACTGACCCAAGCTAAGCTTTAATCCTGCAGCACTTTCTGGAACTGATGGAGAAATCCATGTCATGGATGTCAGGGTGTGTCTGGCCCTGCCATGTGTGTCCCGGCTCTCTTGGCCATCCCCTCTTTACTCCTCCAAAACAAGTTCAGTGTGACCACAAGTCAGCTTTTCTTGCCTCTTAGATACTGAAACCTGTAAAAGTTTAGTTTAAAAAAAGCTGTACTTGGGTAAATCTATTGCAATTCTGTGCTAAGGTTAGGGTGCTGTAATAATTAATGTAAATGCAAATGGATGTTAATAAATGTAAATATTTCCTATCAATACGGTGTTGTGCAGAACAATAACACTGAAAATGGTTTGTCAGTTTGATTTATGTACCTGTTTCTCATACAGCAAACTCTGCAGGAGTTTGTATTCCTTTAGAGTAAGGTTATAGATGCAAGGGAGCCTAGGGAAAATCTCTGTTTTGTTGCTCAAACAAAGTAATATATTTAATATTATCGGAGGGTTGACAAGAAGAGCAGTCCCTTGATTAAATATTTACCTTTTGAGACTTTATTGTAGAAAGCATTTTAAAGCAATGTGTTAAAGCACTCTCAAAACCCAGAAAAGAGTAGCATTCATGTTGAATTAATCAAGACATTTAAAAAACTACATTTCTCAGGATTTTTACAATGGAGTGTATTTTATAAAATGTTCCAAAAGATATTTTAAATGTAGATTTGTGCTATTTTTTTCTTGCATTCTTAAATAAAAAGTTCTAGTTAAATTCTTTTGCACTGCAGCGTTCTGAGGCTCACACTGCATCTCGATTCTTCAGGGCCAGATTTTTTTTCAAAATTTAACAATATCTCTACGTTCCTCCCTCGCCTCATTGAGTCCAAGTGACAGTGCATGGACTTAAATGAGACTGTACTCTCAGTAAACAGAATTTTCACCCTGGATAGCTCTATAACAAACAATTCTGTGATTTTAAATCCTTGAATTTTTCATTTGTATTTTACTTTGTATAAGTGTTTGACAATTAATACAAAATGCTTCCATGGATTTATTAAGATGCAAAATCCTGTACACAATCCCCATTTAAACAGTGCTGTTCTACTGAATGTGGAACAGAGTTCAGGATGCTCCCTTTTGTGAGTTTTGTGGGAGAACTATCCACACAGCAGCTATGTCTGAAGCAACACACATCCCTTCCAGAGTTAGAACTCTGTATCTAAAGGAAAAGCCTGCAGCAACTTTAAATGGGGACCAATTAAAACAGGTGACCTCTAGATCCAAATCCATGTGCTTAATGCCACTTGAAGCCCAGCTTGACTTTTGAGAAATTTGTGAAACTGGTAAGCAGGTGGTTCTGCTGAAAACTTTGCCTTCCAAGTAACATAAGTACTTCTACAAGATGTGCCAATTTTCTTCCTCTGTGTGTGGGAAGCAGAACATTTAAAACCAATACACACTATGCTCATGTTAATTTCCTGAAACAAAAGGGTGTTAGTTGCCATTGCAGTGAGAAGAGACTTGGTCAATATCAAATAAAAGTACAAAATCCAAATTCCGCCTCTTAGAGGCTGAATGATCTATCCAACTTATGTAAACATAAGTGCATGATATCTGCCTTTTCCTTCAGGATTTGTTTGTGGTCCAAATCCTGTTATAAAGGATAGTTGAAAGCCTGCTGAAACTAATTTGGAATCCATGAGTTTACTGTCTGATTCCAATTTGATCTCCCACACAAAATCCTCGTAAGTCTCTTTTTCCTAAGAATTATTTTCTGAATGAAATTGTATTCTGTCACAATTATATGTGTTGAGAACACTGCAAAATGACATCTAGAAAGCGATGCACTCTTTGCTGTCAATATTTGTTGTATGCCAGGCTGACCTTTTGGATGATAATCTTAGTATTTGTGGAGTGAAGAGCAACTGATTTTGTCGCTTTATTCTAATTACACTACAATGTAGCAGTACCACATGCTTTTGAAGGGTATTCAGGAACTGAAATGTCAGTAACACAAACAACTTTCCATCTGCTCCCAATTTAATCTGAATGCATTTGTGATTTTAGAGAAGAAGGTCATTTCCGCAACTGGTGAAAGCTGGTAATCAGTTAATCAAAATGCATTGATTGTTCTAATTATTGCATCTTTAATAGGGTTTTTTGTGACCTTTACTCACATGCAATTTAGTTTTGACATGTTTTGCTTACTATCCCGGGGAAATATATGGTTTTTAAAAAACTTTGACTTCATCAAGTATAACTTCTTTTTTGAGAGTTAGAGCCAGACCCACCAGTGGGCACTGACAATGTTGGACCATCCCATTTATGTTAATTGGCTGGAAACAAACCAGTAAAATCCATTTGGGCAACTTTGTGCAGAGTCAAATCTGCTGCATGTTACCAGAGATCTGGTCTTGAGTTGGATTGGTCACAGCACAAAATGAATATTGCATATAAACTAGAAACTTCTTTGGCACTTGGACTTCAGGTTTGACCTGCAGCCTTTGATTTTTGCACAGAAGAGATCATAGTTTTGCTATGGTTTTGGTTGTTGCAGCAATACTTCGTCTAGGGGAGAGTGAACAGGAATATATTTGTATTTGATTCTGGGCCATGGCGTCTGAAATCTGCATTTGTTCATTATATTTTTATGTAAATAACACTGCTTCATTTCTACATGTCCAAGTTAAATACAAACTTAGGGTACTCTAGTTTCAAAAAACCCCAACAAACAAAAAACCCTCAAAACAGCAACAACAGAAAAAAAAAACACAAAGAAGGAAAAAAACAAACCAAAACAGACAACAACAACAACAACAAAACAAAAACAAACAAAAAAAAAAAACACAAAAAAAAAAAAAAAAAAAAAAAAAAACCAAAAAAACCACCTCTCACAATACTAAGGAACTAGAATGCATATGATTCCAAGGGAAGTAAGGAAAAAGTCAGGCTTTGCCTGAGTGCTACTGTAAGCCTAAAGGAAACTGATTCCAGGTTAAAGTCTTAAAAATATTGACTGGATAAGTGAGTACCTGAAAACAAATTAGTAAATGGTTGTGTATTTTTTCTATGGATTGAAATCTAAGGTTAAGGATTAAATAGCTAATAGCAATAACTTTCCAGGTATTGATATTAGGGAAGCACCATTTTCTAGGAAAAGAGCACATTTGCTTAATAGTTTAATTATGAATGTGAATGTTTTTGCCCAGGTGGGTTTGAAAGAAAAGAACAGTGTCCTTTGGATGAAACCTTTAATGATGAAACCTTTAGTATTGAAACATGAATCTGTCATTGTCTAACAAATACAAACCAGATCAAGTGTGCCCCATCTGAAATAATTATTAAGAGTCCTAAAAGCAGATCAAAATGAGCACTGAAACAATTAGCAGAAATAGAGACTAAACTGGTTTTCATTACGGAAGTACCTCTAGAATCTAATCATCTATCCATGAAGTACCAACCATGCTGTCAGAAATTGGTTCAGCCATGAACTGGAGGGAGGATAGTGTGAAACTCCACCTTGGGGAATGCTCCACAGTAATTGCACTTTGAGTATTTTTGCTCTGGGAAGCATCAGCAAATGTCCCTGCTGGTGATGACAAGGGACCTCTGGTCTGACTGGACAGGACAGTTGGTGAGCACAAGGAACCAGAGCTGATTTTCCTGGTCTTAGTAAAGCAATGTGCCCATTTATGCGCTGTCCAAAAGATGAAGCAGACTTAAGGCTTGACAAATTTTATAGCTTCCTTTGCCTGTAGATTATTAATGAGCAAATGCCAAAGCTACTGTTACCACAGAATGTACTCCTACTGGAGATTGACCTGTTGGGATGTTGTCCAGAGAGAGATAGAGGAAGGCACCTGGGGACTGATGACTGCCTTGGCAGTCTGAGGAATTGCAGTGCCACTGCTCTCTTCCGTGGTGAGTGTGTTTATCCCGGGAAAAGAAAGAAGTGCATCCTGAAGTTCAGACAGACTTCTGACTATTAAGCCAGTGACAAAAACTCTTCCAAAGGTCAAAGTGACTTCTTATGGTGGCAACTTGACAATTGGCTCCAGTCTTGTTGCTTCATAGATCCTGCTGTGCCTGGATTCAAGCTGCCCTACAAGCAGAGAGCAGAGGACTAATTAGTAGAGTTCTAATTCTGCACTGCTCTGTCAAGTCATCCTGGAAGGGAACAGGACCATGGTACACGTGGTCTGTCTCAAGCAGTGGGGGTACCAAATACAAGTTTCTTCTGGCTTCATTAGCAGGCCCTGGATAAAATCTGGAAGCATTTCACAAATTTTGAAAGCTTGAGAGACAAAATTTCAAGTGTATTCCGATCTGGACCTTGTGTCCTTTGAGCTGCAACATTTCTGCAAGACTGGCCTGATAGATGAAGTCTTGAACCAGGGAAAAAGTGTGGAAGAGCAGTGAAATAGAAATTAGGTTTTGAGTAACAGTCAAAAAGTAAATACTTGATAGGATTTGGAATTTCAAAGTAGCATTCAAACAAGAAGTAGAATTGTCTTTTAAACATTGGGAGTCCTGCATGAAAATACATAGAAAAACATTCTGAAGTGACAAAGTGACTCTTTTAGATGTGCTCTTGTAATAACATAAAATTCAAGGAACTACAATTTTAAAATCAATCTGAGAGCAGTGCTCTAAAAGCTGAAGATTTGGAAATTAATTTTATAAACACCCCTTAAAATGTCCACTGATGTGACATGGAGGTAGTTGTTGAAAACAATTTGGAAATTATAGTGGACCGTGACAGCTCGATTTGATGTTGTTGCAGAGACTGGGATTCTGGTCTAGGAAAGAAGTGCATCATCTTGATTTTTCCAGTTCAGGAAGTGTGATTTCATGTGTGGCCAGACAGTCAAGAACTGCAGAAGGGTCCCACATTGGGCCCACATGGATGGATGGTACCAAAAACTTCAGAGTCAGAAAAGAAGGTAGTTTTTACAGTTTTCTTTCTGCAAGTAATGAAAGTATAAGTATTTTTTTAGCTATTTATTTAGGTAATTATTGAGTGAGCTGCCTTAAGACTCCTCCTTCCTTGCTCCACAAAAAAAGCAAGCAAGCAAGCAACCAAAAAAACCCAAACAACAAAAAGATGGAAACACAACTGGCTTTAGACATTTATTTTTGAGTTAGGAGAGGACTAGTCCTCTCCTACTCTTGGTTCCAGCACAGATTCTACCTTGGACCATAGGAATTCCTCACTAAAAGATTTTTTGACATTTAGATATGAATTAGTTTCTCAGAAACACTTTTTCCTTTGTGCACCTCATGAAAGACAAGCAGGTAGGGGGTTATTGAGAATGGTGAGGCAGTTCTTGATAGAACAAAAAGCTGGGAGTTAGCCTAATGCTTTAAAGCCCATCTCAGTCCTTTTCCATATAAAAACAGCATTGTCAAAAGGTTTACTGTTCAGAAAGCCATGTTACTATTTATTGCACACTTTGCCAATTAAAAAGAACAAGCTTTATTCCTTGTTGCCTGCAAAGGTAAATCTTTTCCTCTGCCTGATTCTAACAGCCTGTGCTAGCTCAAATATTGTCTGACATAAAACACATGTTTGTAAAATGCTCACCTGCGGGAGGCCAGGATATTTTAAGGTGAGCAACGGCATCAGCAAAGGCTCTTTGTTAGGTCTTTTCTGAAGCTGAGGCACTGGGGGGAACTAAGCATTTTTCAACAAGAAATATCAAGGTGAGAACCCTCAAGCAATTCTTGACTGCCTATTTTCCATTCCTTCTTTTATTAAATGGTGAGTTTTGAGTGAGGAATCAAACGCATTTCAATCCCATGCCTAAAACAAATGGCAGAGATGTTTTTGAAGAGCTGCAGTCCATCATTAACAAATAACACAGTCCTACATCTTCAGCCAGGTCAATTTAGGAGAGGTAAAATATGTGATCCAGTTGTTTGCTGGTTGGCAACATCTGGACATGAGCCCAGGTGTGCCCAGGGGGCAAGAGGCCAATGGCAC